>CM030889.1:11158442-12358442 GCA_018136845.1 Heterotis niloticus
AGCCGGCTATGGACAACGGGACCTGTTTGATTTCCCCAGCATGTCGTCTCGTGTTTATCCTCCCCAGAGACTTAAATGGGGGCAGCAATATGGTGACAATTTAGGGGGTTTCTGCTCCCGTCTGAAAAAACACCGTCTTCTGTTTGGTCTAGATTCAGGTCAACGCTTTCGGCCAATTTGCCCGTCATTAAGGAGATATTTTTGTACGGAGGCGGGAACATGACACCGTTCGGTGATTATGATCGCTCCCAGTAGAAATGCTGGCTGTGAGAGGAGGCCTGAGAAGCACAGCTGCAATTATGATACTTTAAATAATTCTACAAAAGTAGAACTACCATTAAATAATTTATAGGTATTGGTCTTGTCAGAGTTCACTCAGATTGTCACATCACTCAGGCTAAACATTTCAGAGCGGCATTTTCGGGGGAAAACTAGCAAATGCAGCGATTCGAGAAGGTACTTTACTTACTGCGATGAAGTGCGTCGAGAAGCAAACGGGAAAATATGCAGAGGGCAGAAGGGGGCGTAGTGGTTAGAGTTACTAAAGCTGCGGTCAACGGACCAAGGCTCAGGTCTCTGTTCCTTTTGTACGACCCTTGATCGAGGTATTTACTCTGAAATGATGTGGTAAAAAATATCTAACCATATAAACTGGTAAAACAGCGAAAGCTGATCATAGTATGTCACCCTTGACAAAGGTGTCAGCTCAGAGAATGGATAATAATAGGATGAAACAAAGAAACACGAGCAAATGCTGTAGACTGATGAGCATTCGACAATCAAAACAGAAAATTGACAATAACTTAGTAAGGCCACTACTGACTACAGTGTTGCTGCTTTTGACAAATGCCATTGAGTCGGTGTCAAATCTTGCTGACCACATGTATATAGAGGGCTTTCTGAAAGTGCACCATACTGAAAGAAGCAGTCCATCCATTGGGTTGCTGGTTCTTATCTCTTTTTTCAGATCTTTTGCATGACCAATACATATTTTTGAGATTCCAGCATGCTCATGATGTGATGAAAGATACCCTAGCTTTCCTCATATGTGGTTCCAGTGATAGTTGGGGCTTGATTTGATCCTGCATCCATCTGTTTGTTTACCGGGCTGTCCAGGGCATTCTCAAAAGTGTCCTCAAGTACCACAGTCCCAAGGAGTTCGCTTTTCTCCTGTCCTGCTTCTTCAGTGTCCACCTTTCACATCCATGTTGGGTTCTTGAAAGTACCATTGACCAAACAGTTCTGTTTGTTCTTGCAGATTCATCACCACATTTGAGGACAGTCTCCAGATCTTCATAGCAGGCCTATCAAGTGCTATCAGCCATTTGGTAGATCCCTTGCCGTTGATCCCAAATAACAAATGTTGTCAATGGGTTCCGTGTCCTCGCAAACACCCCTAAAGGTCAATCCTGTTCCATTTGTCTTCTTCAGTTTAACATACAGTATGTATGTTGTACTCATAACTTACTATTTAAAATGTGAGAGTTTATTTTTTTATATCTTTCGGTCTTATATACAGCATATAGGACAAATACGGGTTTCCCTGCTTTCCAGGCCAAACTGGTGCAGAGGAATCAGCTTTTAGGTGGGAACTGATATACAGGGCAGGAACCAAAACTGGCATTATTTCTTGGAAACAATTATGCATTGACAGACCCACAAAGCTGCAAAGAAATGTCGCAAAGATCCCAAATAAAGACACCACAAGCGATAAATTGACCACACCAGTGTAGTTATTGCAGACCACCTTCCTTGTTGCATTTCGAAGCAGTCCAGCTGATGTGATGCACACGGAGGTCCGAGTTGAGTTAAAATAGTTTGTTGAGGTTACGGTGCTGGTTTATCAGCAAAAAAGGTCTAAATAACAGGCAACTGTTAGGCAGCCCTCTTATGGAGCCAAAGACCCATCACATGAGCAAAAGTGATCTTGTTTTTATCCTGCACTATACTGAATTTTTGTTTTTAAGGGACTTTTTCTGCAGCAATCACAGCTGATCCTGATGGTGTCAGGATTTCTTCTGATGGATTTTTGTCATCTGAAAGACTTAATGGTTTTTTGGTCACATACAGTAGATTTGTGGCACAGTAGCACTACACGCTGCTGAGAGCGTAGCAGATTTGCAGCTGAACAGCATCATAGCTGCAAAACAACATCTTCACAGCACAAAGCACAGGCAGAAGGCTGATGCTGTGCAAGTTTTGTGAGAAGGAAAGAAAAGAGCAGCAGGTAGCGAGACGGAGGAGGCGGCAGTCATCCCTCCACAGGCAATAACACTATTACAGTGACTAAAACACAAACACGCTAACACAGTATCACACAGATTAAATCACTAATGCTGCAACTCACCATCCAAAACATTAATTGAAACATTGAACAACACACTGTTTAATATTTTAACACACAGACACACTGACTGGAGCCAAAAGACACTGAATAAAACACCAACACACTATCACCTCGACTGAAACACCGGATAACACACTTGTTAATACACAAACACACTAACACGTCAGCTGAAACACTAACTGTCACACTCAGACTAACACGCTGGCTGTCATACCAAGTGCGACACTGAATTACACACACTTTCCTGGAATACATGGTAAAATGCGGTAAAACAGAGGTGAAATCATCTGCTTTTATGCGTGGCACATCTTTCATTGACTGATTCCTGCAGGTGTAATTTATGTGAGCGTGTGTATGTATGCACTGTGTGTGTGAGTGAGTGTTTGGCTACCTTCTCGACCGCATGCAGTTTTCCTTGTGACGTGCCCCCCCCATCAGCTGGCCCTCCAGCAATGTTTAGGTGGTCCCGCACTACCCTTACATGTTCAGCCCCTCACTACAGTGCCTTTAGGTGGCTCACAGAGAGAGAGTAGTTCACACCCCCATCCTCAACCAGAGTGTTAAATTACAGTGTTTAACAAACGTATAGACGTCCTAGCTCCTCCTTACCCGGGTTTCTCTGTTGGACTGACAGAGAGCAAACTGCCCTCACAGCTGTTTGCACTGAAGAAGTTGCACTAAGTCATTGCTGTAATGTCACTAAGTCATTAAGTCATCCACATGGCA
The DNA here is from genome assembly GCA_018136845.1 of Heterotis niloticus. Lineage (NCBI taxonomy): Eukaryota > Metazoa > Chordata > Actinopteri > Osteoglossiformes > Osteoglossidae > Heterotis > Heterotis niloticus. Next base: position 11,161,516 of record CM030889.1, read on the forward strand.
GCAGGTGGCATTATGGTTAGAGAACTACTGTCTTTATTTGATCACAGTACCTACCCTAGATTGATACAGTAAAAATTATTCAGATAAATGGGTAAATTGCTTCAAGCCACTTTGGAGAACAGCATCAGCTAAATAAATGCACTCTCAAGTGCCAACATGTCCAGGAAATGTCCTTCTGGAGTATAATGGCACTATATAGTGCTTAGGGGAAGAGTCCACGCAGACAGGCACAGGTCACACCATATTCAGGCATCAAAACACTTAACCTCTAAAGGCACCAAACAGCAGAGCTGTGGCGTTCCCAGCATTCCCCTAGTCTCAGCAGTGAGTGCTGATGCCACTCAGCGCAGAAGCTGTGAACTAAATCTAATTTGTAGCATCTGCGTGAGTCACATCATTAAAATAATTGTTCCCTTTTCGGCTGTTTCCCTGCTGTTTTCTGTCAATTTTCCCAAAACCAAATGATCTGCTCATCTGTAAAGCTCATCTGCGCCCCCCCACTTAGAACGTATAACGTTAATGACTATAATTAACCCAAAATGGAGCCCCAATAATTACAGTGTGAATGAGACGCTTGTTCGCTGTGTGATGGATTCCCACACCCGCTTGCGCCTGATCAGCGTGTATTGTGCTCTAATTCCAGGACGCTTCTCAACCGTTTGTGGACACGCCCCCGGGGGTTGGGCTCCATGGCAGCGCGGCCACGGCAAGACGCGGAAAACTCTCCCTCCGAGTTTATTTTCTTAGCACATGTTTGTACTGAGCGCTGCAAACCCGGAGGAAGGGGAGGCTCAGGAGCAAGCGATGGATGCTCAGTAAGTAGGCGGGGCATAAATATGTGATTGACGCTCACTAAGGGGGCGGAGTACGACCGTGTGATGGACGCTCAGCGATGGGTGGACTGTAGATCTTGAGTTCTGCGGCCATGACCCAGGTGACAACAATCACACAGGAAAGTTCGATCTCTTGTCTTTTGTCAAAGTCACACTCGGCTCCGTTAAGGCTGCAGGGGGCAGCAGAGAGTTCGCTGGGGTCTGAGGAAATGGGGATCCAGATGCTGACGTTACAGAGCAGAAAAATGCGCACTCGGGAACATAAGCACCAAGCAGCTAAGGTCACCACCTGAAATGTACACCTGTGGAACTCCACTCCGACTGCTTACCTGCACGGTGGCCCCTTGGTGTTTCAGCTCAGTGTGCGGAATCAGGATGGTGGACTGTTACACCCTCGGCTGAGCACATGGCTCATTATCCAAAGTGACCTACCATGCATTATAGCTGCACGCACCCCTCAGCTGAATCAGTTCAGGTGTTGTAACTGTCACCTGGGGCAGGTGACCCTTTTTGAAACTCAAATCTGCGGCCCCACAGAGTTACAGTGCCCCCTACTGCCCCAGGGGTGAAACCAGAGTCAAGGTGCTATCAGCCATTTGGTAGCACCAAAAAGCTGTTTATTCACTGGGCATGCAAGGAGGGGGCGTGGCCTGCCCCTGCCCCTCCCATGCTGGCTACCAGAAGACGCCAATGGGGGTCGGTTTGATGGCCTTTTACCGTAACGCTTTGAAATGATTCTGGAGGAAGTCTGATTATTCCTGTGTATTGATAGCAATGCACTGCATGACTTCCTGCTCATTCGATTACAGAAATGGTAAATCCTGTTGAGCCAACTAATTGACTCTGGCGACAGGGTCCTGACAAGAACCAGAGCAGGGGCGTCAAGCATCAGTTGCACCCTAACTGCATTATGTGCCCCCCCAGCTTCCCATTATGCCCTGCTGCTTTGAGGAAACAACCTAGACGGAGGCATCCAGATGTGTGGGCGCTGCTGTGTGGGGGTCACATAGGAGTGCGGATGGGCGCTGGATAAAAAGCTGGACATGGGTCAGCCATGTGCTGTAATGTTCACCTGCATGCATGCACAGGCATGTTTCCCTCCCTCACCCCCCACCAAAGGTGGTGACTGAGGAGGAAGAAGCTGTGGTAAAACAATAAGCAATTAGCCTTTACATCAAGGCCCATTGCTGGGGTGAACATCCCTGAGCCCCACCTCCTCAACCCCACACACTCATGCTCCAACAGGGGCCATGAGTGCTGTATTGTACTTTTGTCCACCATCCCTAGTGCCCCCCAGTAAACATATCAGCACCCTCACTAGGACCAGGTGATGCCATTTGAACAATCTACAGGTCTGTTCTTCAGCCCCTGCAACAGGATGGAGAGTGAAAAAAAATTGGCAAAGAGTCTGTGAGCATCCAGACATGAAGAAGATTGTCAGCGTGCTCATGAGTGACCCCCTCAGTGCTGTGCGTGAGTCTTATGCTTGTGGGTTGTAACTTTGTAAGTCTGACATTGCTTTCCACTCACCAGCACAGCATCAGCAAGGATTTCTGGGCCGCCAGGTAGCACAGTGACTCTACAGTAGACTCAGAATGGTCTCTTGTCCTACCATCTAGCAGACGGTACCGCGGTACGCAGTCCAACACCATGTGGCACAAAAACAGTTTCTTTCCTCAGACCATCAGATTATTGAGTAGTAAGTGTACCACCCTACCTCTACAGTGCTACACAAACAATTGCTGCGTATCTGACTTTTTGTATTTATATGCCATACTTAGTTTTTCTGTTTGAATCGTGCTTATGTCACACCTGAACCTGAGCGGAGCATATTTCACTTCTGCTGCACACCTGAGCATAGTGAAATGACAGTAAGTAGAAACATACATACAAAACACAGATGTTGTCTCATAATTAAGGGATGCAGGTTTGAGTCCCTGTCCCGCTGTAGTGCACCTGAGCAAGGTACTGAGTTGTTACAATAAAACCAGCTGTATAATTTGGTAAATTATTGTAAGTTGTTTAGCATACCAACCTCACTCTGGAAATCACCTTGGAGAAAGTGTCAGATAAACTAATAATAATAATAATAATAATAATAATAATAATAATAATAATGTAGAAGCTTCTAAAAGGTGCTAATAAGAAGCTGCATCATGCATTCCCTTTTCTGTTTCCCTGGCCATGGTGCCCATTTATTAATTTGTTCGGTCCAGCGAAATGAGGACTTAAAATAGGCAGCATGTATTTATTGTAAAGAGGGATATTCATGTACTTGGCAAGTAGAGCGTGACTCCTGAAAGAGCCTGAATTAAAAAGTGTAAGAGGATGCAAAGCAGAGGGGTGTGTGTGGGGGGGGGGAACTTCTGGCCGAGCCACGGCACTCCATCTGGCATGTGCTGCCCGCGATCCCCTTCCCAGGGTCCTCCTGGCCAAGCAGAAGTAGACCTGGCCCAGGTCCTGTGCCTGGGGCTGGGGGGATGGGCGAGGGAGTGGGGGCGATGCTCAATTTGCACCATAGCGTGAAAGAGAGCACATGCTGAGAGCACGGACAGTGCAGGCTCCAGGGTGGCGGCGAGTCAGACATCCACAGGGTCGTCGCCTGCGAAACAGAAGCGTTGAAAACGTGACGGACAGCATCTGGAGCGGTGCGTGTGATCGGCAGCCTTTGCACCTGCCCCCACCTGGGAGTTTGTGTCAACATCTGGGCTGCTGGGCAGAAGGTGCCAGCCAGCAGTGGGTATTTGACCACCGTGGCCAAGGCGCCATTCGTTAGGTAACAACGGTGTTCATTAGCGCCACCTTCTGATCAGTCGCATAGACCAGCTTCGCACCTTGGAAGATCTTCAAGCCAAATGCCTCTACTGACAGGATGAAAAATGATATCTGGGATGCATAAATAAGTAATGACATCCTTCATGAGTGAATGGCTTAATATGTAATAAATGAATTAAAAAGTAAATGCTTTATTTAAATCAACCTTTTTGACTGTTAGAAATGGATGCAAAAAACTTTCAGTGCATTTGGACCGGCTTAATAAGTATCATGTATATACTGTATATATTTATGTTTTTAAGTGTAGGTCAGACTGTATCGATGGGCATTGATGGAGAGAATAAAGTCACAGCTGGGGTTTCCATAATGCAGTTTATAAAATACAACACAGTAACACAGTACAGTCCACGAAGGTCAATGGAAGTCTTACACTTTCAGCTGAAGGACCGGCACTTTTCCAGTACTACTGATGCTCCCCAGCAAGCCTCACAAATCCCAGGGATGGCGCCCACCCCAGTCCCATCACACACTCCTAAAATGCCACAAATTCTAGCATGTAAGCCGCAAAAGTGTGTAAATCACATGACTACTTACAGTCCACGTCTGCTCCCAATTCTTAAAAGGGGCACTTTTTATGGTGCATCCATAAAACAGCGAGGTGGCATTTACTGTAAAAAAATTAGAAAGCACAACAAGTACAAGGACAGGAAAAAGTGATAATTTTACTGCATTCAACCCCATTTTCAATGTAACAGTTGTAACCGCTATGCCACCTGCTGTCCAGTGTTAAAAATATCATTAACCTTTGCCTTACTGTCTTATATTTTAGGTTCTACTGAAAATAACTGCTACATTAGGGGCACCGGGTGATATGGTGGAGCTGTTGCCTTGCACTTGGAAGACCTGGGGTCAAATTCTTGATCATTTTATAGTACCTTAGATCAAGGTAACTGATAATTCTCCTAATATTCTGTGTCACCTTGGAGGATAGTTTAAGATAAATAAAAAAATTAAGATAAGTTAAAACGAAAGCACTGTTGAGTCAAAGATGTTGTTTCTGTCATATGACAAAGTGACACCCATGCAGTGGGTTAGGAAATTAGGCGGGTGACTAACTTGGGGACTGTGGGAAAAATCCAGCAAGGATGTCATACTCTGTTCCTGTCTTACCATCCAGGAAGTAGCGGGAGCAGGTGAGCATTGCGGACCGAATCTCAGCTGCATCCGTGCTTTAAACATACAACCATCACCAGTTTGACCCCCATTGTCACTCTGTGCCTCCAGCGGTTCTGACACACTCAAATAATTTACATCCAGACAGAGATGCTGGCCTTCATTAACCCAAAAATAACTATGGAGAAAGCGAGCAGCAACAGGGCAGAAAATAAACTGAGCCAGGGATGCGATCCAGTTGTTGCCATGTGATAGCCTAAACAGAGACCCTCGTTCCAGAAAAACACACCGGACAAACATGAAGAAACATAGCGAAGTGCTTCTCTTTTCGGGGTCCACCATCTGGCCCAGTGCCAGGCCGAATAAATGGCCGACATCATCACAGAATTGCACAGGAGGGATGAAACATAATTATCATTTTACATTGCTGAGTCCTCAGGGGCGTGACACCGTGATCTTTCATATTGAGAGCATTTTTTTTGTTTTATTCCAAGGTCATAAAGCATAGAGGGAGTTCTGCACAAAAACTACGGACTAAGAATAGGGATGCTGCTTATGAGTGAGATACACATGATTAACCAACGCCCCCTGTATGGATATGCATAGTAATATTCAGGGTTATTGATGTGAAAGACAAAAGGGCACTCCAGGGCTGGTGGCGGGCTGTTGTGTTTTTGTTTGGGACAAAGAGCCCCGCACTTCCGCCGGCCCTTTGTGGTGGACACTCAGGGCTCTGTGCCCTCACATCGATGAACTCCCCTCTGTGCGATGGACGCGCATTCCCCCCAGGGGGCGCCGGCCTCCCCACGGAGATTCCCATGACTGCTGAGAATCGCTTCCTAATTACACATTCGGCACTCATCCCTCTGCCATGCTGCACCTCCAGAAAGAGATGGAGGTGACAAGGGTTCCCCAGCAGGCCATCAGGAGGTGCCATTACAGTCAAACGCACCACACACCAGAGAGATGCGAAAAAAAATAAATAAAACACATTTGGCCTCAAAGGTAGCAACCAAAGTTTGCAGATTCCAGCAAACTTTCCAGTGGTGCTGAAACAAACAAACATTTTTTTATTAAGCTATCTGACACTTTTCTCCAAGGTCACTTACAGTGTGAGGTTTACTTACTATTAGACTATGCTACTTACACTGGTTTACCCATTTATACAGCACGGTAATTTTTAGTGGGGATTGTGGGTAACTACTTTCAGGATTAATAAAGCATTAAGTATTATTAAATAAGCTCATTGTCTCTTAGACAGCCTGTTTGACATCTATCGATCTATCTATCTATCTAATTGCTATGCCATCTGCTGTTCTAAGCAATACCAAAGTCAGCTTCCGTGGCCACTCGCTCATCCACACTGTCCACCTTGTTCTCCATTCGGCTCCTCATCCTGGACTGTTAGAGAGGTACAAGAAGGAAGAGCACTCAGGAGCAAAACGCCCCACCATGAATAACTAAGCAGGCAGTTTTGGCCCAGCACTGTCTGCCTCATCCTCGCGGTTCAGTACCAGGGGCGCCTCGCCGGGGATCGTAATTTACGGACAATTGAAGCTGTGGAAACATCTCCTTTGGAAGGAGCGGCGAGATCCATGGCAACAATCCTTATGGGGCATATTAATCCCGCGCTTTATGTAGTGCTAAGTGTACAATAGTAATCAGGACTCGTGCAGAGGCTGCTGATCATTAAGGGAAAAAGCTATATAAAGAATTCATAATGGGATTAGCCCGGGGCGAGCGGAGAGAGGCACCAAATTAAATCACCCATCAAATTGCACCAAGGAATTTTAATTTACAGGTTAATGTTAGATTGTGTAACTAATCACAGCTAACATTTTCAATGAACCAATTAAAATTTAAAAAAATCTCAGCGCCACCATCTTTTCCTTGGAAAGCCCCACATATTAAACCAAATTTCCGAAAGCCCCCTGATGCCGGCCCCCAGTACGGGAGGGAGTGGGGGGACATTAAACTGGACTCGGGCGCAGCTCTCGCAGCTCCTCATCTAAAAGCCTCGTAATTTGGTGTCCAATAAAGAACCTGCAGTTAGCAGGACTGCAAATGACATATTTTGGTCTGAACTCCTCAGCGGCACTGGACTGCGCTTTTTAAACTGGATTCAGACAAAGGACACGGGTACGTTGTGCAGGTCTCCTGAAAGAGACCCGTGTTCAGCTGTTTTCTGAATATTTATCATTATTAACCTTTACTAATCTGAGGCTTTTTTTTCCAAATCGTTATTGTTTTATTATTGCAGCAACAGCAAAACTAGGTAGCAACAGCATGGAAACAAAAGCAGCAACATGGAGAAATAATGGTACTTCCATAAGTGATCAAGTACCATTGTCCTGAAAAATTGTAGAGGGCCCCTTTGACCTTATTTGGCAAAATATTATTTGGATCACCCCCACAGAGAGGAGTTTTTGAATATAGATGACAACAGTAAAATGCTCTTAAACTTCTAAAGCTAAAAAAGACTGAGGTTTTTATTAATCTTCCAGGATGGTCTTTGAAAGGGCATTCAGGTAGGAAGCACAGACAGGGATGTGGTAGGCAAAAATAGTCTTGCTACTAGCCAAATCGTCCAGCAGACCCATCCAGAGGCATACAAGTAGTTTGTCTTGCAGAAACTGTTTCAAAGAGCTACGACCTTCAGTATTCTCAGCTAGGCTCACAATTCTTAGATTATTGCAGCAGTTTTTATATTCCATTTTGTCCGGTTTTACTTGCTTTTTGCTCCAAAGCAGCCACTGAATTAGCTTTTGATTCCAGTAATTTCTTCAGTTCAGTGATCTCATTCATAATGCTCACGTGTCTGTCAACTCACAATATTTACTCTGATTTACTCAAATTATGGGAGGTGTGGACAAGCGATGTCGAATCAAAGGCGACTTTCGTTTTTCATGTTGAGAAGATGTGGAAGTGATTTATCATGGTCCTTTTCCACGTCATTAGACTGGAAATGCACAGAAAACATGCACATTCCATACTCCCTGACCAGGACTCAAACCCATGCCTGAATGCACAGCTGAGGCTCTGTGAACTGCCAGTGTACCCATTTTCACATCTAGGCAATTTCTACCATTTCAGATCGCAGTGAGTTCCTCGTTCGAGGGTGCTATAGCAAGGACAGAATTTGACATTTCAAACCTTTAAGGTTTCGGGTGCAAGATTCGACCATTTCACCACCGACTGCTCCAGGGGATCTTTTGGTTCGGACTTCTTTTTTTCCTACCATTTACTATGGAGCAAATATTTCTGTACGACGAGGCTTGGAACACCCCAGCAGCGCGGACGGTCACAATACAGAACATAGCAGGCATTGGTTATGACTGGTTATGGACACACGAAATGACCCCACCCTTCATCACCCATCTAATAACTGCAGCCAACCATTTCGGGGTATAATTATATTTTGACCCCCCGCTGCTCTCCATCACCCCCACCGAGGTGGCCACACTTTGTTAGACTGAGTGTTCCTAATGAAGCGGCCATGCAACCACACACAAGCCATGCTGGCAGAACACTGCATCATTAGCTCACCCTGTAATTACTAAGATGTATGGCCACTTGGCGCCGTGAGAGCGTCCCTCTCCTCGTTCGCACCTGACCCCTGGCGCGGGCTTTCAGCACCGAGGCATCCCCCAGCTAAACCTTCTCACAGTTGCCCTGTGCGACGCAGCACATCTCCTTCCAGAATGGCTCCCAGTGTCGTGGAGCTGCAGGAAAGCAGCAAACCTTCCAGAACTTTCCACTCTTCCAGCTGAGCAAGCATTAAAACTGGAACGATCTGACTCTTTATCTAACAGAAACAGCTGGTACAAGAAGCCTGTTTGTAGTTTATGTTCATAACTATAAACTCACTTTTACCATCAATTCATAGTTTAGCAAAATTTAATAATACAGATGTTCCTCAGTTTATTCACTAGTTCGCTTCTCTTAAAATCGTAATTACAATCAATGAACAATACATTGTAAGCTTTTTGTATTTTTGCATTTTAAAATTTGTCTTCTTTGAAGTGTAATTAAATTTAATACAAATGTAATTTGAGTGTAACAAAAAATGTGTTACTTCCATGAATTCATATTCAATAAAATTGTTTGCGGTTTCATCCCATAAACATGTGATTGTTTCCTCAACTTACTGATCACCGACGCTCAGGAACACCTGGTATGAGCTGTAAATGCTGTGGAAGTGAATGTAGCTGAGGCGGTCCTACATACAAATTCTTTTTGTGTGGTCTTATTCCTCAAACATACATCCCAATCTTAAAAACATTGTAGAAATCTGATGTGAAGAAAACACAGTTAAAAATAAATAAACAAATTGGAAAATGTTTATAACTTAACAATTATATGAATGGTGATGTCTGTACTGCACATATTTAATTCAAGACTGAAAACTGTCTATTTATATATGCTGCCGTATATAGATGAATAAAGCCAAATAGAATCAGCACCATGACATCAGCGTCCCCTCGGCCAATACACGTCACACCCAGAAACCTGACCGTGGGTCGGGTGTGGAAGGGCATGGCAGGTAGCTGGTAGCATCCATCAGTTGACCCCTATTAAGGATGTTCCATTACTAGAGTGGAATGGAGAAGACACTCATAAACAACATGAGGCAGAGACAGTGGCAGCAGCACTTCATTACAGCCCCGGTGTTCCCTCCCCCACAGATTGACTCAGTGGACTGCAGTACCTTAATCATTATGAGCACAGGTGCACCATGTATCAGGGAGGAGATGCCACTGAAGGGCATGATGCCAGCACTACATTCTGGGTAGCACAGAGACAACCAAGGGTATGAAGGATGCTAGTAGATGATGCTACCCCTGCTGCTACATCTATGGGCTCTCTGACATCCTCCTGCAGAGTGGCCTTACCTTAGTGTAGTGACACAAGTGGCACATCCTGACACTGTCTCCTCATAATGCTTTTGCATGTATTAATTTAACAGCACACAGTGACTATTAACTAGTATTTAGCAGACATATTAAGATACATTATAGTAAACACACTACAGTCAGTCATCCACTTATACAGCAGAGCAATGTAACACACACACACACACACACACACACACACACAAAAAGGGCAACCACGAGTGACCAGCCTTGCAAATTAGGGTACAGTCTCCTAGCTTAGCACACAGTAGCTCCAGACCACCAAAACCCCAACTAGGATAAACATTTAAAGATGAAGGATGGATGGATGGACCTTAAAGAAACCCATGCAAACACAGAGAGAAAATTCAATGCTCAGCCCAGGTGTTGTAAAGTGCCGCCCACTGTGCCACCACGACACCTGCTAGCATATATATCCTAATTTACATATTATGGAGAACATTTAGACACCAACACCGCAAATGTGACTTAGGGGTCAGTGGTACTATATTATTTATCCTGTGATGTACAGGTGTCCATAGCGCAAGCTGACTTTTCTAGCAACATGATGGCCTCTGAACCACCCTGAACCCCCTGTTAGTGAGTAATATTATTGTGAACCTTGATACAGCTGTCACTTTTGTCTAAGCCAAGTTAGTGTTAGCTCAGCAATGATTTGCCCTTTTATACAGTGGGGTAACCCTGTTATGTAAGTACCTTGGTTGTTGCCGCAGAAGTGGGCTTCAAACCCAGGCCCTTCAGATTGCATGCGGTGACCGAAAGAGAAGAACAGTGACAGGATGCAGCTAACAGTGATAATGGGCTTTCGTTGCTGTTTTCCTTCAAGCCCATTACCTCTAACTTTCTGCAGCTAAAAGTACACCACTGCCAGGAGTCACAGGGATGAAAACACGGCGCTGTCATTCTGTTCCATTTATCGGGGCGTCTTCCTCCGCTAATTAAAGCCTCTCGGAGCACAAAGAAACCACGCTTAACCATCGCTTAACATCCCGCTGTAGCCGAACGGTGGGCAAACAAATTATCCACAGGCTGGTGGAGTCAGTTATTAAAACCCGGAGACACCCCAAGCGTGGGCACTTTTACCTAATGACTCCTCCGAGGTTACGATGAAAAGTCTCCACATTTCAGAAAGGGGAAAAAATCTTGACGTCGTTGAAGTAGCACTTCAGACACCTGAATTAAACATGAAATATTGAATCTTGGTGGGGGGGGGGCATGGAATATTCTAAGTTTACTATTTAGGCCATGGGGTCTAATTGCTTAATGCAGCCTAAGTTGATGTAGGGTTTTCAGCTTGAGATTCGTTGCCTGAAGCCACATCAAGATGTATCGGCAGGGAGGCCACGGTGAAATCATCTCGATGGAGCCCAGAAAGAGACACTCCTCCACTCCACCCTGGGTCCTTGCATTAGAGGCATAGACATTAATGACTTTTTAATTTCCAAAGAAATTTTTTTCTAACTCTTTAATTTTTTATACCAGGGCTCTTTACCTGAGAGCTCGAGGAGCACGGAGAACTGGCTGCTGTTTTGGGTGAATGAAAAAGTGTCCGGGAAGACAGCTCTGACAGCAGACAGGGCTCAAGGTCCTGAAAACCTCTAGGAACACTGGGGATGGAGAGATATAACAGCGGGTACAGTGCCAGAAGCATGGTGAGGACATTAAGCATTAGTACTGGTGGTGAAGACAAAGATAACATTGACAAGTTTTGTCTCTTGGGGTAAATAATAAACCACAAACGATCTAGCAGTGAGAAGATACACAGAAGCTGAGCACTTTGAAGATCTGGAAAAGGTCCCCAGATGTGTTAACACTTGCACAAAGGCTTTTATATTTTCTTAAACACTGAATGAATACGGAAGGTAAGCAGTAGAGCAGAAACATAAGCCAGACCAGAAATCTTACTGGAAACACAAACAATGTGACGGCAGTTATTGAACTTTTGTGGACCCTCTCAAAGAAGATGATGATGTTGTGAGAAGTTGGAGGAAAAAGAAGTGGAAGAGCAACAATCGGAGAGATGAACTCAAGCACAGTGCAACGGACATACTATTGACTCAAGTGGAGGACAGAACTTTCTGGAGACACTTTACATACGTATGTGGACACTGACTCGGTGCTAGTAAAAAAGCAATAAACATTCTACTCAGTGGATGGTCTTTCTCCTGTATCGTAACAGAGACTTTCACAGAAGGAGGCCAAGAGGGTTACAAAGAGTCAAAAGTCTCCTGTTTGTCCCATGCCCAAGTCTTGAACCCACGACCTGTTGGCGCGACATTCAGCCCTCTGTAGCAGTGGTGCAGTGCTGTGGTAGACTTGCCCCCCCCCCAGCCCCTACACTCCCTCATTTGCATGTCGATGGCAGGCGCTCGGAGTGGCGGCCACCAGATTAGGCACATTCCGCTGCACACAAAAAGGGATCGAGAACAAAGCAGGGAATTTCAATCTCGCCCTTCTCTTCCAGTCAATGCACCCAGGCCCCCGGTGACAGGGGGCGCCGGAACAATACCAGCGCGCAGCAGAGGATCGATCCTGCTGTTTGCTTCTGCTCCCCCGGACCAACAATAGACTACGAAGCAGGGCCAAAAACCCTGGCACAGAAAAGCCCTCAGAGTCATGGCGGGGCAGCTGAGGGGGCAGCCATGAGGGAAAATGTGGCTGACGGACAAGTGGAGAAGAGTAAAGCTCATTTGGAAGAGTGACTCCCCAGCTGAGATAAACCCAGCGATGATTTGTACTGTATCTCCAGGAGATAAAAGCACTTCAGTGGGATTTTAGAGGACATGCTGGAGGAATCGGGCATGTTTAAGATTGAAGCCCCTCCCACGATGGCCTCTTCTCGCGCCTGAGGATGGGTGTGTGAGGTAGAGAAGTTTGTAACTTGTGTGCTTAATGTGAAACCCCCAAAAGGAAAAAAATGTGGGTGTGTGTGTGTGTGTGTGTGTGTGTGTGTGTGTGTGTTTCACTGCACAAAAACCTCACGTAGGATCACAAGTACCACTATGGCAAATTTTCAGTCTGTATCTTTAAACACAAAGCTGTGCACAAAGAACAGACAAACAGAGATTGAGATTTAAAGATAAAAAGATCTCAACTGATTTGTTTGCATAAAACTTTTAGTAATACCTTAAAAATATGTGCTATGAATGCAGATTTGGTAAGGAAGTGCTGTGCTGTCTTCAAATGTGGCCTCATGATCATTAGCAGATTTTCTCTTGAGCGCTTGGTTAGTCGGTGAAATGAAACCCAGCTTGTTAGAAAAATCAATTACTGTGCTATCATATCAAAATAATTTTTAAAAACCTATAAATGATCGATTGGAATGACAGACAAATCTGTCACATGATAGAATTCCTTCATTAAAATAAACAGTTATTTTCTCATTTAGCTGCTGCTTTTCTTTAAAGTATCTTATGCTGACTTCCAAATTTATTCAGCCTGATCGTTTTTACCGTATTGGTGCGGCGTAAGGATCTTGATCAAGGGGCACGACGACAGGGGGGTGGACTTGAACTCGGGACCACTGCGCTACCAGCCGCCCCGGAGCAGTAGAGGCCAGACCTTAGTCAGTGTGGTCTGAGAAAAGACACCTTACAGGTATGAGAGAAATATGAGGGCCCCCCGGGTTGTCATCAGCGACGCGGCTCCTCCAGAGGCCCTGGGGCACTGGGCGAAATGAGAAACTGTGCTGTGTTTCTATCATTCTGCCACTGCTGTTTATTGACTGGGGAGTTTGTCCTTAATGTCCTGCTTTTATGTGTAGTCTTTCCTACAAAGGGTTTTGCAGATTGATTGGGTTCGGCGACACCTTTTCTAAATGCGAGCCGCCATTACAGTCCTCTTCTGTACGCCTCGCCGCTGCGTACAATCGGCACGGCTAAGCAACGTAAGCAGCGCCCCCCAGGAAGATTAATGTGCTCCGTGCGCAGCCGGTTCAGCTGACGGACTCGCCGTTTCATGATCTATGCCATAAATGGACGCTGCGCTTTCGATTAGTTGACCTGTGACCCTAACCCCCCCAACCCCGGGTACCCAGAGACATCTCATTAACCGCCTGGTTATGTCGACGCTGTTCTCAGATAGTATGGATTCTTACAAAATTGTTACAACCTGCAGTTTTAGCTGGGGGGAGGGCATCTGACGGGGGTGGGGGTGGATTTAGGGTTTGAACACGGTTTGATTTCCTGCAGGCCGCAGCTACGGCGAGAAGCTCAAAAGTACCATTCCCACTAGCGGCGGAGCCTTCGTAATTAAGACGGGATCTCCGGCGCCTTCCAGAATGGACACAGGCGAGAGAGGAGGATCATGGGATTGCGGTGGTGGGGGGGGGTGGTTGGGGGCCGACTGCAATCATCTCAATTTCTGCAGCTGAGTGATTACACGCCATGCTAATTGCTAGCAGTGGGATCTTTAATAAATATTTCAGCTACCGTGGCATCATTACAGACTAATGCCGTTATTAATCTTCGGCAGTAATTTACGTCGACGGCGAAGAGTGCCGTCGCGAGGACGGTCACCGTCCTCTGAGCATGCGTGTGAGGAGTGAGGGACGGCGAGGAAGGTGGAGACAGCATGTGGTAAGCGAGGCAGGGCCTGCTGGCTGCTAGTGGCACGGCGGGGATCATCCCGGTGGCAGCTGAGGAGCTGCCCGGGCGATTATGTTGCGGCGGCGACGGCGAATCCGTGTGGTTCCTGTGTTTCAGCAACTCTCTTACCTTTTTTAAGTACAATCCAGGTTTTTGTGAAAAGGTGAAATGCAGCTCCCCTGGTGCAAATTGAATGACGTTTCAGTCAATCTGCCATGTGCCAGGCTGTTTCCCTTTTTCCGCTTGCTGAAATGCCCTATGCTAACTTTGAAATAATTCATAACTTCTTCAGTTTGCATTAATACGTGCCTGCCAATACCTCCGTATGCACAGTGTGGAATGGGGAAGGTGTGTGTACGGAGTGTGGGGTGATAGCTTACTTACAATGTATGTGCACTGAGCTAAATTTTGTGCGAGTGTGTGTGTGTGAAAATATGGCTATTATGTGTCAGCTCCTTGCAGTATATTCCAAATGCTTGAGGTTATGAATTTTCAAAGCTACAAGCATTTTCTAGTTCTTAACTGCATTTTCTCCACTTATCTCTTTTCTAAAACTTAAGTTTGTAGTTGAGCAAATGCAGCCTCTATTTCCACACTGTGATATCTAATGGCAGCAAAGAACACCGACACAGAAGAGGAGACTGGACCCCTTTCATTCAACTCACTTTCACAGTTTTTACAGCTGGTGATCAATAAGAAGATGAGAAAAGTTGCACACGATTATAAGATGAATTGTCATGATTTTTCAGATCTGGAACAGGCATATAAATCAAGGGGATGTCTGTATTATTGCACTTCAATGACTGAGATTTTGGAAAACAGACATCTGGTGCCAGTTCTGTTGAGGATCCAGTGCATAAGAAAGTCTATAGTGTAATTCCAAGTCTAATCTGCGCTGTCCTGAAAGACAATAGATTCTCCTACACACTTACACACTCTCATATACACATAAACACAAATTTATAAAACCAATGATTGTTCAGGCAGCGGCAATAAACCTCCTTACACACCCATGAGGTCTGAGGCATGCAAACCACTGCATTCCATCCAGCTGAGGCTGCATTATTCCCCACGCAGCAGACACACACACAAACAGACCCAGCCGATTCTGCAAAAACAAAACACACAAAGCTCACCACACCCTCCTCTTAATAAAGAGGACACAGTGGTGGCACATTTTTATTTTATCATTAAAATCTGACCATGAAACAGAGAAATTTATTGCTCTCATTTGTAATGGCGGAGCCTTGAAAACGCAGTACAGATAATGGGGATTTGTCAGCAGATTTGCACGGAAGAGCCAGCTGACCGGCCGCTGGGGGAATTAAACACTGAACTAACATTATTAAAAATGCAGACTTTAAAGGTTAGCATGACTGGTTGTTACACTTTGGGCCTCATTCATTCATGGGCAGTACTTTGCAAATGAACAGAGTTCATGACCTGAGCCTGGAAGAGTTGTGTATGCGTGTCTTGTGTGTGTGTGTGTGTGTGTGTGTGTGTGTGAAGGAGGTGGACATTATGTAGAGTGACACACTGAGCAGCACATCTGTCACACATCTCCCAGCTCCTTTAACAAACTTAAAGGCTCCCCTGCTGGCCACAACCATAACAAACATTTGAAAGTGACTTGGGGTCCAAGTTCAATGTAGGAAGCAGAGTTCCCACAATGCATTTGGACATGCCCAGAATGCACCCACACCTGCTGGAAGGTTCTCCCATTTTCATCGCCTCCATGTTCATCCTGTGTGCATCTTCCAGGAGACTCAGACGGAGCTGGAATGTGGCACAGCTCTGCCACTGGGGGGCGCCGGCATCCGTGGGATATTTAATTAAGTGCAAACACTTACAAAGGGGAAAAGAGTGTTGTTTTTGTTTTCAATCCCACCCACCCTCAGCTCATCTGTGGGGGAGAACTGAACATGCACACACACAAGGGGCTGGAGGGGGGAGTCGCTGGAGCGAGAAGGAAGTCCTCCAGTGACCACAGGCATCCTACAGGCACAGCCCACCCCCCACACCCGTCACCACCGCTACCCCAGTGCGGCCCAGTGACGCTTAGGCCTCGCTCAAGGGGAAACTCCATTAAAGATTCAGTGCGCGTTGTTGCCAAGTTTCATTCCCCCAAAATGGAGCATTAATATTTAGTCACTGCTTTGTTTAAATATTTTCTTTTTTTAAATAAACATGGGAATTGACTGCTTTAAAATTAAACCAGCCAGTGATGCAAAGGGGTGCGATTGGCCCGCCTGGACACCGCCATGCTGCACAGCGACAAACACACCCTAAATACACCCTGCTTGCATATGGAGGGGCAAAGAGTGGGGTTGGGGAGTTGGCAGGGGTATAGTGTTGGGGGGGTAGACAGCAATGCGTGACCTAAGCCCAACTCACTCTCTGATGTGCTTTCCATGTTAACACTTCCAACCGCCTCAGGTAGAGCTGCCTCCTCCCACCGAATGCACGCATTTGAAATGTTTTCTTGGAACAACATTGTTTTTGTTTCATTATTAAAATTTCATATTTTTGTATTTTTCTTCTAAATTCTTTACTCTGTTCTCCCATCTCTTTGCTTTTTCTCTGCCCACAAAGAAAAAAAGCCCACTGTGTTGTCCATTAAATCTCGGTCCTTCATCAGGGGACACGACGGTCAACAGGCACATGCACACCCCATCCACGATGGCGGACGGAGCCTCCTGGGTCTGCAGCTCTGAGGCCAGCGGTGTGAAAAGTCCACCAGGAGCCAGTGTGGTCAGTAACATTTACACTTACATGTATTCATTTATACTTTTCTCCAAAGCGATGTGTAACTCAGAGTGAGCAGAAATGCAACAGCAGCAGATGAAGACCTTTAAACTTTCAGTTACTGAATTTACAATTGGTTTGTGAAATATTACAGATTTTGCTGGTGCACATTGCACTACAGTAGTTGCTGTGTATAGAATTAATAGGGGAATACAGAGGTGATGGTGACAGATGCTGTGATGCAAGTTTATGTAGCTGTCAGGACATGATAAGAAAAATGGCTCTGAAGGAGATGGGTTTTAGGCCCTTCTCGAATGCTAGGAAGGATTCAGCAGCTCTGAGGGGCAGAAGGAGGTCGTTCTTTGCTGCCTCTGTACCCATGTGACAGAAACCAAGAAACACCACATGATACCAGCTGGAGGTATGCAGGTCAAAGGCTTTGTATAGCTCAGTACAGCATGTCACATATCTACAGAAAGCAATTCAAATCACAACCAAGGTTTATCACTCTGAGAAGTGGAACAGGAGCATCACAGATGACAACATCACTGAGGAAATATATCCAAGAAAAACATCTCAAAGGGTAACATCTGCAAGGGAAGCATCTTGAAGGAAAGCAGCAATCTTCTTCTCCAAGTGGGAGATCTCTCAGGTAAGGAAATATGTCTGAGTGGAGCATTTTCCTACTATCTAGGCATATACAATCGAAGTACAGGAAAATGAGAGCATTGCTGGGAACAGGCAGGTCTGGCCCACCTACTCTTTCTGTTCCTACTGTTACACCCACCTGGAAAAGCGGGAAGGAAACTGACCTGAACTGTACTGATCAACACCAAACTGGCAGAAACTTCAATGAGAACATCTCTAAGAGGACCCAAGGCTGGTAGACCTGCATCCAGCGACCAAGGGATGGGGGGGGGGGTTATCATTCACCCCCGCTGTCATGCTCACAGTTATCAGATCTGTTTTCATAATACAGATGGAAACAGGAGGTAAACTATAAAGTCTTCCACCTGGGATGTTTGAAATGTGGCTGGGAAACTGTCCAGGTACTTGAAGCACTGCTGAGCCCCTGTCTAAGAGGCACCTCACAGGGATCCAAGTTCAGAAGTCTGCACCTCTTGCTCTCTTTACACCGAGCACACAGATGGGCTGTACAGCATACTAGAGCTTTAGGAGAACAAGGTGGTGCTTTGGGAGAACAAGATGAACCTTCAGGAGAACAAGGTGAAGCTTCAGGAGAACAAGATGAACCTTCAGGAGAACAAGGTGAAGCTTCAGAAGAACAAGATGAACCTTCAGGAGAACAAGGTGAAGTTTCAGAACAAGGAGGAGTTTCAGTAGAACAAAGAGCAGCTTCAGGAGAACAAAAAGACATTTCAGGAAGTTTCTCAAGTTATGTGTCTATTGTGTAGGAGGAAGGACCCTGGTAAAACATGGTAAAGCCAGGGCTGGGGGGCACTGCCATGGAGCTGCCAAAATGTCCCCAGAAAAATTTATAAACAAACACTCTGAGATGCCACCGTCTACTTCCAGTTCATCTGAGCTCAGGGGCTGGTTGTAGTTGACAGTCCTGTAGATGACCAAATTCTACAAGATCAATACAAGGACCCATATAAGAAAAAAATCCTCTTACAGTCGCATTAAATCCCTCGAAACAACATCTGAGTGGAGAAAGCAAACATCTGGAATCAGACTCACGTGACAGTGTGATGGCAACGCCCCCAAGTTCCCAGCTCCTCCACCACTCATGTTTTATTCATGCGGGACCTTGGAGCAGTTCTTCTTCCCCACAACCTGAACTCTGAGCAGCAATGGAAACACCAACATTCATGGTGTCACCTCCACTTTCAAGGTGCATCAAAGAACCCTAAAATGTAAAAATGATGCATACTTAACATTTTCATTCATATCTTTACCTACTTTTTTCATTAGTTTTTGATGCTCTCCCCATATCTGCATGGGTTTCCCCCAGTTTCTTTGGTTTCCTTCCACAGTCCAAAGACATGCATTTCCGGTTAACTGGTGTCTCTGAAATGCCCATAATGAGTGCAAGTGAATGTGTGGCCACCCTGTGATGGACTGGTGTCCCATCTGGGCTGGGTTCATAGCCCAGTGCCCCAATAACTTTGGGATAGGCTCTGGGCCACTGCAGCTTCAACCAGGATTAATGATGATGGATGGATGGATGGATGGATAGATGGATGGATGCTTTTTGATAGTTCATCGATGTATGGGGTGGGAGGGTAGGGGATTGCTCTGTATAAATGGGCTTATATACTGTACTCTCTCTGAGTATGACTCACTTTTTCATTTCTGTAGACACTCAAAATTATTTTAAAAAAATTAATGCTTACATTTTACTGGAAGGCAGAATATTTAAAAAATAATCTTACGATTTCTATTAGTACAATTTGCATAATTTACTTTACCAAATATCTACATGTAAAAATTACATTTAAAAATAATTTTAGGTAAAAGCACAACTGAATAAATACAAATTGTCTTCAGATGATATTCTTATAAATCAGGTTTCCCCGATGAACATTGGTTGTCAGGACAAATTACCTATAAAAGAAATAAATCGAGAACGTGGTCTGTCACTCTCATCCTGGGGTGTCCAACCGCCACCAAGGGTCCAAGCTGTTTTCTGAAGACTCCAGCACCCCCCCACAGGACACATAGTGCTGAAAAACACATACCACTGACACCAGCTGTCTGCCAGGTGAGGCTCAGAAGCGGCCTCTCTGAAACATGGGCTGTCCTGGACTGAGGGGCCTGGACAACCCAGGGTCCACCCTCAGTGTGATACTGCCCTCCAGTGGACATTAACATTTTTATGTCTTGGTTTCATCTTCTAAAGCCACATCTCTACAGATCACTTGCTCATCATCACACAAATCTCACATTTCTGGGTTTGAAGATCTGCATGATACCTTTGCTCAGGGCTTGTTTTCATATTATCTGGAGCTAAAAAAATATTTTGGGATGTTGGTGCTCATCTGCTCTACTGGGAAGGCAGGAAAATAGTAATTTTTGGAGACAGGAGCCTTTTCTTGTTGCACTGACTCAGAGCTAAAAATCTCTCCTAGGATTTAATGGCCTGGAGACATGGAGCACTGACCCCTTCACCCATCTGCCAGGCCCAAACTGCTCTCCACAGGAAAAACCTGGCAGAGACGCAGCTTTCAACACACTCAGTGTACATTTCCATTTATGTTTATTTTTCAGTCAGATGCTGTGAGCACAGATCAGAGTAAACCAAAGTGCATCAACAACAGACACTTAGCTATTGAAGCTATGTTGTCTTATCCAGCTGTTACCATGGTGCACATTTCCAGGAGCTCCCGACAGAAGTGACATACAAACTGAAAGACAGGTGAATAAGCAACAGGCGGTGAAGGACAAACTAACGGAAGATGAGGAGGTAAATAAGTCCGTGACTGACACCAGTGATCAGCACTGTCATTGTGTCATCACTCCACACACCCAGAGGAGCCCTCCGTGACCACATGAAGTTATGACTGCTTCATTTTGAATGAAATCCACTGCATCTCAGAGCTGTTGGTCATTACAATTAAAAACATAGAGGAACCCCTAAACCAAGTGGCATGGTGGTAAGGACAATGAAGAGCGAGCATCTCCAGTGTGGGAATGTCATATAAGCGGCTATCCGGAAGGACAAAATCCATGTGACATGGATTTGGCCACACCAGGTGAGCTGGAGGAGAGGATTTATTTACTCTCTTTATTTATTATTATTTATTTGTTTTCTTTTTCCTGATTGTAGTATTTTTTTTAACTATCCTGCACCTTATTTATTTATACTTTACATATTTGTATTACTGAAGATGCCCAGAAACAAAACTTTTCATGGTGACAATACTGCTATGCTGTGTTGTTCACCCATGACAAATAAACCTTGACTTGACTTGAAAACAGCACGTGGAAACCGTTGTGGAGCACAGTGGGAGTTAAAAGCAATGTGTTAAGAATTCGTCCGGAGAGGGGAAGAATGGAAAACTGGCCATTTTGTCCTATTATGATTGGATTTTTTTAGCATTTAAAAGCAGCTGAAAGGGAAGTGGAGTGGTTGGTGAGAAACTGGTTGTTCCCACAGATTGGCGGCAGCCAGGCGTGACCAGACAGGCTCACGGCCACTGGCATAGGAACAGGAGGGAGTCTCCATCTGCCAGATTATGTCAGGTGTCCCCACCCTTTCCTTGGTTTCTCTTTTTGGGCCTAAAGTCCCTAAGTGTGTGTGTTCAGGTCAGCTACCAGATCCCAGCCACCACCTAACAGAAATGCGGAAAGTGCTGAGATTTATTTGTTTAGCAGTTATTGTTCTTCAAAGCAATACACAATGATTATTGGCTAATAATGTTGACTAGTAATGATTATTTAATCAGTATTTTTGTTCAAGGTGACTTGCACTGAACTCTCTACAGTTATTTACCCATCTCTACAGCACAGAGGTGTAACCCACACCTAAACACGCAAGGGTTAGGAGTCACCAGGTCACCTGAAACACCAATCCATGCAAACTATATACACACACCGAGCTCGATGTGAACTCACATCCAAACTCACACTTCAGGGCACCGAGTTATCGGGCCACCCAGTATCTCAGAATCTGCACCGCCAGCTGCTCGCCCCTCCGAGGTCCTCCGGGGAAATTCTGCCTCCTCGGATCCTTCGCCCCCACTATTTATTTTCCTCAAATGAGCCACTAATTCACCCGGTTTGTATAATCAAAATGGTCCAGGTGACAGAGAAAGGCATTTTATTTAGCAGCTAATTGTGCTGACACCAGGGAACGGGAGCTTTTTATGCTCTGCCTTTCAAGGAGGATGGAAAAAAAATTAAGATATCTGTTCCTGTTTAATTTGTAGCTTGAATTTTAAGCAGGAGCGAGTCGAGTTAATCAGTCCCACCCGGGCAGAGGGATCTACGGTTACCCTTTAACAATGCAGAAGCGTGTAGAATTATTCTGCCGTTCCCCGTTCTCATCGGAGAGCATAATTGTTTACAAACAGGCATCTTTAACACAAGTGCATAAATGAGCAGGATCTTCTTTAACTGGCAACTAGAGAACCCCAACTGCGATCGCTCCTGGATGATTTATGAGGGAGCAGCAGAACAGGGTGAGGGAAGATGCCACCGCCGGTCCTTTGCTGGAAGAGATACGAGGCTCAAGCCCATGGTCGTTGGGGACGCAACCCGTGTCCTGAGTCACAGATCCATTGACATTGCGGGTTTAATGTTGAGGTAGGACAAGACTCGGGGAGAAGAGCAAGACCTCAACAAACACATCTGGCAAAAAGAGCAAGGCTTCAGCTGAAAGATCTAAAAAGGAGGTACACCTCGACTCACATGGTAGCAAAAACTCAATTCAAAGTCTTGGGAAGGCGAGTGTAGTGTTGACTTGTGGATCTCCAGAAAGGACCAAAACAAGCACTCAACTTTTAGAGGAATGAGACCTAAAAGTGTGGATCCAGCAACTGATCTGAATGTCCGGTGAAGACCTGGGTAAGGAGGGATAAGTTCTCAGTTCACTAACCCAGGGAGAGCAGTGAAACCTTTCCCACATCTTCCATCTCCCATTGCAACATGAAGCTCCTATCTCTACAAGAGGGACATGGAGTTCTCTGAATTAAAATAAGGACAGAACAAGGGAATGGTTGTGCTGGTATCTCTACAATTGTCGTGGTGCCCATCATGAACAACCAGTAACCCCCTCCATCATCAGTCAGAAGTTCTCTACCCCCACCGTGTTCACGCCCAGGACATCGAGGCATCCCAGGAGGTCTGCAGGCTAATTAACACCAAATCCCATCTCCTCGGAAGGCAGTCACCCGAGTGGCTCTCCGTAGTGTGAAGCCTTTCAAAATGCTCATCACAAAAAGCAGGGCAGCTCCACTTCCACTTTTCCCAGCTCCTTGAAGCAGAAGTGGGCGAGGCCTCCTGTAATTGCCAATTAACGGTGAAAAGAGTAATTTAAAGCCTAACTGAGTGACTTTGCCGGTAGGCTGGACTCTAGGACATCGCTCTCCATCTGGACTGGCCATTTGGGGGTCATCAGCAGTGAAACCCCCAGAGCTGCGCAAGACAAGCTGGGTCACTTACCTGAAGGTGGGTTCCCAGGTTTATTTGATCACTCCAAATTGCCCATTGCACGCACGCACGCGCGTGTGTGTGTATACCGCCCCTTATGATGTCTCATCTGGCCTGTTATGTCACAGCTTAGGTGCCCAGTGATTCTATGATAGGCTCTGTGCTGCTGTAAACTGGACCAAGATGAAGTGGTTAATATTAAAGTACACATGGATGAATAAAGGGTACTGCTATGTCAAATTATTTATAAAAAATCAAATGCATGACACACTGGAATGATGGTTTTTACCTCCCAAGGCTCTGCTCCCAGCTGTATTGTTGTGTGAAAATGCCATTTGAATAGAGAAAAGGAGACATTGATGCTGGACTTCTTTATCTGGTAACAGTGACCTCTAGACATAGCAATTAGGACTTTGAGGTCTCTGTCATTCCAGCCATATTCTGATCTGTTCGGTAGTCACCAGTGATATTTTTCTGTAGTTGCTATCAAAATTCTTGCCACTTTAATAGGTACACCTATGCAATACTGTGTTGCACCTCCTTTGGTCTTCAGAACAGTATGAATTTGTCCAGTCATGGATTCTACAAAATGTTGGACTTGTTGTGTTAGGAATACTCCACTATGTGATGCTAGGAAACTTCATGGCACAAAAAGAGTCCCCACACCATCATACTGCCACCACCAGCCTGTAGTGTTGGCATCGAGAAAGGATGACTCCATGGCCTTATACTGTTTGCAAAAACTCATTCTTCCATTAGCAGGATGGAAAAGGAACCTGAGTTCATACAATCAACCCATTTTTTTTTTTAGTCCTCAACAATCCAGTTTTGATGCTCCTGCACCCACTAACAACACATTTTCTTGTTTTTTGCAGGCAACACTGGAAACTGAAATGTTGTTTGGCTGTTATAGGCCATTCGGGACAAAGTCTGATAAGTGGTGAATTCCGAGATGACATCCTGTACACCAGAGTTGAATTCAGATGTGATCTGCATATCTATCTATCTGTCTGTCTGTCTGTTTGTCTGTCTGTTTAAAGGTCTGTCTGAACTTACCTCTTTTCTGCATTGGTTTTTTCCAGTTCAGAGAGAAACATGTACACAGAAAGAAAGGAGAAGTTAAACAAGACTGTGGGGTATTTCCATTACTAATATCAGTAAACCCCCAAGCCAACTCATGGACTGCAGTGGAAAACAACTCTTGCAGCTCTATTTAATTACTCACTTCCTCATAGAAATAGAAATTTAATTTGGCTGTTGGAGGAAGGAGAGGTTGTACACCAGATGAGATGTAGTCAGGGATTCAGCAGCTCTGAGGTACAGAGGAAACTCATTCCAATACATAGGTGGGGAAAAAAACAAGAACGGGCACTCAGTGGGGACACCAAGCAGCCCAAGGTGGAGGATTCTGTGCTCTTGCTGGGGTGCAGGGAGAGAGTAGATCCTGCAAGACATCTTCAGATGGGCGCTTGCTCAGGGTGGACAGTGGAACTCTGACAAGGTTTATTTGTAAGAGGGCCATAAAGACTAAATGTATTGTCCCCTCAGGGTTCTGCATAGTATGCATAGTGGGGAGTGTCCAAGGGGAAGTGGGGGTGCAGAGAAGCCCCTGATTTCAGCTCCCCTACCCCACCCCCAGCAGTCCAGTTCTTTCCTCTCTAGCCATCTCTCTGGAGACGCCATTATAAATTAAGCCAAGAGCAGTTTTAAGTTCACCATTTTCTGCATGATTAAGAATTGGCATGAGAACAAAATTTAATTTCTTCATTCATTTCCCCACACAGCTCAATCATGCCATCTCACAAGCCTTTGGTCTCTACAGCCATCAGATGTCTAGGTTTGAAGTTTTGCAAGTGGAAATTAGAAAAACACTGTGCAGAAGTCAGCTACACTCTGCACATCCTCATTTTGCAGCTTGTGACATGGTCAGGTTGGAGCCCATTTTGTTCCTGCTGACCCAATGAAATGCCTCAAACAAAACTTCATGATCTTACTGCTCTCCTGAATGCATGACGCTTTCAGACATTGGAGGTACGACCTGTATTAACTCAATTAGTTGGTACATTAACTGACCCGTTCTGCTTATCTGACTTAAACATTCACTGGTGGGTAACAGGAACCAACTAGCTCACTACAAGATGAGGAGCACATGGTCTAATGATGGGTTTTACATGGATGCTGTCTGCATTTTTGGTCAGTGGACACAAGTGGGGGGTCTACAGTGGGGTGGTTGCAGTTGTCAGGACAGAACAATGTCATGGAGGGAGTTTTTATAGGCGTGAGGGGGTTCTGTACAGGGTTGTGGGGGCATTTGGGGCAGCACACAGACTTGAAAGTTTTCACATAAATCAGGGCTGTTTGACCTTCAGACTAAACAAACCTGACCTCATCCCCAGACCCCCCACCCCACACCAATGACCTGGGGCAGTACCACCAGTGCCCTCTGCTTCTCTGCATCTCACCCCTCAAATCCAGTATCCCACAGGGCTGCAGTAATGGCCCCCAGGGCCTCAGGGCCCAAGTCTGCCTACACAACGACGCCAAGTGCTGACTTTTGTATACAAGAACAATTTCCTCAAGAATCCAGAGAAAACGCAACACTTCTACTGTGTTTGCCCCCTCAGCCACACCCACCCACCCCCAAAACAACAAACTTCATTTGCTTGCTCTTAAAACATACAGCAGTCCACTAGTGCCGCCTTGGACCACAACGGCCCAGAATGCTCAGGCGCCAGTTGCAACGGGAGGTGAGGTAACTACTGGTCACATGGGCAATTCTGCAGAATCTGTGCTCCTGGCAACTCTGGGAAAGTGTGGCCTGTTGTTTGTTTGAGAAAATTCACATTTTCACCCAAAGGACATGACCTGTGCATGCAAGCACGGCCTAGAGACTGTACTATGCCCGCATGCGTGTGTGTCTGTGTGTGCGTTAAATCGCCATCAACAACTTGTGAAAAAAACTATCAAGAACTTAAAGGACAGCAAATATGCTGCTATAGACCCTGGAGTGTGACACTGTTTCACGTTACAGCTATTTCAGCAGTGTTTACTACCAGGGTGACATCACCTGGCCCATCCACTCAGTCCATGGTTCCAGAAACCGCACAAGACTCAACATCTCTGTCTTTAATCAAAATTAAACCTTAGAGCGGTTGAGTCTCATAGACTCGTATTATGTTCTACGCACAGGACTGACAGGGTCATGTAATTGCTCATGGCACATCTGAAAAACCTAGATTACCATCTTTGTCCAAATTCTATAAACAAAACGATACATGATCTACAAACTTCTCTTCCTCTGCCCTTTTTTTCCCTCTGTATCTCAAATCCAAAAAGCCATTTTCTCATTTAATATCTACAGATGTTCTATTTTTAAGGGGGAAAAAAAGATTATGGTCATCAGATTAGCCTCAGCATTAAAAATCAAAGCCAAATGTCTGTGACGTTAATGAAGGATAAAAGGAGTTGTAAAGAATATCACAGGAAGCAATGACAGGCCAGATGTCTGTGACCGCCTTGACCAGGCCTCAACTGATGTTGTGCGGTGCTCAAGCCGTGCTCAACTGCTCGAACATGAGCCTGCATAAGTGCTGCAGTGAGGGATGGGCAGAGCCTTCTCATGACCCTTTGTTGCTTGAGTATTGTATTCTGTGAACATATGGTTTGAGTTGAGAGGAGTTACTCTGGTCGGATATTTTGGTACATTTGTTAGGGATGCCTTGCCGCACCGTGTGGATGTCTGCATTGTTACATCTGTGCTAAATTTTAGTTTGTCATTTTGTTTGTTTTGGGCCTTGAGAGTCATGCTTTAACCAGTGGCATAAAGGGATGGTGGAGGAGTCCGCCCTAGGTGCCAGGTAGAAAGAGGATGCCAAGGATATAAAGAAATTATTGTCTTTCATAGAAACATAATTTCGGGAGGGAAGCATTAGACCTAGCTCCTGCTTGATGGCAGGTATGAGTCCTCCAGCAGACTCTAAGCCCCAATGGACAATACACTAAGCCTCCATCCAAGCGCAGTCTAATACGTCTGATTCCCAAAATAATTATCCAGGCTCTTCCCTCCACATTCTCTTATTTAAATCACTTTGGAACACAGTACTGTACATCAGCTTATTGTAGTGCCAAGGTTACATCTGCAAGGAGATATGGCTTTCTTATATAATCTGATAATATACCTCTGATTTTTGTCCCATAAAACCAAAACAGGAGGTGATTTCATTAAAAGAACTTACACAACAACAACTTCCTGAAGAATCACAACAGTTCCCATGTGTTTACCCACTTGGCCACCCCCAAACTAAGAAATGCATTTGTTTGCTCTTAAAACACACAGCAGTCCACCAGACTGCATTTCTTTTTATGCCCATTATTAATTCTTATTACATTAGATGGTAAATATAATTTTTCTATAAATAATTTTGCTGCACAGTATATTAGGAGGGTGGCACAGCAAACAGCACTTCACACCACCTAAGCCGTTTGGGCATGGGTTTGAATCTGACTCAGTCTATTTTGAGTTTGCATGTTCTCGCCATGTTTGTATGCATTTCCTCCTGATGTTCTGTTTTCCTCCCACAGTCTAAAAAGTCTGTTTCAGGTTAATTGGTCAATCTAAACTGCCTATACTTTGTGTGTGTGTGTGTGTGTGTGTGTGTGTGTGTGTGTGTGCGCGCGCGCATGCGTGTGCGTGTGTGTCTGTGTCCAGCCACCCTGTAACAGACTTGCATTCCATTCAGTGGTTGTTTCATACTCCAAAGTATTTTCTGATAATAGATGGATAGATGTATGTATTGGGGGGTGGAAGTGAAGCTAAAGAAAGGATCTGCCTTGGATGCCAAATACTTTAGATAGCCCATTAGTCTTAGGGTGTGAGTGACAGTTGCAAGATCATGGGACTTGAATAAAGGTGTGGCAAAATTCTTGAGCCATATTTTCACTGCTGTCAGAAGTGGGATTAAATGCATATATCCTTGAGTCCATAGATAAGAGTGGAGCCTTGTACCTTGTTCCAGCAACCCCTCAGGTGTCCCTAGAATGAGTCCCACCTAAAAGAATTTTACATAAATGTGTAAAATTCTTTTGTCTGTCTCATTAAATGATCATTGAAAAAGAAGGATTCCTGCACCCCCCACATTACAAGCACTGCCATTTTGTTCTTGCCAAACTGCGCTCTCATGTCATAGGTTTGATAGAGAAGCTAATATGTTCATGAAGTCAGCTTCACTGATGGGCTGTTCTCTCCAGCGCTCTTGTTCAGCAATAAGAGGAACACATTACATGCACCTAAGTTTGTTGCCATTGAGGTTTATTAATATGAGACCACCTGGTCTCTGGTGGGGAAGACAACTCCAGCAGCTTGGCAGAGAGCAGAAATCAGGTGATGCTTGGACAAAGAACACAATGTTGAGGGCTTCCATCCTAAATATGACTATTGAAGCTCACAGGTGAATTTACTTGGTTTCACTTGAGAACACCCTTTTTACTCTAAAAACATCTCATTCAATAAATATTCTTCAGAACAAAGGAAATTGTCACAAATTTGTTGGAATTCTACATTGTGGCAGTTTGCAGGTACTTAAACATGTTTCTGAACACACTTCACTCCTGATCTCCTATCTGCTGTATAAATTTCACTGTATAACCCAAATTTACATAAATAAATACATTTTTAAGCACCTAGTATCCTATCAATTCTATATACAGCTATTGCTGTACTGGTGTGAACTGCTAAAAACGAATTGACTTGGTCTCTAAGTGATGGACTAACTGACTGCTTTTGACTATTTGTACATGTTTGTCTGGCGAGGGAAAGGCACTTTTATTTTACTTTGAGTTGTACATTGCTTTGGAGAAAAAAGCACCTGCTGAATTGACAAAAATATTAAATATAATGTGAAGCATATGAGATGAATATGTAGCCGTAGAACTGAGCAGAACTGCGCAGGTAACGTGAAGTTCACAGGTCAGGATGGGAAAGGCTCTTTGCCCGTAAATCACGTGAAGCTTCTCCGGGTGCAACTACATCAACGGCAGCCCAGACGTTTCTCTGAGAAACAAACTGGAAAACCATCACGGCTTCTGTGATGACTCAGCGCTGTAGGCATCCAAACAAACCGTCCACCAGCATTAGCACTCAAAACTACCGGACATCTTGCAGAGAAAAAGAGAAAAGAAAAACAGCACACAGCCCACCTATAGATGAGAAATGATTCAATAAACATTTTTTGCTAACACATACACACACACACTGTACATCACATATCCACTTAACTGGAAACAAGGAGGCTTGCGTAGACCCCAAAACCCACTGCTCAGTTGCCTTTCTACTTCGCCCCTGAGTCAGGTGAGCTTGAAATTCAGCAGCATGCATCTCTGGATCAATTTTGTTCCATAACTTGTCACATATGGTTTTTCTTTTCTGCCCAGGAACCATAATCCCATTTTCAAAGAAACAAGAAAGGAATGACTGGAAATAAAGAGGCTTTTTTTCTGGCCTCAGACCAGAGATGATGAAGATAAACCGCGCAGAAGAAGGAGCACAATGAGAATGTTAGTTATGGCTCAGGAAGAGCTGCCAGTGAAGGGATGCGGAGCTGGAAACACTTCATTTTTCTTGGGATTATTGTGAATGTTGGTAATGGAAGACGAGAGGAGGAGACAAACTCGCTCGAAGGGCTAACAGACAAAAGGAACTGCGAAGTGAAAACTGACGGATTTGCTTAATACAGGCTGACAGCGCAGTTACTCGGCAGTTATTGTGTGACAGCTCTTCTCTGTGGCTCTCAAACCAAAATCTTGTGGATCCAGAAAAAAATGAGGAAAGGTTCTGGGCTGGATCTGTGGCCCTCAAAAAACTTTTCAAATGTGCCTCACGGCATGTGTTAGTGTGTATAGAACTTATTTCCCAGCTGCGTTCATGCTCGAATGGTCTTTTGCTCTGTGTGTGTGTGTGTAAGAGAGAGCAACAGAAACAGGGTGAGATGGAGACATTGTGTTTTCCAGTGATGGAAAACAGAGAGCAACCTTCACTGGCAACCCAGCAGCTTTAGTGCTAAGATGGCACTCCCCATCTGAGGAAAAGCTAAGGTAAAAGTTTTAACAAATAGTCTCATAGACTCGTATTTGCGTTCCAGTTCATCCCAAAGTTGTTTCGGTGGGGTGGAGGTCAGGGCTCTGTGCAGCCACATAAGTTCTTCCTCACCAACTTGGGCAAACCATTTGTTTATGGAGCTTGCTTTGTGCTCGGGGGGGCACAGTCATGCCAGAGCAGGAAAGGAGCTTCTTCCCCAAACTGTCAAAAGTGGTCACAAAGCTGGAAGCACACAGTTGTCTAGAATGTCCTTTTATGCCACATGGGTGTGGCTGAAACACCTCAGCTCAGTCATAAGAAGGAGGGTCCACATATTTTTGGCCATACGGTGTATGTGAGGAATGTTGCACATGTTTACAGGATAAATCAGTGAACAGTCAACACTGTTCACTATTAGGCTCCTGACCACTGTGATGCTCAGAATTAAGTGGTTGAAAACAATGGATGAATGAATGGAAGTTTTAGAAAGCTTTTTCTGCTAACTATTGTAACTGTTTCTACAGAAAATAATATTTAAATAAATGGAGGTAAATCTGTACTATTAATCTTCACCTCACTGCTGCTGGCTTTGGAGTTATGAACAAAATGAGATACAAACTGACTTCCATTTGTGCTTTTAAGGTCAGAAACCACTATAATGTGGAACCTGGTCCTGGATGCAAGCCCACTGACATCCAAGGATGAGGGAGTAACACCAGGTGGGGTTTGTCTTCAAATAGGGCGTGAGATCTCATCCAATGCAGAGTCCAGGAACCACTGGGGTTACGCATAAAAGGGGTTTTATTACCACTTTTCAGCTTGTTCTTTCCCACACATTCCCACCAGGCGTCCTCGTGGACTCTACCAGACCTGTCTGTGTGGCCATTTGTAGTGTCCGCCGCACCAACTGTTCAACACGCCCCACTGACTGACCAGTCACGTCTACACAGAGGCACAGGAGATGATTAACAAACATGATTTAAACTTGCGGAGGCACAAAGGACCGTTGCTATGGAGAAAGACCGACTGAATTCATAACTCCTGTGAAGAGCTTGGTAAGCAGCCAAGGGCTCCTCGCCTGCTGCCAGACAGCATAAACTGTGTGAGCTGTGCCAGAAATAAATGAGTGAGACTGAGACAAGTTTAGAAAATGGAGGAAAACAAGGCTGGGGTTCACATGGCCCCTCAGGAGCCCTAGACTGGTTCATTGTGCCTGCTGGCTGTCCAGTACCTCTTTTCCTCTCTTTAGGTTCCATAAAGGGCCACTTCACACACCTCATATGGGCAACCTGCATTACTACATGCTTTAAGTTCCCATTGTCATATAGGGTTAGACTTTACTACAGTACAAACCCTTTCCTTCAAATGACTGCTGCCTTTTCATATGTGTTGTAGTTGGGCTTCTCTACAAGGATCTGCAAATACATGGATGTGAATTTTTGCTGATGTGCTATCCAAAAAGAAGTTGAAAGAAGAGTTTGACTTATAATTAAAGCTGACTGAAAATTTTATTCCAGCTTAATTCTGGCAGAACCCTGCTGCCTTGGGCCATCTTTCATTTCTCCTCTAATCAAATACAACCTAAACTTAACTGCTTAAAAAATGTTACTTTTTGCATCTTTAGTGACAGAGAACTGGGAAGCTGGTACTCTGGTTCACAGCGCCCTCTTCAGGACACAATATTATGGTGCTGATTAGAGGCTGGAACCACAAGACAATGAGCCCTGAGGGGCAATGGTGGAGGGTAAAAGCAGAGGGTGGGTGAATGGCCACACTATCCAGAAGTCCTCTACAGCGGATAGTTTCTCTTAAATTAAATTCAACCCAATCTGTTCGGAATAAAAGGAAAATGGAGTTTGCTTGGAGAAGGGAAATTATCTCAGTCTCTGGCTCCCCCTTTGGACTAAAACAGTATAATGGATCATCATCTCAGATCAGCAGTCATAAAGGTAACAGTTTCATTTTGCTGTGATAGTTTTAAACTGAGGTCACAACCAAATTAGCCCGCTGTAACCAGACCAGTTTTGCACATCCAACTGTGCGTGTCAATTCCGAAGAAGCCGACAATCGGCGCAGCTGGAGGCTGATGGGAGTTTCCCGCCGATGCGCCTCATTGATCTGCTGGTTTGGCTGGAGAATAAGCAGAGGGCCAGGCGTGCAACAGTGTGCCGAGGAATGGATTAAAGGCCCATTAGGGCCTCACATGGGGCCCTGTGTGTTTACCACTACAAAAGTGCACCCTCACAGGGACAGCGAGACCACAATGGCTTTCTCCTGTGCCACAGGAGGTCTAAAAAAATAAGGCAGCAGAATACACAACTGCAGACTGAACTGCAAACTCAGCAAAATTTCAACCATTCAAACATCTCAGAATAAAATAAAAACTCTTCTGTAGTTATAGCACTTCACTCAGCTTGGTCATTACTTCCCAAGACTTCTCTTATCAATGGAATGCAGACAATACATGGTTCTTCCTCTCTTTACCACTAGCCAGCACTGCATATCTCTGAAATCTTTGCCTGGGTGATCATCCTCTACATCTCAGCTTCCACTATACAACACTGAAATCCTCCATCTTTTTGCTGATCCCTCCACTTGTCAAAAGGTCTTTATCAAACTGGACAACTCACTTGTTTCCTTCCCATTGCTGGAAACTTTGGAGTAGCAGCTGACTTTAGTTTTAACAAGACTCTCACTCCACAAATCTCCAGGTTTAGACCATGGTGGTATTATACTTGGACTTCTCATCTATTATAATGACCAATCCCTATACTTGACTACAAATTCTGACAAGTGCTTTCTCATCCTGTCTTTACATTGGGGGAGTAGGGGGCACAAGCTAAACAATAGTACTGCTGAACTCCCTCCTTTCCCCATTCTTCAATGGATGAAACCCTGAGGAAGTCCTGTTAGATAATTAGACTCAGCTGTACATTGTCATGATTATGTTTATTTCACCTGGGGAGGGTGCCAGTTTGCTCAAGAGTGGGCCACTTTCTGCATGTGTCCAACAGCATGATGGACATCAGGGGGTTTGGGACTTCTTCATGAATGAGCCTACTTGGAACCAGTTCAGCTTCTGTCTCTCCATCCCTGTCTAATGTCAAAGGTCTCTAGCAGAAACAAACAGAGCAACACCCCCTGTGGCTTTATTCTAGAGCCCCCCCCCCCCCCAACTTCCTCTTGTTGCCATTTGCTGTTCTCTTGATTCCAGCTTAGACCAAGAGGTCACCCAGAGGCCACTCAGATTTACCTATAATTCACAACCTTTGTCTCTATTCCTCCTTTCCCATGAAAAAATAAGGTAGTTTGACTGTTTCACATTTTGCTTCTTCCTCTCTGCTTTGGTTCACATTTTCTTTTTCAAACAGTGCAAATTTACATGGTGGCTTTATAAGCCCATTTGTAATATCTCTACTTGTGTTTTTTAAAAAGTCAACCTGATCCTTTGAAAGCATCTCTTTGAAATCTCTTACATTCTCTGCTGAGTTTGCATGTTCTTACTGTGTTCATGTGGGTTTCCTCAATGTGGTAAACTTAGTGTAGAGAGAGAGTGTGTGTGTGAGAGAGAGAGAGAGAGAGAGAGATTGTCCAGTATGTACCCTTCTGAGCACTGTTTCCTGGATATATTCTGGACCACAGTGACCCTGGGCTGGATATGCTGTTATTGATCATGGACATTCCCCAAAGCACACCATTACCTTCTGGTAGTTTCTCCCTACTGGGCAATTTAGAAACAGCAACAGCTGTTTTAAACAGAGAACTTTCTCAAAGGTGAATTAAATTCAGTTCAGTTCAATTTATTTTCATGTAGCATTTATTTTCTCAACAGGTGTCACAGAGAACTGAACAAAGGTCCAAGGAATAAACAATGTTAGGAAAGCAAAGTTTGTAAGTAGATTTTTTAATCACTTCAAACAATAATCATATGTAATTGTAAAGTATATATTTAAAATAACTGTATACTTCATTGTTCAGGATATTAAAGGTCTCAGATTTTCTTCACAATTATGGAGAAACCCAATACAACGATTATTTGACTCATAAACGTTCGATTTTCTTCTCTCCAATTTTACCACTAGATGACGCTAGAAACCATACATTCAAATTTGTAGCGCTGGCCACTTATTCTTAATATTTCTGTTATTATCATGATCATTATCATTGTTGTTGCTTACATTAATATTGTTTGTCCTTGCTTTTGCTATACATCGATTATTTCAAACATCAAAAATCATGTATTGGATAGCATAAATAGCAACAGGACACAGAAAAGTTTTGTTCGTTTTTAACCCACCTTGTTCAGTTGCTCAGCGACAACGTTTATTGCTGCAAACCATATTTCGGTGCGTTGCCAATTGATGCTCTTATGCTGTTACGCTGGGGATTGATAACGATACTCTCGTACACTGGTGTGACTGCAGTTATGTTTACTGAGTACTATGAACCCCTTTATAGTAGCCATGCTAGTTGGTATAAAGGAGACTCTGGCCGGAAAACCGTCCAGATCTTCAGAAGTCCTCCAAATTGGAGAGGAGTCATGAGTCGCCTCGCAGCTCACCGGCGGTCGCTCTGACGTCATAGCTTCCGCCCCGTCCGACCCCCCCCCCCCCGGTCCCTCCCCTCCAGCCCTCCCGCGTGGGCAGCGCAGCGCGGAGCTCCACAATCCAACATGGAGTAGGAGGAGATGGGGCTCGTGCGGGGCCACCCTCACCACCAGCAGCGATCGTCGGCCACCAAATGCACGGGAGACGCGCAGGAGAGACAGGGCCTGAAGACGCACACGAACGCGCGCAGGAGAACTGAAAGCATCAACACAGACGAGAGGAGAAGAAGGAGGAGGAGGAGGAGGAATGCAGAGGAGTGAAGGAGCAGCAGATCGCAGGTCCTGAGCGAGCCGAGCAGGAGGCTGTGTGTGTGTGTGTGTGTGTGTGTGTGCGCGCGCGCGCGCGTGTGAGAGGAGGCACAGAGGACACCGCGTGGGGAAGAGGAAGATGAGGAGCGCGCACCGTGGGACCTCATCGGCGGTGAAGCAAACATGACGGAGGAAAAACACCCCGACGAGTGAGTACAGAACAGACAGACACACACACTGCTCCATCTTATCAGCCTCTCCTGTGCGTGGTCGAGGTCTTTCGGTCCCTGTCCGCTAAGTTGAGGCTCTCCGACCGTGGTGGTGGTGGTGGTGGTAGGGGGGGGCTTGGTCTCGGCAACGGGTGTGTGTGTGTGTGTGTATGCGTGCGTGCGCGCGCGCGGGCGCACTGTACTGTGTGTTGATCGTTACGTCGCACTGCCGCCTGCCTCTCTCCCTCCCGCATACACACGCCGCGGTGGGAACGCGGGCTCGTTGACATGTAACGTCCGCCATTTGTTTTCGTGAATCGTCCTCATTTGCATACCGCACTTCATTCATAAAAAAACCAATCGGAGGCCGGAGGCCGTGGGGGAGGAGGGGGCGTTAGAAGCTGGGTTTTCCTTCTGTAAACGTGTCCGTCTCTCTCTCTTACTCTCTCACTCACGCACACACACACCCTGTCGGTGCTGTAAACAGAGCAGGTGGAACGTGCGCGAATGACACCGCGCGTCGCCTCCTTAAAAGCGTGATCTGCGGCTTCAAGGGCCTCCTGCCTACGGGGTTGTGCGTGCGCGCACACACACGCACTGCTGGGTTTTATGAATACATCGTGTCCATTCACAAATATGATAACGTTGAACGGGGGCAGCGTGTGGCGGCGCACGCGGTCACACAGTGACACACACGCGTCCGCGAGCCTTACTTTCACTGGTGGCCCAAGGCCGGAGTGTCGTGTCTCGTATCGTAGTGCACAACCCGGTCCGAAAGAGGTTTTACGTTTTTAAAACCCACTGTGCGTGCGTTAATGAAATAAAGTTCCTCAGAGCCTCATTAACACACACTGAGGATTGTAACCTCAGGCAGCAGGGGGCGTGGTGGTTGCGGTGATCAACTCGCACTCAAAGCCATGAAGCTTGAATCCTACTCCCTGCTGTAGGACCTTTGACCAAGGTACCCTGAACTGACACAGTAACAGTTACATTGCAGTATTGCTGGGCACATTTCTATAAGTAGTGCCATGCTGCAATGGACTACCAGGGTTTTGGTGCCCAGTGATTCCAAGATAGGCTCCCAACCACCACAACTCTGAACAAGGCACAGCAGTTTATTATAATGGATGGATGGGCTGTAAATAGCTTTATACTTTGTCACTTTGGAGACAAAGTGTCAGATAAAGGTAGCTGTAAGAAAAGTGATCGCATCATGACCTTATCACGGTCACATCACTACCTCATTGTTCCATCAGATGAGATCTGAAGAATAAATAGCCCATGAGAAGCTGGGTCTCCCAACCAGGTGTGACTTCCTTTCACACCCTTCAGGGCACACACATGCACACACACACACACACACAGTGACCCCCCCTGGGAGAGGTTCTCCCCCATCAGTGTTTCATGGATGTCTTTAAGTTCCTTTTGTGTCTCCAGTGTGTTTCACACACAGCTCAGGCCCATGCAGTGAGTTCAATTCTAGGTTGCTGCTTCCCAGAACCACACCAGTAACATATGAATGTCTCTCACGCACAAACAGATAGGAGGAACTGAACTGTCCTGCCTGGATGGAAAATATCTGCAATGGACAGGAAGTTTATGAAGGGACGCAGTTACAATTTGGCAGGGGAACCCTTGCAGGTGGTACACTCCTGTGTAGGTGAATAACTAATTATTGGACGTTCCATTATGGTACATTTTCTCAAGAGGTTTCATATTAAAGGTGTGCTGGCTCTTCAATTTAGGAATACAACTAGGACTCAAAGTTTGTTAGTAACTCTTTTTTTTGTATCTCTGCAGTCACGTTTTTACTATTCCAGAAGCTGAAAGCTTAATAATAAACATTCCTTGATTTATTTACTGGTTTGGTTTTGTAAGCATCTTAGCTGTAATAAAATAGGTTGTATATCTTTATAAAATAAAAGCATGTTGGTTTCACATATTTCTATTAAGCATGGTTTCTTTACTGATTAACATCAAAAAATTATGCAACATTATTTTATCGATTACCATTGCTCACGGGACATGAGCTATAAAGAATGTGGATGCGAATTAAGATCTGTTTTCTTCGGTTGGTCATCTGTTGACTTGGACAAACAGTTGTTTTTTTTTTTTTTGTTTTTTTTAAACAGTATAACTCAAAGTTTGGAAAACAGTGAGGAAAATACAATAAAAAGTAAAATTGGTTTGTAGTTTTGAAATTTCATACCTTGGCTATTCATAACTTGGGAAGCCACTGTATAGAGGAATGAGGTTCTTTCCATTGGTTTTAATTGTGATTTTTATTTTATTTTTTTTAAATCTTAAGAGTAGGGGTAAAATTGTCTATGTAAATTCAAAGTTTGTTGCAACGTCATGCAATGTCACATTGTCGTTATGGAGCGGCTTTCCATCAAAGCTGTCCTTCAGTCATCCTGCGTCAGTGTCTAAAGCTCTTCATCTGTTGTCGATGTACTTCTGTTTATTCGGAATTACATCACTTTAGAGAAAAGCTAAATGAATAAATGTCAACAGAAACTTGGGACCATTTTTATGCTTAAACATATTAAGAACAATGCATCTGACATGCCAGAGTAACAAAGGGCAATAACAGACAAGTGTGACATGTTGCTGCCTTTAAGAATGGGTCAGTGAAGAAAAGGGAGTGTGTGGGAGGTGTGTGTGTTATCTGCAGGCACTTTGTAGCAACACTGCTGTCAGTGTCCGGTGAGAGCGAGTGGTCTCCTCCCATCCCGTTCGGCTAAATATACAGTCGAGCTGCTGGAAGGATATCTGCAGTGTAGTAACAAACCGCAAGGTTCTTCAAAAATAAGCCCAGAGGAAGTGATGGGTGAAGGCTGTTCTGAGGTGGGGGGGAGGACAGGCAGCAGTACTGTAGGGTAAAAGTAGGCGCCATGAAGTCACATTCTTTACCCCTCTTGCTGCACAACAGACACACTGGCTGTCTTGCATTTATTCATTTATTAGACACTTTTTTCAGTACAACATACTAAAAAAATGCGTTACATCAACAGCAGACAAAGAGCTATAAGGACAGCTTGTTTGTCTGATTCCACCATGGTGCTTGTTCACAAATACACACAAAAAAAGAAATGAACGAAAGAGATGGATTTGAGACCCTTCTTGAATGCTGGGAGGGATTCAGTAGCTTCGAGAGGCAGAGGGAGCTTATTCCAACATATTCTCACAACTGAGAATCTGTCAAAATTCAGCAGGACCAACAAGCAGGCAGAGGTGGAGGAGCTCACCCCTGCTGCTGAGGAATAGAGTATGCTCAAGTCCTGCAGGTATCAAGATGCAGATCCTTTGACCAAACTCTGGTTTCAGTTCTCCCCTGTAGCTGGTCAACTCCGCTCTAGTTCTTGTCAACACAAGTCAGCCAGCATTGAGGGACCAGTAAGCATGCTGCTGGTTGTTGTGGCGCTTACAAAGTCCAGATATTGCTGGTGCATCATGGCAAAGTGTTTAAACACATGGATCTCACCTGTGATTTTGTCACTTTAAGCTTAGGTGGGTGGTCATGCTGAACTAGTTCAGGCCTGTGGAGGATGTGGTGGCTAGTTTGCTCAGACGTATGCATCTGCTCCGAATCAAATATTGATAATATGCTCCTAATCTCCTCACACACGGTAACAGAAGTGCGACTCGCACAAATGTCATGTGACCCCTGACTTCCAGATACGGCTGTATAAATTAATAACTGTGACCTGGCACAAAGTCTTGTGTCCTGTTTCCCTGTTGTCATAAATTATTTTCATTGGAAATAAACATATGTTCTTGGTAGAATCAGCATAGTTTATCATTATGTTATCATAGTTTTTGGAAACCTTTTGAGTGGAGTGTCTTTTTTGTGTTGTGTGTTTTATATTTTTTGGGTTGAGTCCTGGTTGGCAGGAGGCTTATCACTGTGCAACTTGCAGCTTAGTCTTATCAGCCTTATGTGACTGTTTGGCCCACCTGCCTTCATCAACTGAACCACTTTGTTTTTCTTTCTTGTCTATCTTTTTTGTCTTACTTGAATTGCAAGTTGTGAGTAGCACACTTTGGTTTTAGTTAATTATTATATATACTGTATTCTTTCATAAATGTATTCATAAATTGAGAAGTGAAGGTGAAATGGATGGCTTGTGGAAAACTACACGTTAAATGAAATCTTCAAATATTATGGCTTCTCGTGGGTTTTTCTTTTTCTTTCTTTTTTCCTGAAAACACTGTCTTTTCAACTTACACAGTTGGGGCTGGGTGCTCATTCATAATTCTGTTTTATTTACAGTTAACTGTCACTTCAATACAAAGTTACAGTCGCTAAAAGCTTTGTACTCCACACACCTCTATTTATTTACAATTCTCAAGAAATTTTGGACATGCCTGTAAAAGATGGGGATCAGAGAACCTTAATAGTGTCTCTTGGGTTTCAGCTACAGGTATCTCTGGATTTATGAAGTTATACAAAATTTTGGTATAACAGCTTTTGGCTTTTGATACCTAATTTTTGATTTTCACAATGAAAAATGAGTCTAAAGAAATTTATTTGAATCATATCCAAAACATGAAAATTGCATGTTGTGCGAATGAAGCAGAAGTCCATAAATGTACTTTAGTCAGTGCTGCTGCACCATCAGCTGAGGGTTTCCATTATGTTACATTACATTGCGGCTATTAAATGTGGTTGTAAATGGCACAAAGCTATAAGGAATGTCCTATTGTGGCCCAGTCAGTCCTGAACTCAAAGCCTGATTAAATCTATGGCACCGTTTGAAAATTGCGTCCACAGGCGCTATCCAACTAACCTGAACAACCTGTTACAGATTTGCCAAGGTGAAGAGAGAAAAAATAATTCCTGAATGGTGTCCAAAGCTGGTACATGCTTACTTACAAAGCTGTTATTGCAGCAAATTGCACCTCTGTCAAGTATGAATGTGTGGGCTTCAAATACTTGAGGGATCAGCATATTTCAGTTTTTCATTAGTTTGTTTGCAGATATTTTAAGAACCATATTTTGGCTCTGACGATTTATTGTTTTACCATATGAGTCCACAATAAAAAAAACCTACTAGTTTAAAAAATATGTGTAAGTATAATTTGTAATCCTAGCAATATTGACAGCTTTCAAGGGGTTTGAATACTTTTGCAAGGCACCATATCTTTGACAATTCAAATGTTTATTGTTAGTAATAGGAATCCGTGTATTGATATGGATACAATCAAAAATATCCCATTGTTTGTCAGAACAATCTTAGCACTGGCATGGATTGCAATACATCATATGCAGTAAATATGCAAGTAATATGTGTGCTTATGTGTTTAATGATATGAAACTATGTTGTGAAATATCAGAGGTGAAAATGATGCTTGTTCAGAATCTTAATTAGTTTTTAAAATTTATAAAATTCCTTGACCTCACATGCTGTTACACAGCACACATTTAAACAGTTTAAATAGATTAAATAGAAATAAAATAATTCTGAAAATTCAACATATTTAACATATCAATTATCAATATTTGTATTAATCTATATAGCAAATAATACAGATCAGTAAACGTTCCATAAAGATGTTCGATCTGTTTGTGTGTTTTTTTTCCTACCCATATCTCAGCGTGATTCGTTTCATACTGAAATACAAACAGCCACATACTGCGTGTTGTTGTAGGGACACACGTGTGTAGTTAAGGTTTATCAGCATTGTGGGATCTGTTGCTGCCAAACACAGAGAGACCCATGTTTCAGTTTGTGGGCTATGATCCCCTCCTGCACAGTGTGGGTATGAGGGGAAACTCTACTTACTTCCCTTCTGTCTTTAGCATTTGTTTCAGTTCTAGTTAGAAGGGACCAGCTTTATTGCCCTCCTTTGTGACAGTGGAGGCAGCTACAGTCCTAACTGGAGAGACCTGATTGGTTGGTTTGTGGTGTCTGTGTTCAGGATCAACACTCTGGTCATGGCCTACAAGACGGTCAAAGGGGTTCAACATTAAAAGCCAGGTTTGCAGTTCTGGCCCCATTGTATTCAAAGAGGCTCATTCAGAGTAATTTGTCTCCTAATCTCTCTTGTCCTGTGAGGTCTTGCTTTCGGGACAGTTGGGTCATTGCCTGACTGCAGCTTACCGGGCCGTAATGGCTCCTAGTTAACGCCTTTCTCCTGCGGAGGCAGTAAGACTTCCTTTGAAAACAGAAATTTTTGATGACTTGGTTTGTCCTCCGACAACCTTTAGGTCCACCTCGTATACCATCACAGACATTGGATACCTGCTGTCCCCCCATGCTCCGCCCCAACTTCCTGGTGGCGCCAGCGATCTTCTCCTGTTCATCATCTGCCACAAGGTCGTCTTATATTACCCTGCCAAAGAATCCTTTGAGAATTGTGGTCCTGCAGAACAATCAAATCCTTTAAATGGCACCATGTGGCTTTGCAAGTGACCGTTTAGAGGTCAGCATCAGAAGGACTCGCATCACCTCATTGTGAGAAATTGTGGAACATAATCGACCGCTCCGTTATTCTGCAGGACGGTATCATTATGAACCGTTGTTACATTATTTATTCAACACTTTTCTCCAAGGTGACTTACAGTATAAGGTTTGTACACTAAGCTGTTTACACTGATTCACCAGTTTATGCAGCATGGTAATTTATGGTATATCAGTTCGGGTTAAATATCCTCATTAAGGGTACTATAGCACTAGGTAGAATTTGAACCCAGTTTCTTCATATATCAAGACACTAGCTGTGTCTACTGCACCATTACATCCGTTGGTGCAGGTCTGAGGATCATATGCATTTCTTGCAGTCATCTTTCTCCTATTACCATGGAGACGAAGGCTCCAGTTTGCTGCATGGTCCTAGGTTGCGGCACTGTCGTGTTGTCAGTTAAAACAGCATAGGAACACCGGTCACGTCAGACAAGGCGCCAAGTTACATCACTTTACATCACTCAGTTGCTATGGAGATGCCTTTGCACTGGTGTGCTCAGAGCACTTTGCATGTTTGTGTTCCAGGATATTCACTGTAGAAACTGATGTCCTTCATTCAGTTGCAGATGTTTTTTGCGTTTTTTGTAGTCAGCGGAATGCAGAGTCGTGTGTGTGTGTGTGTGTGTGTGTGTGTGTGTGTGTGTGTGTGTGTGTGTGCGCGTGCGCGCGCGAGCGCATGCGTGTGTGTGTGTGCGTGCGTGTGCCTTCCTGTAACTCATCAGTCACCAGATGGTCCATGCTTTGGTATGTGTGAAGTCTGCAGCTTACAATTGTTCACATCAGGATGGCAGCAGGGTCAAAGGTTCTGCCTTCCATTCAGGGAACCCAGATGTGAATCCAGCTCTAGCTGTTGTTCTTTTTATCAAGATACTTACCTTCAGCTTAGTACAAATTACCCTGCTGTACATAAAGTGGTAAAACAGTGTAAATAGCTTAACACTGTAAGTCTCTTTGTTTACTGAGCCCCAATTCACATTTATAGGCCCAGGTGGTTCAACAGAAAAGTAAACCTGTCAGGGGCTGCTGTGGACAGAGCTGTTGCTGTTGGCTAAACCATCTCAGCAGACTCAGGAAGGTAACAGGTTTTTATTACTGAAACCCTTTCAACACCCTAGTGTGACTTCTGCTGTTAGTTTAAAGCAAACCCCTAGATCTCTTCACCTTTAAACATTATCCAAAGATTGGGAGTGAGAGAGGACCCCAGAGAGCTCCTCTTAGGAGTTGGGATTCTGTATGGTCACACCAATAATAATTTCTTCATGAGCATGCCAACAGCCAGCATTGCAGATCTTGTGGAGGGTTTTACCATGTTCACACTGTGAATTTCCTCTCCTCTCCTCCTCCCTCATGGTACATTATTGACCAGCCAGTCAGGTTACCTTATATGGGTGTGGAAGTTGTCCTGGCGAGGTGTTTGCACAGTCACACGAAGCACACATGTGAAAGTAAACGGTTCTCTGGAGTGTGAACACACAGAGTGTAAATAGTTTTCAGGAAATGTCTTTGTGGGAGTTTCTTCCCTCCAGCGAGTTTGAAACTTGTTTCACTGAGCTGAACAGACAGGGAGATGCAATGTCACATTTGGCCAAGAACAGCTACGGGTTCCATGACCCATGACCCTTCTGCTTGGGGTCTCAGCTTTTC
This sequence comes from Heterotis niloticus, assembly GCA_018136845.1. NCBI lineage: Eukaryota > Metazoa > Chordata > Actinopteri > Osteoglossiformes > Osteoglossidae > Heterotis > Heterotis niloticus. The sequence goes on from CM030889.1 coordinate 11,204,902, forward strand.
AGAGAACATGCTGTTGTGGGCCTTCTGCGTGAAGAGATGCATTTGCCGACATTCTCCCCCAGAGGCCATGACCACTGTGGTAATATAATATGCAAAGTCTCCAGGTGCACCAACAGGTGCTTCTGTTGGATCTGACTTGCTAAGTCACTGGTGCCCAAACTGCTGTGGCGGTGACCGTAAATTCTGTTGCCCTCAGTGTTAAAGACTGATCATTCTGATACATTGTGTTTATCCAAATAGTTTTATTGGATTAATTACCAGCACACTGGTTTTGAATGAGCGCTGTTCTGACCCAACCGTGTCCTTGTCCCTTGTCTTCTTTCCCGCAGTGACAGCTACATTGTGCGTGTCAAAGCAGTCGTGATGACCCGGGACGACTCAAGTGGCGGATGGCTGGCCCAGGAGGGTGGCGGTCTCAGTAGGGTTGGCGTCTGCAAGGTGTTCCCTGCCAAGCTGCCTGGCCACAGTGACTTCCTCATCCATGGGGAGCGGCTCAGAGACAAGCAGGTGGGACATGAGGTGGCAACCGTCCAGGGACTGCGATAAGGATGCTAGGTACCCCCGGTGTGACTGGGAGTGCTGGGGGGGGGGGTGGACTGCAGGTGCACCACAGGTGCAGCACATGCAAGTCCCTGACTGGTCTATGCAATGGCAATCATCACTGGAGTCCCACCAACACTCAGCTCCCTTTGTTGCCTCTTTGACAACAGATATTTCTTTTTTTGTTTTTTGATTTTTTTTTTTTTTTTTCACTTTTGACTGGAAGGAAACAATACATGTAGGAAATATGTGGCTATGGCGACTGAATGATTTATGGGTAGACCTGAAAAACCTGTTATGGATGTTGTGATGGTTGTTCCGCTGGGACTCAACTGGGTTGGAAAGACTGGGGTCATGGCAGACATTCAGTACAAGCAAATAGCTGGCGACTCCCATTAGATGCGAATTTTCTGCACTATTAAGAAATAATAATTTTATCAATCACTGCAGGGAATGCACTTACTAGAGTATTAAACAAAGTGCATTAACTCAAGGTACATTTTTATTATGGTTTTTTTTTTATTGTAAAATGTGTTAAATTACTGTTGTTATTGTTATGTTTTGTTATGTATATAATTTTATTTAAGCATATATAGTACAGTACATTCAACTTAATATTATTCATTAATTAATGTATTTTGATATATGGTTAGCAATAGAAATCTTAATCGCAGTTATGCTGTAGGAAGCAGTGGCCCCATAGATGGATGGATGGATGGAAGATTCAGCTACTTGTCTTATCAATGATGAGCAATTCAGTGCAATAAAATGCAAATGTATTATAATAATATAAATATTAATCACTAGTGCTGATAGTCTACATGGGAAATTTTTATACCAAGGCCAGCAATAATTACTCTGAAGGGCTCTGAGGGCCACATATGTAAAAATCTTAGCGATGAAGAGAATCTTAAATGTCTAACGTGAACGATTTTAATTTAAAATACAATAGAAAATGTTATATTATTTTCGTGTTTCAATATAACTGTATGCATGTGATTTAACAATATATAAAGTATTTACTGCAGGTTTAGTATGTGTTGTTTTGACTTTACAAACATTCTTGGGGTCTCATTACTGGTCTACATACATTTAGTGTCACTGACTGTCATATTTGACCTGGAGAGGCTCTGTGTAGGTCAGTGAGATGAATCTATATATATCCCCAAGACAGTATTCCTGAATATTGTGTGTATTCTTCTGAAAAGGTACATCTGCCAGATGTAGATCTTGCACATAGATCTCCCCCCACTTCTTGACACTTCCTGTACTGTCAGGTGATTCTGGAGTGCCTGCTCAAGAAGGACTTGATTTACACCAAGGCTACACCCACGTTCCATCACTGGAAGGTGGATGACAGGAAGTGCGGCTTGACATTTCAGAGCCCAGCTGATGCCCGTGCCTTTGACCGTGGCGTTAGGAAGGCCATCGAGGACCTGACCGATGGTAACAACTACAACCACACTCTCCCCCCCACACACACTTTGACTTTCAAAACAGACCAATGAATGTATTCACCTGACCCTTTCCTGCCCCTCGTTCAAGGCTCCACAACATCCTCATCCACAGTCCAAAATGAGACAGAGCTCGGTGACGATGACGTCTTCACGGTAAGCATACCTTGGCTCCTTCCCTTGTTTTACTCTCCTCAATTCCCTGCTGCAGTCGTGCAGTTGGCCACTTGGTCGATTGTGTCTGAACCCTCAACACGGAGCCACGGGCCTCCTGGAATGCTCTTATTTTCCTTTTCTTCTCAATGTCATAATTCATCTGTACCCATAAGCCCCGCCTCCCTGTTGTCAGGTGATTTCAACCAAAATTCCCAGGAAAGAATTGGGTGGCTCATTATTTCTGAGGTGGGAGGGGACACTTTGGGGGCAACCCAGGTTTCCCGCCGTGATGTGACCGGACTCCCCTGATGCATGGCACTTACCAGGGTTCCATCCTTTTGTTGCAGCCACAGGGGGTGAGGAGCAGCAGGCAGGGTCACAGGGTCACTTCCTGACCCCCCCGACTAGGGTCATAATTACCAGCTGTTTCCTAGCCAACTTACTGCAGTGGGCCTGTGTGTGTGTGTGGCTGGAAGTGTCCCATGCTAATGTTCACCAGGCACTGGGTTCCAGTAGAACAGCATCTGATAAGTGAGTCGAGGTTTACAACAGGTTTGGGGGCAGCAGGAAATGTAGTATTGGGAGCTGTCACTTTCCAATCTCAAGGACCCAGGTGTGAATCCCGCCTTCTGCTGTGGTGCCTTTGATCAATGTTCTTCCCCTGACCTGATACAGTAAAAATTACCATGTTTTTAAAATGGGTGAATCACTGTCGGTTGATTATTGTAATGAAGCAGAGGAGTGAGATGTGATGTTAACAGGGTCTTAGCAGCTTCATATTTATACTTGGAAATGTTCGCTGAAGCACGGCTGTAATAGTTTCACTTTCCTTTCAGGGTGTGTGATTTGTCACTGCTTGAGCCTGGCGCTTGTGTTTACCCCCAGCTGGGCTCAGCCAGGGATGGGGGCAGTGGGAGTGATTGACAGCTTCCTGTGTAGGAGGTGGGAGGGACCCACGCTATCGTCCGGCACCCAGAAGCCTTTAGGAAGAAGTGGGGTGGAACAGGAGCAGAGGTTCTGCGCTGAGCTGTGGGGGCGGGTCAGGCACTCATCGACGCCTCTTGCTTTCACACTAGCTTTTCTGCTTTATTTTGTTTTGTTTTTTTTGCCGCATCCGGTTTTGAGTGGACAGCTGAGCTGTAATTTCCACAGGAAGTTCAGACAGGGATCTGTTGCAGCTTCGTTGTTTACACGGCTGCCTGCACTGGGGGGCGCTACAAGGGTTGCTTGTGCCCCACTGAATTCCCACTTGTTCACATTGGTTTATTTTTAAAACATTTAGTGTTCCCATGCGCACTGGCAGAGCTTCCACAACGTAGAGGTGTGTGTGCATGTGTGTGTATGGGTGGCCACAGGAGATCTTGTCTTATGGTTGTCCACTCCAGCCTCCTTCAGTCTGGCGGCAGTTTCTTGTACACCAGTTGGTTCCCACCTTGTGCGCGTGCACGTGCCTACACACACACACACACACACACACACACACACACACACACACACACACACACACACAAGTTTCTTTTAGACTGTCAGCTGCTGAGAGTTCCATTCTTGTCTGGTCTAGTGTCCAAAGTAATGCCGATAATTGGGGTGACCGCAGCCCACCCCCCTTCTAGCCTTGCCCTCCTTACTCTCTGATGTCTGTCTGGCAGTGGGGAGGTCAGAAGGGGCAGCTGGCAATGCAGGAACTCTCAGTTGGGATCCTGTTCATATCTGTTCATATGTGTTTTAGAGCAGGTCAGAAAAGATGATGTCAGTGTCCACTGTTGGTCTGACTGATTTCAGCCAACCTTTATGTGGCCATTTTATTTCTGTTGGTTTTTGCAGAGGAGCTAAAAGCAGGAATAAGGGAGACTGTGTTGCGCCCCCTAGTGGAGCATTTGTAGATTCCTTGGCACCAGTTCTCTGTTTAGCCCCAGCAGGTCTACTTCAGTCAGCTTTTTACAGTTATGTAGCAGACATTGAGCCTCAAAAGCTGGACCCCCAAGGGCTTTCTTCTCTAATTACCTAGATTCACTCCCTCCTCCGTACCCCCAATTGTTAGGGGTTCAAGGAACAGAATTTGGCCTTTTGTTAAAAGCAGAGCCACATGTGTGTTTGAAGTGGCTCTCCATCTCCATGCCAAGAACTCACCCAGCTGTGTGTGCGTGTGTGTGCATGTGTGCGTGTATGTGTGTGTGTCCAGGTTTTGATGGTATAAACACCTGAGTGTGTCTGTGTTTTTAATCATCTCCAGCTGCCTGTATTTTAAGTGCCGTCAGCCTCAGCTGCTGCCATGGGGAATCGCTGTTATTTTTGGCCATGTTTCCCAAAGTCCATGCAGACACACAAACCGGAGTTTTCTGAGTGTGTGTTAGACTGCAAGGAGGGGGACACGCATGGGAAATGGAAATGGAGATGGAGTGGGCAGTGGGTGGCGTAGTGGTTAGAGCCATTGGCTTCCAAAGCATCCAGGGTTCAGTCCTGTCTCTGTAGGACCCTTGATCAGAGTATTTAACCTGAGTTGTTAGCATAAAAATTAATTTGTTGTATAAATTATTTAATGTAACTTTAACAATCAGTTCTGAAGTGGTTGTGTGTTGGTTTGAATGCATCCTGCTCTCCTGCTGCACACAGCTGCTGATGTTGGTGATGCCCTCAGCCTAGTCTGCTGTCTTTGTTACTGTCTCTGTAAGAACCAGTTTCTCTTTTTATAGGTGAGAGTCTAAAAAAAACTTCCAAAGTATTGTAAACTTGCAACACTTTATTGTGAAACCTACTTGTATTCTGCCCAGATCTTCCTGTGTGCTTGGTGTTCTGTGTCGTTGTTTTTTAGTGTTAATGTTGACTCTTGCCACATAGAGTGCTTCCAGAAAGTTCTGTTCTACACTTACGTCCACAAAGAGGGATGTTTCCATTGTTGCTGTGGTTGAGTCTGTTAATCTGGTTGCTACTTGTCATCTTATTGTTTTTTCCTTCAACTTTTCCCATCATCATCATCATCATCACCATCTTTTCAACAGAATTCAGCCTTCTCAGGACACATAAGATATAATAACTTCAGGCTCATTATCTGTGCTTCCATTGAGTTCTGGTTTGATTTGATCCAACATCCATCTGTTTGTTTTCTTGGTTGTCCGTAATATCCTTAGAAATCTCCTCCAGCATCACAGTTTTAAAAAGTCCATGTCCGTGTTGCCTGGCTTCTTCAGTATCCACGTTTTAGATCCGTCAAGTGTTACGGAAAATAACAACAATTGACTGATTCTACTCCTTCTGGAAACATCAGTACATTTGAGGACTTAATCTAGATCCTTCACTACAGCTCTATCCAGATCTCTTGAATTCCCTTGTTTATTACTGAACTATTATTATTATTATTGTTATTATTATTGTACAGCCATAAATGGCCACTGGCTTCCGTGTCTTAACCAACACTAAAGTCTGAATTCTTTTCCATCATTGTGGCACAATACCTGCTTTTACACCCACCACCCCCCGCCCGCCCCCAATACCCACTGTGCCTCAGTCCATGGTCGCAATGTGATGGAAGTGAGATTTCACACAAACACAATTTGTTATTCGATAAGAGAAGAGAATTCTTCTTGTCATTTTTTCCTGTGGTGTGACACACAGGTCACAGAGTTCAACCAAATCTATGTGTCTGTCTCACTGATGCCAGAATGCTACAGACAGTTCTTCAAACTCCTCACAGAAGAAGGAGAGCTCCATGCCGTCGTTGGGTTCCTCCCATTTCTGTGAGCCGGGCCACCACCGCTGCCTCCTGGGCCACCTCTCAGACCAGCACCGGCCCTTGGAACACTACTTTCCTGATCAGGTGGGTTCAGGGAAGCTTGTGATGGTTTGGGATTGTCCTGAAATAAACCTGAAACTGTGTATATGAGGAACATAATGTATGCACATATAGTATATCCTACTCACAAGTGGTCTAAAATCAAAAGTCCACTAATTCTGTTTGGCCCAGTATGGTGGAATGAGCTTCCCCTGTCCCTCAGAGCTGCTGAATCCCTCACAGCATTTAAGAAAGGTCTTAGAACTATTTCTTTCAGAGGTATTTTTCTTTTTGTCTCCTGACAGCTGCATAAATGAGACCAACACCATCTGCTATGATTATCTATGTATTTGCTGTTTGAATGTCACTTTTATAGTCAACTACTTGAGGGATGTGAACCAGCAGCATGGTGGTATCAGACAAACAAGCTGTCCCGACCATCTTGTGTCTACCGCTATTGTTGATGGACTTTTGTTTACTCTGAGTTATATATCACTTTGGAGAAGTGTCTGATAAACAAATATTTTTAAATGTTAACAAAGCTATTTGAAATTAAGATATATTATTATTCTCAAATAAAAGCTCTTTCACGTCCAGTCTTTGGATGAGCAGAACATGGAACACAGGACATCTTCAGCCATTACTGCTGTAGCCATGGGGTTTTGTGGAACCACCCAATCAGCCAACTAATTTATTAATAACATTTTTCATGCATGAATCTGCATTAAATGAGAAAAGTCATTTATGAATTAGTATAATTTAATATTAATTAAAATGGTAACGCAGATAATAAATCTGCTCTGTAGTAAAGTTATGCAGCAATACAAGCTTTATGCATAGACCAGTATGCTCCTTTGTACATTTACATTAGGCTTGGCCTCCACAGAAACAAACTTCAGCCACCCCTCTGACTAATAATGTGAGAAATGTGGTAAATAGGTTCAGTAAATGTGTAACACAATAAAAACAACCTTAAACACACATCCCAGATCCCATTAAACTTAATTCAATTTTATTTTTATATAGCGCTCTTCTCACTGCAGTGACACAGAGGGCCGAATATTGACATGACCTGACAGTCCAGTACATCACTGTATAATTTTTGAAATACATTTTCTGTAGTTAAAAAAAAAGCTGAAAAAATATAAAACATTTACTAACAAATATTTGAATGGCGATTTATTCATGGTTAAGTCACTGTGGAAATGTCCATCTTATTTTGTCATATAATGGTGTGTTTTGCCGAAATAAAAACATTACTATCGTGTGGAAATGTTTTTTGAAAAATCACATATTTGATACATTGGAATGATATATATATATATATGCATAGGCTGGACTAAGATGGGCAGGACTGGTTTTATTGTATTGTTTATTGTCCTTTTTCTGCATCACAGCCACTGCCCAGGTTCCCGCGGCATGTCAGCTTCAAGGAGGAGGAGGAGGAGGAGATTGTGCGCATCAACCCAAGGGACCGACACTGGCTCACCACAGGTTATGAGGACTACCGGCACACTGCTGTACGCGACCGCTCCATCTGGCCTGAGGAGGGTGATGCCTACGTGCACTTTGCCAAGAGCGAGTGCCACAAGCATGACTACAGCTACCCCTACAGCTCAGACTGCGGCCTGACTCCTCACAAGGCAGACAGTGGCACTAGCGCAGTGGGCTTGCAGCCACAGGCGTTGGGAAAGGGAGACATGGGGCGCTCGCGCTGCATTTATTGCCGGGACATGTTCAACCATGAGGTGAACAGGCGCGGCCAGTGCCAGGATGCCCCAGATCCCATGCGAGTCTTCATTCGGCGTGCCAGTTGTATGTGGTGCGCGGACAGCCTACTGTACCATTGTCTGTCGGACCCCGAGGGCGATTACTCAGACCCGTGCTCATGTGAGCCTGGTGACGAGCGCTTCTGCCTGCGCTGGATGGCGCTGCTGGGTCTGTCTATGCTGGTGCCTTGCATGTGCTGCTACCTGCCAATGCGGGCATGTCACCGGGCTGCCATTGCCTGCCACTGCTGTGGAGGGAGACACAAGGCCACAAGCTGAGCCTGGGTGGCCACAGGGGCAGCGTTTGGATCCCTCTCTTCAAGCTTACTACACTTTATATGGACTACATGCTCGGAGAAGCTCTATGGAATGAAATTGTTTTTGGGATGTTTTCTAAGGGACAGAACTTGAGCTGCTTATCTCGGGTTTTAGGACAGAGTGATGACCATACATACGCAGCTACTTGATATTTTTGCAGAGATTACTCTGAAAAGCTGAAGGGCTGTGCTGCAGATACTGCTGGTGTGTGTGTAGCATCATCGCTAAGCAACAATCAGGATTTGTCCCTTCCACCCTCAGAGGTGTTTCCACTAATCGCCACACCCCCATTTGTGCAACCCAGGACACTAAGGCTGAATGGCAGTGGGGTGACCATGAGCTCATGGGAAGATTTGTGTTTAGGTCAGTGGTGTGTGTGCTCACGTGCAGGAAAGCAAGGCATAGTTGCGGAAGCCAAAAGAGCACAACAGCCTCTGTGTATGTAAAATCCGCAAACTGTAAAAAGCTATCATTTTATTATTTTACTAAAAGGGGGGAGTCACATGTCGTATCGAAAAGTTAGCTTTATTTATTTTCGGACTTTGCTAAGACAGCAACAGGAGGTGTTTCGGGGGAGGGTCTAATTTACTCTTTGCTGAATAAAAGTGGATTTGGATCAGGGTGCCCCCTGGCCTGCGAGGTTCCGCCTCCTCTCTGCCCACTCAAGCATTAACAGTGCTTTCGCATTTGAAGTTGAACATAATTTCTATTATTTTCATTTTTTCGCTAAGCACACAATGGAAGCAGCCAGACGTCAGACATGCGCTCTGTCCAAGCGCAGGTGCTGTAATATTTAGAAAAACTTATAATTACTCTTCAAATTATTAGAGTTATAATCCTTTGATGTTAAAAAAAATATATATCATAGATTTATTGGTATTTTAATACTGGGCAGCAGCTTTAGTGCAAAGTCAGACATCTAAACTGTTTCCTAATTTTAATATTAGTAATCCAGAAGGATGGATTTACAGCATTAATAACCCCCCCCTTCCCCCCCAGTGGGCTGTCGAACCCAGACCTGGGCACCATGGCTGTTGCAGTGGGTAAAAACAGAAACACTTGATTTCTTTCACATTTTTGGTTCTAATTATGGTTGCTAATGTATAATGTGCAGGGCAGTGGGGGCCACTGTGTTCACAAGACGAGACCCCCAATGAGATTGCAGGTTGAACCCAACCCACATTACCACTACTATTCAATCGGCTGTCACCTTCAGCTCCCAGGTCCCACGCTCTTTTCGGAGTGTCAAAACACCTTGTCAGTAATACCAGCAGAGTAGCTGCTGGGGGTCTTTTGACAATAAGTGGCAATGAGAATGCCACCTGGCACCCTTACCTACAGGATGAAGAGAGGGTTTAATCCTATGGGGTTTCATGTAGTAGGAACACTACACAGTGTGTAAATACAGAAAATGGCCTTTATACAGAGATGCTCTGCAAATCGTCTAATTCTCCACTGAACACCTGAGGGGCTGCCCTCTGTGAAGGAATGTGATGCTGAGGATTCTGGAAAGCAGCAAAACTCAGGCACACGATTCCACTTCACTTCTACATCCACCACACACATATGCACACACAGCTCTGTTGTGCTGCCATCAGTTATTGGAAGTGACAAAAGATGTTATTTTTCTACATGGTTATGGAGCCAGAAACCTTCAGCCTGTTGGGTACACAATGTGTGTGCGCGCACGCACAAGTGCGTGTGTGCACACGTCGATGTGCCTGAAGCACAAATGATCCAATTCCTTACACAGTTATTACAGAATAAGAATGAACCCAGATTTTTTTTAAATCAGCATTTTTACCTCTGTAAAAAAGCAAGAATATCTCTATTGTGTGTATGATGTACATTTTAGTTCTATTTTTTTATCATTGTTTCTAATATCTAGTTTAAAGAAAGGACAAGCAGTGTAAATACCAGTGTGTCATATGCTAAGTGTTGTGGCGTGTGTGGCCTAACCGGGAAGCACTTGTTCATGTGTGACCTGTGCTTCCTGAGGCCACCAGCAAGCAGCACCAATAAAAGTGAGAGAAAGCACTTTGCCCAATCTTTGTGTGTACTTGGCCCACCACTAGGGTGTGACCCCATGTCCAGCTGTGTCTGTCTAGGGTGATATTGCCTCCTCTGTCTGTTGGATTATCCTGCTGTGAGGAGGGGTGTGGCCTTTTGCTGGACATTTGTCCAAGAGAGCATAAAGGTATCAGCGCCTCACAGACGATCTGCAGGTGAGCTCTTGGGATCGATACATGCACGCACAGAACAGTCCTTACACTGCTTACATCCTGCAGCACAACTGGATAAAAATTCCCCGGCTGCTTGGCTGGAACAGTGGCTGGAAACACTATTGTACTCCACATGTGCAAATGTTTAAGACTCACAAACTTGCTCATAATGAGGCCCATTCTTCCCCCTTGTCCAAGAAAGACAGCCAGGCAGCACATATACCAGAGCGCCCCCATCTGAGCAACCCAACTGAGGAGGAGAGTCCCAAAATGGAGGCCATGTTCCTCTTCTCATTCTTCATGGTGTTTGTGGCTGTCCTTAAAGCAAATCATGCACAGGGATGAACGTTCTCATCTTGGTCATTTCTAAATGTTTTATCAGCACCAAAAAACACTGAACATGAGCTGTAAATATTGTGGAAGTGAGTTGGATTACCATGGTCCTACACAACCATTCCGTTTGGGTGCTCTATACTGCCATCCGTGTGCCTGGAGAGTGAACACAGGCCACATTTGCTGCATAGCCAACAATTATTTTAAAAATCAAATAACTTAAGGAAAGAATTTAAAATAAATTGGAAAAAGTTTCCATCTTGAAAAATGTTTAACCCAAACGTTTGTAAGATGAGGAGTCAGTGTATAGACATCAGCATAGTTTGTAACAACTGAATTCTGCACAGTCAGCATCCCAATATGTTTGTCCAAACACAACGATACGAATAGACTTTAAGCCTGTGTTCAGCAAACATTAGTCTCCCCGCCCCTCTTCCTGTAACTGCACATGTGGAAGGTCATTTTTCATATGAAACTGTGCTTTGTTGCTCAAAATATGTTTGCTGTGTGTGGGTGTGTGTGTGTGTGTGTGTGTGTGTGTGTGTGTGTGTCAGTTCTCAGAGCCAATTTCTGGGCAGCCCTGTGAAAGGGGCTCTGTGACTGAATATGGGCTCCATGTGAGCAGTGGGGCCTCAATACTGACAGGTGTGTTTGCAGCTGCACTAAGCATCAGGCCACGTTTACCTGCAACCCTGGCACTGTGCTACACAGGGTGTGTTCCTCGCACCCGGACCAGCCCACAGTTAACTCCAAGTCACGTTTATAGTGGCTCTTTATATAGCTTTGCGCTAACTGCTTATTCCCACCCTGTCTGCATAGCTGCTTTTCAAGTCTAATGACCTGTTGTTGGCCAGACGGGTGATCCCACACACACACGCACACACACACGCATACACAAGTCTCTGTCCCCCCCCCTCTCGCCACCCTTTTGGGTTTTTATTTTAATCCCCATGCCTGGCAGCAGCCCTTGGGGCCAGACACCATCCATCATCACGCTCTGTGAGCCTCGGTTGCTTTGGGATTTACTCTAAACAGGCATGTGCTCTTTTTTTAGGGCCTTGGCAGGTAGCCCGTGTTGCTGAACCGCGCGTGGTCCAAACCTGAGGACAACAGAGCAACCAGTGCTTAGTTCAGTTCACGTTTGCACAATGTTTAGTGCAATGGTCACTAGTTCTAACAGATGAATCTGTTATGGGATCATAGGTCATACCTATAACCAGGGAGTCGCATTTTGTGATCAGAAGTTCAGAAAAAATATATAATTATACAGATCATCTGTGCATAACTGCAGGAGATCCCATACTAGAACCTCTAAACTGGCTGGTGCTTTGCAATACTATTTAGGGTATATAATTTTAAAAAATCAAAAAAAGGTATTTTGTTAATTAGGAAGATGAAACAAATTATTTTTTAAAAAATCACAATTTATAAAAATATAAAAAATAAAAATATAAAAAATGTGTTTTAATTAATTAAAACATTTTGTTTACATGTAACAAAATGACTGTCTTGTCCGAATGATAATCATGTGTCTGATGGGCTGGAATGGGCGGTCAGTCACAGTACTGGTCCCAAGGAGCTCTGATGCTGCCTTCCAGTGTTTCCAGACTTTTCTGCCTTCATTCCCTCTTTTCCCCTTTGTCGATCTGTAGGTTTTCATTCCTCTCCCTCTTTCTTTCTTTCTTTCTTTTTTCTATTTTCCTGCACTGTTTTGACTTCAGAAACGACTTCCTTCCTTCCTTCCTTTACAAGCAGACCCCTTGAAGATCAGAGGGTGGTGTGTGTTTGATGGTCTGTATGTAACTGCTGTCTCTTTGGGCCTGTGAATCAGCCTGTGCAGGCTTTCTCTCTAGCTCTCTCTCTCTCTCTCTCTCTCTCTCTCTCTCTCTCACACTCTCTCTCACACACACACACACACACACACACACACACACACACACAGAGGTATAAATACATGACTCTTGAGTGCCAGCTTCTGCTTATATGCCCACAATGACAAAATCACCCTCACACACACTCTCAGAGACAGAGTTATGGGTGGAGCCACATGGTCCGTCAGACAGGCTTTGAAAATACATGCTCATAGCAGGTCCAAAAGAAACATGGTGTTGGAAGCCACTGCCTGCTCCACAAAGTGCTATTTTTAATCTTCAGACTTTCCCCCAGATGATCCTTACATGTGAAAGTTTCATTCTGTCAGCTGAGGCTGGATTCCAGTGAACAGCAGCATGGACTGGACCAGATTTTCTGCACTAGTCTGCAGCCCTGGATGTTCCTCTGGGTTTCTAGCTTTGTATAGTTTGCTACAACTCCAGTGAGGGGTTCTCAATTCCATGTCCAAAAACAAATGTTGTGCACCTGCTCATCGTATTTTGAATGGTCAAGTTCTGTCTTTAGCAGCACAATTATGACTTGTGTTCCCCCTCCAAGCTCACAGATGGCAGAACAGAGCACTCAGATCTGAAGTGTGGGATTGCCTTAATTGAACTCATTTCCACAGTGTTTACAGCTTTAGTTTCAATATAGATTTGGATGGCATTGTGGCATGGCAAGCAGTGCCGCTGCCTCACAGAACCTGGACTACTTATGCTTGGGTTTGAATCTACATCAGTTTGTGTGTCGATTTCTTCTCGCAGTCCAAAGACTTGTTTCCCATTAATTGGTTACTCTTCATTGCTCATAGTGTATGTATATGGTGACAAAATATGAAAATAATATAAGAAAATATGTATAGCTATATCTGAGGCTTTTACAGAACCAAACCAGTGAATAGAGTGGAATGTCTGTATTATTAGGTTATTATTATTATTACTTGGTTAAAAACAAGTTTTGGAGAATCAAACACAATGAGTTAATGTTTTTCTGGTCCCAGTTGTGCTTGTAAGTTGAAGACTACTGAGGACTGAAGAGCTGTAATGTGAATCCTCTTGGAGTAGAATGACTAACTTTGTATGGAGACAACACATTTTTCCTTTGTTTTTATTGTTTTAAATTTGTTTTAATTCAAATGCAGCTTAAAGTTAAAACATAAGCTACATGTTTTTTTTTTTTTTCACAATTTAGGAACAGTTTAAAAAGTAATGTTGTGGAATCATTTTGTCTGGAATGATTCTAAGAAACCAGATTACAATAAGAAACCTGAGTATGATTTACAAATAGTAAAGTAAATAAGACAAAAATAAAAAGTTTATTTAAGACAAATTTCTAAAATATGCATTTTAAGACGCTGTTTTTGCCCATAACAGATTTGATTTAACAAGAAAATGGCACAGAAATAGCCAATCTGCCCAAGGAATGTTTTCAGAGGCAAGGTGGGAGCCTTCCACATTCCCTCCACCATTGTTACAAAGTGAATGGAAAATGACTCAAAATTGTTTATTAAAACCTGAAAGTGTAAACATGGACAGATACAGTATCTGTATTACTCTTTTATTAATAGTGACTTAGCTCTAAATTTAACTTTGGAGTTACTAACAAACCGATTTATGAACAGACCTGTGCCTGTGTATACTGATTCATTGCTATCTCACGCCCTTTCCCTTCAGTTCTAGAAGGCAATGTCCTTCAATATTTGAATAATCAAAACACACTGTACCTTCAGTGCTGAGCTAATGCAAGATAAGCAGTATAAGTCCAGAAAATTTTTAAAGCAACTCTGAGCCATTCTGTTCCCACACAGAAGGATTTGTGGTCAAAGAGGAACGCCGAAACGCACGGCTGCTTCCTCGATAAAGAGGCCTGCCAAGCGTGTCCCTCGCAGAAGCCATGTTTAATGTGCACCGTCACGGCCGCAGGCCCTGCCACCAACCCCTGCAGGGTTCAAAGCCTTGTTCCTGACCCTGAGGGGCACTGTCTCACTCAAGCACATCCTTTCTGTCTGGGAGTCAGGGTCACGCTTCTCTGTGGACCTTTCTTCCCCCTGTTGGTCTCGCAGTTCCCCTCCTCCTGTCAGCGACATAATCAGGAGGGCCTCGAACCTTCACAGGGCCCCAGCGCGCCAAGTTCCGCCCACACGTGTGCATGCAGCAGGAGGCACTCTTTGACAGGCAGCCTCAAGGGTCCTAGCAGGAAATGGTTCCACTTCAGCCGTTTCCGTGGAGACCAGGGCAAGTTGAGGAGAGATTTTTGCGGTTGCACAGCAAGGGCCGTGTTCAAAGCACCGGAAACGGCTGTCTCGTCAGCATGGTGTGATGAGCACTTGCACCACCTTCACATCCACATGCATGTGGTTGAACACCAACATGAACCTCCCCCACTTCCTCATTCATGGATGATCCACTTTGCCTGTCTGATCATACCAATTTTCAAATGTTTGCTTAGCAGATGCATTTATTTAAATGAACTTGCACAGCAAAATCCTTTATACTATGGTAATGCAGGCACTACAGCAGCTAGCAGAAGCCTCTCAGCTGGTTCCACAGTTGGCTGCACTTAAATATCATTGTCTACATTTTGCAGAATCACTAATGGGTTCAAAATTCACTGCATTTGCAGTGTTTGCTCTGATTTCCTGTCAAAGTCCAAAGACATGCATTTCAGGTCTACTGGTCACTACATTTTAAGTGTATGTGTTTGTTGTTGTCTGTCTACCCTAAGATGGACTGGTGTTTCAGGGTGCAGCTTTACTCAGTTCCAATGATTCTTGGCCAGATTCTGGTCTGCAAAGACGATGACCAAGTTAAACACATGATAAAAACATGTTTAAATGACTAAAATCTGTTCTTAAAATTCTGCTAAACCATGTAGCAGATTTAAGATAAACCTCATATCAAGCAACCACTAGTGGCAGTTATATGATTTCTATTTGATACAGCAACTGATTTGGTATTCACCTCCAGAGGACACAGTAATTTAATAGACCATGTGACTTGGGTTAAACCTTAAACTGTAGCTGTGCTATGGATAAAGCAATTGCTAGATTTTTTTCTTAAATGCAAATCAAGTGTAAATTAAATGCAGTCAGATTGGTCCACCCTTTTTTTGTCCCCCTCCTGCCTTAACCTCATTGAGAACCACACCTTTGCCCCCCTCAAACCCATACATGTCCACCTCCTCAATTTCTGCACTTCCTACTCCACCCAGCACTCCTCCCATAACCCTATCCACCCTACCTGTAATTGCACAGTAACCCACAGACACAGCCTAATAAATCACTTCACTTTATTTAAACCAGCGTTAGGCAGTAATGCTGTGAAAAAGTAGGTCCAGTAAAAACAACTTAACTTGGCACTGGATGAATGTTTATGGGAAAAAATTATTTATATATATATATATATATATATATATATATATATATATATATATATATACCGCATATGAAGTGTTTCCAATATACACGTGAGCCAAACCAAAGTGTGAAATACTATGTGACATAACGTCTCCGTATCTAACAATGTTGAACTCCTATTATCGTCGTCGTGTGATGAGCGTCCAAAGGACCGCAGGCAGGGAAGCCCTGCCTCTTCACCCTGAATTTCTAACTAAAAAAAATGATTCTGCGGTGCTCCATGGGGAGCAGTGATGATTCTATGAGACACATTCATCAGGTGGAGAAAATGCACTGCAATGTGTACCCAATGCAAAACAAAGTCACATAAAAGTATTACAACTCCAAGGAAACAAAGTAAATCTCCCCTCCACCACAAAGAAGAAAAGAAAAATAAAGTGACAAAACAGTCTTTTTTCATAGTTATCAAAATACAGTCCGTCAGTGGTTGCAATGAGCACTTAGTTTTAACAGGAAAGGGAAACTTTGGGTTTTCAAAGTTTCAATTGATTCTAAACCCCTAAAGTAGCCCAATGGACCCCCCCCAATGTCAAGAGATGACACCCCCCCCTTTCAAATTCCAAATCTTGTATAGCTGAGTTGCAGTCACCCATCCGCAGAGTGTTCAACAGGGGTGAACTCACCTGCTGTGCAGTACGAATGGTCAGCAAGCCTGAATGGGGCGCTTTAAAAACACACACACACACGCACGCACGCACGCACACGGACCCTGTTCAATATGGTGAAAACTCGGCAGTTCAATTTGTTCGATTGATGGTTACATGGCAGACAATAGAAAACTTTTTCCCGAAGAAACCTGTCAGGACCTCCAGAACCCCTCCCTCCTCCAGTGTATCTCTGTAGCCCCACCTCCACCCCCGACACATGAGTTACTATTAACAAAAGTACCAGAACCAAAAAAAAGGTGGAGTAGAGAGGAATGGGTGCATGGCTCAGGCAGTCGGCATTTATCTGACCGTGACACCCAGCTTCTCAAGCACCCGCACACCCTTCTCCTGGTACTCCTCGCGCGTCAACCAGAAGTTGTCCTTGTCTTTCATGATGTCGGCCAGAACAGCCCCGCCAAGGAACACCATGTGCTTGCGCCGAGGGGGGTCCTCAATCCGGATCTTGAATTTCTGTGGAGGAGTAAGCAGGATAAAGACACACACACACACACACACACACACACACACACACACACACACACACACACACAGAGTGAGCCAAAATTCTGTTCCTCATTTTTACGCTTTTATAGCCTGTACATAATATTAACCCTTTACATCCATTTAATTATGAAGGAAATAACATCTTGAAACGCTAAACCATTATTTTCACTAAACAGTGTATTTGTGAGTACTGCACCATGGATGCTGATGTATTTATAGGGGCAGCAGGTGGTGCAGGGGGGAGTGACACTGCCTTTCACTCAGGAGCCACCTCTGAATCATACTGTAGTGCCCTTGATCAAGGTACTTATTCAGAACCGATAGAGTAAAAACTACCCGCCGTATACATGGGTAAAGCAGTTTATGTAGCTTAGTATATAAAACTCACATTGTAAAAAGAAAGGAGTGACATAAACAATGGTTAATACTTATAATGGCAAAAATTTACTATAGGTCCTAGGAAAATTTGTTAGAACAGCTGACTCCACCTGCTGGTCAACACTCCACACTACTAGTTTGTGTTGTATTCGTGTATTCACACAATTTTCACCAAAATTACTCAGTGTTCAGCTACTTTGATTTACACCTTTACACATCAGGGTAATTTTTACTGTATCAATTAAGCGTATGTACCTTGATCAAGGGCACTACAGCAGGAGAAGGGATTCAAGCCAAGGAATTTCAGGTATAAAAACAGTTCTACCTATTATGCCACATGCAAAATAAGTCTGTACTTCATTATTGTTTTTCCTGTTTCTTTTTTTTTTTTTTTTTTTTTTAAAACAAGCTATCATAAACCCCCAATGGCCAAATAAACAGACGCCAGGTTAGCAAATCCTGTGGTGTCGCTTTCCAAACAGTCCAGAGTACATGCTCAGAAACCTCTTCTAAAATCCAGAGGAAGCTACCCACCGAAAGCTTGTCCACATCACCCTTCAGCACTCGCTCCAAGTAGAGCTGCTTGAGCTCACGCTCCAGCCGAGATGGAAGACCAGGGTACATGGTGGAGCCCCCTGACAGGACTATGTGCTTATAGAACTCAGCCCTAGGATGGGGACAAGGAAGACACATTTAATCACACACTGGCAGGAGAGCATGATGTGTGCAGCTCGCCCTTACACACCACCTTCCCAACATTCACCTAGTGTCAATGTCTGCCGCCTGGATAGTGTTGAAGAGCAGCTCGGCCACACCGACTCCCTCCACATTGATGAGGTGTGGCTGAAACAAGGCTTCGGGGGCCTCAAACCGCTCGCCTCCCACCTTGATGACCCTGCCATCTGGAAGCTGTGTGGTGGACAGATGACAAATAATGTTAATGGGACTATGGACCAGAGGTGGCAGAGCAAGTAAAAGGACAAAGCTTCAAATCCCAGGAAGAAACCTGCCTTTGTATCACTGAGTGTGGGACATAATCAGTTCATCTTCAAATACCTGGGCTTTCATTTCACTGAGGACCTGACATGGACTGTACACATCCGAGCTCAGGCCAGTAGAGCAAAGCAGCGGCTCCACCACCTCAGACAGCTGAAGAAGCTGCAGGTCTCTCCGTCGATCCTTAAAACGTTCTACTCTGGTGCTATACAATCTGTTCTGACTCAGAACATCATCTCCTGGTTTGGGAATAGCTGTACTTGTGACATCAAGGCACTGCATAGAGTGACCCGGGCAGCGGAACGCTGCACCAGATCTGATCTGCCATCACTACAGGACATCTACACCAGTAGATGCAGGACCAGAGCAACTAGGATTATTGGTGACCTGTCTCACCCCAGCAATCATCTGTTCAACTTGCTGAAATCAGGCAAACAATTCGGGAGCATTATGGCAAAAACGGAGAGACTTAAGAGGAGCTTCTATCCACAGGCCATAAGGCTCTTGAACCTACCACTATCCTCAAAACCACACACAGTGTCCTGTCGATTCAGTTAACATTTCACTGTATGGCATACCTGGTTACCATGTATGTGACAAATAAATCTCTTTGAATCTTTGAATCTGTATCGACAGACAACATTTTTTCATCTACATTAATTTACTTATCTGTCACTTTTCTCCTTACAATGTAAAGTTCCACTGATTTACTCATTTATACAGCTGGGTCATTTTTATTTTGTTAACTCACTCGATCAAAGCTACTACAGCAGGAGGTGGGATTTGAACCCAGGGCTCTAAACACTACTCTTTATGCTGCCTAACTGAACAAGGAAATACATAAAAATTAAGAATTGATACAAGAAAATATTAAAATAACATCAACAAATAACTAATTACAATGTCATCTGCTGTGTCATAAAACCACAGAATATAGTACTTCTTAAAGTCAAATTAAACCAGGAGGGAAACTAAAAAGATGCATTAAAGAATATTAGAAGCGCAACTGCTTATATAATCACAATTGCTATTTTGTAGATTATAGCTGTAGGGATTCCAGACAGCTGAACATAGCTGAGGAAAGAGCCGGAAACAACATAAAGGGTCCATTGACAGTGTGATGTCTGGGTTCTGGGAGCGGAAGCAGGAATCGGGTCAGCATGAACAGGGCTGTGGCCGCACAGGAAGTGATGTCACACTCTGCTGGGCAGTTGACTGCCACACTGTTCTCCTTGTTTGGTCGGTGCTTTTTTCTGCTTTTTGCTTCGGAAAGGAAAACCGGCTATGGGGAGGAGTCACAAGGACCAGCCAGGTTTATGCCAAAGCAGAGCAAGAGGAGGCAACACAGAGGCGGTGGCCACCGCAACCATGGAAACAGAGAGTCAGCATAAAGGGACCCTAGAAACTCAGTCCCCTGTTACGGATTTGGTTCTTCCCATCAAAGATTATAGTGTCCACAGGGCCTCAGATTAATTAAACCTTCATGAACACCTACTTGAGACTATAGACTATAGTGCACCCTGCCGAACACAATAGCAGACCACACACTCAGTCTTTCCATTCCCAGAGAATTCAGTCTGCCATCATGAGTCTTGGCAGCTCTTCAGTGCAGTGAACTTTTGCTTCAATTTATAAATACAACTGAGGCCAGGACTCTGTTCTCAACTCCCAAGTCACTTTAACCACCAAGTCAAAAACAATAAAGACTATGTAACAGAGATATTCTTAAATTTATTAACGGTCTTGGTTCTGTAACAACATAAAATATAGGTAAACTAATATTTTAAAACTCTTTTAATGTTTTGTTAAATTCAAGATACACACAATTAAAATGATAAAAATTAAAATACACCACGTGCACAAACTGATATTCAACGCTGACCGTTGACTTATTCCACTCATAACTATATGCAGTGTTCTCACTAGTGGTCACCAGCACTCTGGAAAACCAGACCTGAGTGGTAAACATTGAGTTAAGGTGGCTCCACAGTCTGATTCTGTTTGGGTGCTCTTTGTCGCCATCATTTGGCCCAGAAAGCAAATACAAGGTAAAAGCAGAAATTTTGGAAAGTCACTGTAGAAAATTCAGAATGAAAAAACAGGAAAACAAGTTATATCTTGAAATTCTGCAACTCTATTGTTCTTAACATGAAAAGCAATTCTAGTGGAAACTGTAAACAATCTTTTGGCTTGTGTATCTATAATCTACCACACGGCTTATTTCTAGCAATTTGCAAATATAGATACTAGTAAAAAGGAAATAGCAGCGAAATTTTAGTGGCAAGGGGAACTCCAGCTCACCGTGTAAGACTCGACCAGCACTGTGGTCTCCAGGGCTAGCTTCTGTTCTTGTTCAATGTTGTAACCCACATAGCAGAGCTTCTCCTTCATCATGCGCACAGTCTCAAAGTCAGCTGAGTGGTTGAAGGCGTAGCCACGCAGAAGCAGCAACTGCAGAGGCCATAAAGATGGTCAGAGGGACAGTGTGTGAGACACTGAGACAGAAGACAATCATGGCAAGAGAGCGAGTCCATGCACCTTGATGAGGTAGCGGGTAATGTCTCTTCCAGCAATGTCCAACCGTCGAGTCAGGTGAGGAAGAGAGAAACCCTCGTAGACGGGGCAAATGTGGGTGACACCATCACCAGAGTCCACTACCACGCCAGTCAATAGCCCTGGATGGGGGTAACAGGAAAACTTGCAAGATTGGACTGATGGATGCCCCCGCGTCTCCTAATCCATTACTGACATCATGGGCCAGACAGCAACAATCCACAGAAAATGCTCAGAGCTCAGGCCTCTATTTGTACCACAAGTTCAAAAGAGCACAGCCTATATGCTCCCACACTGTGGTCACTAGATGCTACCATATTCCCTTTCGACTGTCAAAAATGCCACCGTAGGTAACAAAAATGGATATCTGGGAATTTCAAAACACGAGAGAAGCCAACTTTAATCACCAAGATTTCCTAAATTCAAGGCAGCTGCACATTTATTAAGGAGAACATGTTTCTTCTTCTTCATGTTTCGGCTGCTCCCGTTAGAGGTTGCCACAGCGGATCAATTGTTTCCACTTCTTCCTGTCCCCTGCATCTTTCTCTATCACACCCACCACCTGCATGTCCTCCTTCACCACATCCATAAATCTCCTCTTAGGCCTTCCTCTCTTCCTCTTGCCTGGCAGCTCCATCCCTAGCATCCTTCTCCCGATATATCCAGAATCTCTTCTCTGCACATGTCCAGTCCAAACCAATGCAATCTCGCCTCTCTGACTTTGTCTCCAAACCATCTAACCTGTGCTGACCCTCTAATATACTCATTCCTAATCCTGTCAATTCTCATCACACCCAATGCAAATCTTAACATTTTTAACTCTGCCACCTCCAGCTCTGCCTCCTGTCTTTTGCTCAGTGCCACCATCTCCAACCCATAAA
Source organism: Heterotis niloticus (assembly GCA_018136845.1). Taxonomy (NCBI): domain Eukaryota; kingdom Metazoa; phylum Chordata; class Actinopteri; order Osteoglossiformes; family Osteoglossidae; genus Heterotis; species Heterotis niloticus. The sequence continues at coordinate 11,226,709 of CM030889.1, forward strand.
CCATAGCTGGTCTCACTACCATCTTGTAGACCTTCCCTTTCACTCTTGCTGGTACCCTTCTTTCACAAATTACTCCTGACACTCTTCTTCACCCACTCCACCCTGCCTGCACTCTCTTCTTCACCTCTCTTCCACACTCCCCGTTACTCTGGACTGTTGGTCCCACGTATTTAAATTCATCCACCTTCGCCAACTCTTCTCCCTGCATCCTCACCACTCCTCTGTCCTCTCTCTCATTTATGGACATATATTCTGTCTTAGTCCTACTGACTTTCATTCCTCTTCTCTCTAGAGCACATCTCCACCTCTCCAGGGTCTCCTCAACCTGCTCCCTACTCTCACTACAGATCACAATGTCATCCGCAAACATCATAGTCCACGGTGACTCCTGTCTGATCTCATCTGTCAACCTGTCCATTACCATTGCAAATAAGAAAGGACTCAAAGCTGATCCTTGGTGTAATCCTACCCCCACCTTGAAAGCATCCGTCATTCCTACCGCAGACCTCACCACTGTCACACTGTCTTTGTACATATCCTGTACTACTCTTACATACTTCTCTGGCACACCCGACTTTCTCATACAATACCAGAGCTCCTCTCTAGGTACCCTGTCATATGCTTTCTCTAAGTCCACAAAGACACAATGCAACTCCTTACCTTCTCGGTACTTCTCCATCAACACCCTCAGAGCAAACATCGCATCTGTAGTACTCCTCCTCGGCATGAAGCCATACTGCTGCTCACTAATCATCACCTCACTTCTTAACCTAGCTTCCACTACTCTTTCCTATAACTTCATGCTGTGGCTGATCAATTTTATCCCTCTGTAGTTACTACAGCTCTGCACATCACCCTTATTCTTAAAAATTGGTACCAGTATACTTCTTATCCACTCCTCAGGCATCGTCTCACTTTCTAAGATTATATTAAACAATATGGTTAAAAACTCCACTGCCATCTCTCCTAAACACTTCCATGCTTCCACAGGTATGTCATCTGGACCAACAGCCTTTCCATTCTTCATCCTCTTTATACCTGTCCTAACTTCCTCCTTGCTAATCCATTGCACTCCCTTATTCATAATCCCTACATCATCCAACCTTCTCTCTCCCTCTCTTCATTCATCAGCCCCTCAAAGTACTCTTTCCATCTGCTCAACACACTCTCCTCACTTGTGAGTACGTTTCCATCGTTTTCCTTTATCACCCTAACCTGCTGCACATCTTTCCCAGCTCGCTCCCTCTGCCTAGCCAATCGGTACAGGTCCTTTTCTCCCTCCTTAGTGTCCAACCTCTCATACAATTCACCATACGCCTTTTCTTTAGCCTTTGCCACCTCTCTCTTCGCCCTACGCCTCATCTCCTTGCACTCCTGTCTACATTCTTCATCTCTCTGTCTATCCCACTTCTTCTTCGCCAGCCTCTTCCTCTGTATACTTAGGAGAACATGTTTATTCACCCTTAAATTACATTTAAGAGCAACAATGATTTCCACCTTGAATACTGCGACTAACAAATAGATCTCCAAACAAACATTAAACAGCTCTATAATCAAGAACCAGCTGAAGAAAATTAATTCTGAAAAACACCACCAGTATTGTGGAGCTGAAACATAATAATTCAATCCAAACAAAAGGAACAGACAAATTGCTTGGCCATAGGTGTGACTTCACTTACCCTGGGCATACAGTGTGAGCACTGCCTGGATGGCAATGTAAACACCGGAGAACTGATAGGTCTCAAACATCACCTAGGGGATGATAGAGAGATTGCAAAGAAAAAAATATATAACTTTGAACAAAATTGTGAGATTTTTTAAGAAGATGAAGGCAGCTACATGGTAGACCCTTACTCTGCCATCACAAGGCGCTGCTGTTGCAACAACAAAACCGCCCAAGCAGACCATACCTCAATTATCTTCTCTCGATTTTTAGTGGGGTTCATGGGAGGCTCTGTCAGGAGGATTTTGCAGTTGCGTGAGTCGATGTTCAGTTTTTCAGGCCCAAAGGTGTAGTCCCACAAGTGTTTCATGTCATCCCAGTTGCGCACAATGCCATTTTCCATGGGGTAGTTCACCTCCAGCATGGAGCGCAGTTCACTGGCCTCATCACCCACCATCAGGTCCTAGAAGGTCAGCGGTCAAGCCCACATGAAAAGACCCATTGCAATTTAAGAGGAAGATCTCTGGTTCACAAATTTCCCCTCACCTCATGCCATACTGTCTGATCCCACAATCTTTGCTACGGTATTAAAAAGTCAAGAGCAGTGCCCACCACAGTCACAATGAGTCCAAAATAAAAAGCCTGTTTGTTCTGGTTTGTGCTTAAATGGGTTGAAATTAATTTCCCCATTTCTCAGAGTAGCTGAAACAGCTCAAAAAGAATCCAGAGCCATTTCTCTTCTGATCTCTTCATAACACCATCTTTTATGAGTATCTATGCATTTGCTGTTTGAATGTCAAGTCTAGAGGCAGCTACTTGAGAGATATGATCCAGAAACAGAATGGTATCAGACAGATAAGCTGTGCTTTGAGCAAATGTGCTTATGTCTAAAGTTCATTATCTGCTTCTCAAGCACTTTTTTTTTTTTTTTTTTTTTTACTGTGAGCTCTATATTGATTTGGAGAAGTGTCTCATAAATGTAAATGTTGGACTGGCACTTGAGGGTCAACAGATACAAAACTGAAACCAAACAATGAGAAAAGTCTTTAATTTAAACCACATGACCCAGTGTGGCATGCTCACTATCAAAGAGCATTACCAACCCTAGAGTCTCCAAACATGTCACCTCTCTTCCTTCTGCTGCCAGGTTGGTCTTGAGAAACCTGTTTCAGTGATGGGAAGACACTAATAGAAGCACAGGAAACCCTCTGGCCCTTGCATGGAGGATTGCTTTGAGCACACTACCTACATGCATACAAACCAGAAGTGCCCATGCATTTTTAGAAGCAGTCACTGCAAACTCCACCCACTTAAGGTTAGGATGTTGGATCCCCTTTGGAGTGCTAGTCCTTTTATTAACACTTTGTATTTTATATGAATTTATATATGGAAGCTGATGTTGCTTGCCCCTGACCAGAATCACTGCTGCGTCCTCCACTGATGACATGCTGCAGATTTCCACAACCCAAGGTCTTTAACTGTGGCAAACAGTTTAGTGTCCCCTGGTGTTTCCATAGAGGATATGCATGTTTTTGAGATAATCTGATTGGCATCTTCACAGCCTTGGATTTGTTGGACATGTACCCCACCCCAGATTTCTGTGAATGATGGTGGTACCTTTCTGCATAGCCTGATATCCCACACACAGCCAAGATGGTAAAAACTTGTACTGATTAAATGAGACATGATAAAGGCTCCTACACTTGTCATTACTTCCCCAAAAACAGTTTAGACCTAAGAATGAATAACATTCACCACCCTGTATGATGCTATAAATGTGTGATATAATTGAAAACCATGAATCATCATCAGTTCCAAACTCAAACTCTTCAAGCAGGTAAAAACAGTATAAAAAGGAAGAAGTCTAAGATTAGAGGTAAAGAACAGGAAGAAAGAGGACACAGAGCACAGCACATAGCCATCCACACTTACCATCCTCTTCCTATTCTACCTCAATAGGTGGACAGAGAGGGGGAGAGGGCAAAAAGCAGAGGGTCAGCAAAGGGGTGCAAATGACCAGGAAAACACTCACACACCTGTGGGTTGTGAGATTCAGGGATACTAATAAAAGAGACTTTTGTGTGTGGTAGCTTGATGTAGTAATAGCAATATGTAATGTCCAGTGGTGAACACCATTAGTACTAAAATTCACAGGTATTTTGACAGACACACATACCCAAAAAAAAAACAAAAAAAAAACAACTTAATCTCAAACAAAATTGTGCATCCTTCTGCTCTTTATGGAACATGAAAAAAATTGAGCTAAATCCTATTAAATATCATTTTAATCCCCATTGGTTTGTCAAGCTGCCAAAAAAACTGAAGAGAGAAATGCTTACAAAAAATAAGTGAGAAAAGTGAAAGTTGAAAAACTGAATGGAATACTGTGAATAATGTAAATAAATATTTGCACACTGATCAGTTACAGTCTGTTAGCAATGTGCACAATGTTATTTAAATCATGGCTGCTCTGGCAACTTGGTGACCCCATTCACAAAAGGTCCAGACATGAAAGTCCCTTGGTTCTTATGTTTTGTCCCTCAGAGCCACTGAATTCTATTCTGCATCAAACAAAGGTCTCAAACCCATCTTTCAGATCACTACTGATCTCATGAAAGCTACATAAATGAGTTCAACATTATTATGCTGGGTTGCTTTGGTTATCTATGTATTTGCAATTTGAATGTCACTTCTATAGACAACTATATGATTATGAACAAACAACATCATGGTATCAGTCAAACTCTTCATCTATTAAAATGTACTCTTGTTTACTTAACTATGTTACTTTGGGGGAAAGTGTCTAAAATATATAGTGTTAATTTAAAGCATTCAGGACCAACCCATAACACACAGATGTCTAAAACTTTCTGAATTTTTTTCTGAACAATTCCGATTGTTTTTTTACAACTTGTTACCCATTCTTAAACTACCCTTGTGTAAAGGCCCAAAGAGATCAGTCTTAATACTGTGTGCACACCACCACCTATGGGTGGAAAGGTCCAAGAGTTCCTGCCTTATCATGGGTACCCCTGAAAAAGTTCCAGCAGTGACCTTTGGAATGGACTATATAGTGGACACCAGCAACAAACACAGCTGGCAGCCAAAACACAAGATCAGGAAACAAGGGGAAAGACAAAAGGAAGAGAGTAAACTGGTGACAATCACCAGGGTGGTGCCATACCTTGATTTCAATGTTGCCCACTTTGGCTGTGGAGCGGATGATGGGCCGGCCAACCAGGGCGGGGAAGATGTGCTCTGGGAAGTTGGAGCCAGCATAGCCGCACTTGACAAACTGAGGAAAAGGGGAGACACAAAGGGACAGGACTAGTGTAAGCGGTGATAAGGAAGAGTTTAAACATTGAAATGGTTGCCATGGCCAGGGACAAAGAGGTTGTTCGTTTTCTACAGAAGCAGCACCTGGAAGATGAAGCTCTCAGAGCCACACAAGACTTTTACACCCCTCGCTCCTAAACACGGGAACCTTAAAGGTTGCAGTCATGGTTTAAATTCTGTAAAAACATACTTTGCCCTATAGACACTTCCATATTATTCTGTTGGTATCCAAGGGTCCCAAGAGAACAGCAGCAGAACAGGCAGAAGACAAGGCAAACAGGACCCAAAAATAAGATACTTAAGATAAGCCTGCAGCAGCAAGAAAATCCATAAATTCATTTAACCCATTCTACAAAAAGGAAGGTCTACAAAAAAAATACGGGGAAATGAAATGTGCATGTACAACACAGAACCCCCAGTGACGTGGTTTAAAGGAGACTGCTCTAACACCTCACACATACATGGATACAAGACTTTCAAAACTGCCATCGGTTGGAATTTATTCCAAGAATTTCAGCATAAGTCCTGAGAAGTCTACGTAGACAGCAGCTAAGACCTGGTCACTACAGTTCAACACACACAGCTCCGATGGGCTGGAGCACCATTTAGAGAGCTAAATTACTACTTAAGCAACGAATGTTGTGTCCCAGCTCTCAATAATCGGTCTGCAGCGGCCTACTACTCCTCACTCTCAGTCTAACGAACACTTATAGCCTATGAAACACAGTATATCTTCACAGGTGAGTTTTAATATGTTTACCTGTGGAAGAAGCTGATGTGAGGGTGGAGTCGCCTACAGCGTGCGTCCATACGTAAGCGCGCGCGCGCGCACACACACACACAGACACAACGAGCCGGGACAGCATCAGAACCATGGAACACAAACACCATCACCATCATTATCAGAACGACTCGACGACCGGACAGCGACAGCTGAGCAGCTGACAAACACCCTGGGGTGCTAGACTCCCCACCAGTGCGCGAGTCGACGATATTCACTTCCTGTTTCTGGGTAATCTTCTCCCGTGTGAAATAACACAAGCTTCGAAAGGGGGGGACCAGCGACAGCCGATAACCAGAGACAGTGGGAGATGTGAGCCCCAAACCTACCCCAGTTCCATTGTCACAAACTACGACTTTCCGTCCTTTGCTGTCCATTTTTCGGAAGCCAGGAACCTGGAGACCGCTCCTGCTCAACTTTCTCCACAAGCCGGAAGTCAGCGTCCCAGCTCGCGCACCCGGCTTCTTCCGGTATGTCTGTAATAAGCGGCACCGCCCACTAACTGATGACAGGCAGAAATTAAAATGAATAAAATCTACAATTCTCCAGATGTTGTTAACTATTCGTGAGAATACAGACATTAGTAATAACAAATAACAATCAGAAATTTCTCAGGTGTTCCCGCCCGTAAACCGATTACAGACAGAAATCATGGCCAATCATGTCTGAAAATGTTTCGGCCACCAATCGGACCCGAACAGAAATCACAACCAATCATGTGCCTTTTCGTATCAGCCTAGTTTCGTGAATGACAGTGTAATACATTTAGCTCTGCTATCTTTTCAGATGAATGACTATTTCTTTAAATGAAACAGGTCGCTTAAACAATGTATTTTCTCTAATACACATAAAACGAATCGCAATAATTTTGAGTGGCTGTACGATTATTTTAAATAATTCCCGCCACTCATGATTCGGTGTTGATGTACCTGGCAGACTCAGATGTCTGTTGTTATCAGATCTACCCGATTTTTATGCAGAAATAAGTTTTACATTTTCAAGAATACAGGATTAAAAGCCACTTGTGAACTAGTGTAGCGTGAAAAGCTTCAGGGTTCCTTTGAAACCACGTGACCAAGTGGCCGCGGTTACCGAAGTCCTTTTCAGTGTTTCTGCTGTTTGTCTTGCCGTTTATTAAGAGACATCGTGGCTCAGTCATCCATAGGACCGGATGGCCGCCATAGGCACATGGGCGTTCTCGGAGCCTGCGGTGGACAGGATCAGATCCCTTATAACGGCCGGAATGCATGCCACTGATGTGGTGGAGCAAGCTATGGCAGGTGAGCAGCTACCAAGTGTTCACAGGTGAAATCAGGTAAGCCGTGCCCAAATGATAATCCCAGGTGAACAGGGACCTGGTGAATCCAGGTGAAAAGATCAGCCCTCGGATGAGAACCACTGCAGATGGTCTTGAGCTTCTGTGCTGTTTTTCCCTTTCAGAGGTGGAAGATGACGCAGAGACCGGGCACTTCGTTGTGGGCAGAGGAGGCTTCCCAACAAACATGGGGATACTGGAGTGTGATGCAGCCATCATGGAAGGCATAGCAGGACACTTCGGAGGTGTGGCTTCTCTGAAAGGGTAAAAAGAGAATAACTTCAGTCAGGTTACAGATGACTGATATTCTCACTTCTTAACAGGTTCATAAGCATATTACCACTATTAATATTCACCAGATGTCTTTAATCTCCTGCATTCATACATGGTCTCAGCAGTGATTATGATTTTGTAATAAATCCAAAAGGTATCAGTTTGCCTAGCTGTCCATCCATATGGTAACATGCTTTGTAAGGGTGTGTCCTATGTCTTTCCAGGGTGGGAACACCCATTCGTGTGGCTCGTAGGGTGATGGACAAGAGCCCTCACAGCCTGCTGGTTGGGGAGGGAGCTGTGGCCTTTGCCCGGGAACAGGGCTTTCCCCCGGAGCCCAACGAGAGTCTGATGACACCCCACGCTACTGCTGCTTACCAGGTGTACTGGGGAGGGATACTGGCATTTTTATTGCTATGAATTTATTCAACATGACAGCATTTTGTGTCTCTTGGTTAATTGCAGTTTTATTCATTTATCTGTCATGTAATTAATTACATGCACAGTTGCCCAATCCATACAGCACACATTCTTAAAATTTGTCAAATTTAAACTGCATTTATATTTTTTTAGATATTGAAAAACCTTATGTTTGTGGGGGACTTCATTTTTTTGTCTGAAGTTTCTTTGTTCAAATGTTTGATTTTCTTCAGGAATTTCTCAAGAAACAAATAAGTGTCCCTGGACATGATACACTGGGTAAGAATAAAATTATTCCAATAACGGATTATTGTTAGTTTATGTTTGAAAGTGTTTGCGCTGGAGTTCATTGTTGAGAAGCAGTACAGCCTCTTGTCCATATGAGGGAGCTGTATGCATGTTATATCAGTGAAATTAAGAAATTCACCTCAGTTTTATACATGTTCTAACAGTTCTCATATAACCTGGTGAGTCTCATTGTTTGGTTATCTGACCATGACTGGAGGGCACAAATCAGAGGATTTTTTGCAAATTGCATTAGTCCCTCCCATTGCAATGGTAATGGACAGGTTGACAGATGAGATCAGACAGGAGGCACTGTGGACAATGATGTTTGCAGATGACATTGTGATCTGTAGTGAGAGTAGGGAGCAGGTTGAAGAGACCCTGGAGAGGTAGCGATATGCTCTAGAGAGAAGAGGAATGAAGGTCAGTAGGACTAAGACAGAATACATGTGCATAAATGAGAGGGAGGACAGAGGAATGGTGAGGATGCAGGGAATAGAGTTGGCGAAGGTGGGTGAATTTAAATACTTAGGATCAACAGTCCAGAGTAATGGGGAGTGTGGAAGAGAGGTGAAGAAGAGAGTGCAGGCAGGGTGGAGTGGGTGGAGAAGAGTGTCAGGAGTGATCTGCGACAGAAGGGTACCAGCAACAGTGAAAGGGAAGGTCTACAAGACGGTAGTGAGACCAGCTATGCTTTATGGGTTGGAGACGGTGGCACTGACCAAAAGACAGGAGGCAGAGCTGGAGGTGGCAGAGTTAAAGATGTTAAGGTTTGCACTGGATGTGACAAGGATGGACAGGATTAGAAATGAGTATATTAGAGGGTCAGCACAGGTTGGACGGTTTGGAGACAAAGTCAGAGAGGCGAGATTGCGTTGGTTTGGACATGTGCAGAGGAGAGATCCTGGATATATCGGGAGAAGGATGCTAGGGATGGAGCTGCCAGGCAAGAGGAAGGCCTAAGAGGAGATTTATGGATGTGGTGAAGGAGGACATACAGGTGGTGGGGGTGACGGAGAGAGATGCAGAGGACAGGAGGAAGTGGAAGCTTTTGATCCGCTGTGGCGACCCTTAACGGGAGCGGCCGGAAGAAGAAGAAGAAGCATTAGTCCCTCCCATGGGCCAGTCAGGTGTGTTCACATTGTCAGATAGCCAAAAGCTATGAGAGCACCTGTGCTTCGCACTGCATTCTCTGGCAAAAGGTTGTATGACTGTCATCATAAAGGGAAGTAATATAGTGAAAATTTGCCTAATGTAAAAATTTTAAATTAGTGTAAATAGCTCAATGTTGAAGCATAACAGTACATTTTGTTTTGGAGAGAAGAGTGTGATAAATATTGTGAACACCAACAGTGACTAATTTTGTAGACTGTTTGAGTGTCCAGACAGATACAGGGGACAATTGTGTGGAAAGGAGAAACCACAGGAAGCACAGTGGAAAGCCCCGTGGTTTCTAAACGCTTAGATAAATATTACTTTTTCACTTTCGTGGTTTTTGTGGGTATAGCTCTGTTGGATCACCCAGAGCTCAGCATTGTAGCTCAGTCTTTGTCAGGGATGGTAAAACAGTTTCTGTGAACAGGTGGCCTGAACACCAGCTCCAGCACCTATTGCCCCTACATGCAAACATGAAATACAGTGATACAGTAACACACTTCATTCAGAAACCATTCAAAACCCCAGCTTCACAAATCTCATTGTTAATATTTGTGTTTAATGATGATTTGTTTTCCTCTCAAATAAAAAGGACTGATTGCTCTGGATTTGAAAGGGCGCATTGCTGTGGGTGAGTTCACACGTAAATCATGCCTGTTGTCATGTCACTGAAATTGTGGCGAATACACACAAAACACAGCTGATGGTCTTATGTTCTTCCACAGGGGTATCCAGCTCAGGGGTTCCTTTCAAGTCCCCTGGAAGGGTGGGAGATTCACCTCTTCCAGGCTGTGGGCTCTATGCTGATGATATGGTAAGTTTGCTTGTCCATCTTTGCATTGAATATACAGAAGGAACTAACAATTGATGTATTTTTAAAATGTAATTCTGACATTACCTTAATAATAGTTATTCCATTATTTGAAGGGTATTTTTTTGGCCCAGCAGGGTGGAATGGAGGTTAGAGTAGTTAACTTACAAACCAAGGAACACCTCCTGCTGTTATACCTTTGATCAAGGTACTTGCCCTAAATCAATTAAGGAAAATTACCGAAGGTGAATCAATCTGAGTTGCTTTGGAAAAAAGCATCAGATAACGATTTTGTTAACATATACATATAAATCCATTCTGATACTTACCCATCAGTAAAGGTGGATGTTTTTATCCTGCCTGTGGGTTGTTATTACAGGCCCTTTCTCCCCTGCTGTCTGTGCTGCTCTGAGCACCTTCTTACTCTGTTTCAGGTGGGGGCTGCAGCAGGTTGGTGGACAGGCTTTGCTACCACTAGCAGTTGATCTGTTTGTCATACTCTAAGGTTGTGACTGTTTGATATTTGTTTTGGGTGTCTGGGTCAGGTTTTCCCAAGACTGGGTGGGGCAAACGGACCCCAGAGCATGTTTCCCTCTCTTTTTTTTAACTAACAGTGCTGTTAGCTAGCTGACTGGCTCCTGCAGTCTTCAGTCAAGTGTGTTAAGTCACACTGTCTTGTTTCCTCTCAGCCACAGGAGATGGTGATAAGATCATGTGTTTCTGCCCAAGTTTTCACACCGTGCAGCTCATGAAACAGGTAACTCCTGCTTGCCGCAGTGTAGTACAAGTATATGAAAAGCCTCTCTCCGAGGAACTTATGGGAGAACACCAGTTTGAACATACCTCTTGCCCTCTTTTATAGTGAAGTATGCAAATGGGGAGGATCTTCAAATATGTGTTATGCAGATTCCCCGGTGTACCTGGTGTAGGTTTGATGCCCAAACAGGGTGACGAGATAGGATTAAACCTTGTCAGTCTCTTCACAGGCAGCTTTAATAAGGTAAGGTTTTATCCACCTAAATCCAATAAAAGCCATGCCATTCCAGGGTTTCTCACCAATCAAGGCATGCCAGGCTGTGGTGAAAGACATCGCCCGGAGAACACCCTCAGCCGAGAGCTTCAACATCGGACTGGTGGCCATGAACATGAAGGTACTTGCTGTGATACTGTGGTCTTCCTTCTGCACTTGAGGACAGGGATCTAAACCCGTTTCCTTTATTTAAGTGAGTTCAGGACAGTGAAGTTGGTAGCAGACTGCAGCCTTGGAGAGAGCAGATGGTGGGAGGCAACAAGCCTTTGTGGGCAATCCTTCAGGCCTGGCAGCCAGCTGGGGGTCTGGTCTAACCCTGGAGAAGCTGCTGCAGGCATCATTCCCAGGCACTTTTGGATTGCCCTGACTCTTTAACATGCAGAAACACCTGCGCTCTTACACCAGCAAGTTTATATTATGAGTTTTATTGGGCAACAGGTAGCAGAGTGGTTAGAGCTGCTGGCCTGCAATGAGGAAGGTTCTGGATTCAAATGCTCACTACTGCTGTAGTAACGGGTAGTACAGTAGTTAGAATGGCTTTCTAAGTTTAAATCTGACCTCCTGCTGTAGTTCCCCCTGATTAAGCTACTTAACCCTTACTTGATACAGTAAAAAAAATCACCCTGTTGTATAAATTGATAAATCTCTGTGAGTAGCTTATTTTAAAAAAAGTTTAATTTAAAAATGAGTTCTTTTGCAGTTTTGTAACGTGAACTTTGAAATCTTCTGGTTTAGCTCAGATCTGCTGAAGACTCCATGTCCATCACTGACCCTAAATTGTCTACTCACTCTCCCTGCAGGGGGAAGTTGGGGCAGCTGCCACCATGGAGTTCCCTTACACATTCTGGAGTTCCAGGAAGGATTTTGTGGAGAAATGTGTCCAAGACCCAGTCACTGTGGTCAGCACTGGATGAACCAGAAAAAATGAACATGTTCACTGTTTCAGTGGCAGCCAAAAGATTTTATTCTGAACCAAATCAACTTTACTACATTTTATCAGGGCATGGTTTTGGTGGAATTAATTACTGTCCATGAATTCATCCTCCCATTTTGTTTCACTTTTGTTTTTACTGAAATGGTGTGACTCTCAGCTGTGACAGGAAACCTCAGATGAACACAAGAAACATTTGGTGTTCTTCTCTGGCCAAATTTTCAAAGATTTCTTATTTTGCAAAATCAAATTGTTTAACACGTGAAAGAAATTCTTGAAACTACAGGGCTTATACAATAAAAATATTGAAAGGAAATGTGTTTCCATGTGTTGTGAAATTTATTCTAGGAGTCATGTCTACATCAGACCCATCCCTTTTACATTGTGCAGAATAGGATGTACCTGTGCAGGTGTTAACCTGCATTCTGACTCACTTTTACCACGAGGGATTCATGTCTTTTTGTTCCTGATAGGTGAAATCTTAATACTCAGTTTAACTAGTGTTGTTGTGGAATTATGATTCATGTGTATTATTGCTTAACATATACTAGCTCTGTGCCATTCGGGTGTGTGAATAAAGTACTCATTTGCATGATATCTGGGCATGACCTACCTTTTAAATGCTTTCTGATGTTAGTTCCACTATCTTATGTTTCATGACCATTCTTTCCAGACTCTCTTCCATTCTCTTCAGTCTTCCTCCAAACTAGAAACTAGATCACTAACCAGGACCAGACTGAATGGACCTTGAGACTATTTAGAGGGGTTACAGACAAACAGATGCACAGACCACAACCAGCGCTATCTATTATATGCCCCAGTATAAAGTGCGCCAGATGATAGTGTCAGTCAGGTGTGCCACCTGTTCTGGGCATATACAACTGTACAAATCACACAGCTCACTTGAAATCTTTTTAACTGATCAAACTGCAATGGAGTGAACACAATACTTTAACAGCAGTTTTTGGTTCCAAAGTTTTCCTCTTGAACACCTGTGTCAATGAAAGAATCTGTTACAACAAAAATTGCAACGGTCAGAAGACTTGCGCAGAAGTGGCCGTTGTAAATATTCGGAATACATGGGCATAATGATAACCCTTTTCAATACAAACTAAAGTCCCAAATGCTAAGATTTCTGTTAAGCTAAGAAGGTCAACTTTAGAGGAGTCGAATCCTGGTTACCTATTAGAGAGACCTTGAAACGGTCCCCCTGGCTGCTCGTACCCGATACTTTGCCACGTTTCACTGGTGACGTCACCTCTCTTTCTCTTTTTTGACAGGGAACAGCAGGGCTGCGCTAGATATTGCGAATTAGCGGTGAAAGGTGTACCACAATGCGCATGCATTCACAATCCAAGGCTTTATGGGAAATGTAGTTAATAACGGTAATAATGGCATCTGACTGGCTCAAATTTTTTTGGAATTGGACTACAACTTCCGAGGAGCATACGTAGTACTGTTAGAGACGCGGCTGTAACGCTCCTCTGTTTGAGGAGCAGCTATTTCCTGGTTTGACTGGCAGCCATTTTGGGTTCAGGACGAGTAGGCTTTTGGGTTTGTGGGAGAGTAGCTAGTCTACTAGTTACTTTTTTATTGAGTAAAGCAGCCACCGCCTCCGGTTGTCCACAGCGAAGAGGGAGCCCGTTTTACGCGAGGAAAGGGTTTACTGTGAGATGTCAACAATGAATCCGGAGTAGTAAGTAAAAACGGCGACTCTCTTTGTGACAATGGCGAGCGCTCCACTAGCAGCTAGCGGCAGGGCAGCTCGCAGGCAGCGCAGAAGTTGGTTGTCAGAGAAACGGCGAGACAAAAAGGGACCGTGAGTCGGGTAAATAGCCGGTGAAATGTTGGTAAACCGCTAGTAAAGCGCTGGTTAGCTGTTGTCACCCCGGCGAAACTGTCTGCATGGTCTGCGTGGGGCAGTTTAATGCCCTCTGGACCAAGACTCGTCAGGTCGCTTGGTGACCGGGTTGGTAGATAATGAGTAGGTAGGATGTTGGTTGTCTGAGGTGGTCAGTTGCGAGGTGTGGGTCAACTGGCCATAAGAGACGAGTCTGCCTGTCTTTAGTGTCTGAGGAAACAGCTCTTACCGCCCATCGTGAGTCTTTCTGAGTGCAATACATCCGAATTTTCTCCGTTTATTATGAATTGCCTCACAAACGCACCTTTTCTCAGAGTATTAGCAGACGATGAACCGACTGCGCGGCTCGTCTTTGCATGTGTGTGTGTCTGAGTGAGAAGTGTGGTGGTGGAAAGGGGGCAATTGGGCAGTTTGGCAGCGAGCTGGAGGCCTTTCCTCGGTCACGATAATTTCAAGTTGCCCTGTTTAACGTGGTAACGATGGTCCGGCATGACGAGTGAAGCAGACGGATCTCAGGGAGATCATACAGACACGCAAATCGGACGCACATTCACTATCGCTGTTTGTTTTTCCTGCCTTTCTGGTTTAAGGGTTTAGCTGGTTTCGCCAAAACTGCAGAGTGACCATCACACTGGTGAAAACTAGAACTGTGAATCAACAAGTACAGCTGTGGGCCGGAGACACCCAGGTCACATGACACTACAGGTCACATGGCTCAGCTTGCTGATCTCCCTTTTCTTCTGCTCTCCCTTCTGAGCTGATATTCCTTTTCCTGCTTAGCATTCTCAGCTGATTTCCTTTCTTGTATTTACATTTAAGTTAGTTGATGCTTCTCCAAAGTGGTTATTTACCCATTTATACACCAGGCTCATTTTTACTGTATCCATTTAGGTTAAGCACCTTGATGAGAGGTATTATAGCAGGACCTCAAACCCAGGTTCTTCTGAGTGCAGTGTACCAATTCTAACTCCTATGCCACCTGCTGATCTTCCTTTCTTTGCTCTTGGCTGTGCCTTATTTTTCTCCTCTGATCTCCAACTCAGGAGTCAACTGGTACCCGTTGACTATGCTGTCCAACTCCGTAGTTTCTGCTGTGGCGATGCAGATGGGCCGCCTGCCACTTCGTACAAGTGATGGGCAGATTTGCATGTGCACTTATATTGGGGCTCATGGCAACACCAGTTGGTCATATACACTTCCTGTCTCCAGTCTCTGTTGAGGGCAAAAAAGCAACCATGAAGCACGAGGCTGTTGTTGGGCGCATGCATGTGCTGCAGGAATTTAGGGAAATTTCAGGATCACTGGCTGCTGTAGATGCCTAATCACATGAGAGCTGCCTTACCCTTTGCATGTTTTCTGTCACACTTGCCAATGTGGTTCTGCTAAAAGGTGATCTATACCCGGAACACTGACCTTTCTTCCAGTCTTCTGTTATTTGCTGGATTATTAAAATGTCAACACACACAGTGTTAGCCCCAGCAGTTTTAGCTGACATTGGGGAAAGGGGGTATTACAGTTCATCATACAGTCCATCAGTACCTGCTTTAGCTGCTCAGCCATTACAGTTTTACACTTAATTTTTCTGCTATTAATCTGTTGAGCCCCTTCATGTTGCATTTTTGAAAGATTTTCTTCAGTCTTGTCCAGTTCGTGCACTGCTCTCATCAGTTTTTCTCTAGTTTGAGCTTTGTAGACTTGTTTATATTGATGACTTTTCCATTTAATCTTTTATCTGTATGTAATGTAAATCTGTTCTGATAGCAGTTGGTACACTCTTGTTTTTGAAAAAGAAAACATCATTCTCCTCAAAGATGGTTAAATATCCTTTTTTTTGTACCAGTTAAGCAAACATCTACCCAAACTTTCCAGCTGCCACCATCTCACTGTTCCTTAACAGGAGCCACTTTTTCTATTCATTTGTGGGAATACATTGAGCAAGCCAAGAGTTGTTTGTTCATTGTCTGGTTTGGTGCAAAAGCCTCATCTGCTGTTCTTTTCCTACACTTTATGAGGTTTGACAAAGAGGTCCTTGATTATCAAGGTGCTCCGGTGACACTGAAATACACCACCAGGGTTGGGGTATCATAATAGCCAGTAGTTTTATAGAGCTCAGTTTTTTTTTTTTTTGTTTGTTTTGCTTATTTTCCTGCTATGTTGTTAAGGTTGGGTTAGTTTGGTTTAGAGGACATCAAGCTGAGTTCAGCTTAGCTGAACTTTCCATTTTGGCAGAGAGGAGTGTACGAATTTGTGCTTTGATTTACGAGGTTGTGCTAAACCTCAACTTTAGTCTGCTGTGTATGATGAAGACTGGCAACATGTTAATTAGATTTTGTCATTAATACCCTTGCCAGACAGATCCGTTTCTGCCTTTTCCTAGTGGGAAGTTGATGTGTAATTTGTTTGCTTAGAGTAGTTGCTAAGGCTCTTATTCGTGTTGGTTTTTATGAGACAATACAGCCATTTATTTTGTTTTTTATGTATCCTCCCAACTGTATATGCTATAATGTAGACTTCCAGTGCATCTTATAGAGGACATTCTATGCTTTTAAATACCACCACATGTTTGTGGTGGGTCTTGGACAGCTTCCTAGAAGTATATACAAAACTTTATTTGCTGAGCTTCAGAAGACAAGTTCTTCCATTAAAATGGTGGACTAAAATTTAATATTTAATTGACATTAACTGGAAACTGATTTTCTCCAGTGTCTGGACTTCCCACGAATGTCTTTCTTGCAGTACCTTAGATATGTTCTATCTTTTCATTGTTTAATAATAGTTTTTTCCTTGCTTTGTTTTAACATATTTAAGAATGTGAGCTGCTTATGTTTCTTCCTCAGTCCACTCCTTCCTGTCCATGGCCAAGCCCCATTTCCTCTTGTCATCCTACTCATGGCTGCTTCCTGTCAGGTCACCGGTGCAGTGTTGCGCAGGGTTCTCCAGGCTTAAGGTTTTCCTCTGTTAAATCTCGTTGCTTTTGGTCCTATTTGTTGCCTGTTGCAGCTTAGTGAAAAGTCACCTTTTTTCCCTCTGGTTAAATAGCTGTGCAGGTTATTGTATGACTTGAACTGATCCTAGATCTTCCATAATCCTGTGGGAGGGGCTCTATTGCTCTGAGTTTTGCTATTAACATTTCAGGCATTTGTCTGATGGCCTTCTGTGTATTCCTCTTCAAGATGTTCACCACCCTGATCGATTTGTGTCAGCGCTATGTGAGGCGGGTCCTTTGTGGTAACATGCACTGCACCACACTTTGTTCTGTCCCCTACAACTTTTTGTACTCATTTCACCTGTGTGTTATTTACTCATTATCAGTCCTGACCAGGTGAATTGTTACATGGAGTTAAGGAGCACTACAGAGAGTAGAAACCTGTGACTGTGTTGTCTTACTTTGTTGTAAAGTGAGGTGTGTGTGTGTTTTATTTCTGAAACTCACTAGGTGACTCTTGATAAGCGCATGTGACAGTGACCTTGGTCTTACTGGGTTTGTACCAGACCCCTTCAGTTACCAAGGTGGAAACTGCCAAATGGTTACTTAAGTGCTTACTGATCTCTCTGTGCTATGAGTGTTTCATCTATTTTCTCGTTAGTTCATTACTTGTCAGTTTAATTTTTTTCCTAAAACTTCTTGGTTTTCTGTCATACTTTTAAGTTATGAATCGGCACGATCAAAAATTAATCAGCTTTGTACTGTGATATGTTTGTTTATAAAGAATGTAGGCCAACACAAAAAAATAGCAGCAGGTGGTGTAGTGGTTAGTGCTGTCACCTTGCAATCAAAGGAACCAGATTTGAATCCCTCCTCATGTTGTAGTCCAAATCAGAGCTGTTTATGCAAACTATATTTTCGTCCTTGGGAAAGTAATAAAATCATTTTTCCGGTTTATACACAGAAATGGTACACAAGGATTTTGAAATGAAAAAGTGTCAATGAAAGGTAGTATATGAATAGCAGCCCAGTTTGTACAGCTATGATATCCATTAGTTCCACTGATTCTGAAACTCAGCATTGCACTTAGGACTGATGTAAGCACCGAGTCATCGAGGTCTTGCTACTTACTCATTGTCCGTGAGCAAGTGTCTTGTGATGCGAATGGTTCAGGCCATCCACTGCTGGTGTTAGCAGACTCTAGGGAAGCAGCAGAGATCAGTGTGGTCAGATTTCCTCTGCAGTGTGTATCCTCAGGACAGGCAGGACTCCTGCTCTGGAGCAGTTGGAGAATCCTGTTATTGGCTGTGATAGAGATACAGTGCCCCCCTCAGCTCACTGTCTAAAAAAGAATTGCTGTAGCACCCAGTTCTCACTTTTTTGGTGTAATTTGTATGTAATGATTTTTGCTGTTTTTGCAAGCACAGCACATGCTAGCTTGCTTTTTAACACAGAAAGAAACTCAGTGTGTCAGCAAATCCCCTGTACCAGCAAAGGGTAGGCTAGGGTCACACCTCTGCTCCTGTAATCGCACAGTTCATCCTCCAGTGCCAGGAAATGGTGCACAGAATCTACAAATAACAAGTTTGTGTTTGACAGGGTTTGGAGCCTTGAAGGGCACTAAATTGTCATTTCATGATTAACCTGCAGGAGTGTGGGTTTTACAGTTTGAGGCTGGTGTTGAAGCCAACCTAGCAGAAGTCAAACCGTTCAGGATTCAAAGTACAATTTGGGGGGGGGTTCCTTTAGTGTGTGTCTGTATTTTGGGTGACCTGCTAATTCGCTATCTACTAACACCGTTGTTGTAGTTTCGTAACTCACCCATCCCACCCATCTCTAAACTGAAAGGATACCCAAAAGTAATGTGGTGCAAAGCTGATTTAATTTGTGTTGTAATTTTTAAGGTGATGAAACAGCTGGTGGTTAAAGCCTCAAGGAAGCAGCATATGCAACAGTGATAAAACCTTAGTAACCTGAGTTTCTCCTTTCTTTTTACGCAGTGATTATTTATTCAAGCTCCTTCTGATTGGCGACTCTGGCGTTGGAAAGTCTTGCCTCCTCCTCCGATTTGCAGTAAGTCACCTGGCCCCGTATCACACTTGTCCCACAGCAATGCTGTAGTGAAAGGAGCTCAGTTTGTAGATCAGAGGCAGTTTAATTTGTCTTCATTCTCTCTTACTTGTGTACTTTTCATATTTTTTTGATTGAATGTGTCAGCTAAATCAAATATTCCAAGAGTACAACAGAACAGGAAAGGGCTTATTTGTAATAGAGGTGGGGAGTCAGCTTTGTCCTTGGTGGGGGTTGCACTCTGTATCTCTAAGTAACCAAGGTCTGCTTCTCACACCGAGTGACAAGGACAGGAGAAAGAGAAGGGTGGCTGAATACTGAGCCACATGGGCAGGTTGTTACATTGTGCTCCTGGATGTCTGTGCAAACATGCTCACGGTCTCCTCCTCCTCCAGGATGACACATACACAGAAAGCTACATTAGCACTATTGGGGTGGACTTCAAAATCAGAACTATAGAACTTGACGGAAAGACGATCAAACTTCAGATTGTGAGTATTGTTTCCCTTCTCTGTTTGCTCTGTTTTAGTTTTGGTTTCTCAGTAAATGTAGTTTATATTTTGCTAAGCTTTACATTTGATGCTGTTTGTTTCATCTGAGGAACAAACATCCTTTGTTAAATTAAGAAAAGCAGAAGTAAATTCAAATGGTTCACAGTTGCTCTTGTATTGAAGTGTGTGTTTGTGTGTATGCAAGCCACCTTTAGAAATGTAGGTATTCAGTTTCTAATCATAGTGACTTTTGTCTGTGGTCTGTTCAGTCAGTGTGTCACTCTAATAAAGGAAGATTCTCATTTGAAGCAGTTGCTTCTGCATGTCTCACAGTAATGCTCTTTCCTCACAGTGGGACACAGCAGGCCAGGAGAGGTTTCGAACAATAACCTCCAGTTATTATAGGGGAGCCCATGGCATTATCGTAGTTTATGACGTTACGGACCAGGTGAGTCGCTCACCAGCAAACTCTTTCTCCTTGATGTAAATGAGTTGCCTATCAGTTGCATATTGATGCTATCGACCACTGTTTCCCCACAGGAGTCTTTCAACAACGTCAAACAGTGGCTACAGGAGATCGACCGCTATGCCAGTGAAAATGTCAACAAGTTGTTGGTAGGGAACAAGTGTGATCTGACAACGAAGAAGGTTGTGGACTACACAACGGCAAAGGTAGCAGCTTCATTTTTTTAAACAAAAATGTTGCAGGAACTTAAAAAAAAAAAAAAGCATCTACAAAGTGTTTTTGCATATTCTAGTTCTGTCATTTATATACAAAGGTGATGACTTCAGGTACCAAGTTGTCAGTACTGATGTATGAGCTGTACGAAGATGGTGTGTAGAAAAAGGTACCAAGTTCACAGACGCTGTTGAAGGGGTGTGCACCCCTCATGTGACTCCAGTGCTCAGGCCCCTGCTTCCTGTGGTCTGGTTTCCAGGAGTTTGCAGACTCCCTGGGTATCCCCTTCCTGGAGACCAGCGCCAAGAACGCAACCAATGTGGAGCAGGCCTTCATGACCATGGCTGCTGAGATCAAGAAGCGTATGGGACCCGGGGCCACTGCCGGCGGCTCTGAAAAGTCCAACGTCAAAATCCAGAGCACCCCAGTGAAGCCTTCCTCTGGAGGCTGCTGCTGAGGCTTCCTTCAGCCCTGCCCCTCAGCCTCCTCCCAGAGTGTTCAACCTAACATCCCCCAGGGCCACACAGGGCCCAACAGAGAGCCACAGAGATAAATATTAAAAGTTGCCTGAATTGTACTGTACATAGCCGCACTTCCAGGGAAAAAAAAAAATTCTCAATTCTTTCCTTCGGGGGAAAAAGATACTAAATCAACAAGGTCAGCAGTCTGACAAGTCAGTTCACAGCCTCTCCCTACCACATCCGCCTCCACCCCGTGTCCAGAAAGGTAAATGTCAGCCTGTCACAGCTGTTGGCAGCCTCCTCGTGTGCAGGTTTATGAATTTTGTGCAAACCTCGCCACATTCCTGCACAGGGCTGCTCTGTGGTCATTTTCTTTTGTTTAATCAATCATTTTTGTTGTTTATATCGGCATGTGTAGTTTTCTTTTTTTTTCTTCTTCTTCCTTCCTGTCCTCTCCAGATGAAGTGTGTTCCAGCCAGCAGCACAAGTGTTTCACAGTCCACCATCTAATGTCTAGTGGAGTATATATGTAATATATATGTAACATATATATATTATGTATATATGCAAGATCTGAATTGCTAATTCTGTAGTACATTAAATGGAAGAATAACACATTACCTGAAATAGTTACTGGATCATCTCTGCATATAATTTGTGGCTGCAGACATTGTAATTTTGTTGCATAATATGTAACAAATGGAGGAACTGTTCAATAAATATTGTACCACCAGACTTTATGATATAAAAATTGTCTGCAATTCTTAGTGGCATATGTAGAATACATTGCGTGTTTTAATTATTTATTCTACATTTATCTGGCAGATATATTGTACCAGTACTTTAGACTGTCTGCGGTTTGGTCATCACCTGTGGAAATCCTGATTGCGAGTGCAGTGTCAGAATTGCATATATGAAACACTATGTTCTTTTTCATAATAAAGGCAACTGGATTCAGTTTTAAAATTAGCTGGTAAAGTCTGTTTATCTAGAAGTGCATCTTTGCAACTGGAATGGAAGCCAGAGGTAGATGGCAATCTGGCATGGGGTTGTGGTATTGTAACTAATAAACAGGTTAAGGTCAAAGGTCACACCAAATACAAATGACATTTTATTAGAAGGCATATTGTGTATGTTGAACATTCAGATCAAGTGCACATGTGCTAAATACCATATCAGAAACAAAAGGTTTGCTGGTGACTTGCACAATGTCATTAAACACTTGAGGTCAGGAAGGGTTCTAGAAATGGTTGCTGCTATCGAACGATTGGCTGGACATTAAAGTCTCTGGGTTTATTCAAATTAACTTTTCATTGAGTTTGTGCTTTGTCAAACTTTCTCCATGATCAGTATTTCAGTTTTGTTCTAAAAATACCCCCCCGTTTCAGTTGATGACAGAGTGCTTCGAAGGACTAGAGTCCCTTTAGTATGCTAATTTCCCCATCTCCACCCATGGTGTGTTTATATATAGCTGCTGTTGAGACTCAAGTGCACAAGCAAATGTGCTGCCAAATCAACGGGAATCTCGCAGCAGCCGTCTTGTGCCAGTGAAAAACACGTCACATCACTCTCCTTGTAGTCATTCAAAACTGAAATTTGAAGATGTTCATATTGGAAAGAGAACATCCTGGTGTGTGGGTTGTTCGTTTTCAGGCAATGTGGTACCAACAGGCATAAGCTTATTAACTAGGGTGGTTGGTCTCACTGATTTCTATGTCATTTTTCAGACTTGTAAGATCTAAGAATTCTTGTACGTACAGCTGTGTACATTTATAAATAATTTTCTGTGGTTTGAATGCTGCGCTTATGTTCAGCTGGCATCCCTGGGGGGTTAGAGACAGTGACTCTCAAGTATCTCAGTAAACTACCCCCTACGTGGCTTTGTATATCTATTGACGAAGAACAAACGTTAAAATCGGAGAGCAGTGACTATAGATAAGAAGACAGTGCCACTGCACCTTGCCAGCTGCCATTTCATAGGTGGTTCATTTCTCAGCCAGGTGAGAATTGTACGGCTGCTTTCGAAACATAAATGCGAGTGACAGGAACACCTAAAATTTTACATTATGTAAACATAAAAACATTTAACACAGGTTGGTATTGAAAGACCTTTGTGCCGCTGCTCATTGTGAACACCAAGTGGTGACACTGTGGCCACCCCCAGCTGAAGGTTCCAACGTTACGGTTTGCTGTTGCTCTTGGATGCAGTGGGTTTGTAGACAAGGAAGTGAGTACTGTCTGCTCACCACAGGCAAGAGGCACGTCAAAGTGCTGCTTTTTCCTCATCTTCCTCCACCTCCTCAGTTCTGTTCCAGGAAGCTACTTTCCCTGAGGTTTTCATCCTGAAAGAGTAAGCATATATGATTTGTATCTGTTCCTTTTTCCGAAAATGTCTTATTCACATTCAATTATTCATTAAACCTGGAGTGACAGTAGTATATTTCTGCCTTTCTGAGCCATTAAAATGCTGACCTTTTCTGCTGCTACAGGGGTTAAGTGAAAGATAAATTCTTCAGGTTTATTCTGAAACAATGCACATCTTGTACTTTAAACTGTCTTTTTAACAACGGAAATAAATCTCACTTTATAAACAGACACACCCAAAAATTTTATATCACGAGCAGCATTCCCATGGGGGACCTGAAAGACATATTCAGGGTGACCCTTGCAACAAAACAGCCTCCTGCAGGATACCAGGGTTGCTATGGCAACTATGGGACATACCTGAGGGGTACAACCTTCAGCAGAGCGCCGGGGGTCTGTCAGACAGTCCATGGCTGACAGGATGGAGGAGAAAAGCTGCTCTGTGTGGGCCTCCAAGGCTTGGGACTGCCTCTCGATCAGCACCAGTGTGTCCCTTAGCACTGCACCATAACCAAGGCAGGGATCCGGGGTTAGGGCAAAGGTCCATTCATCCTTACACTTCATTCTCATATAACTGGACTAATGTGGGGGGGTCTGGTCACCTGACTTAACTGGTCATTTTTATATATAACTGCATAAATAAAATGTTTAAAGGCATATTAATGTTTTGTGTTGAGTATGAATTTTATGCTTACATATGCTGTCACTATGAAGAAAAATGACAATCTTAAGGAAAGGGAGGAGGATTTCTTACAACTTTGCGTAAGAACTTAACTGTATGCATTAAAGTCCCTTTTAATGTTTAAAATTGTGATTTTTTTAAAGCAGTTTCAGTTTTATTTTGTTAATGGATTTTTTCCATTTTTAAGTTCTGGGGAAAAAAATGCATAAAGCATAATTGTACACTGCCTGGCCAAAAAAAAAAGTCACACACTCTTGGAATATGAAGAAAAAAAATCCATTGATGGAAAAACCTGGTCATTCAGTATATTCAGGGAGTCAGCTGAGCTCATTTTTTGGGCACATAATGTTGCTGAACCTAGACCTGACCAAATGAAGCAACCCCCGATCATAACACTAAGTTAAATCCAGGTGGTGACTTTTTTTTTGGCCGGGCAGTGTACGATGCATCAGCTGGTCCAGTCATTTCAATATCTGCTCACCTGAGGTGTGGTCATATGTGGATGAGCTGTATCTCTACATACAGACTTGAACTAGGATTATTAAACACAGAACATTGACTCTGGAGTTGAGAGATCTACCTGGGGAGGTGGACGTCATGGAGTGTAGGAGGGCTTCACCAGTGTGGAGCACTGCTGCCGTGAGGTTCTGCCGTGTGCTTACTTCTCTCTGGAAGCGCTGACAGATACAGATATGGAACAGGACCATTTGAGCTGGGATGGTCACCAAGGACAACCCCTTCACTGGACCAACAAGCTGACCAAGAAAATCAAACTCCTTCCCACCCCTGCAAACCCCAGACTTCACAAACCTTGTAACTTGCAAAACATGACTTGACACTTTCAATGTCTACAGCTGGTGGCCTCAGACCCTCCACTTTCTCCATCAATTCATAGAGCCAAAGGATGAGCTCCTCCAGGTTAGCGGAAAATGCCTGCAAGAGAAGAGAAGGCACAACATTTTTAGTGTAATAATTGAGAGGGAGGAGAAGTTCGGAGCCACACACACCCAAAAGCAGCTCCCTTGAGACTACCCCAGAAAATCCTTGGTCCCAAAACCTTATCTCTATGAGCAGTATGAAACTGTTTCGCGTCACCTGGATGTGCTGTGTAAGGGACTCCTTTGTCTCTCCATCCCACTGGTCTCTCTTGGTCACCTTCTGAAGCTCCCTCAGCAGCGTACCCCTGAGGTGTTCCACGCAGGAGGCCACCACCCGCAAGTTCTCCTTGTTGACCTCTCCACTCAGGCTCTCCAGGCTGGCCGCAACTCCCAGAGTGCTCCCAGTAGCCTCAGAGGCAGACACTTCTTCCACGTGAACAGACTCAACCCCTGGCTGCTCTTCTGTCAGTGTCCCCATGCCACCAGGCTCTTCTCCCAGGGATTGCAAGCTGGCACCTGCAGGGGTGCTAGTCCTCAGGGAAAGGGTTTGAATGTGCCGTGAAAGCACCTCCATCTCCTCAAGCCGATCAGGCAAGGGATGGAATTCATCCTCTCCATCCCATGATGCTCTGATAGGCGGCAGGACTCGCCAGGTAGGGATAAAGACAGAGGAGAAGGAGGAGACGCCCTCCTTGTGGTGATGTTCCCAGTGACAGTCTTGGGTGCTGTTACTCTCCAATAAACTCTCTGCTGAAAGGCCAACTGGGTCCACGGAAGACTGGCAGCTGCTGTAGGGTTTAAACTCTTGCATTTTCTTCAACTGCCTCCTAGCCAGGCTGTCCCTCCCAATGGCAGCAGGGGACAGTCCCATGCAGGAGGGGCTGGTCGAGCTGCAGAAGCGGTCCAATTCAATCCCAGAGTCCTGCAGTAGGGTGTTAGTGCCTGACAAACAACGGAGCTCTGTGGTGTCCATATTGGGCCTCAGGGGATATGTGTAGTCCAGGAGGTCCAGGTACTCCTTGTTGGGATCCCAGCTGGGAGACTTCCTGTCTGGACACGGTGGTAGGCTAGGTGGAATTGCGCATGCCCAGTAGCTGGCCTGATGGGGCGACATCTGGTGGAGGGAAGAGGGTTTACACTGTCTAGTGTCACCACCAATCGCTGGTGCAGGATGCAAAACGCTAGCCCTCTCTACAAATGTACAGGACAGGTCACGAGGCTCCAAGGAGGAGGACCTCAAAGTGGAGGTCCACTTTGGGTGGAGTGGTATTTTGAGGCTGTGAACATCCAGTGGAGGGCTGGAAAGTGAGCGAAGGTGGGACCCTCTGGCATTGAGCTCATAGCCTAGAGTGTCATCCTCATAGGACCAGGTCCCCAAGTCCGAAGTGGTGAGTGGAGGAATCAAGTCATCGTCTGTCACAGAGAGAGCTGAAGGAGCCTCTGGGCAGACATTAGTGCTGCACAAGTTTTCCTCCTTTGGTGGGCTAGACAGAGACTCTTCCACTTCACCAAGATGTTCTATAGCAAGTATTCCATCAGGATCATCTTCCTAAGGAAAGAGATCATTGCACTTTGTTAATGGGTTTCACAAGTGATCATTTTCGTACATAGAATCTACCCAGAGATCTACTCTAAACCCATACACCACCCAACTCAACCCTGAATCTGCCGTGCAGCCTCACCTGCTTCAAAGGTTTTTGTTGGGCTGGTTTCTTCAAAATTGAAACCTGATTCTCAGAGACAAATAGAGGCTTCCTGGCCAAGTACTGCCCCCCTCGCGTTAGGTACTTGGACCTAGGTGCCATGGTAACAGTCTTCTTGCGACCACACTTTTCCTGGTCCAGGTCCTTAGCAAACAGGTTTGGACTTGATTCTGCCCTCTGTAAGAGGCACTGGGGTAGAGGCTTGGACACAGGTGAGCTCCTACGCAAAGAGTCTGGTGTTTTCCCTTTTGGTCGTGCATATCCCCGAGTCTCCATCGGGGCGGTCAAATCTGAAAGCATCCTCTCAACCTCCAGAGCCATGGGGATGGAGCTGACCACCTCCATGCATCATCACTCTAAAACAGGAACAAATCACATTGTAGCCATTAATATTTTATTGCAGGGAGGTGACATTTTGACATTCCCAAAGGCAGGGAACAGAACGATAATCAGTCACGGCTTCTGCAGGACTTCCTCAAGACGACGTCAGACAAACTACACAAGCCAGGGATCATCTTTGTACTCAGAATAAACAATTCACAGCTTTGTGTGAAAGACATCTATTTGAGCTAATCAGCTCCCTCAGTTATGTGTCTCAGTGAGAAGGTTTCCATGGTGAGCACTACGTCAAACAGGCCAGCCATGGGTTCCTGCATGTCCCCTGTTTGTATATTTGTGACAGCAAACCCAGCCGGCCATTGAGGTCCAGTAATCTCATTAGCATGGCATGTTCGGGCTTGTTCATGGTACCAAAGGTAAGAATGCAGCTCTTTGTGCCACTGCCACCCCCCAGTAATGGATCTGTCTTTCCTCCCAGCCAGTCTCCCTCCTGCATACACAGGAAGTTCCTCCACAGAACCAAACCTCCACTGTGGATTTGTCTGGCTGCTAAAACTCTCTAAAGCAAAGCCAATTTTCTGTCTATGTTTTTAAACTTTTTGTCACATTAATAAACACGAAAGAGCACCCTCAGGTGGTGCAAAATGAAGCTGTTCCTGAATTATTTGCAAAAGCACACTAACATTAATTTTAGTCTTTAAAGCATCATCCAGAATTAAAGTCTGCCTGCAGCAGCTGTAAACCATTGTATTATTATTTTTTAAGAACTCGTGAGTCCTTTTTGCATAACCTTCAAAATGATGAGCTATTTCTGGCATCTCCCATTGCCATGGCAACCATTCGAAGAAAAGTGGCTGCAGAATGGTGGCATATGGAATGTTGCTGTCTGGTTTTTTAGACAACAAAGGGTCGAGTGAAGGGCTCAGGGTGTGCAGGCCTTTCAAGAAACAGCATATTTTATGCATTTTTATTCAAATATATTATCAACGAGTAAATTAAACTTGGCCTCTTTCAACAGAATGGTGTTAACTATGTGATTAATCTTCATTACCGGTTATTAACCCCTTCAAGCCCACTTTGATATCACGTTCTCGTCAGCATTCAGACCTTGACAATCTGACCCTGGTCTACTTAATACTCGGCAACCACAAGTAATGACACACCAGGTAACTCAACACTTGGCCTATGCAGGAGTTTCACTTCACCATCAGTTATTATTCATCAATCTCATGACCAGTCACTTCCTCACAGAATATGAAGTGTAGCCCCAATGTGATCACTGTAGCATGGCAGTGAGCATCTAATGCCCCCATACACACTTTCATGCCCAAGGACCAGACAGGATGCAGTATCACAAGCTCCCTCTGGCTCTCTGCTGACCACAACTGCAGTGTGAACCGTGAAAGACTCTGCAAAGCCCATACCAGCTGTCCTAAGAAAAACAGCTTCTTGTGGAGACAGAAACCTCAAAACTAGTGGGTTGTTGGACATTTATCTGTTCCTTTCACCAGGGGTTATGACAGACCTCTTGGGTTACAATACAACCCGAGGGGTGTGAAGCAGTGATAAGGAGCATCGAATTTAAGCTGAGAGATTCCTACTTGA
The DNA here is from genome assembly GCA_018136845.1 of Heterotis niloticus. Classification (NCBI taxonomy): domain Eukaryota; kingdom Metazoa; phylum Chordata; class Actinopteri; order Osteoglossiformes; family Osteoglossidae; genus Heterotis; species Heterotis niloticus. Next base: position 11,254,768 of record CM030889.1, read on the forward strand.
ACATTGACTGACCCACCTCTCCACCACAGCACCATCTTTGGTGTTCTGTGTGAGGGAACCTCCATACCGAAGGTCTAAGTACAGGTATTTCGTTTTTAGGAGTCTGTCGTGTTTTGGGCTAGAAATTAAAACAGTACAAAGTGCTGTCCGACCGCAACCTGACAGAAGAGTGGGGATTAAGGGGCAAAGTTGACCACCATATAGCCATAAATCATCTAGCAGTGGTCTTCAAAGGCTCTCCATCCCAGTGCAAATCCTTCAGCTTGGCTGCAGAACTCCACCAGGCCCTCAGGTGTCTGATGCCATTCCGGGTCTCGGTGTAAACTGTATACAGCATTCAGAGACTATTTACAGACAGATCACAGAACCCAAGTCACCCATCAGCCACCCTTCCCCAAACTCCGCACCACCAGGACCAGAACAACTCCACTCTGTTGTCAGGTGACTACAGTACATTGGCCACTATGACAACAGGAAGGACACGAACAGAACCAAACTTGAGCGGTCTATGACATTCAAACCTCAGCAGCATCAGTGCAATTCACCACAGAACCTCCGTTCAAAACACAGACATTTTTAACACCACAAACTCCCAAAAATCACCAGTGGTAGAACATCCAAAGATGGCAGCAGTTACCAAACCAAGGTAAAAGGAGCAAAAGGCACAACAGACTAATGCAAAGGTATCCCTAACTGATGCAGCTTTAAAGAGGTGAATGTGGTGGTGACCCCACACCTTGACATAACTACCCATCAGGCTACAGGAGAAAGGGATCGACACAAGGCACCTTATTCAACATATACCATTTAACAGCAGTAAAACCCTACTGTAGACAATTTAAATTCAGTTCGTGCAAACAAAAGAGTTTTATTTATCGGACACTAAGCTCCAAGTTTGTACACTAAGATATAGTGATCTGGCCATTTATACAGCAGAGTAATTCTACTAAATCAGTTCAGAGTAAACGGAAGAGAAGACGCCTCTAACAACTACGCCACCTACCGCCATCTAAAAGTAACAGGTTGATGGAATGAAGAGACTCCCGGAGGGTCGGACCGTGTAGAAACGCAACCCAAAACAGCCATGAGTTGGTCAGACTCTCCGCCTTTCATAGGAAACAGTGAAAAGCCATAAAAAGTGCCAACATTGCGCTTCGGTTTCTCTCACCGACCAACCTCCTGCTCCCGATCCGCACCAGATCCACGGGAGGCTGCCTCTTCCGATCCCTGCTGTCCCCTGTTATCGCCGGCCTGTTTGTCCCTCTTCTACCCCGGATGTATCAACTGCTGGGTAACAAAGCCTCGCTCCCCCCGCTGGGGACGCGCGGAGGAAATAGCGCTGCTACGCGGGGGCGGGACGAACCGAGTACACATGTTCTATCCAATGACAACGCGAAACAGCCAAAGGGCATGAGCTCTAGCCAATAGAAACGCGCTATAACAGCATGGGTGGGGTCCAACTAACGGACTCGAGCCAATGAGGCGATACTTTGTATCCAGGCCGTAGAGAACAAAGCGCGGAAAGATGTGCGAATATCACGAAACTTTCTGTTTAAAGAAAAACGCCGCTACAAACTTTTTATCTTTAATGAAAAATAGTACCATAAACTTTTTATTATTAAATCAGAAATAAAAAAGGTTGTATCTTTTTCGCAGCTACTGCAAGTCCCGTGTAAAAGGAGGAGTTTCACCAACAGAACGTAAGGGTCAGAGGTCGATGCGGGGCACCAGTGGTATGGGATGGATTCACCTCCCAAAAAACAGGACCTGAAGTTTTTTCCCATAGGTTTGAGGTTCGACAATGAAAATGAACTACTGAGTGCAGAACAGGAGATAAAATGAGTCTTTTATTTGAGAAAAGTCCCAAAGGGGTCATTCTACCATGAATGTAAATTAAACAAAACTTCAGGTTTCATAGAGATTTAGAGATAAGTGATAGCTATCAAGAACAAAAACCAGAATTAGCAATGGTCTGATTGTGAAACAAATGTGAATCTGTTGATGCATCAAAGGAAGAATTTAAAAAATTAAATGTACTTTCATGTAATATATGATGGAGAAAGTCATCTGCTAAGCAAGTAGTAATAATAATCAATGTTAAGGAGACAATTTTAACTACATTCAGTCCATTTGGCTAAAGATTTTGTAATACATGTAATTATAAACATTCGACAAAATATTTTTAAATGATTAACTACATAAAATATGCAAAATTAACATATATTCTGTTTTTATAGCTACAGTGAAAATGGCATTTTCAAACTACTTTAGTTTTGTTAGAAGTGTCACAGTAGGAATGGAACGTATAATACATTTAAGCTTTAAAAATGGATTACAAAAATATTTTGTCATGGTATTATGTAAATCTTTCACAGATGTAGTAAATAAGTATGAATCATCCATCATCCCAGTACAGCACTAAAAGGCTCCAAATTGGTGGAAAAAAAACTGAATCAGGAATAACCACTAGGTGACAGTAGTGAAGTTAAGGGCCAACTGAGAAGCTAAAGCAGCAAATTTAAGGCATATGCAGTTATCACATTCATTATACTTTTTTGGAGTAAAACAGTGACTAAGTGATTTTTTTTAATTTTATTTTATGTGGAAGCAACCTCCCAGGTGAAGCTGCTGGCACAGGTGTCCGATTGTAGGAGAAAATCAGGGATGCTGGGTCAGTTTACACAAGTTGCTCCAAAATGCAGGAGTGAAAGTGGACCCAGAGCCACTGTAACATTGCAACAAAAGATGGTTCCCTGAAATAACACCCAGAAATGATCAGTGTGTGCACCTATGTGGTCTCCACAGGACCTTCAATTTCCTGTCTGGGAAGCAGGTGTTCAAATTCCATGTATCTATAGTCCCTCCTACTGGATAACAGTTAATATTTCACCACCAAGTTAAAGCAAACACAAACCCCTCAGTAGGTCTACAATTAACAAATGACTCCCAAGCACCCAGAAGCTGAGGGCAGTTCTGTGTTCACAGTGTTGTCCACTAATGTGAGACGGATGCCTAATACTAAAATGAATAAAACTAATGGCATAGCTGTGATTTTTTGAATGCATAGAAAATTAATATTAAAATGCAAAACTGCAGTATGAATCTGTGCCACTATGGTCCTGAGATCTTGCTTCCTAGCAGAGTGTGTACAGTCAGAGATGTTTCTCCACTGGATATTTGTCCTGAGCACCGTTTCTTGATGTGAATCACAGGACACACTCAACATCCTCCTTATTGTCTGAGCCATCCGCCACGGTCACTTCGTTCACCTTCTCACGAGTCACTAGTGATAAGGTCTCTTCTTCTTTGGCAGGGGCACTGGCCACCAGCTCCACCTGTACCTTGGCCAGCTCTCCCACCACTGCTGCCTGCCTCTTCTCTTCCAGCTCTTTCTGGTTAAGGTGGTGGAGGATTCCTGCTCCCAGGGCATCTCCCTCCACATTGACCACCGTGGTGGTGCGGTCCCTGCCACCCAGCCAAAAGAAGAGGGGTGGGAAAGTCAAGTCATGGGATAGGGATAACACACCAGTCACACACACACACAAACCTCTAACATTCAAGCAGCATACACATCTCAGGAGCCCAGTGGAGGCAGGAGAACAACTCACACAATCCAATCAACAGCAAGCATCAGCGACAGGTCATTGGTGGGCAGTCCAATGGCCTCCAGGATAATGGCAATGGTGATTATTCCTCCTGCTGGGATTCCAGCTGCTCCCACACTGGAGGCAGTGGCTGTCACACTGGTGTGAGGACAGAGTATCACTTTGCATTTTATATTCACATTTGTAATAAATGTATCACGTAATATCATATTACATTAAAAATTTTATATAATATTTATTTCACACTTTTCCCCAAAGCAACTTAGATTTATACCCATTTATACAGCAGGGTAATTTTTCTGTCTTTCAACGTACTAAAGCAGAAGTTGTGATTCAAACCTGGGTTATTTTAAATAAAAGCATTAAGGCAGCTCTACTCACTAGGCCATTAGCACCACCAAATTATGTTACTTTAAAACATTTACATATTTTATAATGGATATTTGTAAACTTGTATACTTGCACCTCATTCAGAGATCTCACACCGGGTACCGTAACCAAATGGATTTTAATTACATTTGTTTTTGTCTTATTTGTATTTATCAGGTCTATATTTGAATAATTATATGTGAAATATGTTTATGTTGATTTATGGTACACCTCAACCTGTGCAAAGTTTATTTCATTCAAGCTGTGCACCTTTATTGAACAGAAATAACTATAACCATAAACCCAAGTTATCTTCGGTGCTGTCAACCTGTTGAGCTGTATGAGGCCACTAAAAGGCACCCATGGCACAAGGGACCATCCTCACATACAGGATGGTGAAGATCTGGCCTGCGTTGAGCTGCACGTTGTTCAGCTGGGCGATGAAGACAGCAGCAACACACTGAAAGATGGCAGCTCCATCCATGTTGACCGTGGCGCCAATCGGCAAGATGAAGCGGCTGATCCGCTTGTCAACACCGTTGTTCTCCTCCACGCACTTCATCATGGAGGGCAGTGTGGCCGAGCTGTTGGGGACAGGAGGCCACCAAGGCCCTACACCATAAAGCCACCGTAACAGAGCAACAGGGGGGCAACAGAACCAAGAAACTTTAAAATATATAGTGTTCAACAGCTAATTTTAACAACGGTTAAATGAACTCTGCTTGACCAAAACAAAGTTAACAACCAGGATTTATCACTTTTTAAATGTCTAAACATGGAAAGCAACATTCCTGGTACTTTTGTAATGGAATTAATGAAAGCACCAAATATTGTTGAAGGCCAAATATGCTTGGAATGTGACGCATTACAAGACATGAACATTTTTTAGTTGGGACCTTAATTCCACTTATTTCCACAGTGTTTACAGCGTCTACCAGAGGTTCCCGTTGCTGGTGAGTAACAAGATGTGTAACACTGCACATTGGCTATGGGATGAATTGGTCAGCAAACAGAATATGAGTTTGTGCAGAAGATGTAATTTAATTTCATTTGCAATAACTTTAAAGTAGTTTTAATTTTAATGTAGCTCAAAATACAAACATTAAAAGGGCAACAAAGTATTGTTATTATAGTTGTATCTGGGATATTTTTTTTTAACCTGTGAATACATTGAGATTTGTCTCTGTTATTAACCTTTTATTGTAACTTTTTATTGCCCTGATCGTGACTTGGTAGTAAAAGTGACTCTGGATTTATGAACTAATCAAGTTATCAACAGACTTCCAGTAAGAATGTTGTCAGTAAAGTGAAGACCAGTATAAATGGAAGATCTACAACTTCTAATGTGATAAGAACTCTGCTCTACTTTGTGGTTGACTTTGTTGGACAGCAGATAGATGCTCCACACATCCAGTCCCAACATTACTTTGCACATAATCTGAAGTGAAATCACCTGGAGCAGGTAGCAAAGGCCGTTGTGAAGGGTGCGATGAGGCCAGACAGGAAACTGAAAGGATTCTTCCGGGTGAAGCCAAAGTAGATGAGGGGCAGAATGATGCCACCGTGGATCATGTGGCCCAGGATGGACGCAAAGATGTACTTCCCCAGGCTGGTGACAAGCAACACCACATCCTCCATCTCCACAATTTTACTGGCCACCAGAAATGTGATGCCGATGGGCACGTACCTGTGAGATGTGAACACCTTAATCAGGTTAGAGGTCAAGCCATTCTGAAGGAGGGGGTGACTATCAACACTCTGTGTCTGGCAGTGGGACATAATCCTGACTTGGCAACATTCTAAGAGACCTGCTCAAACCATAAATCATTTTCTGCATGTGCTGTGATGTGGGACAGCAAGTAGGATGGTCAGCAGAGTTGTAATTGGCAGCAGAGCATATAAGATCTCCCCCACAGTGACTGCTGTCAATCCTGAACCTTCACCTCCTGGAGTCACACCTGTTAGCAATGCATTAATGAGCTTAAAGTTTAATGTACAAGGGGTCGCTGTTTTCTTCTTCAGAAGTCAACAAGTGAACAACGTGAGAAACAAGTAACCCCACAACCCACTCACCACATGACCCAGGAGACGAGCACCATGGTGGCTTCATTGAACGAGCTGAAGAAGCGTATTAGCTCCTCACCCTCAGCACCCAGCTTCCGCAGTGCCACGCCAAACACAATAGCAAACAGCACCAGGCCCAAGATGTTCGTGCCGTCCGATTCGACACCCATGGGGACCTGCAGGTGGAAACAGACCAGCTCAGGTGATCTCAGATTAGAATGGCAAACTGATGGCTCAGCGTGATGTTTCAGATCTCAGTTGGGAGAGCAACAGATGTTTGGAAGAGGGTGAATCAGTTCCTCAGCACATGACCAAGCGGGGGAGCTATCCTTTTGGCCTATTTATAAGTGTTGCATTGCAACAAGTTCAAATATTTTTTGTGCTGTGTATTTACAGTTGTATGCTTGCATTTCATGTAAAACAACTAACGGTATTTTTTAAAATAAACTGTGTTTGTTTCACCCCAATATGCTGGAGAGAAAAATGATGTCAATAAGCTGACATCAGTGGTGGAAAGGAGGCCAGTACTTCCAACATGCATTTCTAAGAAATATTTATGAATAAAAATGTTATGTTTGAAAATTATTTTAAATATTTAAAATTTTGATTTGGGTTTAATTTCGGCAGTTAACCAACCACATTTTTCAAATCTCCTTTTTTGAAAATTAGGGGAATTCTGCACTGAACTGTACAATCTTTCTGATATCCGGTCACCAGCAGCCTGGTCATGCAGGATGAACCATATTTTACCTGAAAACCTAATACCAGCTCCACCAGAACATTCACAAAGCAGCAGTCTGAGGTCTGAAGTGCAAAATTACTGCTGACTGGGGCTCAACAATGATTGACTCATACATTGGTCGGAGTGACCATAATACAAGTTATATTCCACACCCAAAAAAATGCTGGCAGGTTACAGCAGAGCCCCTAGCAGGTTGCTAAGAAGGCTGGAAAATGTTACACATTTACATTCTCTCCAACAGGTGACTGCGGATACTGGACGTTTTTGCTATATCAGGACTTAAAAAGCAGCCAGGGAAATGGGCATTAAACCCATGGGGGTCTGGCTGCTTACTTTACAAATACCAGTACCAGGGCATTTTAGGGAAAAAGGTCATCATGCCACTCTCCAGAGCTCTCGAACTGAACTTCAGACCCAGATCCCAGTCCAAAGCTGAACTTAAGCTGAGCTCAACACCTTTCAGGAAAACAAAACCAACAGGTTGAACAGGGACCTGGGAAAAAGGTATGTGCTGCTATGAACAAGACAGCACTGACAGATGGACACGCCTGCAGCAAGAAGAATCAAACTCTCAGCTTTGTCTGCAAGGTTCATACTAATACCCTGTAGGCCTCACACTTCCCTCAAAAGCACCTGCTGCCATTTTGTGTCAGTAACATGCAGCAGGGGATGTTATTGGTTGTCACTAACATCTCACACTGTAAGGTCCTGGGTTAAAATCTCACCTCCTGCTATAGTGCCCTTGATCCAAGGTAGTTATACTGTGCTCACAGTAAAATTACCCTGCTGTGTAAATGGGTACATCTGTGCAAGTAGTTTAACACTGTAAGTCACTTTGGGCAAAAGTTTAATTTAAATAGATGCAAAAGTTCTTAACTCTAAAGTCACACCAATGATCACACAGGTCACAGGTACTGACCTACTCACCTTCTGGTATGCGATTGTTCCGTTGGAGAAATTTCCCACAGGAACCATCTTGTAATCGGTGGTGTACTGTCAATGACAGAGAAACAGTCGGTAATTTAGGCGTGCGTGACTTTGTGTCCAGTCCCTTCAGCTGTAGCACAATATTTGTTCTCCTATGAAATACTGCATTTTGCCAATTTAAAAACAGCAGCTTCAATGGGAACAGGCTAGGGGGGCACAGAACATAAAATATAATAATCACAGAATACCCACAGAAAACTAACTCACAGCACACCCAAAATTATACTACAAGATAATCCAAAACTTGGAAAAATGGAAGTTGCTGCATCTGACACATGAAAAAATGAACAAAGTTTGAATTTGTGACACTTTAATTTTTTCATTCAAAGTACTTTGTAACATCCAGCTTCTGTTTCAGTGAGTCTTTTCTGTACTACCAGAACGCACCTTTAAACCCCATCACCGTAATACTGTAGACCAAAGTGAAACAGTAAACAAAATAATGTGTGGTGCCAGTCTGAATGAAATGTGACTGTGTCAGTGACAAATCGCAGCTTCAAAAGAGTGCGTTATGGAAGTTCAGTTGCTTCCTTTATCCAGATCTTTATAGTTAAATTGCATGATTGAAACACATGTTGCAGCAAAGTAGCATTGATGCTGGTATATCTCTGCTCTCAGAATCAAATTTGAAATCTCTTGGGCCTTTTCATGGGCTGCTGGCTCAGGCTCAGCTTGCTTCACAAATGCCTGAGTGCAGACCTTTCCCATTGATTTCAGTTTTAACCCAAGCAAAGTGGAATGAGCTCCTTACATACCTCAGAGCTGCTGAATCCCTCCCAGCACTGAAGGGTCGCAAACCCATCTTTCAGAGCCATTTCTCTCCTGATCTCCTGACAGCTACATAAATGAGGTCAACACCATATGCGTCGAATATCTATGTATTTGCTGTTTTAGTGTCACATCTACATGCAGCTACTTGAGGGATGTGAGCAAGTAACATGGTGGTATCAGACAAACAAGCTGTGCTCTTGTCATCCTGTGTCTGTGTCTAAAGGTCTTCCTCTGCTCTTGATGCACTTCTGTTCACTCTCGGGCTTTTGGCACATGGGAGGAAAACACCTGATAAATGAATAAATGAATAAATGTAAAGGTCAGTCATTATAACAGATGATTAACTGATTCCAGCCTAGGGGGCACCAATAACCTGATCGGTGGCTTCACGTCCAAGCCAAGTGACAGCTGAAGAGATGTGAAGCACATGGTTCCTGAACATCCACTCTGCCCTGTTTATAGGCACATCCCAGGCCAGCATTAGCCAGAAGGTTCTGGCAGCATCATGTCTGAGACCCTGGCACACTGCACCCATACTGACAGCATTCAACATGTCACAGGGGAAGGGGGAGGGGGTCAAAAGAAAAACTTGTCATAAAAAATCTTAGCATGCTCTGTTAACTTAAGTATTCCCTCTAAAACCAAACTCACATATGAATTTAACACTCGCTTTCTGTAAAATGTAATTGTCCCAAACCCTGGAGCTCAACAAGGCAGGGAACAGGAGCTCAGCATCGCCCGCAAGATTTCAACAGGCTGATGCTCTTACACTTCCATATGGGGTAATACTCTTGGCATGAGTATATATTGATGTCGTTGTTTCCATTGCCATGACAATACATCTCTTCAGCCTTTTCTCCTCCATGCTGCTAAGCCTGAGAAATAGGTTTGGTCAAAAGCAGACAGAAATGCTTGTTTTTGTTGTTTTTATAATTGCAGTTGATGCATATTTCTTATATTTCATTATCTTTACTGTAAAGCACTCTAAGGAGCTGCTTTCAAGCAGACAAATAAAATAAAATAAAATAATAACAATATTATCACAGAGTCCTGGGCTGGGGACAGGGTTGCCATAGTAATGGCAGCCAGACAGCAGTATCCCAGCTGAGAGAACAGAGAGACAGCAGAAAATGTGTGTTGCCATGTGGGGGATCCTTTAGGGAGGGATGGGGGGAGCGCATTGGTTGCAAAACTTACTGTACGAAAGGCCGCAGCAACAAGGTTGGCTGGAAACAAATTCCTGGATGAAAAAACAACTCTGTCAAAAATAAATTATGATATAAATTATTAAGATGAAAATCCAATTTAACTCTAATATGAACCCTGTTTGTGGTGCTGAGTTCTCCATGAGTGCAAATGATACATTCTGTTCAACAGGAAACACCATCCCCCCCCACACACACACACACACACACAAACACACGCACACTTTCCCTGACACTGACCCTTCATCATGGCTGTTTCAGTGGGAACTGTAACAGCTGTGGGCAGTGTGTTTGAATTTCCCTTCGATGGAGATTAAATGTACTTTTGGAAAGAGTGAAGCACCTGTTTGTGTGAGTATGGTATAGCTAGCAGATCTGGAGCGTGTTTTATCTCAAGGGATCCCTTTGACCTCTCGGTGCAATAAAGCATGGCCTGCTTGAAGCTACTGTCCTCTGGTTTAAACTACATCTGGGCAGGATGTGGTGTGTGTGTGTGTGTGTGTGTGTGTGTGTGTGTGTGTGTGTGTGTGGGCCCAGGCTGCTGCCATTATCCAGCATCTTACATGGCATTTATACCCCTGGATACAGCGGTTTGCGGCACAATTAACGGTGCGTTCCTAAACCATCCTTTGTCCTAAAGAAATAAAAAAGGTGTTTTTGTGTGATCTGCCGCGAATCATAAACTGTGCTTTTCAGCGTCTAAATGCGTCTAAGTCCGCATCTTCTCAACAGTATTCGCACCTCACATATCGCATCGCACCTGTTTCGCGTCTCTTGTGAAGTCTGCACATAAATGTTGCCCCGAGACACCTGACGAACAGTGCTTGTTTCACGTGGTGCCGCCGCCGCTGGCGCACCTGTCCGGCCGAGCGCTGCTCACCTGGCCAGGTCAAGGAATGAGTCGGCGGTGTCCTTAGACGCGCTCACGCCGTCGAGCGCCGCCGCCGCCGCTCCATTGAGCGCTCCTGCGCCCACGCCGGGACGGACGGCGAAGGCCAGCGCCACCCCGATCGCCGAGGCGACCAGCGTCGTCGCCAAGAAGTAAGAAAGCGCGATCCCGCCGAGCCTCCCCAGGGAGCGCGCATCCAGGCTGGCAGCACCGGACACGAGGCTGCACACCACCAGGGGGAGGATGAGCATCTTCAGCATCCGCAGCAGCATCTCCCCGGGAAAGGCCACGTAGCTCACGTGAGCCCTGCTGAGCCGCACGCTCCGGAGCGCCATGCCAAGCGCGACCCCGAGCAGGACGCCGGACACCGTGAGGATCACCACGACGTTCCTCCGGAGGAACGCACGCAGCCTCCCCCAGCAGGGGCCGCGCACGGCGGTCGCCGAGTGCTCGGAGGCCGCGTTCCCGTTCGCGTCCTCCTTCTCCATGATCTTCCGCGAGGGGAACTGGCACGGACGACCGGACCGGCGCGAGCTGCCCTGTGCGAGCGCGCGCGTCTTCTGGAGTGCCGTTAAGTGTCCGCTTAGGTGTCGTGTTGTCACGCACGCGTCACATGTGCGCACACGTTGGGCCACCGGAGTGCTCCTTCATTTCAGCAGCGGTTCGTACAGTATGCAAGTAATATGCATTCACACTGCCCAGCCAAAAGGAAGTCACACACTCTAATATTTGGTTGAACCGCCTTTAGCTTTGACTACAGCACACATTCGCCATGGCATCCTTTCGATAAGCCTATGCAATGTCACAACATTTATTTCCGTCCAGAGTCGCATTAATTTTTCACCAAGATCTCGTATTGATGATGGGAGAGTCGGACCGTCGCGTAAAGTCTTCTCCAGCACAAAATCCCAAAGATTCTCAATGGGGTTAAGGTCTGTACTACATGGTGGCCGATCCATGTGTGAAAATCATGTCTCTCTCATGCTCCCTGAAGCACTCTTTCACAGTTTGAGCCCCATGAATCCTGGCATTGTCATCTTGGAATGAAAATCCATTGATGGAAAAACCTGCTCATTCAGTATATTCAGGTAGTCAGCTCACCTCTCTTTTTGGGCACGTAACGTTGCTGAACCTAGACCTGACCAACTAAAGCAACCCCACATCATAACACTAACTTAAATCCAGGTGGTGACTTTTTTGGCCAGACAGTGTATTTTCTCAGTAACTTACTCGTTCACCTATTAATGTTGTTCGACACTGTATGCTATATTTTCGGTGTAATGCTTATTTCATGTAGGTGTATTTTTTGGAATTTCTTTCTGGCATTAATAAAGATTAAGTAATTAAGAGGTCCAGCTTTTCAGTCCAAACACTGTTAATAGGAAAAAAGATCAGAGCTCTCAATGGTCCATACAATTCTATGGATTTATATATTGCTTAATGTACATATTTGAACAACCTGAAACTGCAAACATCTCTAAAACCTTCCTTCATATTATTTCTACATTTACATAAAAGCCCAGCAGGGGTGTGCATGCTTCATGGCACCCCTCAACACAGTCTCTGTGTTCCCCTCAAGGCTCCATTCAGGCTGTGAGGAGCAGGAAGGATCAGGTACTGCTGGAGCCACTTCTGTTTGAGGGCTCTGAGGACCATCAGCAGGGCCAGGTTGTCTTGAATTTGACCAGGTATGACAAATAGTTGTGCCACAATACTGTATATGCTCTGCTCCACAGCACAATAAAGGTCGAAAGTCACTCTACAAGAGCAGCCACATTTCTGGAATTGTTCCATACACCTCCTCCTGCATGTCTGCATGGGGTCTTCAGCAGTTCGCTAAGTAATCCTGATAACATTCAGTAACATTATGTTACTACACTGATTTATCAATGTTACTTCTACTAATTCTGGGTCCTTCAAGTACAAGACAATGACTCTAACCACTATACCACCTGCTGTCCCTGTACCAGACCATAGTAAAGATGTTTTATTGATAGCCAGGGTCAAACTGTTAAAGGTAAAAGGTCACAATATCGTCAGTTATATTTTTAATCTCAGGAGACACAAGTATTTTACTGGATCTGTTTTCTTCTGAACAGTATGACTGACTGGGGGGGTGTGAACATCTCTGGATGCACTGGGTTTAATTACAAATTAATAATATACTGAAGCCTTGATTGGGATTTTTAAATCAATAAATTTATTCAATGGCTGAGATCGCATTACATAAATATCTACACAGTATTAAAGAGCTGATCAAAAACAGAAAGCAGCAATCCAGTAGGTCTGAGGACTCACCCAACTCAAACTCCATTATAAATCATGTAAAAAAAATGTTAAATGGTTATTTAAACTTGTTTGAATATGATCCTGTGTCTTCATTTTGTCAAGGACAGCCGTTAAAACAGCGGAAAACGGTTAAAGACGTATTTTTAACAGTCTTAACCAATCTTCAGTTCCTGTTGTCGTCACCAATGGGACGTTCTATTCCTTTAGGCTGCCCAAAGACAAGGACGCCCCCTTCAGGCACGTTGCGAACTGCAAGGTGTCCAGCTCTAGATCAAAAAACAAGGTTGTCTCTTTCATGGACACCAGGTCTTACGTGCCATCCATAAGTTAGCTTCTTTTTAAAATTCTTGTCATACTGCATTATTAATAAAACTAATGATCAGAATTACTAAAATTATGAGCATTAAAACTAACAGCGTTATATACCTTGAGCTGTCTGTCAGACTGCAACTGCAATATTGTGTTTTGCATTAGACAATTTCTTTAAAATTTAGAACTAAATACTATCAGAAATATGATAAATGGTTTTATTATGATACCCAAAAATGTCCAAGGGAGCTAGCAAACCAAAAACATAGTTAATATATTTATTTAAATACATGTCAAGATTGGTGAAGGAAGTCACGTGCTTTCTCGTGCTGCCCTGTACCTGCCACAGGTCCCTCGCTTTCTTTTTTCACTCACACGCACCTGAACGGAGTCAAGCGGTAACCTGTACAGATAAAAAGACTCACGGAGGGCAAAGTTGAACAGATCTTGCGGGTGAAAACGTGACTGGGAGTCTTTCTTACACGTGCCGGGGCCAATTGTTTCTGTTGTTCCGTGATGATGAATATGCCAATAAATATGACATTTATAATGAAGTAATATGCCCTGATAACTTGTACGGCTGCGATCGTAACGCTCAGTTAGAACTTATGTCCTTTATTTGACGGTTTATATACCGAACCTTAACTCAATCCAGCCACAAGGGGATGCACAAACTAGTGTATTTCTTCGTGCCGGTCCCAAGCCCGGATAAATGGAGAGGATTGCGTCAGGAAGGGCATCCGGCGTAAAAACTTGCCAAATATAATATGCGGACAAAAATACAAATTAGTCAGTGAGACGAGATTGCACAGGTTACACGGTTTGGAGACAGAGGCGAGACTGCGTTGGTTTGGGCATGTGCAGAGGAGGGATTCGGGATATATCGGGAGAAGGATGCTAGGGATGGAGCTGCCAGGCAAGAGGAAGAGAGGAAGGCCTAAGAGGGGATTTATGGATGTGGTGAAGGAGGACATGCAGGTGGTGGGTGTGACGGAGAAAGATGCAGAGGACAGGAAGAAGTGGAAGCAATTGATCCGCTGTGGCGACCCCTAACGGGAGAAGCCGAAAGAAGAAGATATACCGAACCTTAACTCCACAAGCTACTCTCAGGTGTCGGCCAATGCCGTTATTTTTCTAAAATACGGAAACACCGTTTCTCCTCTCGGCTGCGAAACCTTTCACTCTTGCACGATTTAAATGCGGCTCGGAAGGCGGGACAACCTATCTTTTTCTGTGCTCTGATTGGCTAATGTGAGTAACAGACGCTCCACTGCTTTGCTATTTCATTGGACGTTATCTTTAGAGTAGGTGGGCCGTAGTGCCCAATAGTACCTTATGGATTCGTCTGCTGACCCGTCAATCACGTTAAATGCCCGAAGCGTGCAGGCTGCGTTCCTGCAGGCGCTTCCACTGCCCGTTTCATGGCTGCGTGTGTGCGAGTGCGTCTGCCTGCCCGCAAGGGCTGCTGACATTGTGTCGCGCCGACCCTGGACCATTTCACCAAAGTCACCTGGGAGTTCGGGCAGTGAGCGTTTCTGTGCCACCTGGTACTTTATTATTTTGTTCAATTTTATTTATTTATTTTTTTTTAGATGAGCTGTGTTTAATTAACCAGGATCCGCACGGAACTGTCCCTCCGAACGGGTGAGTAACCGAGTGGGCCACTCGCGTCCTCGTCCGGCCACCCGAGGCCATCGGGGTCACGGAGCTCCATTTGTTTGTTTGACACTGTGTCCGTTCATTTGCGTTTTTGCTGGGAAGGAGTGACTGAGGCCGACCTGACAACTTTAAATCGACTTTAATTCCACTTTGAAGCATTAAAGAGAAAAATAAAGTTCGTATAAATACTGTCACTGTCGGAGAAAACTGGCTGAATGACTCTTGGCGGTGATGCTTTGGCGGTGGAAGTGAACCGTGGTAAACGTATATTAAAATGAATTATAAAATGACCTGCAATGCTGTGTGTGTGTGTGTGTGTGTGTGTGTGTGTGTGTGTGTGTGTGTACCCCCTCCCACCTGAAAGCTCCACACTTTGCTGCAGCTTCTCTTATATAACACACTTCTCTACAGCTCTGGATTCTCCCTTAATAGTGGCATCTCTTTTGTCCCACCATCAATGCATCAGGAAGGGTGGGCACTTCATTGAGGGTCCGCCTGGATGAATCAGAGTAAGAGTAAGAAGTTTCTCTGTGTGTCCTGTCAGTGCTGTGGTACTCGAACCTCAGACCTGCTGTCTCCAGAGGCCCTTTCCACTTAGTACCTATGCATCCAGAGAGGAAGAGCTGGAGTACAAGAGGAGTAAAAGCACTGTGTCACCCCACTCCTCTGCAGCCCTGTTCATGTGGCTGTATTTGCATTGCATAGGACCTCTGGTGAGGGGGGGAAATGTAAGAGCAAAATTATTAATTTTCTTGCTTAGCTGACACCTTTACCTAAAGTGTTTTACAGTATGTGACCCATTTATCCCAGTAGGTATTTTACTGGACAAAATCAACATCTGTACTTTGCTCTATAGTGCTACTGCAGGACTGGGGGGGGCTTGAACCTGCAGGCATGAGATTGGCAGTTCATCAGCTTAAACCTCATGCTGCCCTGAATGAAGCAGGACCCATAGATTTGTTGTAGATTTGTTGAGTATGTTAACTAACAAGAATCCGCTTTCCTGTTTTGCTCACTGCTCCAAGTTGAGCTTAACACTTTACTAGAAGAAATGGATTTGTTGTTACTTGTTTGTTTTAGCTTCTTATTCCCATAACTTGCAATAAAACAGTTGTGGACAGATTTAAAATTATTAAAATTTATATTGAAATGGATATTTGCTCACAATAGCAAAAGGTTAGAGGCCAATAGTGCATGAGAGCGGCTTCATCTTCAGAGTATTGTGGGATTGAATCGGATGGTTCTGTCATTTACCTGTTACTATGGTCCTGCTCTTTTGAAGATGTGTTAGCTCTGAGCTGCATGCTGCTGTCCAAAAATCAGGATGCAGATAATAAACCATACAGACATGATCTCTGTCCCATCCTATAGCTCAGCAGAGCAAGCATTGTACATCTGCACACATCACAGCCATCATCCCTGCTGAACAGGATGGTTCCTGTTAAATGTTGTCAGGGACTCTTGGCCCATTTTGACTTGTCTGCACACAGGATCTTAGCTCTCCTTTACTGGACATAAGATTGAAGGAAAGGCTAGTGAATTCAGGGAGATCTTGACCTTCCCAACTCCTCACATCCAGAGATCACACCTCCTTGTTGCTTCTGGAGAACGATGTAGGACTGGAATTCCTTAGTTGGTGTATTAGTGGGGAGTGGCCTGTTGGTGAAGTGGGAGTGGCTTGTTTGTGCCAGGTAAAACAGAGACTTGAGTGCAGCAGGGGCCACTGTACAAGAAAAGGAAGTGGAAGGTGCTTTGGGAGGGGGAGTGGGTGGTGGGTTGGTAGATGGTGCCTTCATTGTCTGTACTAAAGGGTATTAGATTTTTCTGTGGCGGTTCATTTGGCAAGTAAGTTATAGGTTGCACTTCTCAATGTGTCTGTGTATTATAGAGCTGCACAATGGCATTTTGACAGTTGTAATTCTTGATGGTTCTGACACCCTCTGCCAGGTTTTGTATGAACATGAGGCAGAACAAGGGACCCTCCCCAACCCCCAAATGCCTATACATTAGATATTACTGTGTCTGTGTGGGTGAATTCCTGTTTCCTGTTTTTATTATATTTTGAACACTTAGAGTTGTTTGGTCTGTTGCCCTGATGATGGTGGGGAAACCCAGGAAGTCCAAGTTCCTCTTCTACTCTAGTTTTGAAGTCACGATTTATATTTGTATTTATTCGTTTGAGCTTTATCTCCAAAGTGCCTTGTAACAGAGTGTAAACAAAAGTGCATCTACAGCCGAGGAAGAGCTAACATAGAATACTCAAAGCACAGTTTTATCTTGTACTACATGTTGCAGGTTGACATCCCTCAATTTGTGGCCTGTACATGTGACTCTGAAACAGCAAATACATACATAATCATAGCAGATGGTTTTTGGCTCATTTATGTAGCTGTCAGGAGATCAAGTGGGAAATGAGTCTGCAAGTGATGGGTCTGAGACCCTCATTTAAAGCTTGGAAGAATTCAGGAGCTCTGAGGGGCAGAGGGAGCTCATTCAACCACACTGGGAACAAAAATGAGAACCTACAGACTCTCAATATTGGTCCCATTTTAAATGGAACCATTAGGGAGCTAGCTGTGGAGGAGCACAGTGCTCTTGGTAAGAGGGCAGAAAGTGATCAGATCCTACATTGGATTTGTGTGTGTCGGTGTGGGCATGTAGCCGCAATCAGTCAGCTGTTTTCTGGGTTACTTGATTTCAAAGTGTCTTACAGTCGGTTCTCACTGCTTTTCATTAGGGTTGCACGCTCCAAATGAAATGTCAATATATGGATGCTGCAATGTGTTTCAGTGAGTTTGTGCTCCAGTTGACATCCCCCCTGTCCCCACTTCCTCATGTCCTGTGTAACAGTAAGAGACTCGAATGCAGGACACTGAAGTAGAAGCCATACAGCAGTTGGGCTGTCGTGAGTCCCAATGGTTGAGATGTCAACTGTAAACATTTTTGTGAACATCTGAGGCCAGGGAGGTGGATGAAGATGATGTCCACCAGAGCAGAGTGGTCTGAGCATGAAACAACTATGGTAAATTTCCCCACCTTGCTTCCTGAGCAGTGCAGCACCTCTCATATGACCTTTTGAATGGAAAAGGCAACATAATAACCCACAGAAGTGATCAGACCACCATACTGAGGTGATATACTAATACCATAGAGGTCAGGTAGCTTGGTCAACACACTTCCATTTAGAACCTATAACCTTATATATTTGGCTCTGGGATATGCACTGATGCTGGAATGAACACCACCAGTTGATAGAAGGAAAGAGAGAACATGACATTTAGGTCCTCAATATAACCCTTCAAGTCATCCCTTTGACAGCTGACCCTCACTATACTGTGGTGCTGGTAACATCTGACCTGGTCATTCTGAACACAGCTGTAAGGGTGGTTCTGGTGCACTGCCCACAGCTCTACGGTTGGGCCAGACCTGGTGAACAGAGCCTCTGTTAGATTCAGAGTGAAGAAAAGGGCCTTTTTCTAGTGCTGGGTGGGAACCCTTGACTTCCCGTTGTCCACAGCAGGCCATGTTACTGTTACTGTAAAAGTTGACCTGAAATAGACCCACAAACCAAGTCTGTGGCTGTGTTGCTTAACTTGTGCCTCAACAAGCAACTGTGTGCGCAAGGGGTGAAGAAAATGCTGAGAAAACCATACTGGGTTTCTTTAAAGGGACTTGGTGTTAAACAGTTTACCTGTATGTGAGGGTAAACTAGTGTAATTTTATTGGAGCAGTTTATGGTAAATACATTGGTCAATGTACTTCTCACTCCAAAGACAGTAGATGTAACCACCACACTACCTGCTGCCTCCATGTAAAGAGGATTCAGAATCCCAATTAATTTCCATTATGTGTCAGTTATGTAAGAACCATTTCACACTGAGGGGCCAGCAGGGGGGGAAGTGGTTAATGCCACTGTTATTTGGACTTTAAAGACACAAGTTTTAATTTTACTTCCAGCTTTTATATTCCTGCTCAAGGTATTTGCCCTGTGCTGACACAGGAAAAATGTCACTGCTGTGTAAATTAGTAAATCAGTGTAAGTAGCTTAACACTGTAAATCACTGGGAGGCAGGGGCATCAACTAAAGAAATGTGAATCTGCAATGTCAAAGAGCTAAATGAATTTGAGTAAGTTCAAATTGTCAGTCCCCTGACTACATGTAGATCAATGTTTAAAATTGCTCAATGACTGAATTCAATCAGGGAAATGGGGTCAAAAATCAAGACGGGGGTGGAGAATGAGCTGAAAACGCTGCTTTTACATTGAAGCGCACTGATGTGGACACTTAAATGTGCAATTATTATAAAAAGTACTGAGTGATCTGCTACTGTACTGGAGTTCACTGAGTGTTTTATTTACATTTATTTAACTCTTTATCAGAAATGGTGCATTTAGGTTTGAACCCAGGCTCTTTAGATTAAAGGTAACTCCTCTGACCACTGTTTCTCATTGAAATTTAAGGTCTAATGAAGATGAAGCTGTTTTTGTTGACCAGGTCCACCCTAAGGTCGATGCTTTTCCTCATAGTGCTTTGAGTCTTGCAGACAAAAACAGCCCACACTGTACCACTTGCTTACTATGGCTACCCAGTGATCCACTCTGAAGATTGGTGATCTTTAAAGGGAATTTCCAACAAGAAGGTGTTTTTTTCTCGGAAAGTATCATGTGGACTCATGAATGCCTCCCAAAAGGTGTGGCACTCTTCTAAATGCAAAGGGTGGCCTTTCTTATTAGTCATTGATTTTTGTTTATTTCTTCTGTGTGCATATTTGTGTGAGAGAAAACCCTGTTTTTCCTCTATCTTCAGCTTTTATGTAAAATTAAAAAAAAAAAATTCTGAATAAATTCAGATAAAGGCTCCTACCTGATATCTTTTGATGTATTGCCTTTGTTTATCTGACACTTGTTTTAAGTGAATTACAGTATTGGACTCATTCAGTTGCATATTCTACTGCAGTACTTTAAGTACCTTGATCAAGGTACTTAGGCATTCAGGTTGCAAGACTCTTTAACTACTATGTAACCTGTTGCTCTAGTCTAGTCAATTTTAATTCATAATCATTTATTAAAAAATGTTTATTTGGAGATTTTTTTTTTTTTTTTTTTTTTTTTTGGACCTTTGATTTTTATTTTGTTCTACAAATGAGGCAACCAGGATGTGTAGTGGTTGACACCAAATGAGATGTTCCTACTGCTCCAAGGTGTGATATTATTTGTCCTATGAGGCTATTGGTTGTAATGAGGGGAGGACGTAACACTGTGAAGAAGTAACCCAGTATCCCTAGGCGTCCTAAGTCTCACTTTGTCCTCCTTCTGGTTAGAGAACTCAAACAAAATAAGGGAGAAGAGAAGTCAGTTCCTTGGTTTGTGTCTGTTGCTCTGCTTGCCCACAAGCGGTCATCCTGCCCCTCTGTCAGTCACGTGTTTTTGTCTGATGGGGGACTTATAAACAAAACCATACATGTTTATTAGATTATATAAATACATTTATAAAAAAATTTTTCCAAAGTGACTTACATTATTAAGCTATTTACAATGATTGACCAGTTTATAAATGTAGATAACTTTTTCTTTATCAATTTAGAGTGGTTTCCTTGCTCAAGGGTAGTATAGCAGGAGATGGGATTTGAATGGAAACTTCATGTCCAAAGGTAGTGGTTCTAACTACTGCACCACCTACTGCTCTATGGTCAAAGCAGCAATATGTGGAAACCTTTTTCTGTTCTGTGTGCACGTTTAGGTTACACAGCAAGTAGTGCTGGTGCCCCAGGGCTGTGGGTTCAATCTTCAGTTATTTGATGAATTTGCATATTCATCACTTGTCAATATGGGTTCCTCCCACAAACAACAGACATGTATTCAACATGTATTGTTGAGTCTGAATTGCTGTGTGTGTGTGTGTGTGTGTGTGTGTGTGTGTGTGTGTGTGTGTGTGTGTGTGCATAGTTGCCGCAACCACTATGGGATCCAATTAGGACCATTTCAGTGGGACTTCCTGGTCTTGAGATTAGTTCAGATTAGATATGAGGAGACTGTATTCTGTATTAAAACAACAAAATAGCTGTATGTGTTGATGTTTTGACAAAGTGTGTTAAAACATATAAAAAAAGTTTCTTGCTCTTAGAAGTTGAAGGGGAGAAGGGATGTTTGTGCCTATTAATCTGGCTGTGCAACTTCATACAGTAAATGTGAGATGTTGGTAGATGGTGGGTGCCACACGGGCAAGTAGTTCAGAGCTGCTTTCCAATGGAAACTATGAAGGTGCAGTGGAACAGCTGTAGGTGGAGGTGACTGGAACAGCTGACCACAGGGGGACACTGGGCCAAGGAACACCGACACAGCAGTGAGTCATATCTCATCAAAATGTTTGGCCTACTGTGTGTGCGTGTGAGTGCACGCGTACACGCACGGTTGCACGCACACGCACGGTTGCATGTGTGTGTGACTGAAGTGTTTGTGTACCTAGAGTCTGCTGCACTCTAGTTGCCTAGCACTGAAAAATTAAAATTTGGCTTGTTGGGAAGCACTCTCTGCCCTGCGAGTGACAGGAGTTGTGACAGTCTGTGGTTTACCTTAATTGTACCAGTTTATTATACTCCTCCCCCTTTCTTTGTTTATCTTGTCATTTTGATGCTAAATTGAGTCTGCAGCTAAGTCCGTGCATGTGGACTTACCTGCATGCATGCAAATATGCATGAGCATACATTGGGTGGAGGGGGGTCAGCAAGTTGAATGCTCAGTTGCTAGATGATGCCTGTAGGGAGGAACCACAGGATGTTATGGATGTGAAGGGACCCAAACTCAGTTCCTCCCACAGGTGAAAATGTAGTGTCACCCTGGCTGCTGCTGACACGCCACCCTCCAGTGGCACTCAGTATAAAACGCTATGTTGGTTAGCACACTGAAGTTCGAGTTTTCATGTAAAATTGGAATGTTTCTCGCTGAACATACCAGCAGGGGGCATGTCAGTTAAGGAACCTATAGTAGGCATGTGTGCCCAAACAGTTCACCAATAGACCTGAACATTTGGAGGTGCTCAGCCATGGTCCTACTGTGACATCCCTCCATGCACAACGTATCGTAAGACACATGGCTGTCCTGGTAGGGTTTGAGGAATGTGTCTGGGGGAAACTGCAGGCTGATTGAATGACTAGCCGGGTTATTCTCACACATCTGCTGTGTGCTTCTCACCCTTTTCACACTGTGTGTACCTGTGCGTGCGTGCGTGTGTGTGCACGTGCCTGTGCCATGTGTGCATCTGGCAGGACTCGGGTGTATAGTAAAGGACCTGTTTGACCAGTTTTACATTTTCTTGCTTGTGCTTTGCTGTTGACTCACGAGGACGAACTTCGTGTACTTGTCTGGAATTTCCGATAATTAATTTTTACATCTTTAGAAATGTTAATGGTAACAGTATTTTGTGTAAAGTTGCTCCAGAGACCTCAATGCATCTATAGCAGGTCAGACAGTGGAGGGAGATTTCTTTGTAATGCATTAATTTAAAATACTTTTTTTGAACAAAGAGACTATTTCAGTTGTAACACAGAAAATATATTCTACTTTAGTCATAAGGAGTTTATTCTGGCACGTGTCTGATCTGTAAATGGTAAAATTGGATGTGAATTAAGTGGAGAACAAGTGAGTGCAGTACTATCGATGAGAACCAATGAGAAGACGGGGTGCTTTTTTTTTTTTTGTGAGAACCAATGAGAAGGCAGAGACCTTCCAGTGAGACCCAATGAGAGCACAGGTTGTGTGTATATCTTATCAGCTGGGAGATGTGCTATCCAAGCAGGATGTAGATTATAAGAACAAAGGCTTTCACATGGCACATGCGTATAAGAAGTGAATTAATGCATTTTAACCTTCAGCTGTAGTGAGACAAGCGTTTCAGATGAAAGGAAGCACTTTTACAAATGGGCTTCATAACTGCAAGGCATTGTGGCTATTTTGGTTTATTTTTCATACATTTGACACATTCTGCTTTCTACAGAAAAGTTAACTTATTATGCACCTGTCCATCAGATGAGTATCAGAATATACCTGTTTATGAAAATTTAAGCAAATGACATGTCTTGGACAGTCAGACAACGGTTAGCCTGGGGCTGCCTTTACAGCTTGTCTTGTAACATTTCTAGCAAATTTTTATATTTGCATAAAACACCATATTCCATACTGTAATGCCATGAGACCCTTCATGTTTACTAAAGATGTAAATAGACACAGTGAAGTCTTGTAGTGTATTGTGCATATCATATTGTAGTGGTGTGTGTGGTTGTGTGTACGTGCTAGTGGACTAGTTTCACTTTGTTGAATGAGTCATATGTTTAAAGTACTTGTGCAGGCACAGTTGACGGAGGGATGTTTTTAGACCTGTCTGCTCATTGTGACTATGACTTTTCTGTTCTGTTCTGGGCTGTTCAGGAACACCAACGTTGTCTCTGGCTATGCAGACCAAAATGGACAGAAGGGGGCTCTTTAGTTAAAGCCCAAGGATCTGAATTTTTCTCTTGGAGATGCTTGGATCCCTCTACTGGCTTGTATGTCAGCTGTTTGTACAAACCTCACAGTGTGAGTTGTCCTGGGCAAAAATTTATTTTGTTCATCCTCCACAGAATGGGAATAGAATATTGCCCTTTGACCTTGTGAATTTCTATTTTTTTGTTCCAGTTTTTTTTTTTTTTTGCTGATAAACCTACATGTTGGAGACATAAACCAGCAGATTAGCTCAACATTCTTAATAAGCACAACTTATTAAACATCAATATGACTGTGTCCATTCACAGAATGATTGTGGCCATTCAGTGTGAAAGCTGGACAAATATTTCAATTCCTTATTTAAATGAACATGAGAGCATAAGTAAAGCTTGTGTGTGTATCTGTTGGACTTAATGGCAGGTGTGAGTGAATTAGGAGAATAGCAATGGTGTGTGTGTGTGTGTGTGTGTGTGTGTGTGTGTGTGTGTGTGTGTGTGTGCGTGTGTGTGTGAGAGAGAGTGAAAGAGAAGATGAGTAGTGGACCTCTGTGTAACCAGATACTGTACTTTAGCAACGTCACACATTCTCCGTCACACTCTCACTCTCTGATTCGCTCTGGTGCAGTAGGAAGTTCTGCTGGAAACACCAGTTTACTGCATTGCGTGAAACCAGTGGTTGTCATGTTCACCTCTCCTGTCCAATACACTGTACTGTGTCTATGGGTCTCCAGTACCATGTGAGATCGTGAAGGTTTGCCTGGACTCTGCTGTACATGTGGTGAGTATAGCTGCGTCCAAGTGGGAGGTCCGCTGGTGAGACATGTTTATGGCATTTGTCAGCAGTCCATAGTTGGAACCCCTTCAGCAATGGTCAATGGGAAACATGAACCATGAAACATCTAACCCTTTGTTGAGCTGTCGTTATCTGCTTGGGTGTGAACTCAGTTTGTCAGAACTAACCATCAGCTCTTCAGCTCACAGTTATGGTTTATGTTGGATAGTTGATGTGATAGTTGACTGAGACGATGGATGATACTGAACTGATGGTATTGAGAAGATGGGTGTTGATCAGGTGATGGTTGATATTGTAGTGACAGTTAACATAGAGATGAGAGCTGTGACTGGCTTTGACTGAACAGATGGTATTGAGATAATGATTGGTTCATATTTTGCTAACTGTCATTGTTGATAAGATGATGGTGTTTGGGTGATTGTTGACATTCTGGACACAATTTTGTCAGGGTGCTTGGTTTCCTCTTGAGTACTATATGATGCATCTGTTCTCTAACCAAACTGCACTATTTAGAGGGATTAAATGCAGTTTTGCGATCAGTTGGTAGCTCAGTAATGCAGTGTTTTAAAGTTCTGTGATTCCTCTCCCATTGCTAAGAGAACCAATCCTTCAAGTTTAGTTTAAACCCATTTGAGGAGGTAAGACACTGTCCACTCAGGACTTGCTACAATGGGAATAAATGTGGTGAATTGATCACTTCATGTTTTTTTTTTTTTTTTTTTTTTTTTGGCTAAGATACTTGCAGACCTCAGTTAATTGATATTAGGATGAGTGTGGTTGAGTTCATGATGGGGATGACTACGGAAAGTCAACACTCTGAACTTCTTTCCCTTCCTGCACCACCACAGCCTGAGGAATAGGGTCAGTGAGCTTTCATTAAAATGTTTGTTTTATTGTTATTCCATGTGTATTTTATTTGTAATTTTACAGTTTTTAAAAACAAGCACTTATTGATCATGAGGTTAAAGAATTTGAACTTCTTAATTTGGATTTGGTTCTCATGTTCATGTGCAGTCAGACTGGTGTGAACTGGAATGAATTGCATATTTTTAGTATTTGACATAAAAGCATACAGCAGGCAGCAAGAAGAGTTGTGGTTAGAGTGGTTGCCTTGCTTTCTAACAACCCAGGTTCAAATTCCATCTCTGGCTATATTAGGACTGATTCAAGTACTATGGTGAACTGACAGTAAAAAATACACCACTGTATAGATTGGGAAATACTGTAAGGTGCTTAGTGTTCAGACCTCACTGTAAGTTGCTTTAGAGAAAAGTGTCACATGAATAAATGAATGGTTGAAGTGGCAAGAGGTACAGTAGTGTACTGTGTGCAGGTGTTCTAGTAACCCACCTGCCTCATTTTGATCCTTGAGTGGGTGGCTGGTGGTGCAGTTTTCCTCAGTCTTCAGCTGCTTTCTCTGGGAAACTGGTGTTACAGTGAGTCACAGCAGACTGGTGCCTCAACACCTAGTTGTAACCCCCCCGCCAAGCTGCACCTAGTAA
This sequence comes from Heterotis niloticus, assembly GCA_018136845.1. Lineage (NCBI taxonomy): Eukaryota > Metazoa > Chordata > Actinopteri > Osteoglossiformes > Osteoglossidae > Heterotis > Heterotis niloticus. The sequence continues at coordinate 11,280,429 of CM030889.1, forward strand.
CTGGTTACACCACTCCAACCGGTTCCACGTTCCAACTCCTTTTCCTGTAGCACCGATCTTTGAATCACACCCCACCCCCAAGTCCATAGGTTTACCTGTGTGCACATCTGTGTACAGTGAGAATTCTTCATAGAGTTTACCCCTTGCTGCTGAGGGATGGTACTGGTCCACACTGCCTGTTTAACTCCTTTAAGACATTTAGATAGCAGGCCATTGTGTAAGGGTCTGGTAAAGGTCCAGCAAGAGGAATAAACATTGAAGTCTGGAGGTATTTGTTTGCCTCCCCATGTTGCTGCTGACAATTGAATCCACCTGTCTCCCTCTGTCCCACAGGTATATGTTGGGCAAGGGGACAAAGCGGAAAGTGGACGAGGATGAGGACAGGGCAGGGGTGGAACCTTCCTCCAAACTGTCCTACACGCTTCAGCGGCAGACAATTCTCAGCCTGTCACTGATGAAGCTGTATCACCAGGGGACGCCTACTGAGCCCCGCTTGCAGAGACGTGTGCTGGTTAACAATGTGCTGCGGCGCATTCAGGAGGAGATGCGACATGAGGGCAGCCCGCAGGCCCTTCTTCTGCCCCCACCACCAAACCCTGCACAGGATAAGTCCCTGGATGAGGGCTTCTGCGAGGTCCTTCCCCTGGTAGCCACACCCATTTCTTTGCCTCCAACATATTCCCCTACATCAGTGGACTCCTGCCTCACACCTGCGTCTCTGCTAGAGGATAGCACCTCCACTGTTCCACGAACTCCAATGAGGATACACCCTTCAAGTGCAAAGGATGGCGTCTTGATGGCACTAGACAACATCAAGGAGTTCTGTCCCATCCAGTGTCCTACTGTCCTGGCCCCCTCCCCGATGCACCCTATGGAGATGGAGCCCAAAGAAATTGACAAAATCAGTGGTCAGAAGCGGAAGGCTTGCGCCCCTGTGGTTGATCTCAGGGGTGTAGAACCTCTGGCCTCCAGTGGTCTAGACCCCCTGTCCTCCTCATCATTCTTCGCAGACCTCGCCCTGGACGATGTTCTCTTCGCTGACATTGACACCTCCATGTATGACTTTGATCTGTGCATCTCTGCTTCAGGGGGTACTGCCTCCAAAACAAGCACAGCTATTTCAGCTGATGACCTCCTCAAGAGCCTGTCTCCATGTGGTGGTGGCAGCGGTGCCCCCGTGGGGCTGAACCAGCCATCCAGACTGGACTTGTCTGAACTGGACCACATCATGGAGGTGCTGGTTGGGTCATGACCTCATCGTTCTACCATGGCCTTGATCAGTCAAGCTGTGCTCTTTCCTGGTCCTGTTTTTCCTTGCCGAGAAAGATATGGTATTTGGACTTAGTTGTTTGAGAACAGCGCCCCCTTATGGCAAAGCAGCGAATTTATCAAGCACTGATTTGCTCAAAAAAGAATACTGGATTCTTCTGGAAATGATAGAAGTCAATTAGTGCCAGAGATTATGTTGGTATTGACAAGTGATACACACCTGTAGAGAATACCACACCCCCCCAGTAGAGATCCTGACATCTGAGGTGCTGTGGTGAGCACATAGCTCAAAAAATCTTATATATACAGTATATATATATATATATATATATATTTTTTTATACAGTGAAATATGTGTAAACATGATTACAGAGCAGCTGTAATAACCATCCACCAGGTGTGAAATCTGTAACTGGGGACCTATGTACAAGTTAAATTCATCTACAGTAAGAAAACCATGGTCTCGCAACCAAATCAGATTGTTTTACAGGATTTTAAAGTGGTCTGCTTTTTTTGTCTTCTGTATGAATATATATTTTTGAAGCAGGCGTTGTATGAAAAGGCTCTCTTGCACAACTGCTGCCTGCTCTTATTCTGGTTTGAATGTTGGCTGCAGGGAAGCAAAAAGTGGGACTTTAAAGGGAGGTGGTGGGGGTTTGAGTAGAGGTCATTCTAGGACCATAGTCACGTTTATTTATATAGTTGTGTTGTGGTTAAGGATGCTGAATGAATGAATGAATTCCAGTCTGCTGCCTGATACTCTACCTGCCAGGATCTTTTACCACAGACACATACCATCTCTCACTGTAGTTTGTAGGCACCAGAGAGATAAGAAAAGTACACCAGCCCCTCATGTTATGACTTTCAAAGACAGACATTTTCAAGTTTATTTTTAATGGTCTTTCTATTTTAACTTCCCAACTCTCAACATGTTTACTCACCAAGCTTATAGATGAGGGTAAAGAGTACACAGATAGAAGTGTGAAACTGTGTTCACAGTTGATGTGTGGTGTTCCTTGGCCTCTGTGATGAGTAGCAAGAGGAGAATTGCATTGACTCAAAATGATCAGATTTGTTCCGAGGCAGGACCTCTGCCACCACAATGCAACGCTTGACTGGAGCTCCCTGCATTCAAAACAGGATGAACATCGGCAGCCAGGAGAGTGCGCCAAAGAACATGCAGCTCTTTCATAATTAATGATTATTGTAAACATTTTGATTTTTGAAGTGATTTTGTTTTATTTATTTACTTCCTATGTAAATATATTTATCCTGATGTGAGGCTAACGTGAATGTGAACAGAGAAAACTGTAAGCGTCCAGTCTTCTGGGAGTGTTTACAATTTATGGAGATAATGGGCAGGGTCTCTGATCACTGATTGAATAATTTATGTCATTGAATATTTATTGGGTAATTTACCCTTTAGTCTGTCTTTATATTTTGGAAGATGGCAAATCAGCTTATATGTAATATTTAAAAATGACTAACTTTATATCAGGTTTTGAATCTAATATTATATTGTGAGGTCAGGCACCATCTTTGTTTTTTGTTTGAACTTCTATTCAAATAATTGTGTTTCTCTCTGGCCACATTACTGGGACAGCAGGTAAGATGCTGTGTGGTCTGGGGATGGGACAATGGGGCTCCAGTGGCCCACAAGCCTCAGTGCTGTGCCTTTCTCATGCAATACTGTCACCAAGGGGACAGGAAAGCCATGCAGGCTCAAATTTGTCCTGTCTAAAATGAACAACTGTGTATGAAGTCAAATCTTACTTTTGTAGTTTTATATTATTCAATAAAATGGAAACAAAAGAACTGGCCTGTGTATTTATTATTTATCTGACTTTACATATAAATTAAGCATGGCAATGTAACCTTGTAGAACAAAATAAAGCATATGATGAAAATTGTGTGAATAAAATAAATTCTAAAATTTTAGATTACAATTTAAAGCAGTCAGCATCACTAACTGGCTGGCTTGTGCAGGAAAGTGCTTTCAGTTCATCTTGGTGCCTTTTACTCCACCCTTTCACTCTGATTATTTACATAAAATAGGGATTTATCTTAAAAGGACTTCAAATGGCAAATATGTATTTTTAATTTATAAATTGATAGAAGCAATTCAACTTGGTTTAGAGCAGGTGAATATCTTGTGTGGGCAGGGTCAGAGCAGCCCAGCTAGCCCATTGTGGAGGGAAATGTCAGCATTTTGACCCACATGGACAGATCCCCTTAGTCACCTCCTCACCTTCCTGTAGCACAGAGGACCAACTGCCAGCAAATGGGGGTGTGTGGTCAGGTTCTCCACAGAACGCATTCAGTAAATGTAAGCTTCTCCCACATATATACTGAAGATCCTGGTGTCCACAGTGTTTGGCTTATCCAGCTGCAGGTCCATACCTTTATGTCAATGTGTGACTGCACTGTTCCTGCAAATAAACCGCTCCTTGTACTTTAGCTCAACAACAAGTGGTGTAGTGGTTATAGCAGTCATCTTTGAACTTAAAAGACCCGGCTTCTTTTCCCCAGAAGGTAAACACTCCATGACCTCAGTATTATTTTTTCTCCTTTTCCTCCAAAGTGACTTAGTCTCACTTCAACAGCAATTTAATTGAGGAATTAGCTTTGCTCATATACCTGAGTTAATGTCCTACAACATCTCAAGCACCTAATTCTGTACTTACAGTGTCTTGCACTAAACAGTCTGGTTCTTCACTCATGATCTTTATCCAAAAACATGCTTGGTGAACCCAGGTTATGCACTGAAACTTTCATTTCACAGAGAAGATCCACACAGGAGAAGTGGCCAGTAATCAGCAAGTCTCTTTCCCTCCCTCCATACAAAACATCCCTGAATAGAACATTAGTACAGGTATCCTTTGATCAGTTTTCATGTATATGAATTACATTAATACCCTTTACTCATGTGCAAATATGAGGTTAATTTTTCATGCTTACAAGTAAGAGACAAGCATATAGGAATTTCAAGCTGTGGAGGATCTCACCTTATGCACTGATTTCCAGGAGCGCATTACATTCTTAAGTACAGGGATACCTGTATTGACAGATATTCAGGGGATGCACTAGCACTGATATAAATTAAATAACCAGTAGTTGTGTTTACATATGCACAAAGAAAATATCTGAACTCAATACTTAAGTTTTTTTTTTTTTTTTTTAAACAAGAGCATTTATTGCAGTCAGGAGAAAAGCATTGACAATATGAAGTAATTACAGGGAAATAATTTAACAATTAAAAAAAGTTCATTGGAAGGTTAGCAAGTTTCCATAGTCCATTAGAGGTTAGTTCATTAAATACTGTTTCTCCATAAAGAAAAGGAAAAGAAAAGCATGCTGAACAAAACACTCCAGCAGAAAGAGTGAAAACACCTACAGTACTAGAGTACCCAGGCTTCTACCCTGAATGGGACTTGATAGGGTCACCAGCAGAATCATTGCTAGAGTCAACTCTAGGATCAACGTCAGAAGTAACAGCAACATCAGTGTTGTGGTCAACTGCAGAGTCAATCCTACGACCAATTAAATCTCAGAATTAGAGCTAAGGACTACAGCAGAGTCAATAGTACAGACAGCAGCATCAATCCTAGGGTTAATACTATGGTCAAAATATTGCCTTCAAGATATGTTCAATTACTTTTGATGTGTAACTGCTGTAAAAATCCTTTTCTCTCGTGTGTATCCGTCCTGTTACCACTTGTTAATGTGTGTCCTCTTACCACTGTTCTGGACAACCATTCCTGCCACATATTTGCACTTCATTGATACAAAGAGCAGTTGTGGAAAAAAAGTGGCGAGACACCTATCTAAAGTACACTGCTCTCGTAGGTAAGAACAGAATTAAATCAGGGGAGAACATTTTGATCTGGTGCCCGATGCCAAAAGCACCTGCGGGTGTTAATTCATCAGCACTGTAAGTTACTTGTGCTGTTTTATGGCTCCATGCAGACAGCACCACAGTCAGGCCATGGTGGAGCCCCACAGAGGGGCAAGAAAGAAACCTGGTTTGCACCACCCAGAGAGCAGAAACAACAGCCATCAGGAGATAGGGCTTTGCCGGAACTGGGGAGCGCAGGCATTACGGCGGAGAGACATACCATCCAGAGGATCAGTGAGACCACTGTTGCTCCAGTCAAACTGGACAGGCAGGAGTGTTTCCTGCTGGGAGGAGTAACAAACAGCAGTAATACAGGGTCCAGGTGAGGACTGATGTCTCCAGGGATCACAGTTCAGTTCCATTCTAAATAAAACAAAGCAGATTATCATTTATAGACAACACCTGATTTGGCTCTGGACAGGTTACTTCTGAGGACCCTGAAGGTCTTTGTGCAATCGAGGCCACCTTCTGTGCCTCTGAAAGTGGATGCTGTGATTCTTTGTTGGGATGTAGCATACCCTGTCAACAGGATGCAGCGCTTGGCTGGGCTGGAGGACCTACTGCATGATATCTGCTAGCTAATATTTGCTAATTTATAGCTTCAATTTCACATCTCCTTGTTCTGCCTCGGGTTCAGCTGGTACCCTGAACAAGAAGAACATTAACAAGCTGAGCCACTTGGATCCAACACAACCCAAGACTCACCAGGCCTGTGGAATGTGCAGGTGCTGCAGCCAGCTGTTTCCTCCGGCTAGTGAATAGCTGGTAGGAGAAAAAGGAGCAGTCAGGTATGTCCCAGTCTGAGCTGGGATGCAAGTGAAGCAAGGACAACTGAGGATCTCATGGCAGACTTACAGTGTCCTGGGTGTCAATGCCCAGGGAGCTAAGCAGTGCCTTGTTACTATGGGAATCAGTCCACCTGTGCCTGAGGCCCACCACGCAGTGGAAGTCCTGAAGCTGGAACCAGATGTTCTGCGGCATCCTGCACAACAAACGGTACAAAAGCACAGCAATATCAGAAGTGGCAAGTTTGTGACTAAAGACTCAGATCTTCATTGAGATCATAAAATAAACACACAATAACAAAATGCAGAAATAACAAAACCCTGGAATATTTCACAGAGCAAATATGAAACCAAGTTCCATCTCAGTCATGAGATAAAAGGAACTCACTGATGGCCAGCCACATCCGTTTCTCCTCCTTGCCCCTTCAGCGCCATCCAGAGGGCAAACACCTCTTCCTTGGCTTCAACAGTCGGCTCCAAGGGGAAACTGGCCCGGAAGAGGTTCTCCAGACAGCTGGATGGTGACACCTGGGGGCACACAAGGACACGGTGCACTTAAATTTGCAGGAACCTCTCTTTTAATGCCACCAGAATGTAATAAAAGCATTTTGCTGAGATACTGCAAAGCCTTCATCTTCCAAATAATTTTTTTGTATTTTAGTAAGTTACTTTTGGAAAGGAGGACAGTGCTGGGTAATAAATGAGTGAGGCAATAATCAACTTTGCAGCTGTCTATATGTTACCACTGGGAGGTGGTAAAAAGTTGCAGGAAAACTCCACTTTAAGACTTCTAGATTCTGGAAAGAAAGCAAAGGTTGTACAGAAAGTAATTAGCATAGTCCAATTATAAAGAAATGGCCAACAATAATGGTTCCATTTATTGTCTCCTTGCTTATCCTCTCCCAAGTGGTCTCCCACAAAAGCAACATTTTTCAAGGGCAAAATTTATGCTTCACTGCTCATGCAGCTGAGACTGAGTTCCTCCACAAAAAGGACTTTCACACTTCTGGAAAGGGTGCCAGAACTACAATTTTCCTGGGATTTAAACAAATACACACAGATTTGTTTGATGTAGCTACTTCCTTGTGTACAGTGCTTTGTCAAATTGTACATTTAACACAGTTTAGTTTTAGTGCAACCCTCAAAACAATCTCCAAATGCCACATTTAACAGATATCCAGAATGCCACTTGTTGGCCTAACAAACATATTATAACAGCACCACCTAACACATGGGAAGCCGGGGTTCAATCCCCCGTTCAGGACTACAACCACTAACCCAATAGCCGAATGTTACACTTGGCTACCTTCTAATATGAGAGTGAATAGAACAAAGAGTAATGCTGGCTCAGATATCGCCTATCTGAATAAGGTCCACGCCAAATGATAACAATGGTCTCAGAATGTTATACAGTTTGAAGATAAGCTACTGGATTCAAGCACCTTTGAACAAGAGATGGCAATATGAGTTGAATGGAACAGCAAACCTAATAAGAGAGACTATGAGGAAAAATTAGGGAATTATGGTTAAGAAACAACTCATCACCCAATGCTCAAACATGAAAAAAAGCCTCCCATCAAAACTAGAAACTGATAACATGGCTCAGCTGTGATGAAACTATATCCAAACCCACACAAGCCGAATGCAAGTGAGACCTCATAATGGAATGTGTGCAAAAGTACATGATAGTCACCTTGCAGGATTCGACTGAAGATGTAAGAAAAGATGATCATGACCACAGCAGCCACTATGCTAGTCTTTCTAGTAGCAGATATAAATGTACTAGTGTTCACAGTTCCAACCAACAATCTGATGCAGCCTACAAGCATTAGGCCACAAAAACCAAGAAACCAACCATGTGGGAACCCTACCTGGAAGTCAAGACTGTGAACTCAAGATAAAGACAGCCTGGAAGAAAGTGTGCAAGTAGACTGAGTTACAAAAGGGTAGCGATGAACAAGTCCAAGCTACTGAAGTCTAAGTGCACTGGCTATCAGAATAAATACCTTCTTGTCCAAGAACCATCTAAAATGTACTCTCAACTGCAGCTCAAAAAAACAACTTGCCACAGAGTCACAAAGAGCTAAAACAAAATATGAGAAAAAGAATCATCACGCAACATCAATCCACTGTGGCTGAGAGACCTGAGAGAGTGCCCATGTTTCCCAGATTAGGAACCAGTTTGTGTCTCAGTACTCAGCAAACTATGATCTAGAACATTCCAGAACTGGAAAATATGGTCCTTTTGAAGCCCTTGGTGGAGACTTATCCTAAACTGTCAAAGGAGGCCAAATTCTGAGAAAACTAAGGTAACTTCTAAATAAACACAAGTAAAGAAAGCTACATGGTTTACAAAGAAAAGTACATCACAGTCACAATTAAACAGCTCTATAAACAGTAAATGACTCCTGTCATTTCATAGCAAATTAAAAACAAACCCTCACCAACAGACTGTCCCTCCGGGCTCCTGTGATAGTGCCATCCTGCAACTGCTTTTCTCCTTCCTCTGAATAAGCGGCACTTTGTCCTGACCTGAATACATCCCAGGAGCGCACTCTGCCTTGCCCCCCAAAAGTGTCCCACTCGGGCACAGCATCCAAATCAAGTGGCGCCGAGTGAAAGTCTGCAAAGCTGTCGCTGCTAGGGAAGTCACCTGACTGACCAAAGCATCCATCAACCCCCTCCTCTTGGTCACAGTGATTCAGGGGGTCAAAACCCCCAGTTTTGCTCCCATCAGAGCTTTCCTTTGATGGCCCAGCAGAGTCATCCTGGATTACAGACTGCATTTGGTTCAAATCCACAGAGACGACTCCCCTGGTACCTCTGACCTCCTCGCTGTCCACAGCCTTTGGGCCAAAATCTTCTTGGCTGTCAGGAGACACTGCTTCACAGAAGGATGCAAAGTCACCACTAGTAGAGGTGCTGACTGTGTGGACAGATCCAGATTTCTGCATCTCACACTCTCCATTGGCCATCAGGCCCAGTTCCTCCACCCTGGGATTGTAAGTCAGTCTGCCCCCATTCTGATCCTTTGGTATTACAGAGGCAGTGCCATCCCAGCAGCCATTTCTCAGGTCTTCCTCGCCCATTGTTGGACAGCCATATAGACCAGGTCGCACATGACACACATCCTGAGCCCTGTTAGTATTAAGGTACATTGCAGCCAGCAGAGGAGACACATCCCATCCATCGTTCCCCTCGGTAAAGCCATTTAAGTGCTCTCCAGCAAGCTTGTTGTTGTCAGCAGGCCAAGGAAAACATGTCTGAGTAGAGACCACTAAATGTCCAGAAGAATCCTCAGCAACAGGTAAATGCCGGCCCTGACTGGGTTCAACAGCAAGGGGGACTGAATACGGATCGTCCTCCGATCCGTTTAAGACCCTGGTGGCCGCCATTCCACCACCAAAGCTGCACGTGTTGCCCTCAGTCCAGCACCTGTCCACCTCTGGACCTGCACACTTGCAACCAGCAATGGGATGGGGAAAATCTGTTGACCCTTTCAGGTCCTTGGTTTCAGAGACTCTTTTGGCCAGAGAGAAGCCATGGCTGATGCCCCTGAGTTTTCCACTGGAAAGTTTATAGACCAGATCACCTGAGCCTTTAGTTAATCCCCCAAAGCTGAGGGGAGAGGTATCAAGCTCACGAGCCTGGCCAGTGCTGGAGAAGCCACCAAAGTCTCCAAAGTCATCATTTTCTTCCTCTGACACCTTGTCCATGGGGAGAGGGGACGATGAACACATGCAGATCACGTCTGGCTCCATGTGCTGTATGACGTGATCACACCTGAAAACAAAACACACATATAACAACAACAATAATAAAATCATCTTTGCCCAAGGTGATCTGAAACCTAAATTACAGAGAATATAAAAGCAAAGTGAAATACAGTCAGGTCATTTACACACAGCAAGAGTACGACCAAATCCATGCTGCTGTAGTATTTCCTTTGCAAGCTGGGATGACACAGTCTAAATGAGGCCAGAAAGTCAGGTGCTGACTGACTGCTGAATGCTCTGCAGCCCCCTCACTCACAGGCAACAAATACACAACTACACAGGAGTCATTGGTTCCTGGCCCAGACTAACCACACCTGGACTAGCAGAGTATGGAACATATGTGTAAAAGCAGCTCAAATGCTCATCACTCCTGAGATGAGCCTCCTACTGATGTTTACCACAGAAGTCTCTCAGTTTGACATAATGGATAAACCACTCTCCTCAGTGATCCCTGCAGAGCACTCTGCCCACCTCATCCCAGCTTCTCTGACATCCAGTAAGTCTTCATTCAAAGCCACATAAACCAGCTGGGATTCTGGATAGTTCCAGATAGAGATGCTACAGAGAGCCCAGCAAGAGCACATGTGCACATTTCAACACATGGTACACAACCATGTGCTTGACAAATAAACTCTTTTGACTTTGAAGAGCATAAATAATATCACTGGTTACTGGACGTTCTAATATCAAATATTCCTTTAAACCCCATTTGAAACGGTGGAATATTTTCTAAGTTCTATCCATGACCGAGTCTGACCGTAAGAAACACATTTCGCATCAGTCCGGTATGTGGAACTATTTCAACCTTTCCCACTCCACCCTGGTCTGCGGGCACGAACAGAGAGAGAGAGAGAGATGTGTTGCGGCTAAAAGGACGCACAATTCCATATCCACCTCCATGTTGTTTGCTGCACAGTACAGTAAAAACACAGTGCCGCACCTGAACCGCTCCCATGTCTCCGTCCAAGGAATCTCCTCCCTCCGCACTGAGCCGAGTGCAGTGTAAGCCCCTTTATTTGCTACAATGTGTCCAGGCTCCACCGGAAGTGACGCTACGCAGCGTTCGGGACCCGGAAGCAGGACGGTGCGTTGTGACACCTACGCTGTAAACGTAAACACAACAACGGGACACGTGGCAGGGTTAGGTTCTGTCCTTATGTTATGGACATCATTTATTAGTTATTGTGCCCTGTTTACCTTTTTCTAAATGAAAAGCTCTTTAAAGCATTGTATCAAACAAACTGTTATTATGAGATTTACATTATGGAATTTACATTAGCTCAATAAATTTGCTCAGTAAATCTGTTATTTCAAACTAGAGCCTCGAGCAATATGTGTTTTGCCTGTTTGCACTCCCCTTAGGTAGCTGTTTCAAGACTCAAATCAGGAGGGCCAAGAGGAATGTTATAAACAGGGCACCACCAGAAAGTCACAAGATATAAGTACATAAATAAAATGTACAATGTGAGACAATATTTATTTTTAGTGACTATAATGCAGATCATGCCTGGTAGCTCCTCAACCACAATTAAAATGAGGATTAAGGTTTGTCAGTTAAAATAGGCACTGGTGATGTAACAAATCATCCAGGTTCTCTGTCACAGCTCAGATGTAAAGGCTCAGGCGTAAAAGTTCAGGAACACAAGTTAAAGGTCAACTTGTGTGAGTATCCAGAGCCACAAGCAGTTGCCAAACAGTGTTCCAGATGGGGCTTCAAAGGAACATTTGCACAAGTAAATCTGGATTTACAGTCCAGAGTATCACCACAATAGCTGTTTGACTCCTGTTCAACAACAGAGCAATCATATTTACACATTTTTTTAGCTGATGTCTTTCTCCAAAGCAATTTACAGTGGCACATTACTTACAGCAATTTACCAATTTATTCAGGTATTTTTAAATGCATCGAGGAAGGCAAGTAATTTGCTCAAGGGTACTAAAAGCAGGAGGTGGGATTTAAACCCAGGATTTCTTTCAAGCACGAGACCACTTTAATCACTATCACCCACTACCTTTGTCTATTAGCATTTATGTGCAGCCAAGTACATATAAAAATTTATTTATATGTGATATTTGAGGAACTTTTGACTAGGAAACTGTAGGTTCAGATTCCACTACAACAAACAATGATATGGTTTCTATGGTAAGGGAGGAAGTTATTTGCCATTACCTTCTCCCATGCATGTTATTTACATTTTTGAGGGTTGCAAACAGAAGGTACAATTATTTAAAATCTTTGTTCTAGAAACTAATCATTTAAACCCAGAGACATTCTAAGTCATCACAGATTATGGAACATAATAGAAAATCTGATGAAGAGCTAGTCAAGGATCAAAGCGATGTCCATTCCAGGTAAGAGGACTGTTTCCTCTTTTGCACTGTTTGTTATTAATGTTCGTAGGCCAACGATTTCAGCTCCTGCTCCTATTATACTTATCTGTTTGCAGTTTAAGTGAAAACATTTAGATTGAAAGAGCTTCAGTAAAATAAACTTAGTCCCACAAACTGTGTCAAAAGACTTGGGTTTTGCCAATGCAGACGTGTATTTTATTTAAAAACATAATGCTGAGAATGTAGTGCTTGGGGAAAGATGTCAGAATGGTTTTGAAACATCCTGCTGGTCTAGCTGCTGCACAGGACAACAGGCTGGTGACAAATTTTCATCAAATAACATCTTGATGTTTGGCATTGGTACTGGAGCTGGCTGGCATGAACATAAAAAAACACAGTTTTGCGTGTCATGAAAGCACATCCAGGCTTTACAATATCTCAGTAACCATGATGCTACACTTCGCTGAAAGAGGAATCCTGACAGCTTCAAATATATACATACATCTTAAATTTAGAAAGTGCTTTTCCCCTCATTTTGTTGAGGTAATCAATGAAGGAATTTGACAGAAACACTTTGTAAACAAGCACAAATTTTGCAGAACATCAACAGGTGCTTGGTACTCTGTACACAGGAATGTGTAGTGTTTAGGGAGAAAATGGATCTAAAGATATACACAAGATTGTGAGCAAAACTTCTTAACATAGTGTACATACATCATTTTATGTCTTCAAAATAATCTCCCCAGATGACAGGTTCTTCCTAGCATTTCTCCCACTTTCAGAAGCAGTGCTGGAAGTCTTTATTTTTATTTTTTCTGCCAAAAATTCTTTAATAAAGACTGTAGTGTTTCAAAGAATCAACCCTTTTCCCACTGTTCACAGCAGAAAAATACCAGATCCTCTACAGTCACCTGACCTTTCCCCATGGGATTTTCTTCCATTCCCCAAAATAAAAATGAAATCCAAAATAATCTTATAGCATTCCATGCATCTACAATAATTTAAGGAAGAACTTAGTTCCACCACAGTGCAGGACCTCCAGCAGTGTCACAGGTGACAGAACAAATGCACCTCATCTGGAGAAACATATAAAAAAGTGATTGATGTACACTATTCTTTCAAATAAGTCTCCATACAGAGTCAGATTCGCAATGCCAACAATGTTCGCTGTGCTCAACCACTAACCGAAAGACTCATTCCCCCGGATTTTTATGAAAAACAGCATAATTATCAAAAGCCTTTGGGAACATAATCGGTCATTGTCGAGCTGCAAAGCAGAAACACAGTGTGGTGCTTTGTGTCTCACCCAGGCCACACGTTAACCATACGCAGGGAGACAGACATGTTTGGTCACAGTTGGGAATGGCAGCATTCGTCTGGAAGTCCTCCAGCTTGCCGCAAAAGGCCCCACTTGTTCTCGCATCTAACATTTCTCTTGCTCACTCTTTCACACACGCGCACACACACAGAATATATACCCTGCACATTGGAACGGCATATTTTTACAGTGTTCCTGGAAGTGTCCACAAGCAGTAGGTGCAGAACAAACCTTCACTGCTGGGACCATGATCAGAACACGCCGCAACCCTGTAAACCAATACAAGTAGAGGGTGTTTCTGCAGCAGTCACTATAGTTGTTCACGTGGAGTATTAGGAATGCTAACAACGTGGTTATTAGTGCCGATATATACAGTAATCAGCTTTCAGGCAAAGCGGGTGGACTCAGGCAGATTAAGAAGTAAGTCCTCCAGGCTTCATCTCCTCCCTCCGCATGCTCTGCAGACCAGAGTGGGGTGTTGGGTCCAGCCCTTCCTGGGAACATCGGCAGTGAGTTGGTCGAACCCCGGGAGACCAGAAGCGTCCGCTTCCGTTACCTGTGAGCAGATGTGGTAGGAAGACGACGGAATGGGCATCTAGAGTGCTGCTCCTCCTTTCCTGACAGTTTCTTAACATCCATCCATGCTCATTCATAACTAAGTAAAAAATTCAGTAAACCCTTAAACGGTATGATACAAAGTACTGAATTACCACACTGGGGTCTACAGAACTGGATGTCAACATCTGCTTTGCTCCCTAATAAAAACGAAGCCCAGACTAAAACCCCAATGGGTCAGCACCTGTAAAAAAGCCAACACAGGTTATGTGAAGGTCCTGGATGGATGGAAAAATACTGACTCAGAGGACTGGGGGATGTGGGTAATGAATGAAGGACTTCTAGTGTCAACTACGGTGAGAAGCAGGAGGCATTCTACACAGCCTAAAAGACGCTCCCTCCACTGTGCACAACAAAGAGCACATTCAACACAACAATTACTTATTCAATGTCAGCTATAGCTGCCCCCCACGTTTGTACAGCCCCAAGCAACTAACCATCAAACTTTCTCTTATGATTTGTTATAACTGTGAATGAGCAATCACATGTGATTAATATTATATACAGTACATGGCACCTGCCACTACAGTATGAAGCCATTGCTGGTGATAACACAAACATATACACACACTGTACATTCAGGAAGTTCAGCAGAGGGAACAAGTGACACGACGCCAGCTGGTGTCCGTTTGAAACGAGTGTCCCACTACGGATTGTGACCCTGTCCTCTAAACCCTTGGAGGAGAAAGGATAGAGTCAGCAGACCAAATCTCTTCTGTTTTCACCCCCAAATGCTGCTCCGTTTACCCTACACAACTGCAATGATGCCACTAAATGAGAGCTCGACATCATCTACTATACACAAACCTCATATCTGCAACAAATAAGACTGACTAACAACTCAGTAGGTGTCCAACACCCACCTCCAATGTGGCTGCTGTCCCTTATGCGCTTCCAAACCCACTTTACTGTAGGACACGGCAGGATGTCCAGCTCACCTTTACCACGGTCACCCCTTGATTAACAGCAATATGTTAAGACTTTTTAACAAACTACACACATTTTGTTCCTGAGAGCTCATAGTTTCAATAATACAAAATTCATTACTTGACATACTTTTCCATGTGTCATTTCAGGTGACTTTCTGGAGCAGTGAGGTCCCCACAGGTGGCACATCTTGACGGACATGTGTTAGCTAAGCAGACACACACCCTGGCCTCGCCTTCAGGCAGAAGAGAGGCGACCATGGTCAGACAGGATGACAGGTCACGTCGCCGAGGAAATTGCGTGGACATGCTGGGGGGGTTCTCTGTACACGCATATTGGTGGGGAGGGATGCCTGCTCCACTAGCCCAGCTTGGTGATTTGCAGGCTCCCTCTGATGCTGATGGTGTCGATGGCTGTCAGGGTCATCAAGCGGTGGTAGAAGTCAAAGAGCTGCTGTCCGTCGACAAACACCCTGAACCGCTGGTGTTCACAGTGGATCTCAATCTGCACAGGGACACGGGACCATGGTTTACACACTGACAGAGGACACGCAGAAACAGCAACAGTGGCCACATGAGCTGGCAGGGACAAGCAAGTCACAGTTTTTATTATTTTATATTTACTGTAATAAATAGTCGTTTCAATTTGTTCCATGAGGTGAACTGGCAAATACAGCAAATTTTGAAAGATTCAGATATTTTCTAAATTATTTATTCAAAATTTTATTGTCTTCCCACTATGTTCCAAATTTTATGTCTGAAACTGAGGGAACACAGTCCACGTTTACCTATCCAGGTGACAGATGGCTCTCACAAAGAGTATCCAAGTAGACAACTTGGATAGTAGTGTGGAGGTCAAATTAAACTCACTTCCACAGTGTTTATAGCTCATGTCTGACGTTCCTGTGTGCTGGTGATCAATAACAAAATGAAAAACGTTACACATGTTTACGGGATGGATTAACAAGCACCAACTGGAATGGATTTTGTGGAGACAACGGATTTGTAATTTGCTTTAATGTAGGTTGAAGTTAGTTAATAAGTAATATTTAATCATCTTAACTAATTGTTAAATGAAACTGTGTTACAGCTATGTCTTATACTGTATTTGTACACTAAGTAACACATAAACAAAGGTAGTGAAATTACTCCGGCTTTTACTGAATGTGACTTTGGTAGGAAAAGTTTCTACAAAATAAATTGAGTTTGGAACAGATTTATGGCTCCAACTGTCTTCATAAATGGAACAGCCAGTGCACACGTCACAAGGTGATTCAGGTAACACAGCTCATACCCGGAAAGGCTGGTCCTGTATGAAGGGGAAGTAAGTGATGGGCGTCTCCTCCACTCCCCACTTGCCGGCAACACGTGCTCTGCGGAGGAACTGGCGATCACCAAAGCGCGCACACAGTTCCAGCGCCACGTTGGCAGGTGGCTCTGCCTCTGTGCCCCGCCCACATGTCAAGCTGATGGAGAAGCTGAGGAGCATACAGACGATGTGTGAAGAACGTGTTGCTGAAAAGGAGCCAGATCTTATCACATCACACTGTAAATAAAATTATGTGCACAGGCTTGGCGACATGACTCATTTGTTTTGCCAAACTTGCAAAGCCTAGAGTGGTCCTTCCTGATCGCCCTGAGAGCGGAGGTTCCACTGCTGATATTCTACACTTCCACAAAGTGCAGATTTAGGTTAATAAAATCAGAGTCTGGGCTCAAATAAAGGTTTGGCACTCCCAGAATGCTCAGCATGGGGCACGCACCTGTCAGGGTCATGTTCCACAATCCCCATCACCATGACCTTCTTCCCTGGCCGCATCCCTCCTCGGATTCGCCCACTGAATGGGACCATCTGAAGGAAAACACCAGTCGTGACTGGTCAGCAGGACTCAGTGGGAGGTCAGGCACACTAGTCTGCATCTATGTGTGTGTTACCAGGAGTCGGGAGGCGTCTTCTTTATCGGGAGAGATTAGACCCGGGGCCCCCAGGGAGTTGTTCACGTGCTCATTTTCAGCCTCCTTATTACACACAGAGAGAAACAATATATTGGTTATCCATATCTTAATTGTTAAATAATTTTGTTATCTTTATTTTTAATTGTTATTTTATCTTTTTTAAAAAAATCACAAAATAATCATTTCCATAGGACCATTCAATGCGTAGCGGTGCCGGTGTAGCCAATGTGTCTTACGCGCAGTGAAATAAACTGAAACGTAACCCTTTCGCAGACACTCAGCGAGAAAAACATGAATTTTACACACAAAGAGATGTGACCCCCCCCCCCACGACACTCGAACCCGCACTCTTAGAAGCGCCGAGTGCATCGAGTTCGCGTGACCGCCCAGTGGCTCGCGATCACGGCGGCGGGCAACACGGCACCCTCGCGCCGTGGGGGGGGGTCACGCGCGCGGCGCGTGCGGAAATGGAAAGGAGCTCGGAGAGAAAAAAATAAATAAATAAACGAAACGCACCGTCGGATGGCGGGGATAAAGAACGCGTTCGGTGTTTATTCTTCCTGCTGTTTTCTCGCGGTCGGGAGCGGTTGAACTCACCCGCACCGGGCCGGATTCCGCCATCTTGCAGCGAACAGCAGAGAGCGCGCGGAGCGGGAGGCGCGAGCGCAGGAATGCGGCGTGTGTGTGTCTCAGCCTTAATCCCCATCCAGCTCGGGATCCTTATCGCCCTTTCCACAGGGCGGGACTTTCTGTTTCCCTCAAATCTGCTCCTTCTTTATACTATAAACACTACCGGCTTCCTTCCTGAGAATGTCCAGTACAACCCTGGGTGAGGGGGGGTTGATAGGGTCTCGTAAAGTGAGCTCCTTACTACCATAAATTTAAATGGGATAATAGATAATACCAGTTTCTTAACGAATTTCTACTTTATCTTCTAAACATGGAAAAATGTCATTCCAAACAAAGCCCAAAATGTCAGAATTGCTCTGGACAACTTTAAATCCAGACTTAAGACACACACTCACTGGCAGACTCCTGCCCTGTACCTGGAGCCTTCTGTTCTAGTTCTTTCAGGCACTACCCAAACTTGTGATAATAGGGTGGGAATGTGGATTTGCTACGGTAAATTATAAGATTTATCGGAGGGCTCAGCTCTTGCTCCACAGCCACAGCTTGCGACACTGCAGCTGCTCCGTGGGCTGTCAATTGATCTCATAATTCCCCCTGCTTGTCGCCTGTGTCTGAGACCCTTTAGCCTCCTCCACTTCCAGCAATAACCTTTACCTCAGATTTGGAGCTGCTGGCCTTCATCCCAACCCCACAGCTAATATTCCTGTTTCTGAGCCGATAGATGGCAGTAAAGAACATCCAAGCAGAACAAGACTGTGGGACCATCTCATTTAAACTCACTTCCACAGTGTCTACAGCTCCTGTCTGGTGTTTCCGAGTGTCCAATAAGAAGAGGAATTTTAAACATGTTTAAAGGATGAATTCTTCACTGATCGGTACTAAGTAGAAGTTTGTGGGAAGGGCTTTTTTTTTACTTAAACCATTTTAAAATAGTTGTAATCTGATGTTAATACAATTTCAAAATAAAAAGTCAATGATTTTTGGCTATAACTGAGATTTTAAAGAATGAAGCATGAATAAATAAGTGGACTTTTTACTACTGTGTTTTTATAAATTGTGATTTCAGGACAACAATAACCTCGGAGTTATGAGCAAAACGAGTTGATGAACACGTCGGTAAAGGTTGATGTCACACTGCCGCTACGCGGCAATTAGAGGCACTGCAGGTGGATTTGCTGGAGCTGCTACTGTGTCCTCGACATCTTTGCACCCAGGTGAAGTTTACAACCTAAATAATTTTACTGAGTAAAAGAGATTTTAAAAACTATACAAATGCAGCAGTGTTCTGTAAAGCTGAAAAATATAATGCAAAAGACTTCCGTATTCGGTGCTTACTAATTTGGTCTTTCACTTCCTTTTCTTGCTCTGGAGTTTGACATTTTTGCTGGTTTATGCTTTTTCTAAGTCACTTGATTTGTATTTTATATGTAAGTAAATTTAATTCATGTCTTCACAAAGTTTTACCTATAATGTCAGCCATTTATGAAAAACGCGTTATCTAAAGGTTGTTCAAAAACGAATCAATTATTAAAACGTTATTAAAAAGTCTTTAACGTTTTTCAGTGATCTTAAAATGTTATATTGCAATGACTAATGGCGTTTTTCAGTAATGGAAAAGAGGAGTGTCGCTACTGCGGCATGTGAGGGAGAACATGCTGGTACTGCAAATACATCAGAGAGGGATTGGAGCCCACATCACACTGTCCCCATTAATGAGCGCCTGCACTGTAATTACTGTAAATCGAGAAGGGCATGAAAGGAGGGGACAGTACCCCCCCTCCAGGGAGCTTTAATGCGTTTTAAATCTCTGCATTTAAAAATGTTTGCAGTTGCTTAACACCTCGCGAGTGCAGCGTCGCACTATCCTGGATTTGGCTGCTGTTTTAAAACGACCCGCGCTGTCAAAGGAGCTCGCAGCGTCCGAAGCGTTAACAAGCGCATAGCCAAGCGCATAGCCAAGCGCATAGCCAACCGCCCCCCCCCGCCGCCGCCGCCGCCGCCGCCGCCCCCTAACGGGCCCTAGCGGTGATGGCGGAGGAGGCTGCCGGTGCGTCGCCGGATGAGTCGGTAAGCCGCGTCTGTCTGCAATCGAGACCGGCTCCTCAGAACTCTTCGAAGGAGCTGATGATGCGGTTTAAGGACGGGGGGGGGGGGTTCTCGAAGGGCCGGGGGTCGCGTCACTTGTAGACACCACAGGAGATGAACGCTGCGGTCGAGGTAGGGTGACCGTACTGCACGCGGCCCGGATTCGCAGAGGCACGGACAGAGCTCGTACCGGCGGGTCGGGATCCCCAGCTGCACTGGATTGTTAACAGGGGCAGCTGTGGAACGTGGGTTACGCTCCTCTGCAGGAAAGCCGTCGGTGCCCCTCTTTCCGCCAGCAGCGAGCGTGAGATGCATTCGCGTAGCCGCGCTTTCAAACGACTGCCGCCGCGACGTCGCGCCCTGGGAGGTGAGCACGCGCGTGATCTCCAAGTAGCTCCTTAACCGGTTGACCGACGGCTCGTGTCACCGGTTAAGGAGCTACTTGTCACCGCTCGTGTCACCGTCGGTCAACCGGTTAAGGAGCTACTTGGAGCAGATGTGCATGCGCTGTGAGCCAAACCAGTTCTGCCGCTGTCACACGGCACCGTGACAGCTCTGTCACAAACCGCCGCGGGTTCGGCTGGTCACCCGTCCGCCACTCTAGGTGAGTTGGAGCCAGATAAGGTGGCGCGCACGCGTTTGGGCGTCCTGTTACCGCATTTTAACCCCCCTGTGCACCGTTTGCCGTCGTTACCACTGTTAGCAATAACAGCCTTCACTTTGCTGCTGTCTTCTTCAAAGGCTGTTTACTGTGTCAGATTCTCGACTTCACTGCAATTTACCCGTTTATGCAGCTAGCCGTTTAACTGTGAAATCAAAGTGCATTGATCAGTTGCACTGCAACGGGGGATTCGAAACCACATCCTTCCGATTGCAAGCTGGCGGCCGTAAAGGTAGTTTGTTGCTCGTTTGAACCTGCCACCACACATTCCAGCTGCTTATTTAAATATAACTCACCTGCACATCTACTTGTGGCTTCAGCAGCCGACTGAGCCCTCAGGAGTGGGCTAAATACCTGCTGCCTTAAATTTTATAATCAATAATCTGACGGCGACACTAAAGGGCCACGTCCCTGTTGAAATTACTATAAACTTTTTGTAAAGTACTGATATATTTATTATTTTGCTGTACCATTGTACTCATATATTAATCAATAAAGGGCGCTACATCAGAAGGTGGGACTTGAACCTGTATGTTGAGTCTGAAGTCAAAGCCCCTGCTGCCCTCTATGCCCCCTGCTGCCCTCTATGTATAGCTATTGAGGTGGAAAATACCTTGAAAAATCTGCATATTACATGCTAAAAACTACTTTGTGAAGTGACAATAAATTCAGCTGTCTGAGTTTGTAGCGCAGTAAAGAATGCAGCAGTTTAGTGCGCAACACAGGTCCCGGTTCCAGTGTGAAATGCTGAGGGGAAAATGGGCAGAAAGCCTGTGAAAGAAGACAGGATTACAGATTGTGGATTAAGGGTCATGTGACTCGGGTGGCGACAACTCAGCGCCTGAGGGGCCTCCTGGTAACGGAGGGACGTTCTTCTGCAGTTTGTCCACCAATATGTAGCTTGCAGACTTCCCTAAAACTGTTCTGATAAATATGAACATGCTGTATACCTAGGTAAATAATTGTAAAAGCTTAATGTTAGATGCTTTTGCATATAAATGTCAGGAAAAGGAATGAATGTTAATGTAGTCCATGTTCTTCCTCCTCTCTCACCCCCCTATGATGCGTAGGGTGTGTCCAGTGAGATGAAGAGCGATGTGGAGGCATCCAGTCCACCAGGGCGTAATGCATCGGCCATTGAGTGCAGGGATATCTGCAGGTCCTATGGGAAGCTGAAAGTCCTGAACAACCTCACTCTTACGGTTCCCCAAGGGCACATGTGAGTAGGTTCCGGTCCTTCATCTCTATGATTTTAGTTTGAAGAATGACTAAGTAGTCATCAATGTCCATTTCCTACATTCCTCAGCTATGGCTTGCTGGGACCCAGTGGGTGTGGGAAGACCACTCTGTTGAAGTGCATAGTGGGAACGCTGAAGATTTCGCGGGGCCACATTGCTGTTCTAGGGAGGCCCCCTGCCTTCCCTGGACATGGTGTACCAGGGAGAATGGTGGGCTACATGCCACAGGTGAGTTTATCCAGTGACTCAAACCCAGGATGTGATGTCAGAGGTCATGTGACCCAACAGTTCTCAAAAACCTGATCCCCATCACACAGGACCTGGCACTATACAGTGAGTTCACAATTAGCGACACCTTCAGCTTCTACGGCCGCATCCATGGGCTCTCTAGGAAAGACACGCAGGCCAGGATGGACTTCCTTATTGACTTCCTGGACCTGCCGCAGAAGTCTAACCTGGTGCGGAACCTCAGGTGACCAGACCACCGAATTCAATGTAAAGAACTAATGCACAACACAAAATGTGTCATGTGTTGTTCAGGCTGCAGTGTTCTGGTTTTGGATTCATCCACAGCTCATGAACACAAATCTGGAGCACACCTGCAGAGCAGCTCCGGTCACAAGGTAACTGGGGCCAGCAGGTGGCACAATGGTTAGAGCTGCCACCTCCTAATCAAAATAGCAAAAGCACTCTCAGTGAATGTACTTACCCTGAAACGATGCTGACACCCTGGTGCTGAATTAGCAAAACAGGTGTGTCGTGAGGATATAGAAGCAGCCATGTGGCAAAATGGTGTCAGAAGAAGAATGGAGATCAGATAGTAGATGGCAGAAAAAAAATACTCTTAGCATAAATTAAAGGCTTATTTTGGAAACACGGTAGAAGTCTTGAAGAATGCAGTCGGACATCCAGGAGGCACTGAAATGGTTAAATTGGGCTGATCTGTGGGTCTATTAAAAACTGGTTTAGAAAAGTTGGTTTTCTGATCCCTACCCACCCAAGTCGTATTTGTCACAAGTGTTAACCACCTTCCTCCACCAAGAGACCAGATCATGTGACCTGATGGCCCATGTGACCTGCTGCTGACCTACATGTTCCCAGCAACGCGTCTGTAGTGATTGCTGCGGCATTAGACGCTGGCACCCTGCGCGTGCCTTTCCAAGAATTTATTACTTTCTTTATTCGTGTTCATTTGCAACGTCCAATAGCAAGAGTCTGTGTGCACCTGTTTCTCACAATCCACTAATCAGGATGTCCGGGTACAGTCCGCTTTCTATGCTGACAGAAAAAGGAAGATTTTTAAGCTCCTTTCCAGTAAAAGGGATGCTTGTTCGATTCATGGATTAGCCCAGTCTCAGAAATAAACCTCAGTGGTTATTTGATGGGTCAAACGGGAGGGGATTCTGCAGAAATATATATTCTGCATGAGTTCTGCCCAGATACTGAATGTTTTCATGGGGTTGTGATGAATGGAGTTAAGGTGATCATCACTGGGCTTTTTGCCCATAGCAGTGGGAATTTAAGTTTTGTTTATATGGCATTATTCTCAGAGCTCTTTGGTCAGATATTCCTATTATTTGTATTTCTGACTTTCATATCCAGTCTTCAGATGGATTAACTAGTTATGTTGAGAAGAAACTATCACCTGGTACGGCTGTAAGTCTGACAGATGAGGGCAACAAACAGTCATGGAATCCCTTTGGGAAGTGGAGCAGATGTAGCACATTGTCTGGAGTGAGAGCAGCTTTTGTAAAAGGACACCATTTTGGGCTTGGACAGATTCTTCCCCCAAATGTAACCTCTGGATCCTTCCTGAGCTACAACTTTTCAACAAATTAAGTCGATGCCACAGTTTCTAAATCCTCACATTGACAGGGCCAGGTCTTCTCTGTAGGGAACAGAAGAAATGGCAGAAGGCTCCTGTATCAAAGCAGTGCTAGAATGGCATGTCCACCCACCTTTGTTGAGTCAGTGGTATCTTTTAAAAAAATCATTTTAGGAGTTCCTCTCATTTCAAAGACGATTCTGGCTCTGGATTTGCTGGTTGGTGAACAGGTGCTTTTTGTCAGCACTTCCAGGATTCCTGTCCCAGCAAGTCCAGGCTCACAGCTTCAAAGTCCCTCTAAAACTCACTGTTCCTCACTCATGATGGATTTCAGTTGCTTATGTTCATTCTTTGCACAAATGGTTAAATCCAAACCACAGTTCCCTAAACTGCTTCTGAAAACTCAAATTTCAACCATCTACCCAGAATGATCCTCCAGGCTCCTAAATTAAATTTACCTCTACTGATCTTAAGCGGTGACAAAAAAATCCGTCTGTTCCTTTCAGCCTTTCTTTTATGAGCATCTTCGGTTGGTTTTCATTAGCTGCATCTGATACTGATTTTAATGGACTCAAACTACTCGTAGGTGTACCTATCAGTATGGTGAGTTGGGGTGTAGGTCAAACTCTTCCCTTCCACAGCCTTCTTTTGTGTTATATATTTTTGTGTTTTCATGGTTGATGTTGGACATAATCACCTCTGTTCTCAAATACTAGCCAAAGATGTTTGATATGACAGTACGATAATGACAGTCTGGTCTCTTGTCAAGGTGAAAGCAGTTGAACTGGTTTGACTGACTCAGTATCTGATCAACTTGCATTCCCCAGCCAAAGGTGGTAGTATATTGGGTAAAGACAATTTATCCTGCAGGTTGAATTGAGTTTCTCAATTCTCTAATTATGGTTATGTTATTATTTGTGTTCTTTCTTGAGTTTCTGTAAGGGTATCTTGTTCTATAAATTGTAAATTGATTCTGATTCTGAAAACTGTAAAGCTTCAGATAACTTACTCAGCTTAGCAGTATAAGAAATAAATCAAATTTAATGGCCAGATACATTTGTTTATAAAATTGATCTGACATGCTGGATCCCCATTCAGGCATGTTTAACATACAGAACAGTATTATAGCAGCTGGGAAGACATACAGTAACACGGTAATAGAAATAGTAAGGGAACAGCAATAAGTAACAGTAAGATACAATACATAAATAATGTACAAAAGGTAAAGCAGAATTTTTTTGGATGCATATAAGGATATTTTATTAATATTAGCATGGAGGTGACAGCAAGCAGTAAGATTAAATGTGCAATGTTGTAGTAATGTATTCAAAAAATATTCTTACTTGATTAATATCTTGTATTAGGAGATAAACATTATGCCACCAGTGTTTTAAATTAATTTACAGGTGGGCAGTAATAGTGGAATTTTACTGTTTGTTGAAGTGTGGATTTGAATTATGGTGGCCACCAGCAGAGGTGAAAAAAGAGGTAGTAATCCCACCCAGCACCAACTTACACATGATTTTATTTCTCCTTCTTGCTTCACAGTGGGGGACAGAGGCGGAGAGTGTCCCTGGGTGCCGCCCTACTGCAGAACCCTCAGCTGCTTATTCTGGACGAGCCCACGGTGGGGGTGGATCCTGTGCTGAGAGCAAAGTACAGCATCGTCTCCACACACCACACAGTACCTGATAGACCACATCTAGAGCCTTTATTTTGTAACTGAATCTCCAGGGTTTGATGATGATGATGATGATTATTATTATTATTATTATTATGGGATATAATAGAATGTGCAATATGCAGAACTAACAAACTTCACTTTGACCTTCCAATGTCACGGCCAATCTTTTCCCATTCAGAATCTGGCAGCACCTGGTGGAAATTGTGAAGGACGGCCGGGTGTCTGTCATCATCACCACACACTACATTGAGGAGGCCAGGCAGGCTCACGTGGTACGTCATACCCTGTGATCTTGTGTTGTCTGCTGTCCATCATTCTCGTGTCTGCTTCAGATGGATGGAGAAGTTACTTGGTTTTACTAGGAGGCAGACATGCAAGTTGCCATGAAAACCCCATGCTCAGCAAGGATCTGTATTGTGGGCTTTGAGCTGTGGCCTTTCTTGCTCCAGTTGACCCTGGGTGGGTGTGCAGCCAAAGGGGGGTGGGGGAAGGAGGCATCATTTCGAAGTTGCTATGGAAAAAATGCAAAATGTTTGAGCTACACCCGTTGAGACTGTTTTATTAATCATGTTGTAGGTGGTTCTAAGTTTCAGCTCAGATTGATTGTGATTTCACACAGACTCACTTAGGCATGTTTCTGACAGCAGATGAAGGAAGTTCTTCAAGAAAAAGGAACTATGCAGCGCACATTTGAAAAAGAGAACCAAAACAAGCTGATTGATACTTAGCATTACCCTAATTTTTGGCCAGGCCAGAAGGGAGATGTAATTTTTAACCCAGATTTGCATCACTAGAGAAGAAACACTCAGCAGCATTTTCCCCTTTCTCTGGGCACCAGAGGCCCATCCCCAGCGGACACATGAACCCTTTGTCACAGAACAGAGCTGTATTAACAACCCCTGGGAAAAGAGATTGTAGACAGAACAAGGCAGATCGTCAGAAAGCCAAAAAACTGCTTGGGTTGCTCAGCACCCCCGAGATTCTTCAGACTTCCTCTTTGTAAATAGATAAGTGAGAAATTACAAGAGAAGTGAGAATCCTGCTGTGTTGAAGGTATTCTCATTCAGGGCTCAAGTAAGAGACCAGTACACTGGTTCCTCAGTTTTTCTGCTTATAATAGTATTTTCTTTTTTATAATTTTTTCAGGGACTTTCTGTTTGTCATTAATTAGAACTTAATGATTGCGAGGCGTCTGTATTATTAACCTTTCATTAACTGTGACTTGGTGGTCAAAATTACTTTAAAGTTATGAACAAAAAGTTCTAGCTAACCAATTTCCACTTCCAATTGCGTTCCTAAACTGCTGAGTCAATTTATTCATATTGTCCCATCTTATACCACAGTGTACTGTACTCTAACCCTCACATCCAGACAACTGTAATTGTTTCTTCAGGAACTTACAGTGTTTCATGTATTGATTTTAATGGTATGAAAAAGTACCTGATCCGAAGAGCAGGTAGCTGAGAGTACTCGGCTGCAATTGCATTATGAACAGGTGTCATCTGTTAACATAGGAAGTGGTCTGGCTGCTGTTAGTGCAGGCAGTGTTCATTGCGGTTTTACCCCTGCAGTGCTGTACTTTTTACGCCATGCACTTCTGCAAGACACTTGTCCCCTCACACACTATGAAACGAAACCCCTCAGTTTTACTGCTGAACTTTGGCCAGTTTCTCTTAAGACAAAGCAAAAACTTTCAAGTGTTTAGAGTAGTAAATGAATAACAGATGGTTTTGTTGTGGAGACCCTTGGGAGTTAGGACATGATTAATCATGGTAAGGTACTAGACAGCAATGTCCAGGAGGTAACTGTCCTTACTTTGGTACTAATCATTTTTACTACTGAGCACTGCAGAAGTCCAGTTTCAAAGCAAGACACATTTCATGGTGTTTGAGGGAACCGTAAGCTGAAGTTCGCTGTGTGTAAGCTGTGTGTCGTAGTGGACAGTATTGTGACAATAACTTGGCGTATGGGCAGAGCAGTGCAGGGTTGAAGGTGTCGTCCTCCTCCTCCTCCTTACACTACCTGGTCTTCTCCATAGGTGGGACTCATGCGCAATGGACGGCTCCTGGCAGAAGGTCCCCCAGAAGCTATGATGAAGCAGCATAATGCACCGGTGGGTAGACCACCTCCAGGTTTTTGGTTAGAGTTTTCAGTATGGAAAGAGGTTAATATGAGTGGGGACAGTGCTGGATTGACTAGTATTAGAGAGTACATTGAGGATCTCATCTTCTGTTACAAAGGTGACTTCTGTTGTACTTTTCCATAAAGTACTGAACTTTAATCACTTCAATAAAAAATAGAAATTATGAAGTTGCAGAAGCAGGTGACAGTGGTTAGAGTTGTTGCGATGAAAGGTCTTAGGTTCAAATCCCACCTCTTGCTTTAATACCCTTGCTCAGGGTATTTACCTTGAATTCATAAGGTAAAAATGACCCAACTGTTTCAAGTGGTAAATCAGTGTAAATAACTAAACACTGCAAGTCACTGTGAAGAAATGCATCACCTGCAAGTAAAATTAATAAATTTAAATCTATAGAAGCAAAGTAAGGCTGAGGCAGTGAAGGGCTCATGTGGTGGTGGGGATTGCCTTTAAATATTTGACTGACATTGTAGTGGGGGGTGCCTCTTGCCCCTGCAGACCCTGGAGGCAGCTTTCCTGCAGCTCTGTGAGTCCTGGGACCAGATGGGCTCCCAGCGCTGCCTGAGCCCGAAGGCCCACCTCATAGATGGAAGCCATTCCTCAGACAGCAGCCGGGATGAAAGCCAACCCATCCTGGATCCACTGTCATTGCCAGCACCAGAGGGGTCCAAACACACAGGTGTGTCCAACAGAAGAGGAGCATCATTATATATAGAAATTAAATTAAATAACACAAGAAAAGGCTTAAGTGCTGCAGTATTTACCAGGGATTTGTGACATGTCTGTGTCTGTGTGTATGTAGTGGACTGGAAGGTGTGGGTGAGGCATGTGATCCCAAAGTGGCGGAACATTGCAGCTCTGATGATCAAGACAATGGTGCGGATGAAACGGATGCCGGGGTGAGATAAAGGGAAACCAATCACCTCCCTCACAGTTGCATATGTAATGAGACTGAAGCAACAAACCTTGTTATCTATAAAAACAACACATGTGAGTCATTTTAAAACCAGTTGGTTTTTCTTTCTGTGCCAGTTGAAAACCATGTATATGTCACTTAGGTCAGTAACTGCAGGCAGTCCATTAGGACAGGTGCTATGTACTTCTCTCAAGTAACAACACCAACCTTCTGGCAGGTTCCTGTGTTTCCAGTTCCTGCTGCCAGTGATCCAGATCTCCCTCATGTGTCTCTGCATCGGAGGGGACCCCCGGGGCATTCCAGTGGCTGTGGTCAACAATGAGACGGATGGGCAGTTACTCAGCCGGTCACTGCTTTCATTCCTGGACAACTCCAGTGTGGAACAGGTACATTCCATATCAGCCAATAAGAGGCCTGTTACAGTTATGGGCAGGGTTTGTTGGAAAAGGCTGGACTCCTTGCAGGGGGTAGGGTATGTAAAGAAATGGTGGAAAGCCTAGTAAAATGCAAGTGTCACAAATCTTTTAAAGGTGAAGAATAGGTTATCCAGGACTAATTAAATATAAGCCACATATAAATCAATGCCAAACAAGAGCTAGTGCGGGGTTAAACTGGAGGTAATTCAGGACTGACTCAGTGTTAAATATGTACAAATTTGGTCTTTACAACAGTTTCACTTCTGCTATAGCTCTCACACTGACAAAGGTCACATGTCATTATAACAACATGCAGCTCAATGTTAATCTTAGTTTACCCTCAAGAACCAGTTTCACTGTAGTAATATTTCAGGCCATCACATGTCTCAGCTTTGCCTTTTCCTTTGCTGACAAACATGCAATTAATGCGACAGTTTCATTCATTTTTATCATGCACAGGCTCTTTATAAACACAGATGGAAACAGAACTCCCTTTGTCTGTAATGCCAAAATCATTTTCACTGTTACTCAACAGAAAGTTAATAATGCAGACATTTCTTCATTTATTTACAGGTCTCTCCATATATAAAGCACAGTCTCAGTTTGTCTGTCTGTTTGTTCTTTACGTATGGCTTTTTTTTCAAGCCACGGACGTGAAATTTGGCACACAGGTATTTTTTACCCTAAGTAAAGTTTTGCATAATGAAGTTCATTAAACACCAAAAAGATGTACTTTTTAAGCTACTACTCATGGCACTGCAAATATTAGTGACATAAGAATTTGGCAATATATTTTTTTTTCCTTTTGATTTGACTGCAACCTGTGCTCACCTGGTCACTGTGGCATTCACCTGTCAAATAGCAGTAACAATACTTACATACTAAATGCAACTTAACTTACCTTAATAGTAAAACAGTTTTGTGATTATATATTCTACTTTATTTCTTTTTACCTTTCCATCACTACACCTTTTTAACCTGGGTAGCACCAGGTAATTCCATTAGTATATAAATAAAAATAGTCTGTAAGAATAGGTACTGCCACAACCCTACAGTAACTGATGTTCACATTAATGTCATTCTACCCTGATACAGATGTACAAGAAAGAACAAAGCGCAGTTTGGCCTAGACCACAGTGCACAATATACTGAAATGTATTTCATGACAGCAAGGGACAAGACAGACAAAACAAGGCTAATGAAAATGGATGGATAGATGGATGGGTGGATGGATGGATAGATAGCTTGTAAGAATTATGGACATCAAACTGCAGTAACTTTAATTTAAAATAACTGAAAATAAAAACAACAGAACCAGTTCCATTCAGTTCCATTCAACTCACTTCTACAGTGCCACAGTGACCAGGTTAGCTGTAAACACTGTAGAAGTGAGTTGAATGGAACTGGTTCTGTCTGGGTTGCTTTTTGTTCTCGTTTGTCAGCTGAAAGGGTAAAACTCAGGGTGCGTTCACTCTACTACTGGCAATACTTTCAGAAAATTGACTTCAAACTGATAAAAGCAGTTACCCAGCAGTTAGAGAATGATGCTGCAGATGGTGACTGAGCAACATGTCAGAGAGGGGCGGGCCAGGCAACGCTGTAATGTGAATTTCGCATGATGACCTCTCACACCCACAGGTGCAGCTCTCCCACTCAGATGCCTTTGCTGGGATCCACAATGGCCGCTACTGGGGCATCATTGGCTTCGGCAAGAACTTCTCCAGCTACCTGATGAAGAGGTGAGGTGGAGCTGTACTGAAGGCATGCAATGCCTTGTGCTGTACACTTTGTTGCCATGACAATCTTGACTCTTCAGGAAATGCCTGGGTCCCACCAGCAGCTGGGTGACTGTGATCTGTAGGGTAGCAGGGGTTAGAGCCATTGCCTATGCACTCTGAGGCTGCTGGTTCAAACCCCACCTCCTCCTCCAGTACTCTTGGTCAAGGTACTTACCCTGAACTAATATAGTAAAAATTACTCATAATTGGGGTATAAATGGCTAAATTAGTGTGAAGAGCTTAACCTTCTAATTTGCTTTGAGTCAGTGTTAGCTGAATCAGCAAATGTACTTGTCCTATTTGTATTGAATAGCATGATGCCTCACATACGGTTTGGAAACAAAGTCAGAGAGGTGAGATTGTGTTGGTTTGGACATGTGCAGAGGAGAGATTCTGGATATATCGGGAGAAGGATGCTAGGGATGGAGCTGCCAGGCAAGAGGAAGAGAGGAAGGCCTAAGAGGAGATTTGGTGAAGGAGGACATGCAGGTGGTGGGTGTGAGGGAGAAAGATGCAGAGGACAGGAAGAAGTGGAAGCAATTGATCCGCTGTAGCAACCCCTAACGGGAGCAGCCGAAAGAAGAAGAAGAGCATGATGCCTCACATCCTTAAGGGGTCATAAACCTCACCCCCCGGCAGGTTTTGACCTTCCCTGTGCACAGGGTTGTTGTTTCTGTGCCTCAGGTGAAGGGTTCAGGTGTATTGCTTCAGGTGTGACTCAGCTGAGCTGGAAAGTCTGGTCTGTTTGGTTGCTGCAGTTTTGCAGTCACATGCATTGGCTGCAGGTATTTTTTTGGTTTTTCTGCACTAGATGATGGATGTCCATTCAGCTTACTCACTGATAGGTTGTTGTATTCCTCTGTGTTCCAACAGGATCACGCAGACACGAGTATCACGGGAGGTTGTGGATGGGGGCTCCGTTCATGTGTGGCTGGACCTAACCAGTAAGTCCTGTCAGAACAGAGCATCAAGCATTTCTTCTTCTTTTTTCTTCTTCTTCTTAACAACAACAATAATAATATAAAAACGATACAAATTTTTAAATTACCCCTTTCATTTAAAGCAAATTTAAGTTTACCTGCAAAAATTAACCCATTTATACAGCAGAGTAAAAATTTTTTTACTCTATCCAGAGTAAAAATTTTTATCAAGGACTCCTTCTGGTACTACAGCAGGAAGTGGGATTCAGACCTCGGTCTTTTGACTGCAAGTTCACAGCTGTAACCATTGGACCTCCTGCTGTCCATTTAGGTGCTAATACATTGCCCGGCCAAAAAGAAGTCACACACTCTAATATTTGGTTGAACCGCCTTTAGCTTTGACTACAGCACACATTCGCCATGGCATCCTTTCGATAAGCCTATGCAATGTCACAACATTTATTTCCGTCCAGAGTCGCATTAATTTTTCACCAAGATCTCGTATTAATGATGGGAGAGTCGGACCGTCGCGTAAAGTCTTCTCCAGCACAAAATCCCATAGATTCTCAATGGGGTTAAGGTCTGTACTACATGGTGGCTGATCCATGTGTGAAAATCATGTCTCTCTCATGCTACCTGAAGCACTCTTTCACAATTTGAGCCCCATGAATCCTGGCATTGTCATCTTGGAATGAAAATCCATTGATGGAAAAACCTGCTCATTCAGTATATTCAGGTAGTCAGGTCACCTCTCTTTTTGGGCACGTAACGTTGCTGAACCTAGACCTGACCAACTGAAGCAACCCCAGATCATAACACTAAGTTAAATACAGGTGGTGACTTTTTTTTGTCTGGGCAGTTTATTTACCTTCTTTTAGTAAAGAGTCTGTCCAGCTGTGAAGTGTTGTGTCTCTGCTTCTCTCCCAGATCGGCAGATTGCCATCATGCTGCAGAAGAAGCTTCAAGAAGCATTTGAGGTATGAATTTATGTCAGTAAAACTGGGTGGGAATTTGGGTCATTATGACCAGGCAGGAATTCAAAGCTAACTGAACAGTTAAGAACCACATGTCTATTTATCTGACTTTTTTTCTCCAAAGCAACTTACAGTGTTAAGCTTTATCAACTGATTTATCCATTTACATATCAGGATCATTTTTACTGTATCAGATCAGGGTAAATATGTTGACTGGACCCTTCCAGCATAGACGTGATCTAAATCCAAGTCCTTCGATATGTGCCAGCTCTAACGACTGCACCACCTACTGGCCGGTCCCCTCCACTCTATATTATGGGTTGCAGCACACAAGTTTGAATGCTCTCTGATTGGTTGATGTCCATCACACTCCTGTCTAACTAATATCCTTCTGTCATACCTCAGGCCTTTGTCCAGCACCAACTGGGCACTATGTCCTACCTGGTCTCCTTGCCTGTGAAGGTGAGCAAGCCAAGAACACACAACCCTACGTCACCTGTGAGTGCACTGTACTCCTGTCTTCCAACAATCATCCTCTGTGTTCGCATTTCTCTTCACAGTTTGAGGAGCCTGTTTATGGCAGCAGGAACACGGACTTCACCACGTTTGTGACGCCAGGAGCCATCCTGAGGTGCAGATAAGATGTTACAATGTTTGCTTACGCTGGAGGTGGGGTAGTCGTGATAGCTGTGTCTGACACTGGCCCACCTTCATTTACAGCATCACCTTTTACCTAGCAGTGGGACTGACTGCTCTGTCCTTTGTACTCGAGAGGAAGGAGGGCCTTTTGGATAGGTGCTGGGTGGCAGGTGAGAGAGGCCGTATGCCTCCTGCTCCTCTTCTGATGAGAGAATGTCTCCACCTGCTGGCTGTAATGACAAGACTGTAAAAATTTTTAAAATTGTAAATTAACATGGTGTTGTGCTGAAAGCTTTCTTCAAGAGGGCAGTATAATGGACAGTTCTAATTGGTGAGTCTTGACAGTGATTTTTATTGCTAAAAGTTCATACTAGTAATAAAAAAGAAAAGGGCATGTGGAAGAAGTTCATGTGGATGAACTTAAGGATGCGTTTTATGTGTTAAATGTTTCAAGACATAATTCTGCCATATAAAAGCATTTCAGTAATGTTCAAGTACAGTACGTAACTTAAAAAAGTAAGGTGTAAAAATGGGTTAAGGGTGGAATGTGTTTTTACTATATTAATCCAGGATAAGTAACTTGATAAAGGGTACTACAGCAGGAGGTGGGATTTAAACCTGGGTTCATCTGCTACAAAACAGCAGCAGTATTGACTACACTATCCCACCCAATTTGGGTGGATGGGGTCTAAAGACAGAGTTTAAAGGTGAGATGTAAAGATGGGGCCTAAGGATGAAATTTGGTATTTGTTTTAAAAGTACGGTCCACAGTGAGGTTTAAAGGGGTGGAGCTTGGCCTGTAGCTGTGCTGACATCTTTCTCCTTCTTCTCTGCCAGGTGTGAGCTCCATAGAGACCATGCTGGCTCATCTTTTCTCTCAGCTGTTTGTCATTAGCGTCCAGATCGCCCTGATGCTACTGTTGGTACTCCTTATCTTCAAGGTCTGTTTATACACACACACACACACACAGTAATTATCCAGAATTACCAGATAATGAATGTTACTGTGGTATCAGGACAGAACATGTTATTATAGTGCATTCAGCAACAGGGATTCTGCAGAGAAAGGAGCAGTGTGGATGACACTGGAACTATTTCCTTTTCTTTTGTGTACCACCTGATGAGGGAGTGAATACAGACGGAAGTTTTTTCGTGTGGAACGATATCAGCAGGGAATCACTACCCTGCTGGTGTTCTGGGCAGCCAAGAATAGGCATCCCTCACGCTGTGGTTTCCTCTTTGCACAGGTGTATTTCTGGAACAGGAAATCACTATCCATATGGGGTGCCATAGACAGGAGGTTACTCAGAACTACCCATTGTACAGTACCTTGTGTTACACACCAATTGGTGATTACATGCAGCACCCGAGGGTCAGGTCTCAGTAGCTCCATTTCATTCTAGGTCCACCATAACCAGGTACAGGTATGTAATTGTCCCAACAGCACTCCCGATTGCCATGGTAACAAGCATCCTGCTCTTTCGTCTGCTCTATTTTTGTCTGGCATCATTGAGACCTCTGTGTAGGGTCTGCTTGTATTATTCACAGCAGTGTTTCCCAAATACTTGTTTTGTTCCAGTTTCCTCAAAATAGTTAGCAGTAGCAGATGGCCAGCAGAGGGTGTAGTGGTTAAGTTACTGGCTTAATAGCGTTGCAGTTCAGAACCTCAAAAGTCAAAAGAGTTTATTTGTCATGTACATGGTTGTATACCATGTATTGAAATGTGCTCTGATCCAGGATAGACTGTGCATAAAAATCTACAATGGAAAATAAAACAAACAAACATCCAAACACCAAGAAGAAAAGAAACAAACAGCAAATAGATAAATAAGTAAATAAATAAATAAATAAGTAAAACGGTAAAGAAACCCTAGGGTGCCCTGGAAGGACAGTGACAGTGAGGGGAGTGGTCAGAGAATAACCAACCAAGGTCAGAGAACCTTAATGTTTTATGAGGTTATATCCAGCTGTATGAAGTTGTGAGTGAAGTATAAAAATTGTAAATCTAGAAGAAGAATTTGGAATTAAGCTTAATATAAATTTTGAAAAGTAGCTGCATACATGGTCAGTTTCACTGCGCTCATAAGTCAAGAAGCCCTTGCTATACTGCTAAATTTATATCTTCTCTTTATTGTTGTCTGTGTGTCTCTTACAGGTTCCCAATGAGGGCTCCTTAGTGCTGGTCATCACACTCATAGTTCTGCAGGGTGTGACAGGCATCTCCTTTGGCCTGGTCATCTCAGCAGCCATTGATGATGAGCAGTCAGCTAACCAGGCCGCACTGGGCATCTTCTACCCCAACCTCATAATCAGTGGTGGGTCCTGGGTGGGGTTTCAGGCTAGAGGATCATTAGGGATACCCATGTCACCACTTACTTCCAGTACCAAATGGCTACTGCTGTGCATCCATCTCCCCGTTACTATGACCACCTGGCCCAGCTTCTACTATGTTCCTCTACAGGTATCATCTGGCCTGTGGAGTGCATCCCGTACCCCCTGCGCTACCTCAGCCTGGTCCTGCCGCAAACCTATGCCTCTGAAGCCCTACGCTGCATCATGTACCGAGGTGAGCCATAGTGTAGCATGTTCAGCATTTCTTTCTGCATGTGTTCATGGTTTCACCCTGGCATGTTTTTAGTTTTGTCCCCGCACTGGAAGTAGCTCTTCCATTTCCTCTTTATCTTCAGGATGGGACCTGTCACGTATGATGGTGTGGCGTGGTTTTGTCGTCACTCTGGGCTGGAACACGTTCTTCCTCATCTTGGCAACGGTCATTCTCAAGCTGCGGACATGAAAAACCCAGCACAGTGTGGAGCTGTTGCGGTTCTGGTGGAGGAGAGCTCTGAAAGTGAGAGGTGCTGTCCCTGGAGTGACCAAAGTACTCCTGGTGTCTGAGCAGAAGAGGATGAATTAGCATCTCCCTGAGGAGGTGATACCCTCACCCTGCACTGCCACCTTCACAATGGTCACTCCAGGTGGTGTAAGCGTACCAGAGTCAGTCAGTGACCTCAGCATGTCCACATGTCCCAAAAACATGACTTTCACAGAGGCCACCTGGGTGCTACTTGAGTTCATTTACTGTGGTTAAACATGCACAATATTTAGATAAATGTATATAAAAAAAGCAATGTCTAGATACAGCTTGTTTTTCCATTGCATTTGTAGATGTTATATTCAAATTGATTCACATGTAAAATGTGTGCCAAGAGCATATTTTGGAATAGAACATCCCAGTGTGTTTTTTTTCTGACAGTTTTAAAGAT
This sequence comes from Heterotis niloticus, assembly GCA_018136845.1. Classification (NCBI taxonomy): domain Eukaryota; kingdom Metazoa; phylum Chordata; class Actinopteri; order Osteoglossiformes; family Osteoglossidae; genus Heterotis; species Heterotis niloticus. The sequence continues at coordinate 11,316,469 of CM030889.1, forward strand.
GGTGTGAGCTTTAAACCTCTTTTCTTGTTTCTTTGCTTGGCTCTTATTTAGCTGTTTTCCCCACTAGCTGCCCTTTCTGTTCTTCATATGAATATATTTTCCCCATGTGTAATTGTGCCAATTACTGTTACAAGGTGTTGTAAACTCTTGCTATTTGTGTTTTACTTGTTCTTGTTCTTTTAATTCTCTGTGTGTGTGTGTGTGTGTGTGTGTGTGTGTGTGTGTGTGTGTGTGTGTGTGTGTGTGTGTGTATGTGTGTGTGTGTCTGTATTGTCCACATGTCTATATTAGTGATATGGACAGAGCTTTGCTACTGAATACATTGTCATCCTGAGTGACCTTTTGTGATCACTGATGAGCAGTGGACAGAGATAGTGGGGTGCAGTGGGTTTGTGGGGGGTGGGCATGGGAAAAGGGTTGCTGTGGTGCCATCAAAGCCACGTGCCTTTGAGCAACCATAGATGCAGCCATGTTTACAGTCAGATCACTAGTGAGCCTGATTCCAGAGTTTTTTGTTTGTTTGTTTTTTTTTTGCAACTAAAATTCAACATACATGAAGAGATTGTTATCCTAATGCCATGAATGATCATTAATAAGCCTGACATACACAAGTACTTGGGTGTTCATGTGGTACAGAAGATGAATTTGTTCAGCAAGATGGAAATTTTATTAAACCCTCTTCATCACTTGACTAATTTGTGTTTTTTATTTGTTTATGTAATGTTAGATTGGTTTATGCATCAAAGAACATAGTTTCTAAGAAGGGGAGAATGCTTGTGAATTTTAATGTCTTTGAATCAGAGTAAACTACACATTAATGGCATGGGGAAAACTACATGGTTAAGTGTATGACACAAGCTGCTGTGATACTGTTGGACCACCTGCAGCCCCGATGTGGTGGGACACAGTGGGCCCAAATCTCTCAGATCTACTCCAACAGCCTATGAACTGTGTGTCAGAACTGAGTGGGTTTGTTTAGAAAAATAGCCCCTTGTTTTACAAATGATCATGTTACAAAGTTTCAGAGATCTAACCATTTTCCCTATTATTTACTTTTTATAGTATTTTCTTCAGTTGTATAATTCCCTAAAATTTCAGTCTCATCCCAAGCATGACCTGTTTACCCTCCCAACCAATAGATGACAGCAAAAACACACAAACAGGTAGGAGTGTAGAACCATATTAATTAAATTCACTTCTATAGCATTAATACCTGCAGAAATTAAAGTCTTACAAAATATTTTTTATTTTGATATGGCCATATCTAAGCTATTTCTAAGATCTTTACTTCCTCTGCCGGAAACTCTGACCGTCCTGCACCCACCCAGTCATCTTTTAAGACAATAAATCTTTGAAATCAGGAATCCTTGGGGGCTGAAAAGCTGCTTCCTCATGCATATTTTCATATCCAGATATGCATTCATAACTCTAGAAATTATAGTGATCAAGTCAGATATTCATTAAAATGCACATTGAATATGACATGCAGTACAGATGCTGCCCTTCCAGACTGGTGGGATGGGGAGGGTCTGGGGGGCCCAAGTGGCCTCCATTCCAGCGAAGCTCTGCCTCAACTACAGTGACAGATGCCAGCTGCTACCCTGGTCACGCAAAATTAATTATTCAGTTATTTCATAGACACATTTCTTCAAAGTGACTCACGAGTTATATTTTTATACATGGCAGCAGTGGTGTCTCGTGCAGCTTTAATCACTTTTCCCTTTTATTACACCTGCCAGCAGGTGCTTTTATCTAGAGGGACTCCCACATTTTCACACAGATATTTTTATTCTGTGTTCACAGCCTAGCACCTCCAGGGATTAAAATTTAGAAGAGCCTGGTGAGAAGCCCAAGCCCTTAACTACTTTGCCACCATGATCACAGCAGTCCTGGCAGTAAACATGGTTCATAGTTCCTATTGTCTGTGTTTACTCTCTAGGCAGGCGTGTGGTGATGCTGTTGCGGTAGATACAGACCATGTGTCCGACTGATACAGAGATACAGTTGAATGGTGTTATTCACTCCACGTTAACTATGTATTTATATTTAATGATTTATCTGAAAATTTTTGTATGGTTATTTACCTACTCATATAGCAGGGTAATTTTTACTGTGTCACTTCAAGATAAGTATCTTAAGGATACTACAGTAATAAAGGCGATTCGGACTTGGATTCTTTCACTGCAAGGTGATGACGCTAATTATGACGCCACCTCCTAAACTAAACAAATTCAGTCCAGGCAGAAATAATCAGTGTATTGTAAATGCTGCTCTGCTGTAGCACAGTGGGTGTGTTGGGTCACAAAGTGGTGCAGCAGGAAGTGCTGGTGCTTCACAGCTTTTGAGCTGTGGTTTTGGGTCTGGGGTTTGATTCCAATTTGGTTTGTGTGAAGTGCACATGTTCTGCCAGTAGCCATACGGGTTTCCTCCCAAGCTAAAAACACACTCATATAAAGGCAAAGGTAAACCACAACTGTATCATCTTAAGTTACAAACTATGCAAATGGCCACCAGAAGTCTGAATCATATCTTCTGTATGTAGTATCCTTGAATATGGTACTTATCCAGAATTTATGCATTAAAAATGACCCAGCTGTACTGATAGGCAAATCAGCATACATTTAGTGTGCATACCTCATACTGTGAGTCACAATATAGTAAAAGATAAGATGAATTACTAATGCAGGAACATTTTCATTTCAGAGAAATTTATAGAAATTCTAGGAGTGACTGGGTTGTGGCTTTATTGCTCTCCTCTTCAGTGTGGAGAAAGAGTCGGACTACAAAACAAGGCTCAAGTAGGGTGTGTGGTGCAACTCTAAAGTAACTGAATGACCTGGAGAAGGCAGGAACACACACACACACACACACACACACACACACACACACACACACACACACACACACGTCCAGTCTGCACATGTGAAATTCAGCCAATCCTTCTTTGTTCCCAGCAAGTTTGTGCTATTTCAAACATTTTGTAAACATGTCTGTGTACATGGTTACTGTTGCCATGACACCCTGACAACAGCACACAGGTGGCTTCCAAATAGGGTTCAGTTGAGAAATTTAATATTTAGTTTAGCACAAGAGCAGCATTTTTATCACATAATATGGTGGCCCAGGGGCAGAACCTGTGACACCCTAGGCTGCTCTGCTGCTTCCACCTGACAGCTGTTGCTATGTTATTTTATGTTTAATCACCACAACAAATAACAACACTACACAGCTGTTCGCACATTGAAAATAAACTCTTGGCAGAGCCAAGAAGCAGGACCGCTGACCAGCTGTCCTGTTCTTCAGCTAAGACAAACAGCAGTTCAAATTTAATGATTTACATCACAAATTTTCCCTTTGTTGTCTATCTCCATTGGTTTTCTGTACCTGCTCAAATCAAGTTCAACAGCTTACCATGCTTATGGGATCTCATCACTCTTCACCCCAGCAAAGGCTTTGTGTTCTTCTTCTGGCTGCTTTGTGGTCTCGCTCAGAAGAAGTGTCATCAAAAACCTGTTCATTCTTATTTTGTCCTTTGTGTGGTGGGAATGAGCTCCCTCTATCCTGCAGAGTTGCTGAATCCCTCCCAAAGGTCAAGAAGGGTCTCACATTCATCTCTTCCAGAGTCATTTTTCTCCTCATAAATGAATCTGACACCATATGCTGTGATTAGCTGTGTATTTATTGCTTGAAAGTCACTTCTATAGGCAGCTGCTTGAGGGAAAAAAACAGCAACTTGGTGGTATCTGTGTCTAAAGTGTTTTATCTGTAGATGCACTTTTGATGCCAAATGGGAGGAAGTGTCTGAAAAATGAATAAATATGAGTGCAAATGTGGATTCAGCTGGTTGCAAAAAGGCACAAAACTAACTTTAAAGCCCATTTTGGTGAGATTCAGTGTGAGCCTCAACTGGGGAGGGAAACCGAGCAGAAGGGGTTGTAGCCGTACATCAGACTGTACTGTTAATGACCCAAGAGCAAGCATTTGCCAGCTATCAGTCATCACAAGCTGAGGTTTTCTTAACTGCAGGCAAAGGGAGACATGTCCTCTGCTTGAAGTTATAGGTGGCAATGTTGATGTTGGGAAAGTGTTACCATGACAACACACACGACAACCAGTTGCCTGCCAGATTAGATAAAGTGACAAAGGTGAAACATGACAGCTTTGGGGGGGGGTGTCTGTGTGATATGAGATCACATGTATATAATCATACAAGGAAGGATCATTTAATGATTTTCACAATCCCTAAACATCAAAGGTTGAACAGACACTATACAGCTTCCTCTGTATAAATTCATAACCCATGACATCAGCTGGTCCTGCAGGTTGAGGCCAACCCATACCAGACTCTGTTGGGCCAGACTGCCAGGACTAATTCCGTCAGGGCAGCTTTAGGTGTGTGCACTCTGCAGAATAAAAAGACTTTAGCCATTATACCATCAGTCAGGTACTGTATCCACTGTAACTGAGACAGAGCCACAATACAGTGACCTTCCTCTGTCCTCTCAATGTCTGATGCTGACAATGTCTGAGCTTTCTGTTGGTTTACCTGCCAAAATATAATCTGCAGTGGAGACGTGGTAATCAGTGGTGCTGGCAGGTACAGAAATAAATCTCACATTAGCACTTTCTTTCTTAGGAGCTTTATTTCTGTACTGTCAGCTAGCCAGGTCTAAAATATAGTGTGCTGCTTTATGGTGGATTTCATTCCTTTGACCGCTGGCTAGCTTTAATGACAGGGATACACCTGTATATCTTTAGATGTTTATGATCAGAAACAGCTTTGTCTGTACCACCTTCTATTTGAGTTGGGAGGAGAAAGTTCTTTAATATAGGTAATCTTAAACTTACCAGTGAACATACAGAAGACCTCATGAAGTATGTTGAAAGTTAAAGATTTGTAATTTTGTCTTTTGAAGTCTCTAATCCTGAAGAATATTTATATTATTCTGTGAGTTGTCTCTTTCAAAGGGACCTGACAGAGAACCAGTAGATGCACCTTAAAGCTTAACTCCTATTCAGAAGACTAACTACAGCCCTTTATTATTAATATATGACACTGTTCCACAAGTACACAAGCCCATACTCTTTATGAGTAAAACACTGCAGCCTATTATACACAGCATGTAACTAACAATAACAAGCAACAGCTGTCATTATGTTTAAACAGAACATAAAAACCTTTTGTTGCAGTATAGCCATAATAGACATGTGGCAAAGTTATATGAGCGGGACCAACATTTTGTTTTAAATTAAAATTCTACTTTTCTGATATTAGACAAAACTGCCCATATGGCATGGATGAAGGCTTGCAGTGTAATTAATGTAAGAATGCAAAAAAAAGGAAAATGCATATAAATAAATAATTGTGAACAATGGGGCATTTATTGGAATACTCAACTCATACATTACTGATACCAGCTATTTCCATTTCGTTCCAAGAATTTAGAGAATAATGGCATCTGTGTTTTGTATAGTGCCATACTGTATAATTACAATAACTCACAATTGATTTAGTTTTGAATGAAAATACACACATCTAAACTACAACAGTCACTATATTATTGTGTAACAATTCTCAAATTCGGTAGCTGCATATGAACGGTACAGCTAAACAATAGCTGTTTGATTGTGAAAAATGTGTATTATACGAAATAAAACACAAACTCGTAACAATGCGGACATTAACTGAAGTTACGTTAGCAGATCGGATTCCTGTACAGTTGCATTACGGAGTTGCAGTCTCACATAAATTCCAGCGGTGTTCCTGATGCGAAATACAATGACCACAATGCATTGCGCAGCGGTAGCATGAGGGGTGCATCAATCGAAAGCGTCTACAAAGCGCAGGCTCGGTTACTGGCGTGAATGCGTTGTCTCTGCAGTGCAATGCATTTTTTACAGCGAAATGCAATGACCACAATTCAGTGCGCGAAAGTGACGTAACGACGCGTCATGTATCTCTGTTACAAGCTGGGGTACAGTTTACTACCACTGTTAGACCAGAGCTGCAGCGCCGTATGGAGGAGGCAATAATAGAGTCCCTGACGGTAACACGGTGTTCGGCGGTTTAAATGTCTGCCCTGTGTGTTTAAGTCACCGCAGGCTTTTTGGACACCTGTGCTGCTGTGCGGCGACGTGCGGTTCGGCTTCAGTGTTCGGTCGCTTTTTAAGCTTCGGTTCTTCGTCGCTTAGTGGCCCGGGTCCGAGGAACGCCGCCGCGTCGGTGGCGGACAGGGCTGAAAACTGAGTGAGTAAATACTGCCGAAAACAAAACAATAATATAATAAAATATCGAAGGTAGAACTCACAGCAGTACTGACAACAATGAACACAACAATACTGGCTCCAATACCGACATTACAGTCCAATAACAGGCAACACCGACAACAATACTGATGACAATGACAACAGTACAGCACAGTACTAAACACCAAGATGTGTAAAATGCGTAGAGAAATACTGGCAACACTACTAACATGAACACCTACATTGCAGAGCATTAAAATACCGCAAAACGGCAATGACATAAAATATTGACAGTAAACACGGTACTGGTGTCCGTCCGGACCGTCCAAACGGCGCTCTTTAAACTCGTTCAAAAATTTTATCAGTGTTGTTTCTTTGTGTGTGTGTTGTGAACCCGTAGCCTTACCTGCTCAGGTGTTCCAACGTTGGTGCACGTTTTCAGATTTCTGAAAGGCCTGTTTGGATCTGCTATTTATATTGTTGTTGTTGATCATAATAAATGTTGCTATTATTATAGATATTAATATAATTATAACTATGAATATCATATTTCAAATTTAAGTGTGTTATTCTGTCACGTGCTGTGTGTATGTATGCTGGTGATTAACACGATTAAGTTCTCATTGAAAGGTTTATGTATTGAACCCCACCAAACCATCTCTGGCACTCATACCTGCTGCTGATAACCCTGGTGTTCAGAGAGGAGTGCAGTGTTTCCTCATGCTTTACCTGCCAGTTTATCTGGTACAAGAAAATTCTTTTAGACCAGTATTTGTAGCAAAACTTTGTTGATGACATTTCAAAAATCGCTGGGTTGTCATGAGAGCTAAAAGCTGATTGCTGGTCTTTGTGGTTTTCTCTCCCAGACTCATTTGCATCCGTGTGCGTCTGACTTCTCGCACCAGATGCTCACTCTTTTGTCTCCACGTTATTTGGATCACATCCGTTTTGTTGTACTAATTTGCTCAGACGGCAGACCCATGTTTGTGAAGCAGATCCTTATGTACAATTAAGAGATGCTGCGATGCTATCTATGTCTGAACAGTTGTTCTCAAATGCTTGTCAGAGATTTCCAAATGCATTATTTTGGTGGTTGTAGCTTTGGGTAATGGCCACCGGGTTAATTATAGTGGTTTTTGTTCATAATGGGCTTTATTATGTATACAGTTGGGACTGGGAATCTTTTGTTTTTGGAAATTTGTTTTGGTCGTAAATCAAGTAACATTTACCACTGAATCAGTAAAAGCATGTTTCACACATTTAAAATTAAACTTTTTTGATGTATTTTCTAAAATTTATATCTGTACCTCAGAGAAAATAACCTACATTAACCTTTCCAGCCAACAGGCAGCAAAAGGTTCCCAAAATGGAAAGATATATTAGGGAAAAAGTGCAATTTTAAATAAAATTTATTTCAATATGATTTGACATGAGAATGAAAACCGATGGATAATATGAGGAAAGTGGCACTTGCTCAGTCTGGGGTCCAGTATCCCACTGTGTTCTGCACTGGAACGGTATCCTTCCTCTGGCATGGTGCTAATGGGGACACCCCAATAATGGTAACATGGTAATGGACATGTTGAAAGAATAATGTGACCTGGAATTCCCTCAATAAATGAGAAAGGTATCAAGTTGTCAGCTGAAATTAAGGTTATGGCTGGTGAATTTGTGTAAGAAATGTGAAAGCACTGTGCTGAATTAGACTAAAACCCCACAGTAAAGTATCTTGCAATAAGACAAATTGGGGTGTAATGTCATTAACCTCTCTTTTCAGTCACCAATGTCTTTTTCTGATGACAAACATACAGGATTGATGAAGATGATGTATTTTTGAGTGAAAGTTTGTATCATTATTATTGTTGGGGGGGGGCATGGTTCTCCCATAATTCACTCCTGCTGCATGTTTTTATATATAGTTGTATCTAGTTGTTGTTGGGAGGTATAGGACAGTTGACTTGTGTTCACCGTGTTTGAGAGCTTTTGGTCTAGGCAAGAAATTGTGCCCTGTGAGTGTTTAAACATGCTGCTGAGTAATAGAGCTTATGTTCTCGTAGTCCAGTCTCCTGAGCACACCTTTCATAACACAGCAGACAGAGCAGTCTAAACCGGTTATTAAAGTACAATTACTTTAGTATTGTTGTTACGTAATTGTGTGAAATGTAGGGTTGCCTTGTTGCGCAATTGAATTTTTTTGGACAGCCACCTACAGTTTTACAGTGAGGTTTTACTGTACTTCATGTGTTTGTGGACATAAATCTGACTATTGTGGAAAGACTAATGAAGTGCCGGTGATGTCTGTGCTGCTGGCATAGGCTGTATTAGATCAACATTGTTGATGAAAGTTCTCCCACTTGAGTCCTGTAGTGTGTTGTGAGGCACCTTCCCTTCTGTGTAGGGGTGCAGCTAGCTGCTTTTGCTGGTTTTGTTTTACATCTGCTCTTTTTTTGTCCTTCCAAAAAAGTCTTTACCAGCTGCATAGCCAAAACAACTGCTGCTCAGTGCTGCTTGATGGACAGTGTTGATAAAAACACCATTAGTCATGCTTGGCTGAGAGATAGTTGTGGTAGGGGATGATGTAGAAGTGGAGTGTGTGCCTTGCAATGCCCTCCGCTGCCTGGCCCTTATAGACTTGGAGCTCTAGGATCATGTAAGTATATGGGCATGGGGTCTTGGCCAAATGAGTTTACTGTTTTTAGCATTAAGTATGAGAAGAGACACTTTCTGCATTAGTCTCTGTAATAAGTCCTCTCACAGTTTGGGGTGATACCGATCTTTTACTGCCCAAGTGGTACTGTCCAGCTTTGTGAAACTGCCACCCCCCACACACAAGCAACAAATTCCTGGTTTCCTTAGCGTTCTCTTTAGGCCACCTGAAGCATTATGCTTTTACCTGCAAGATACTGTATTGAGGATTATGAGATATGACATCACCCAGCATCCCCCCCCCCCCCCCACACACACACAGTATCACAAAGACCCACAACTGGGCTCATCCTCCTGTTTTTCTGTTAAGTATCATTCTACTAATTTTACTTTTCACATCTGCTGTCTATTTTTGCACCAGCCTCATCACTGCTGTTTTTGTACTGTTTGTTTATTCTTGTGTCATTCCAGTTTCACTATGGCATTGTATGTGTGCTGTTGTAGCTTTTGTACACTGTCCTTTGGGATCAGTAAACTTTTTATTCATCTTTCTATCTAGCAGAACTGCACCTGGGTACTGGAATCATGGGAGGTTGGTGCTTTCTGTCTATCCAACCCCTATGCTCTCATCCCATCTCCCTCTTTGGGGGTAGGTTGTGTTAGTATCAGTTATCCACATCTCCAGTATCTCCTGTTGTAAGTGGTGCAGTAAAGGGGCTAATTTATGCTATGAGCATTTACTTTTATAATGAATTAATCTAATTATTTACACCTCTGGTTTTGACAGTCAGCAATGGTACAGAAGTTGATTTGCTATTATTAAATTAACTTTTGATATGTTCAATTTTTAAGAATTTCTCTGTTAATTTTTCACATTCCATGTTATATAAATCTCTGCTAAAGAAATGTCTCTGTCCCCAGATGGATATGTAAGCAAAATAACTGTGATATCTGTTACTACTGATTCTAAAAGGCAGGAGGTTTCCTTCCTGTAGCTCCTGGACTGAACAGTGCCTTTGTGTTCAGACATGGTTGTGCTTCAGTTGAGTGCATCAAATGGAAGAGTTCAGGTTTTACACCATTCTGCAGAATCTGCTGGAACTATGCTAAGCTTCCTGAATAATTCAAGATGACTTGAGTCCTCTTTTGACCTGTCCTCCTGCAGTTGGGAATTCCCTTTAATCAGGTCTATATGGTGAAGACACATCAGGTGGTTGGGTGGGTCTTCATGGTCTTTGTAGATAAGGCGGTGACCTTTTGAGCCCCTCTGTGTATTTTCCAAGGGCACTGTTTTCTCGATGGTTGCTTGTTAAACTGAACTGTCTTTATGGGCTATGACAGACTCTGAGAACAAGAATTGCCTACTGGGTTGTGATACAGGTCAGTGGGTCAACATAGGTACTGTGATTACTTTATCTCTGTCATTCTGAGTTGACTCCCCCTGTGTTCATACAATATGGTGGGAACGAAAAAAAATTTTTAGATACCTACTGCAGAGAAGCTATGGTAAATGTTGATAGTCGGACTGCACTTGATACTGTCCAGATCAAAGCTGAAGAAACAATTTCATGTATCATGTTTAGAAATATAAGTGCATCAGGTATCACTGTGGTTACAGCTACTGCCTTGGACTCAGAAGCACAGGTTGAAAAGGACTACCCTGCTTATAATATCCTGGAGCAAGGCAGTGTACCCTGAATAAAAGTAGAAAACCTTTCTGCATAAATGGGTAAATCATTGTTGCTTTGGATGAAAGCTTGAGCTAAATGAATAAATTATAATTAATATTGACTGTTTCAGTCACCTTTCACCCCTTTTTACTAAACTTTAGACACTGAACAATTTCTCATCGAACATTGCAAGGTGAAGTGGGGAAAATTGGGAACGTGAGCTTCATCTTGCTGTTCTCTGCCTCCATCTCCCTCGACATTGTTACTGTAATTTAATTTCTGTCTGTTGTGCTGCTCCTAAGAGCTCATGATGGAGTCTGGCACAGATTAAAGGGGAGAGAGAAAAGATGAGAAAGGGAAAAGACTGAGGTCGAGTCAAGCGATGTCAGGATCAAAACTATGACCCCACCTCCAGGAACAGCCCCAGTTTCTTAGTTTTCACTCAGCTGCATCTGATGTCATGCAGAGGTCAGTGAACGCTATGATGTCGCCAGCAGGGAAGCCCAGTGACCTCACACGTTCAATACAGTTCCAGCAGAAGGTCTGTGTACATGGGAGTAGAGACATGGGGTGCTTGTCTGATATCTTAACGTTTCATTTTTTCCCTCCTTAATTTTAGCATCCAGGAGTGAGGAGATAATCTAGTTTGACAGGTTTTGGAGTTCATGGTGCATCTGGTTCCTCTGCTTTCATGAGATTCTAACAATGAAAGTGCCACCAGTTGGATAACCTACAGGTAACACAGTATCTGTGTCCAAAATGTATAGTTATGAGAGGTGTGAATGCTGTTGCTTGTTGAACTGGCATGTTAGGAAATGAACAGGAAGTAGAAGGTGTAGTGACTAAGGAACTGCTGTTGCAGTCAAGACTCTTAAAAGTTTATGGGAAGCACTTAACCTTTATTTAAAATATGTGACAACAGGAAGTCAGCGCATTAACACTGAATGAATTTTTAACTATTTTAACTTGAGTTCCCCGAACTATGTGTGTCGCACAGGAGCTGCAGGGAGTTGGAGTCAGTGGAGTCATGAAGGAGGACCAGTGAGGAGCAACGCTGAAGATCTTCAACTCCCGCCTCCCTTGGACGGACGGCTGTGCTGATGTTCTCCCCGGACCAAGAAAACATCCCAACCGCCTCCAAAACGCCCGTCAAGTATGGGGAGCTCATTGTGCTGGGGTACGAGATGATTACTTTTGCATGTGTGTTTTGCGTTACGAGGTGAGTGCCTCAAGAAGAGTATGTCATGTGGGAAGCTCTGGGGGACAGGTCCAGTCCAAGTCACTGCTGCTTTCATCTGCAGTTCCATCTTTTATTCATAAGATATTTAAGGACATAATGAAGTCATGTGGCCGTGGGTTGCTATGAGCAACATTCCATCATAGGATACTCTGGGTTCATCTGTGATCAGATTGGTTACTGCCTTCAGTTTTTCCTCATTGGTCCGGGGAAAGGTGGCCCAGGTCCGTAATTCTTGCACTCTCCTCTGTCTTTGGCTGTATTATGGGAGCTGCTGTCACAGTGTCACATTACATTATGGATGAGATTTGTAATGCAAGGGGTCATGTGACCTAACTTGTTCACTGTTGCATTTGCCACATGACTGAACTGCACCTCTGCTTTTTACAGGTACAATGGTTCACTGCCCAACGGGGATCGAGGGAGGCGAAAAAGTCGCTTTGCACTCTATAAGAGAGCCAAGGCAAATGGCGTGAAGCCAAGCACTGTGCACATGGCCTGCACGCTGCAGGCAGCAAAGGCAAGGCACACTAGGGCAACTGGGGGGAATGTGTAGGCGAGCACAAATGCTGAGAGCAAGAGAGGGGTTCTTAGGAACTCACCACCAGATTGCCACTCCTCCCCTGCAGGCCATCAGCAACAAGGACCAGCACAGCATCTCTTTCACCCTGTCCCGTGCCCAGACCGTGGTGGTAGAGTACACATATGACAGCAGCATGGACATGTTCCAGGTACTGCAAGTCCCAAAACCCATCTCCCTTATAGTGACCCTATTATTGACCCCTTGGATCCAAACTTTTCTCTTTTCTTCATGCTAGTAGATGCCATTCTCTCCTTATTTCTCTGTCTCATTTATGCCACATCTACTTTTTGTTCCACTTTCTATTGTGCTTCTTGCTGCTATGTGCTGTGCTGACAGTGGACCATGTGGCTGTTGCAGATTGGCCGCTCCACAGAAAGTCCAATTGACTTTGTGGTGACGGACACAGTGCCAGGGGGCCAGACAGGCAGTGACGCCCAAACTGTACAAAGTACCATCTCCCGCTTTGCCTGCCGCATCACATGCCAGCGTACTCCTCCTCACACTGCACGCATCTATGCAGCTGGATTCGACTCCTCCAAAAACATCTTCCTGGGGGTGAGTGGGACACCAAGGTTTTCCATTTAAAGGAGTAAATTTTTAATTTTTAGTAGGAAAGTAACCCAACCCTTGTTCTGACCCCTTGCTATACATCCCAGGAGAAGGCAGCAAAGTGGAAAACTGCAGATGGGCAGATGGACGGGCTCACCACCAATGGAGTGCTGGTTCTGCACCCACGGAATGGCTTCACTGAGAACTCAAAACCGGGTGTCTGGCGGGAGATCTCTGTTTGTGGCAATGTGTTCACCTTGCGTGAGACACGCTCGGCCCAGCAGCGAGGGAAGATGGTAAGGAGACCTTTGACTGCCGTGCTTGTATGGTATTGTTTGTGTATTTGACTGGTGCAACCTGATAAGGGGACAGTTAGATGTGAGGTCAACACGAGGCATGATCAAAATCGATGCAGCGCCACCTACAGGTTAGGAGGTTTGAAATTACACCCTTTGCCACCAAGTCCTCTCTCTTTCCATGAGAAACGTGGCTGTCAGTACTGCCAGTGTCTCACTGCCTAAATTGGGACACTATCAGTTGAGGATGGTATTTGTTGTTGAGTTTACATTTGAACTGCTACAGCAACCACACAGGTGACTGTGTACAATGTGACTGTATCAGGTGTGTGCCTTGTTAAATTTAAGCCAACAAAGTTGTTGAGCTCCACCGATACCCCCTACTCTCTTAGATCCTCCGTTATTTTACATTATATGACCCCTCATGTATCTGTCTGTTGCAGCAGTGGTGCAACGAGGAGTTGTGGGTAAAACTTTTCACCTGAATGACCGTGTAAGCCGTGTGATTCCTTTTGGGGGTGATTTGCATCCATGTGGTGGTTTCACAGATCAGTGTTTTTCTTCTCTGCCTCAGTTCTCCCAGCAATGTACACACATAAACAAATAGTATGTGCATACACAAACATACATACAACAGACTCAGTCAGCCTGTTCTCTAAGCTTAACCAAATGTACTGTTACTGAAAGACTAAACAGTGAGCATTTTGTTTTGATTATTAAAGAGATGTAAACCACGAAGAAGGTCCTGTAACAGCAGCATTGAGAAGAATCCAGTATGTGGGTAGCACTTGGTTCTCTCCAACAGATAGCATTGTGTTGTGTCTCACAAGAAAAAAGCCTTTTCAAAGTCCCTAAGAAAAAGTGGGCAAGCTGATATTACTCCACAATGCCTGTCTTCACCACTTGTAGTCTTACTGCACTTCAAAATACAAACTGGGACAGAAGGGGTCTTTGTATCTTTCTTTCTTGATGGCACAGTCTCTTAGCACAAAGTCACAACCAGGGAAACATCAGACATCACTCAGTTATTCACTGGTGAGGTTTTGTACAAACTGGAATAAAAATAATTTTTTACTGAAACTTCTATTTACTGTCAGTTCTTGACTGATTAATCCCATAAACAATTCCATTTTTCCTCATAATGTTATTGATCAACTTTCCAAAGCAACAGATACTGGCTGAAGCTTTGTGAAAGTGAGTTGAATTGAGGCAGTCCCACTTTTCCTTTTTGTTTTGTTGTATTTTTAAATGTCATCCATCACCTCAGAGGGTCAGTGCAATGTAAAACTGCTCTCTATTTAAAAAAAAAAAAAAAAAACTGGGAAAAGTGTCTGATTTGTAACTCAGCTGTGTGAAACAAGAAGAAGTGGTGTAATGTGTTCCATATATAGTGTTGTGACTGTGTTGGAAGACAGATTATAGTACCATGATTTTTGAATTGTGTGTGAACTGTGGTTCTGCCCCCCCCCCTCCTCCCCAGGTGGAGAATGAGACCCATGAACTAGTGGATGGCTCGCTCATTGACCTCTGTGGGGCCACTCTGCTGTGGCGTACAGCAGATGGCCTGTCCCGCACTCCCACGCTAAAGCATCTGGAGGCGCTGCGGCAGGAGATGAATGCAGCACGGCCGCAGTGTCCCGTGGGCTTCAACACACTTGTGTTCCCCAGCATGCGCCGCAGGGAAGTGGTGGAGGACAAACAGCCTTGGGTGTACCTCCACTGTGGCCATGTACACGGCTACCACGACTGGGGCAACCGGGCTGAGCAGGAGCCCGGTGGGCAGCGCGAGTGCCCCATGTGCCGCACCCGTGGCCCATATGTGCCCCTATGGCTGGGTAGCGAGGCTGGCTTCTATGTGGACTCAGCCCCTCCCACACACGCATTTAGTCCCTGTGGTCACGTGTGCTCGGAAAAGACTGCGGTATATTGGAGTCAGATCCCACTGCCCGACGGCACACACACATTCCACGCAGCCTGTCCTTTTTGTGCCCAACCAGTGAACACAGAGCACACCTATGTTAGACTCATATTCCAGGGCCCTGTGGACTAGAGGCTTGCCTCCATCAGCCACTTCCACAAACCCCCTCAATGCTGAATTTTTCCCCTCTCTGTGGATGATACTTTGGATTTTTTTTTTTTTTTAACACAGTTCTTCCAGTACTTTATTCTCTGTACCAGTTAGGAGAAAATGTGACTACAGGTAAACTCCGTTTTATGCCCTTAATTTGTTCTTAAAAATCCTGCACAACTCAAAATTGTGCATGCCGAGATCCTATTTTGCATTATTTTAAATGGTGAAAATAATAATGTGTTACCAGCCAATCCGAAACCAGTTTCCCCCAAATATCACTGAAACACTGTAAAATACCTTACAGGATCGCATTGCATTGCACTGTACTGCACTGCACATAGAGGACACAACCCCTCTTTTCACAGTAGGGAGCTCAAACCAGAGATGTGAGCAGCAGATTCCACGTTTGAGTTGTTCATTCAGTAATGAAATTTATGTTTAAAAAAGACTATTTCATATTAGGTAATTTACTGTAATGAACTGTGACTGTGTTCAAGAGTGAAGAGAACGGTTGATTGAGAGTTGTGATGGGTGGTTCACCTCCTTTGTTTTAATCACTTCCATTTTCTATTGTATGTGCTTTTCAGGCCTTATTACCTTTTTCGGTTTTTTTTCCTACCTTTTTTGGACCCGATTTGCTGAACTATACTTTGAGATTAAAATAGAAACACTGCTCAAACATGCAGAAACAAACAAACATAAGACAGGAAAGTATAAGGATGCTGGCAAATTATGTCCCAGCTTGCTGGGCCTCGCAGTGTGGTGTTACAAGACAGTGTGGTACGGGAATAAGCTGCTTGCATGACACACAAACTAAATTTCTTGATTAGCTGCAGTGATTTTCTGGCTCTGTGTTATAGCAGGGTGTCCATTACACAAAGTTGGAGCTGGTTTTTAAAGATTAGTTGCATTATAGTGAAATTGCATAAATCGGGGTTTACCTGTGTTTCCATAGGAGGGTAACAAAATAAAAACACTAATTAGCTTCATATAGACATTGTGTGAATATTTTTTGACATCTGATACACCTACCTGGGATGGAAGTCTGTTCATAACAGATGTACTTCAGTTTATTTATTGGTTAGGGTTCTGTAAAAAAACAAAAAACCTCAGATAAAGCTATAAGTAATCTGTTATACTTTTATTTCATTATTTTTTAACTTCTTTTGTCTTAACTCCTTATTTGTGTAATACTTATCTTTTTTTTTTTTCTTTTTTTTTTTAAACTTCACCATAATTACTTGTTCATGACAAGGTTGCTTTGGTCTAGAGCAGAAACGCAGGTTGGTGTTGCTTCTGAAAAGACAGGAATGTACAATACAATTAAAAACATTTTTCTGTTTACTTATTTTTATCTTCAGAAATTTCCAACTCCAGTGCTCTTAAGGCTAGGAGCCAGTGTACCTCCACGATTCCCATCCCTTGGGGTTTCACTTTCACAACTTGTCTTCACATTGTTCCATATTCTTGGAAAAGCATCACAACAGATTGTTTATGTTAATAAATACAAGTGTTCAGAAATTCAAACTATATTAGTTTATAGGTAATGTTTGTTCTTTATGAAATTACTCAGCTTGAATACTAGTTATCATTTTTAACTGGTATGAGTGTTTATCTGTCAAAGGTGATTCAGGTGTTTTCTTTGTCTCTACTTTTGTGGCCATTGAAATCCAGAGGTGAGCTGACCCAGTTCCTTTGTTTCCAATATTTTCCTTGTGTCTTTTTGATAATGTTGTTTCGTTCTTTTGGTATGCTGATGTGTCCAGTTGGACATTTCATTTAACCACAGAAAGAGAGCAGGATCACTTGTCCTTCTGAACAAGACTTTGTGACTCAGGTGAACCGCTCAATCACTTTGCTTCTCTTCACTTCTGTACAGCTATGAATACAGCAGTCAGTCACACGGCATGTTCACACATATCCAGTATCCCACTGTCTTTCTGATGTTCAGTAATGTTTTAAATCTTTTAGCTGTGAAATTCTGTATTTGTATATTAATTTTTAAAGATAAAGGCTTTTAAATAGTCTTATAGTTTGGAAAAAAAGTCCAATTGTTGAAAGCCACATTCCTCTGTATTAAATACAGTGCCTTCCAAAAGTGTTGTGACAAAAACAAAGTCGGTGTTTCCTTGTTATGCTAAATATTAGTCTCCCAAATTTAGAATACTGTAAATCCGAGGACACTAAATCATGGTGAAGAAGTGGAAAAGTCTTTTGGTGCAAACCAGGCTATCGGTCTTTGACTCTTTAGTCTGCTGCTTGTTGCTCAGATATTTCTGCCTTTGGTTTCCTGCTGAAGGCTCACACCTGGTTGCTAAGTTTTTAGCTGAAAGTGTTCTTTTTGTTCCATATGCTTTTGTTTTAGGTGTAAACTATTTGGATCATTTTCCTGCTGCATAATGAACTGCCAGCCAATGAATTTGGTGGCATTTTTTTCTTACTTTTGCAAATGAAAACTGTTAGTGAATTCTTGAATTCATCCTTCTGCTGCCATTTTTAATAAAGTGATCAAAGCCCACTCTTCTGGCAGCAACCACACATCCCCAAGCCATGATGCTCCCTCCACCATGTTTTATTGGATAATTGCTATACTCATGGTCATTGGCTGTTTCTTTGATTCAGCATAGCTCAGGTCTTTTCATTCCTTTGACTAATATTTATTGTGGTTTCATCTGTTCGTAAAGCCATACATTTTTGGTTTGTCTGTGTTTTTTCCATTTGATTTATTTTATTCCTGCTACCAACCAGGAGTTTACACCTTACATACAGCCTCTCCATTTTACTTGCTGGGTTGTGATTAAGATTAGCAGCTGCACATTTTGGTGATTAGGGTTCATGTTAACCCCAAACCTACTTGGTACAATACTTAAACATCAAAATGAGGGTATTTATTCAGAATAGCTAAAGCGATGTTTCCTTGCTTTGTTTCATTCATCAGTTGCTTTCAGCTCAGTTTCCTGAACATACAGTGTTAATGAGCTAGTTTGGATTTTTGTCTCAATGCCTTTTGGATGGCACAGTACATAAAATTTTGAATGTGGATTTCAGTAAAGGTGTGATTTTGTGTGTGTGTGTTTGTGCATTGGGCTGGCAGCGTGCAGGACTGGTACTGATGCAGTCACCTCAGGGAGAGGCCTGGGATTGGTCACTTATATTCACAAATACTATCATGTTTAGAAGACTTCTGAGGAGACCACTTTGCGTGTGTGCATGAGAGAGGTGTGCTTGCATCTCCTCCTGCACCAGAATTACATGTATGCTCCAGAAACTCACCATATTTTACAGTGTTTCTACACAGAAACTCTGGAAAAAGGGCTGTCCATGCTGTGTCCCATGTCCAACTCCAAAAGGCCTCTTCTCCACTAAAGCATTGTTACTTCAGTCTTTACATCTTGTTGCTCTCGTATGTCTGATCTCTAATCCGAAAGCTGTGAATGTTGGTGCGGATTACACATTTTTTGTATCAAGTTTAAACAATAAAGTAAAAACATGCACACTTGGAACTACTTTTGTACTTTTAGACTGAAGTGTGCTGCTTAGGGATATCTTTGCTACTGTTTTGAGTTCATTATTAATTTTCTGATTATTGAAGGTCTGTGACTGTCCATCTATCCATTTTGAATCCACCTATGCTGAGGGTCATCATACCAGTACAACGTCTTTTTCAGCAGTGTCCAGAGCCTTCTGGGGGTATTCAAATTGCCTTCAGGCCAGATAATGGATTAAATTTCTCCAGTGGGTCCTGGTGCTACCCTGGCATCTCCTTACAGTAGAACATTCTAACTAGATGCCAAAACTTCAACTGGTGCCTCCAACAATGACTGTGAGGGTCTCCTGAGGTGCTCCTCACTGTCACAGAGAGAGACTCACCACCCTGAAGGGAACCTCATTTTCTTCAGTTCATAGTTAGTCGCAATCTTGCTCTTTTTCATCACTGTACAAAACCCTTGGCCGTAGGTGAAGATTAGAATGTAGACCAAGTGATGAATTCAAACTATCTGAAGCTTCTACTTCATTGCAATTGTGTTCATTTTTGCAGAACTGCAGCTGCTCCACTAGACCATTGACTGATCTGATTCATACAGAGGTAACTTCTGAAAAGGACTCCCAAGGTACTTAAACTACTGCACCTTAGACATCAGGCCCCTCAAAGGTGGAAAGAGTGACAGCCTCAGATTATGCATTGCTAACCTTCCATCTTAAATGTTTCACACTCAGCTACAAACGGCCCTGGTGCTGAAAATCACAAAGATCACATCTGGAAGCAGCTACAATAAAGCCTTGATATTTCCTACCTGGAGACCTTCTAAATTTTAACTCCACCTTGAAATCCTGTTCATGAAAACCACAAGCAGAGGAGGCAGCAAGACACCTAGACTGAGTGAATATGACTTAATGCTGAAGTGATGACTCACCTATTCAGCACTGAAAAGCAGATACCCTATACGTTCATAGCACCACCCACAGGACATGCCAGGGCTTACAATCATAGCCCTTCTCCAGGTCAACAAAGCACAAGTAGACCAAATTTACAAATTCCCACAACCCTTCAGGATCATTGTGAGGGTGAATAGTTGCTTCTAGCACCTTGGAACAGACCTTTGCCATAAGGGTCAGAAATTTCATCCATGATGGTGAAAGCATGTCCTCCAATCTCTGTTTTTGCTGACACCACCACCCTGCTAATCCTCCACAATATAATGAAAAGGTACCTTGGCCAAAACATCCCAAGACATCTCATACCTTCTGTATTTCTGGCAAACCTCATCCAGCCCTGCCACGGATGAATTGTCTCACATCGCCATAAGTTTACCCCTTCAGATGCAACTTAGTTCTTCAGAAGCTTTTGGTGATTCCTTTAGGAAGGATGGCCTGCTTATTAGGTTTAGAAGTTCTCCAAAGTGCTCCTTCTCCCTCTCAACTACAGTTGACACAAAGGTTGTGTTTTGCAAACTTTGCTGCTTCAGCATTTTTAGATTTTTTTTTTACATGTTTCTATGGTGTACTGAAGAACAATTATAAACATTTCATAAGTTTCAAATTTATGATCTCTGAGCTACTTGGTTATCACCTTTGCCTTGTGACATGGTGCTCCATCATACAGGAAAATACACAGATCATCACCAAATTGCGCCTGGATTGTTGGGAGAAATTGCTCTTGGAGGACGTTTTGATACCATTCTTTATTCATGGCAGTGTTCTTGGGCAGAATTGTGAATGAGCCCACTCCCTTGGATGAGAAGCAACTCCACACATGGATTGTCTCTGGATGCTTCACTGTTAGCACAACACAGGACTCATGGTAGCATTCACCTTTTCTTCTCCGGCCAGTCAATTTTCCAGATGTCCAAAATAGTTGAAAGGAGGATTCATCAGAGAAAATAACTTTGCACCAGTCTTCTGCTGTCTAATCCTTGTATTTCCTGCAGAATTTCAATCTGTCCTTGATGTTTTTCTTGGAAAGAAGTGGCTTCTTTGCTGCCCTTCTTGACATAAGATCATAGTCCAAAAGTCTTCGCCTCACTGTGCGTGCAGATGCACTCACACCTACCTGCTGCCAATACTGAGCAAGCTCTGCACTGGTGGCAACACGATTCTGTAGCAGACTCCTCAGGAGGAGATGGTCCTGGCACTTGCTGGACACTCTTGGACATCCTGAAGCCTTCTTCACCACAATTGAACCTCTTGCCTTGAAGTTCTTGATGATCCAGTAAATGGTTCTTTCAGGTGCAGTATGTATCTGATCACTCTGCACAATAATCTAAAAACAATGTGAATTCCCACCTCAAAAAACTGAAACTGCAAATTTTGCAAAATACAACATTTGTGTCACTGCCACAAGTTTTGGCCACGACTGTATATCTCCAGCCACACTCTGACTAGACACAGCATGTGTGATTTTCTGATTTACTCTCCTGAAATGGTAAATAGTTCTCCAACACATCTTTGGAAAGCCCAAAAGTCACTTTCTATGGTCTCACCAAACTCCTCACATCCAGGGTTTTTCTTCTGCAATCTGTGTCTCTGTAACTTTTTCAGCCTGTTGGTAGCTTTCTGCCAAACCTTGATGGCTCTGTGCTTCATACGCCTCCTGGTGTTTTTTATTTTACAGCAGGTTCTTCTTGTACCACCATGATGAAAACCTTCAGCTTCCTGCATCCATCTTGAACAAGGTCCATTTGGACCTTTGAATCCAACTTCCCTCTGAATGCAGAAGACACTCTCCTGGGAGTAGTAGTGAAACTCAACAAGCACTTGGACTGTCCTAAAATGAAATCCACATAACAAATACGTCACCCAGTGAATTATTTGATTTTTGGATCCTGAGTTGTATAGTTGTTATAGTATTTACAGGAATTATCTGTAGTGTTTTATCAGCTCTGATTTTGGTTTTACTGTTTCGTACCCATTTTAAAAGTGATGCATAATTTTTGAAGAAGCTTCGCACAGTTATCATAAAACAGTGAGCAGGTGTGTTGTTTTACAGTCATACTGTTTACCCTCGGTTCCAGTATGGACCCACACAGGTGTCAGCGTCCCGTTGACTAAAGCTTGCAGGTGCTGTGCAGTTCCACATGGTGGCAGCATCGTGTAAAACGTCACTATGCGTCGTTTGCCGTTTGTGCATGTTGGCCTGTCTTGCTCCTGCTCTGTGCCACAATGTGGGGTGCCCCTCAGTTGTTTGTCACAAACCTTTTCTGCTGCTGTCTTCTCATGGGGTGTAAAGTGCTGTGCTGTGGTGATGTCCCCAGCTGTCTCAGAAGATATCTGATCAAAAATTTTTCAGGATTTTTAGACTCCATTCACCTTGAACAGTGAGTTTTTCCCTGGGTCCTAACTGGCGGCTCACACACACACACACACCCCTATTGATGAGAGGACACGTGTTGGGTTTTGTTATGCAATAATGTCCGGCTTTCTTACACATTTGGAGTTCTGATTTGTTTGTTAGCTGAATAGGAAAAACACCCACACACACGCACATTGACACACACATTCTTGTCCTTGGACATGTTAGTACCTTGGTAAATATGCACCAACCCACTTAAAGAAAAGGGACATGTATAGTTCCAGTGTCTTTCCCTCACCATGATAATCCCTGCTGTAACCCTCCCACCATGGAGAACCACATTCTGCACAGTAAAGCCATTTCAAACAGCACCTTACAGTGCAAATACTGTCAGTGCTGAAGTGTTGATTTCTCATTGGTGTACAGAGCAACTAGAGATACCTCCAGTAGAGCAGAGAGTGTGAGCTCCTCACATTTCAAACCCTTTTAAAATTCTTTATTCCATGTCCATTTCTTTTAGTGTAACTGTTTTTTGGTTAGTGTGTGGAAGCCGTATGTCACTCTCAGAATGGGCTGGGGTAACAGCATCAGACATGTATTTTTCTAAGTCACTGGATAGTTTAATTAATCCAGCCGCAAGGGGATGCACAAACTAGTGCATGTCTTTGTGCCGGTCCCAAGCCCGGAAATGGAGAGGGTTGCGTCAGGAAGGGCATCCGGCGTAAAAATTTTTTGCCAAACTAAATATGCGGACAAAAATAGAAATTTCCAAACCGGATCGGTCGAGGCCCGGGTTAACAACGACCGCCACCAGCACTGCTAGCCGACAGGGTGCTGGCAGAAATTGGGCTACTGCTGGCCAAAGAAGGAAGAAGAGAGGAGGAAGGCATGTCCGGAGGAAGGAGGAGAGGAGGAAGGTTAAGAGAGTGGACGTGAGGATAGGAACTTTGAATGTTGGTAGTATGACTGGTAAAGGGAGAGAGCTTGCTGATATGATGGAGAGAAGGAAGGTTGATATATTGTGTGTGCAAGAGACCAAATGGAAGGAGAGTAAGGCTAGGTGCATCGGAGGGGGGTTTAAACTGTTTTACCATGGTGTGGATGGGAGGAGAAACGGGGTAGGGATTATCCTGAAGGAACAGTATGTAAAGAGTGTCTTGGAGGTGAAGCGAGTGTCTGACAGAGTGATGGTTATGAAACTGGAAATTGATGGTGTGATGCTGAATGTTGTTAGTGCATATGCCCCGCAAGTTGGGTGTGAGGTGGAAGAGAAAGAAGAATTCTGGAGTGATATGGATGAAGTGGCGAGGAGTGTACCTGAGGGAGAGAGAGTGGTGATTGGAGCGGATTTCAATGGACATGTTGGGGAAGGAAACAGAGGAGATGAGGAGGTGATGGGTAGATATGGTGTCAAGGAGAGGAACGCAGAAGGTCAGATGATAGTGGATTTTGCAAAAAGGATGGACATGGCTGTGGTAAACACATATTTTAAGAAGAGGGAGGAACACATGGTGACGTACAAGAGTGGAGGAAGATGCACACAGGTGGACTATATCTTATGCAGGAGGGCCAGACTGAAGGAGACTGTAGACTGTAAAGTGGTGGCAGGGGAAAGCGTAGTTAGGCAGCATAGGATGGTGGTTTGTAGGATGACATTGGAGATCAAAAAGAGAAGGAGAGTGAGGGCAGAACCAAGGATCAAATGGTAGAAGTTGGAAAAGGAAAACTATAAGGTGGAGTTCAGGGAGGAATTAAGACAGGCACTGGGTGGCAGTGAAAAGTTACCAGTGAGCTGGACATCTACAGCAGAAGTGGTAAGGGAGACAGCTAGAAAGGTGCTTGGTGTGGCATCGAGACAGAGGAAGGAGGACAAGGAAACCTGGTGGTGGAATGAAGAAGTACAGGAGAGTATACAGAGGAAGAGGCTGGCGAAGAAGAAGTGGGATAGACAGCGAGATGAAGAATGTAGACAGGAGTACAAGGAGATGAGGCGTAGGGCAAAGAGAGAGGTGGCAAAGGCTAAAGAAAAGGCTTATGGTGAATTGTATGAGAGGTTGGACACTAAGAAGGGAGAAAAGGACCTGTACCAATTAGCTAGGCAGAGGGACCAAGCTGGGAAAGATGTGCAGCAGGTTAGGGTGATAAAGGATAGCAATGGAAACGTACTCACAAGTGAGGAGAGTGTGTTGAGCAGATGGAAAGAGTACTTTGAGGGGTTGATGAATGAAGAGAACGAGAGAGAAGGTTGGATGATGTAGGGATTATGAATAGGGGAGTGCAATGGATTAGCAAGGAGGAAGTTAGGACAGCTATGAAGAGGATGAAGAATGGAAAGGTTGTTGGCCCAGATGAAATACCTGTGGAAGCATGGAAGTGTTTAGGAGAGATGGCAGTGGAGTTTTTAACCAGATTGTTTAATGGAATCTTGGAAAGTGAGACGATGCCTGAGGAGTGGAGAAATGTACTGGTACCTATTTTTAAGAATAAAGGTGATGTGCAGAGCTGTAGTAACTACAGAGGGATAAAACTGATCAGCCATAGCATGAAGTTATGGGAAAGAGTAGTGGAAGCTAGGTTAAGAAGTGAGGTGATGATTAGTGAGCAGCAGTATGGCTTCATGCCGAGGAGGAGTACTACAGATGCGATGTTTGCTCTGAGGGTGTTGATGGAGAAGTACCGAGAAGGTAAGAAGGAGTTGCACTGTGTCTTCATGGACTTAGAGAAAGCATATGACAGGGTACCTAGAGAGGAGCTGTGGTATTGTATGAGGAAGTCGGGGGTGCCAGAAAAGTATGTAAGAGTGGTACAGGATATGTACAAGGACAGTGTGACCGTGGTGAGGTCTGCGGTAGGAGTGACGGATGCTTTCAGGGTGGGGGTAGGATTACATCAAGGATCAGCTTTGAGTCCTTTCTTGTTTGCAATGGTAATGGACAGGTTGACAGATGAGATCAGACAGGAGGCACCGTGGACTATGATGTTTGCAGATGACATTGTGATCTGTAGTGAGAGTAGGGAGCAGGTTGAAGAGACCCTGGAGAGATGGCGATATGCTCTAGAGAGAAGAGGAATGAAGGTCAGTAGGACTAAGACAGAATACATGTGCATAAATGAGAGGGAGGACAGAGGAATGGTGAAGATGCAGGGAATAGAGTTGGCGAAGGTGGGGGAATTTAAATACTTAGGATCAACAGTCCAGAGTAATGGGGAGTGTGAAAGAGAGGTGAAGAAGAGAGTGCAGGCAGGGTGGAGTGGGTGGAGAAGAGTGTCAGGAGTGATTTGTGACAGAAGAGTACCAGCAAGAGTGAAAGGGAAGGTCTATAAGATGGTAGTGAGACCAGCTATGCTTTATGGGTTGGAGACGGTGGCACTGACCAAAAGACAGGAGGCAGAGCTGGAGGTGGCAGAGTTAAAGATGTTAAGGTTTGCATTGGGTGTGACGAGGATGGACAGGATTAGAAATGAGTATATTAGAGGGTCAGCACAGGTTGGACGGTTTGGAGACAAAGTCAGAGAGGCGAGATTGCGTTGGTTTGGACATGTGCAGAGGAGAGATTCTGGATATATCAGGAGAAGGATGCTAGGGATGGAGCTGCCAGGCAAGAGGAAGAGAGGAAGGCCTAAGAGGAGATTTATGGATGTGGTGAAGGAGGACATGCAAGTGGTGGGGGTGACGGAGAGAGATGCAGAGGACAGGAGGAAGTGGAAGCTTTTGATCCGCTGTGGCGACCCCTAACGGGAGCGGTCGAAAGAAGAAGAAGAAGACTGGATAGTTTAATTGGTTGTTCTTCCATTTAAACTGGAAGTCATGTGGGGAAATAAGAACCCAAGTGTACAGCACTTTAACTTTCATTTAAAAAGTTATTTTTGTTACAGTTTATGAATTTATGGCTTTGTCCTATTAATGTCAGTGGAAAAGGAAAAGCACTATTGTAAACAGTCCAATGCAGACTTTTTATTTTTTACAAGAGATGCTTGTTCTTCAGATATGAATGTCTGAAAGAATCAGTGGGGCAGTGAGGTTTCCTGTTATTTGTTGGGAATCACTCTACAGAGGGTGTAATATTAAAGGGTACATTTAAAGGTAAATTTATTAGCAATAAAGTCCACAAAACAGGAAGCTGTGCCTACAAAGGGGATGGATGACAACAAAGAGACAACAATACAACATAGGCCTCTTGAGAGACACCAATATGCAAATGGAGTTCAGGATAAAACTCTTTAACAAGTTTCAAGTGCTGCAAGCACTTTTAGAAGACAAGGCAACCTTAGAAGACAAGGCAACCATAGAAAACCAGTGGCAGAGCGTCAGAGACACACTGACATCAACATGTGAAAAAGTAGTTGGCCACAGAAAATGCTCACACAAAGATTATAAAACAGCAGAAACCTTATGGAAGATTGAAATGAGGAAGCAGAAGAAATTAGCAGTGAACAACAACCACATAAAGGCATCAAGAGCAAGAGCACAGGAAGAGTACACTGAAGCCAACAGAGGTGAGGAGGAGTATCAAAGTGGATAAGTAAAAATACATTCATGGCCTAGCAGAAGAGGCAGAGCAAGTGGCTGGCAGTAGCAACTTGACACAGCTTTATGACATCACCAGGAGGCTACCAGGCAAATATGGCAAACCAGAAAGACTTGTCAAGGACAAAGAAAGGAATGACATCATAGGAAAAAATACCAACTTAACAGATTTGCAGAGCATTTTAACAAACTGTCAAACAGACCCACCCCACCCAACCCTCCTGAGATCCAGCCAGCTGAAATTGACCTTCCCATGAACTTTAATGGCCCCCCAAAGAGGAAATCAAGAAGGCAGTATTGAAGCTGAAGAACAGTAAGGCAGTGGGACCAGATGACATCTTTGCGGAGGCACTTAAGGTGGATGTAGACACCACTGTACAGTTGCTGCACAAGCTCTTTGGTAAGGTCTGGGAAGAAGAAAAAGTACAAACAAACTGCAAAGAGGGCTATCTCATCAAGCTTCCCAAGAAAGGCAACATCAGTAAATGTTCCAGTTACAGAGGGATCACCTTATTGTCTGTGCCAGGAAAATTTTTAACAGCATCATCCTGGAAAGAATGAAAGACTCAATCGACCTCCAGCTGAGGGTCGAACAAACAGGATTCAGAAAGAACCAATCATCCGCCAACCAACTATGCCTCATTGTAGAGCAGTCCTTGGAATGGAGCTCCTCACTGTGTGACAACTTTGCTGATTATGAGGAAGTGTTCAACAGTGTGGATGGAGAGACCCTGTGGAAACTGCTATGGCATTATGGTGTGCCCATCAAGATGGTTAGCATGATTAAGAATAGCTACAATGGAATGAGCTGCAGGGTTATCCATGATGGTTAGCTCACCTGATGGTTCCAGGTCAAGACTGGCATCAGAAAAGGATGTCTGCTGTCTCTGTTCCTCTTTCTATTAGGCATTGACTGGATAATGAAGACGTCCACAGAGCAGAGAAGGAACAAAGTACAGTGGACACTATGGACACAGCTGGATGACCTGGACTTCATGGATGATCGGGCACTGCTGCCTCACAACCGCCAACAGATACAGGAAAAGATCACAATGCTTGCAGACATCTCTTCACAAATAGGCCTCAACATCAAGAAGGAGAAGACCAAGATCATGAGAGTGAATCCAACCAGTACTGAACCAGTCATGCTTAAAGATAGAGCACTGGAAGAGGTGGAATCCTTTATCTATCTGGGGTGCATCATCAATAAGCAGGGTGGCACAGGCATAGACATCAAAGCACCCTTTCTACAGCTCAGGAACATCTGGAGCTCCAGAGAAATACCTCAATGCTCAAAAATCCAGCTGTTAAACTCCAACATGAAGTCAGTGCTGCTTTATGGTGCCGAGACATGGAGGATAATGAAGACAACTGTCAACAAAGTTCAGACATTCATTACCAACTGTCTGAGAAGAATCCTTCATATCCATTGGCCAGATGAGATCAGCAATGTCCATCCATGGCAGAAGACACAGCAGTTACCAGCAGGAACCAAAATCGGAAGAAAAAGATGGCGACAGATCAGCCACACACTAAGAAAACTAGCGTCTAGTGCCACCATACAAGCCCTAACATGGAACCCCCCCAAGGGAAGCGAAAAAGAGGTTTGAGAAACACCTGGCGATGGGACCTTGAGGCAGACATGAAAAAGATGGACCTTACCTGGAGCCAGCTAGAAGCAAAGGCACAGGATACAGGACTCTCCAGATCTCTTGTTGATGACCTATACTCCTTAAGTGGCGGTGGGGTCTAAATAAAGGGGAAATTGTTTTTGTGCTGAAAAAGATATGTGTGCAACAATAAATAATATAGCAGTAATTTACTTCTTGAAGTGGGTGAAGATATTAATATGATGAAAGACAAGTTTTAAGATATTGTAGAGGAATATTTTAAGTATCTGCTAAGATGGATAGATTTCCTATTCGATGGAGCTGTATAGGTCATGTCAACTTTTAGGCCAACTTCTGAGCCATGAGAAGGAAACCTTTCCTGTGATCCACTCATGAAAACAAAATCTTGAGTATGCAAAACTACATCTGCATAAGACAGAGGCATTCTGGAATCAAGTACTGTGGACAGGTAAGGTTAAAACCAAACTCTCTGGCCATAACCACAAAAGGTTTGTTTGGAGGAAAAAAGGAGAATTAAGAAACAAGCACCTTGCCAATTGTTAAGTGCGGGGGCAGATATGGTATGTTTTGTGGTTGTGTAGCAGCCAGTGGTGCAGGAAACATTGTGTTAGTACAGGAAAGAATGAATTCCACCATGAATTCCAAGAAATTCTCAAGGAGAACGTCATTCAGTTGGGAAACTGAAAGAAAGACGGGTTCTACAAGAAGAAACCTATCCGAAATATGCTTTCAAATTGACTATGACATCTCATTAAACATTTTTGGAATGGCTCTTGCAGTCCCCAGACATGAACGTTGCTGAAAATCTGTGGGTACATCTTAAATGTGTTGTGCATCCAAGACAGCCCAAGAATATCTCACAAGTAGAAGCGATGTGAAAGAAAAAATGGGGGGGGGGGGTTTTCCAAGAGTTTACAGACTTATAGCTGCCTACAAAAAATGTTTGCAAGCTGTTATTTTTGCCAAAGGGGGCATTACTAAGTACTGACTTAGTAAGGTGCCCAAATTTGTGCCATATTTACTTTAACATTTTAGTTCATCATAACTGTACATTGTTTCATAAAAAAATTTTTTTGGTGTGGAAGTTGTATTTACTTTTTATTTTCACTTCAAATGTCAACAAATTATATTTACTTTGGCCAGGGGTGTCCAAACTTTTGCATGGAACTCTAAGAACAGGTCTAAGCAGCCAAGAAGTGATTTTTGGTTCATTTCAAATTCCCTTGAAAAAAGATAAAAACACTTTGTACTGCATAATGTATCTTTTACAGTGTATATCCCTGGCAATGTTTATAAAGCAAAATATGTTTAGATGCACTCTTTTGTATTACATTTTCTTTAAAAAAAAATTAAAAATAGCAATATAAAGTGGAAACTCAGTCCATTTCATAAGACCAAAAAGTGAAGAACTTAAGAAAATGGAATTAGAATAAATTCAGAAACCAATCTTTTCGAAAAGCCATAACTCAAGCCTATCATGACACAAGGTACATTTGTAAATATAAAGGTTATGGTAACAGTGATAAGAACCATGCAATCAGCTGTGCAGCACATGGTCAACTGAGAATATTCTTGCTTTACTGAGGTGGGAACCTTGGAAAGAGGCACAATGGACAAAGAGTTTCTCCATGTTGCACTTTATTTAGGTTTGCGACAAGGACGAGTCCAGAAGAGGATGCCGCTGTGTAGGGAATGCACTGCATGTGGGGAAGGGCTTCTTCACACCTGCACTGAATGTGGTGCCCACCCTGTCGCCATGGTGCTGTGTGCAAGCATTAAGATGGACAGAGCTGGGACACTGTGACACTAGTACAAAGGGCCAAACACAACAAAAAAAAAATAAATAAAACTGAAGTGAAAACAAAAATTTCCTAGGTCCCTTTCTCTTCCCGTTACAGTCCAGCACAGTCAAACAGGCAAAGGTGTCTCCAAGTCAAGTGACACACACACTTCAGTGGTCCAGAATGCGCAGGTTTCCAGACACAATCTTGTTTTCCAGCATGGCACCTGCTGGAATGTCGATGCGGTCGCCGTGATTGGCAATGATGATGACCGTTCCCTGGAGAGGAAGTTCACACTGGTTTTTCCTACTGATGTGAAGGGGAATCTATAGAGGACAATACTGAGGACTTTGCCATGGGCTGAGCAGCATGGGGGCTTTGACTCACCTTGAGAGATACATGTTTTCCAAAAGTCACATCCCCAGACACAGTCAGGTGGTCCAACTCCAGCATATCAGGAATGCTCTCAAACCTGCTCAGGTATTCCTGCACCTATGTGGGGATGGAAACAAAGACCAGTGGGCACAACAGCAGCCAGACTGAGCCATGGCACTTTCTACATCCTAGTTCTCACCTGAAACACAACATCTAGCTACTAATATGTCGTGGATTTTAATGGGGGAGAGGAAACAAAGTTATGAGCAGAGTGTACATTAGTGAAGACGGTGTTAAAAGTGTTACGCTCCTGACAAAATACAACATCGACCAGGCATTGACTGTACTACATGGTATTATGACCCAGTGCTGGGATGCAGTACCTTTGTGAAGGAGCTGCCCAGCTTAACGTGGGGTGTTGTTGGGAACTCGCGCTTCTGGCTCATGGTAAGTGACCCAGCATCCAGACTGTACAGGTTGGACATGACGAGAAGCAGATCCGATGTTGTCTTCACAGGCAGGAAGCGACTGCGTGGCACATTGATGCCCAGTGCATTGTCAAAACATTTAATGGCTGCACCCACTGCTGTCTCCAACTGGACTACGTTGAGTCCACCATCTAGGGTCTGGGGGAGGAGGAGGACGGACGGACACACACACACACAAAATGGTCATGTGAGAGGGATGTGTGCAATATACACTTATTGTACAACATGATGTGTGTGAGCACTCTTCTCAGGGTTTGATAGACACAGGTAATGTCAATAGGTTTTCATTGACAGACAGGTACAATCAGCCATTTCTCCACGATGAACAGGTGTGCAACTAATTAATGTGATGCAAAATGATGCATAATAATAAACTAATTGTCATCTGGGTTTTCCATTTCAAAATCATTTCTTGCTCAGAAGCAAGAATAGCACCAGCATATTGCTATTTTGAGTGATTTAAGAAAACCCTAATAGTAGTATGACATAATCCATTTGATTTGCATTTATATTCTGTCACAAATTAATTTTTGCATTAAAACTATACTGCAAGCAAAAATTTAACTGCCAAACTTCTGCAGAATTCCTACCCATTAAAGATGATTTTAAACCTGAAAATTTACACTCATTTAGCAATATTCATCTCTCCCAATAGTCAGTTTTTCCACATATCTGGTTTTCACCTTGCAGTCTGACATGATAAACAGTATACCTATATACTATATTATACACCTTCTGTCTGATATGATGAACGGAACTCATTTGAAAGTTGCATCAAGTGGCTCTGTGAGAAAGACTGACAAGTGCTGCACTATGGGAATTATGTACCCAGACCCTCAGTTGTTGTCTGTCACTGCTGTCTCACTTGCATACTAAAGTGTTGGAATTTGCATGGTTTGTTTTGCACTACTGTGTTTCAATTTTCTCATTATTTTACTTATTTACATTAACATACTGCCTTCACTTACACTACTGCTGTAAGTTTCCTTTATGAAATCATACCATACACAACCATCAATAATACAACTTCTGCAAATAGCTCAGTTACCATATAGCTCCATTAGACCTTAAAAATAACAACTATAAAATAACAAATCTTTAATGTGTGCTTTTATG
This sequence comes from Heterotis niloticus, assembly GCA_018136845.1. Lineage (NCBI taxonomy): Eukaryota > Metazoa > Chordata > Actinopteri > Osteoglossiformes > Osteoglossidae > Heterotis > Heterotis niloticus. The sequence continues at coordinate 11,348,476 of CM030889.1, forward strand.
TACAATTTAAAAGAAAAATAACAAATTAATACAAATTCATTGTTACCTCTATCCCAAAAATTCTCAAATGTAGAACTATGAGGATACTTTTAGACATACATTTTTATGTTGGCTAGTCCAACCATGTGAGAAATTCAAAAAAAGCATCAGACACCACCAAAATTTAAACAAAGTAATTTAAAAAGAATTATTTACTGGGTATAAACAATGAAAAAGTAAAGCTGTGTTGTTGTTCATTCTATTTTAATGCATTATACTCCTTTTCCCTTATGATATTATGCATCATTTGTGACTTGGAGGTCAATATGGACCAGATACTGGCAACTTTTTTCTGGTTGTCTGTGTTCTGCAACTGTACAGAAAATGCAAAACGTGATGGGTCAGGTAAAACATAAAATGCATTCGTCTGGTGGACAGCAAGCCCCACACAGCCTCCATGAAGCCAGAAACCCTTCAGCGCAGTCACTTGATGTGGATGTGTTGTCTGTGTGGTCCTCAGGCTCCTGTGGCTAACACACACCTCCTCTGCTGCTCTCCCATCCACTCTCTGCTCACCTTGGGGTTCACAATGATCTCCATGTCCATTGCATTCTGCTCCTGCAGCCTCTTGATAGCAGCCAGCGAGATCCACAAGTTGTTGGTGTTGAAGATCTTGAACTTTGTGACAGACTTAAACTCATCCACATGGGCCTTGGGCACCTGGGCAATCTCCAGTAAGCGCAGCTTGCCATCATACTCGATGAGTGTTCCACCCTGCATGCAACACACAAACATCTTGACAGCAGCACTCAGGAGGTGGTGCCCTAAGCTCATCAGCACCCAGCATTATTTTTATAGGGAGGTGTGATGATACAAACATGATAAATATGAATATGTGTTGTCTTCAGTGTAACACCTTCAGCTCAGCTTTCAGCATTTAGAAGTTGTGCAAGTTTTTCTCAAATTTTTATGAAGATATTCTACAGCATTTCAAAAAATCAGGTGCTGTGTATTTATTATTTCTTGTTTGGCCATTTCTTAACATCCCTGAACAGAGGGATCTCCTCAACTTACTAACACTGTTTGGGTCAGAGGTCTATCCATAACATCTCATCGTAACTCCAGAACTTTTATCACTAATCCATAAAACTGGGGTGTCCAGTCTTTTCCAGCCAGCAGCCACAGTCATAACTGAGAGCTGGGGGCTACACTTATAAACTGCATTATTACACAATTCAAAAGAATTTCTAGCATTTATGGTAGGTATAGTCTATGCTGTAAATTTTACAAATGTTCTTGCACGTTCCATTGCATGAAATGGTTTTTGAAACACTGCTGCAAGGTTCCTTGATTTATTCAGAGATGCTGCATAAACTGCAAAAAATGTTTGTTCATTAAAATTAAAACTATAATGTCATAAAGGCCTGTTCAGTGCTGACTGACTCTTCCCACAGATATGTACAATTCCCCTCATCTTGTTAATGACTACAGATGCTCAAGAATACCAGATACGAGCTGTAAACACTGTGGAATTGAGTTAAATTATGACAGCTGATTCTCCTCTACTTTTTGAGTTACTCTTGCTGTCATCTATCAGCTTGAGGGGTAAACACAGGTCGCATGTAAACAGCTACTAGTAGAAACTTAACATCAGTAAAAATTAAAATAAACTGTAATCTGTTTTTATCTTTGAAAATTCACAAGTTAAGCATTCATATTATGAGGAGTCCATGTATACAGAACATGTACTTTTTCACAGGTAGAAAACCACAAATCAAGTGCATGTCCACAGTGTCACCTGCAAGTAGGTGATCATCAGGAAGCAGTGTATTGGGGTGGGGTTGCCCTGCTCACCTTGACATCAGCCCTGGTCTTGTCAGTCACCTCCATGACAAACTCGCAGCGTTTGCCATTCGGCTGGTTCATCAGGTAGTGCAGGATGTACAGATCCACAGTGGCACCCAGGTTGTCAATGTTGGATACGAAGATGTACTCTTTCCCTTCTAAAATCAGCTGGTCCAGGAGGCCTGAGTTGTAGAAGCTGGCATAGATGTCACCATGACCTGGGGGGTACCAAGCATCTACATTCTCACCCGTCATCCCCAGACCTGTTGCCACTGGCAACAAGGACTCCTTGTTAATTCGGGGGTACCTAGTGAGAAAAAGGTAGGGGACAGCAAGTGATTTTAATGAGTGGGTGCTGAACTGAGAACAGTCAGTCAATGTAACATTTAAGAACACCTGGAACCAGAAACGTTGTTCACCCTCAGACATCAGAGCTGTTAGCTGACATGGGAGGAAGCTGAAAGGAAGCCATTTGACTGGAGTGGGCAGAACCAGGAGACCATCCGAGTCAAGAGGCCAGGTGATCAGCAAGGATGGGGACAGCAGGTCAAGGGTGGGGCCATGAGATCATGTGACCAGAGAAAGCTGGGAACAGCAAACCAGAAGACCAGAAAAGGTGGGGACAAGAGACCACATGACCAGAGAGGTCAGGGACAGAAGACATAAAGGGGCAATGGAAGATATATACAATGCAATGTTCTCCATTTTGAAAAACGCAAATATTCAGATTTTCCTGGTTCATTTTTCTTCTCCTCTTCGCAGTCTGTTTGTTAAGGTGAGATTATGGAGTTTGTAAACATGGTAGCAAGGTGTGTCAGGAATTTAAACTTGAGCCCCACTTCCCTGCATACATCTTTCTTATTAAATATTAATAATCTGCCATTATTGCTGCAGCCTCACATTAAGTCTTAACTGCCTGGCCTTGTACAGAGAGGTCAGTGCAGTTGGAGGACCTCCATATGCAGGGTTTGCGTGGTCTGGATACTGGCCTCTCGCGGCACTGCCCCTGCTGGCCACAGCAAACCAGATGGAGAGACTCTGTACCTGCTCTGGTTGAAGGTGTAGATCTTAACCCTGTAGTGTGTGTACTTCTGCAGGATCTTCTTCGTGTCCTCATCTGTGTTGAAGGAGTTCATGAGCACCAGAGGGACGTCTGTGTTGTAGGTCTTGTTCAGGTGCTAAGAAAGCATGGGGAGGGTGAGATAGGGTTTGACTTTGGAGGTACAGGATAGGAAATATACTATGTAAGCAGGGTAAAGACTGCATCTACAAAGATTTTCATATAGTACAAACAGGCTGGGTGTGTGGTGGGGATATTGTGGACAGCATATAGAGGATGATAGCTAAGGGTCTCAGCTCAGTAACACAGTGGGGCATGGCATACAGCACCCTCCCAAGACAGTCTGTAAGAGGCTGCGCCTGCAGTCTCATCCAACTGTTTCATCTAGCCAGGCAGCAAGTGGATGTTGTCATGACGGAAATGTTTAGAAAATAAGATTCATAAATAAGGATGTGTTGAAGAAGTTGCACATGTGACTGTTAATGCTAAGGTCCTTAGGCTAATACCTGCAAAAGACTACACCCTTCCGTGGCTGCTCACCTCAATTTGCTGCACGGTCAGGTCCAGGAACGTGTTCTCGTTGCGTACGCTGATCAGACTCTTGGGTCCTTTGCAGCCCATGCTGGTGCCCAGGCCACCATTGAGCTTGACCACTACAAGTTTGTCCAGGCAGTCAGCCACACTATCTGGGAGACCACGGGCCTTGATCCTCTCATAAGGCTGGATCTGCACATGGACCGCAAACAGGTAGACAACTGTGTCACTGACCAGGTGTTCAACAGCCTCTCTCATGCAGCAAAAACACATGCCTCCACAGCAGGCAAGCCATTCCCAGTATCTTCTAGGAGCACAATTCAAGCAATGGTCCCCTGCTCCTCCACACCTCCTTCCCACCAGTAGAGTGCATGTTGACTGTATCTATGTTAAAACTGAACAACCAAAACCAAAATGATGATTTTATATTACACTGCAAAAACATCTATTTAATGCTTTTCTCAACAATACCAAAGTACTGAGTTACTTACACAGATTTATCCATTTATACACTAGGGTAATTTTTACTGTACCAGTGAATAAATACCTTAGCTCAAGGGTACTATAGCAGTAGGTGGGATTCAAACCTGGGTCCTTTAGATTTAAAGGTAGCAGCTCTAGCTCCCATGTCCCCTATTGCCTTTGTGAAGCAGGTCTGAAAGCACGTTTACAGCAGCAGTTCTCTGCCTGCACAACGATGCTAGAATAGAATGCCATCATACAGATAGGAGCAGCTGCCCAAATAGGGTATGTGTGTGTGTGTGTGTGTGTGTGTGTGTGTGTGTGTGTGTGTGTGTGTGTGTGTGCGCGCATGCACGCACGCATGTGTGTCTTGTGAGGGAAAGTGAGAGCTGTGTGACAGTTAAATGTTTACACACAAGAAGCACTTGGTTTCCTTTATTACGTAGTCTCTGCAAAGTATCCTCCAGTTCTAATAAATAGAGGTGTGGCACCCCCTCATTCTTATTCTATTTCAAAACCCTTCTGCAGAACCTGGTCAGAACCCCATTGGCTCAAATCATCACCTGGAGCCCGACAACAGGTGTCACTCTAGCAACTCCTGCAATCACAGATCTGGAGACTCGACGCAGATTTACCCCTTCCACAAGACAAAACTCACCGAATCTTCAGGAGGGCGGTGGATCTTGGCCCAGTCTACCGAGGGACCTTTTGCCTGCAGGAACCTGTGGAACAGCTTCTTGAAACCCTCAAAATCCTTCCTGGCAACCTGCAAGAAGGGTAGTGCCCTTAAATACAATGGTGTGGTAGTCAGCTTGAGCTGAATAACCCCAGTCAGATGATGGACTCGGAACACTGACCCACACCATTCAATGGGGTAAAAACAGTTAATGATTAAGGCCGTTTAGTAACCTGCTCCATCATAAACCTGGAGGAGCATGGTGTCACCTGTAACTGACATACGGAAACAAAACTGTGCTTTAATTACAAAAAGAATGAACTTGAATGTACAGGTTGGACTTGATAAACCACAACAAAACCTCTGAGCCAGTTCCCTCCATGCCAAACAGCTAAAAATCATAAGCAGTATTTCTGCTGTGTGGCACAGGTGGATTGATGGATTGGTGCCTCACAGCCTCTGGTGCAGTCTGTGGTGAGTTTGCATGTTCACCCCATGTTCATTGGGGTGTCTTGTGATTGGGTGACATCCCATGCTATGTGTACCCTACGTTTCCAGGTTAAGACTTTGAAGCACTGTGATCTCAGATCAGTGGTTATTTATGATAGATGGAGTATTACAATAACAAGTGTGCCCATCTGATTTTGCTGGCAGGTTGACAAGCTCCCCTGCCAAATTAGTTTAACTTTGTGTGTGTGTGTGTGTGAGAGAGAATCTTAAATTGGCTTGACTGTCTAATGTCAGAACATGCAGACGCTGTCAGCCAGGACCTTCTATTGCACTATAAAAGTTAATAATTGCCCTGACTGCAGTTTTGTGGTTGAGACTGCTGGATGGCTCAGTTGCGTAACATTTCAGGAAAGTGGGTGTGACTTGGAAAATGGGTAGCTGGCTAATGCATGGCTCCACTGTGGCACCCAGGGCAAGACATAGAGATTACAGAGAAGAGGAAGAGAGTTGCAGAGAGAAAGAGGTTACACCAGTATCTTATCCTGAAAGTAAATAGTGAAAGATACATCCTACGGATGTGCCAGGATCCTGTTCATGTTGTGAAATCTCTCCTGATACTGAAACACCATTCATCATGTTGAGGGCCTTGGAGTGCTCTGAGGCCCCCATCAGCCTTACAGCTGAGACTGTGCAGTGCTCCTCTGTGCCATGTCACAACCCCGGTGCAAACCCACCTCTGTGTTGGAGCCCTCTGCAACAGACAGCAGCTTCTCCAGCTCCTTGTCCATGGAGGCCTCCAGCTCCTGTCGCATCACTTCCTGGAATTGTGCCATTCTGCTGCAGGGAGCCGTCCCAGTCAGCCCTGAGGAGAGACCCCAGCCGTCGGTACAAGGTGCTCAGACATGCAATATTCAGCAAACAGAAACCATCGACCACAAGCTGCACCTGTTTGCGTTATACATCCGCAAGGTGGGATTACGGCACAGTAATTGAAGACCCTCATTCTTCAGTCTATCCCAACATCTGAGACAATCTTATACACAAACTCTTTGCATCATAAATGGTTAACTTTTAATTTCCTAAAATACAATTTTTAAGTTTAATTCAATTATATTTTCTTCAATATGCTATTTTGTAACAATTCTACATATAGTAGAAAGAACATGGCCTCTGTTTTCCCTTAAGCCAATAGATGACAGTAAAGAGTACTCAAACGCAGTATGGCATTTGGGACCACCTTACTTCAACTCACTTCCACAGTGTTTACAGTGTGTCGTCTGTTCAAATAATTAATAAGATAAAGAATATAGCACATTTTAGACTGAACAGTTGCAATCTGCACTGAATAGAAGAAAAAATTACATATTTTACATTTGAACGTGGTTTTAATTTTAAAATAACTTGTACTTATTCAAATATACTTACAAAGTCTTACAGCATTATTTATTATGTCAGCATACAAAGTTTTTATAGAAGTTAGTTAATCAAGGAATGTTTGCATTATCAATCTTTTGTTCAGTTTGACTTTGTAGTGAAAGTTACAATGAAACAGATTTATAAATGAACATCAGGTCACAGGTGCGTTTGTGAGTTGTGGAGCAACTTTGAAAGATCAAAGCTATTTCCTAGAGGTGTAAATGTTGCGTAAATGAGAGTCTTGAATATAATTTAAGTCAATCAATCAATGGCTTCACGCAGCTTGGGTGTGTAAATAGCCACACATAAGATGATTCATAATCCAACATGACAAACTTGTATGCTGCGTATTTTTGCTATTCCATGACACATTATTTTATTTGAAAATTTCAGAATAAGATCTGGTGGTAATGGAAAAAACTTCAGGAAAGAGGACAAGATGAGCAGCAACCAGATGAATATTCTCAATCTCCATTTCAGTGAACACACTCATTTAAACACTAAGCAAACAAATGAAGAACAGAAGTTTCTGTATAGGATACAATAAAATCATCACCTTAGGAAGTAAGGATTTAATCTGTGAATAATCAAAGAGGAAAGTAAGAATAATTTATGCTGATATTTACTTGACGCATTTGTATGAATGAGTGGAATTGATACATAAATGACCCTCCCTGTGCAAGGACTCGGTAGCCCCCCTGATGTCATCATGCATGCCCAACCATTGTGCTTATTGATTCTCTACTTACAGTGTTTGCACCATTCAAATAGCTAGGTATTTATTACTACAGTAAAGGTACAACTGCTACAGTGATCGCAAGGAAGTGGAACTTAACCCAGCAACCTTCTGGTTACAGTCCAAGTTCTTATCTGCTTCCTGCAGAGTTGAATCTGAATTAGATTTTACTCAGGTACTGATCTGAGTGACATGGGCTACTGAACACATACAGGTTCAACTGGCTCCTGATTTTTATCAGGTGTGTTTTTCCTCAGAAAAAACTGAATTATCCGCAGTTGCTTTATCATATTCAAACAAAGGGCACCTTGGATTGGTAGTAAAGGTTTATATAGTAGACACTCATCAGTCAGATCATTAGCACACTATAACATGCTTTGGGCCTTTCTTGAGCACTTACAGCCCTGACAGGTGTTCACTGGGGAAGGACAGGTGAAGAGAAACTGTGAACAGTAAATTCCAACACATCCTTGACTACTCCAACAAACCATTTCATAATGATTACATAGCCACATTGGTCCAAAGTCAATGGCATTTTCCACAGGTTATAAACCTGAACATTTTACTTTACTGTAGCCTAAGTGTATTTCTAAAGAGTGCAGACACAGAGTGCAGGACAGCAGAAGAACTGGATTCCTCCAGTGGAACTTAAATGACTTCAGAGGTACACCACCTAGTAAAGATTTTTTTGTTTCTGTTCAGACACACCTGAATGACTTCCACAGGACTGGCAGTACTGTGGCAGCAGTTCAAAGATGAACTAACTCACCTGTTATACAGTCACAAGTAATACTGTTTCACCTGTAATACAGTTACCAGTAGTAGCTTAACCATTAATAAATATTAAGTGGATTTTACAGTTACTTCTTATTTCTATAATTAAAGCATGTTAATAAACATCATTTATCACGTTTAAACATCTTGATATTTGCCAAAAAAAAGTTTTAACTAATGGATATAAAGTTACTGTTGAGACGATTTTCCAAAAAACTGAAACCTTCTTACCTTCGATATACAGAGACATACCGATGGTCCCTCTCTTCCACGCAGCGCAAATTATTACGTGTACTGCTGTGTATTTGTATTAAACAGGGTCTTCCGCACAGTTGGACTCTTCGTCCTGGTTTGCTTCGACACTTCAAGCAGTTTTGCGCAGTTAACACAGCTCGCAAATTAAACTTTTAAAGATCCCAACAGGAAGTTCCTGAGGACCGAACCGCGCAGTCATCTTCGGTTCTCCTTACGATCTTGATCCTTTTTCTGGAAGCCGTCATTCGCGAACTCATTCATCTGTCCATATTAATGAATTGATCAACGAATTAATTACTTCTTCCCTTGTATTTCCTGAAGAGCGGAGTCGCGAAGGATACAGTGTGTCCGTCCTCCTCATTACTGCATACCGGATACTGTACTGGATACTTTGTATCCACCCCACAACGCCCCCCGCTTCTCCACGGCACGGTAGGCCCGCCTGTTCTGCGAAGCCCCTCCCACTGTCTCGGGCGCTCGCTCCCATCGTGCCCCGCCCCCCCTTCCTGCCGAGAGCCCGAAGACGCGCTGCTCTTCGCCAGCAGGGAAGTTTAACGGGCTTCGGACCTTCAACCAGGCGGTTAGTCAGTAGAGAAACACCTCCAGTACCCACACACTGCGCGAAAGCAAGGTAACCGGGCCGTTGTACACACACACACCATGAATTCTGGACCGTGAACATGCCCATAGCCATTTAATAGACACGCGCACCCACCTTCGGATATCTTGTGTTTCCGCTCTAGCGAGTCAGCGCTGCACGGAGTTCACAGCAGCGTGGAAGCGGCGTTCAGGCGGCACTTAAAGCAAAATGTGCTTTTACGGTTTAACCACAACATAATCCTGGCAAAAGCAGGAGGCTCTGCGCGCTCAGTGGCCCCGAGGACGCGCTTCGGACACAGAGGAAAAGCGACGTGTCGCCTGAGCCCGACCTGAGGCAGCACGAGACGCGCGCATCCTGCGTTTCCATTGGTTTGCACGCAAACACTCTGCATTCTCATTTGTTCTCATGGAAAGAACTGTGTTTTTATTGGCGTTCGCAAGAGCTCTGTATTCTTATTCACGTTCACGGTCGACTGTCAGATAGAGGTTAAACGTTTCAGATAATAAACTTCCGTAAGCACACGTTTCCTTTTCTATTAAAAGAGACATGTTAAAGAAACCCATACCCACTATCATTCAAATGAAGCAGGTTAGTATATAGACATACTTCGCTCCCTTGCATCTGTTCTCAAAATATATACTGCGAGACTGTCAGCAAATACATTTTCTCACACATTTAAGCATAAAAATCAATTTCGGTGCTAATTGTTCATGTATTAATTCACACACTATTTTTAAAAGTTGAACCACAGTATATGTTATTTTGCAAATTATATTTGTAGATCATGTTGAATGAAATCTGTGCAGAATTGAACTACGAATTTTATTAAAACCAACGGACAGCAATTGGGTTCTGGGCGCAGCCAATCAGAGCTTGAGTTCCTGCTCGGTTCTCTGTATCTATGTGGGATCGGCTCCCATCTTCGCCCGTCTTCCGACCGATATTTTATTGTTTTAAAATTTAAAATTGCCAGTGTCAGTGGATTGCTTTTTGGGCCGCGTTCTAAGCTGACAATTTAATACTTCCGACATTCTTGTCGTTTCAGTGTCTAGATAGAAGACTGTGCCGATTATATTTCGACTAGGTTTTATTATATGACTACTACGTCAAAAACGAAAACTCATAAAATACCTCTATTTTAGAACGGGAACATATTTTATACACAAAACCATATTTCCTCTAATCCACGACTAGTTCTGTAATATTTAAGGCTTTTGATCTGCGATGTTATTTTTCAGATATTTAAGCAATTTATTACACCCACTTTAATGATTACGTGAGTATCAACATTTTAGACTCCACACAATTAGGCCATTGCATAAAGCGATAAAATAAATATAAGATTTTTTTATTAAATGCGCAAATAAAACACGTCATATTTTAACAAATCACATACGTGACCCTGAATGAATATATTAACCAATCGTAACCCAGTACTTCTACAGACCAATCGCAACATTGTCGTACTTATGTCGTTTAACGCACTCATCCTATTCACGTGATTATTTCGACCAATCGGTGAATTATTTTTGGTCCCACGTGGTACTTGTTCTAAAGTTCCACCGAAGTCAATGTGCCATCGTGTGGACAACAAGGAGAACTGCACCAATTTAAAAAAAAAAAAAAAAAACACAAAACCGTCCGCGTTGTTGACCGTGCAGCTATGATTTTTTTTACCAGCGGGATTTCGACATAAATTTTCAAAATGTTGGTACTCTCTGGTTCAGCTTTTTAATTGACTTGTTTGTGATTAACCACAATTGTTTACTACTTTACTGTTTAAACCATTTACTGCATTTTCAAAGGTGAGATTTGTCTGTAATGGAACTGGCCCTCCATTCAAGAGCAGTATGAAACTTTATAATAAATCCAGACAGAAAAAGAGACTCGCTGGAGTGTTGTGGTTTATTGTAGAGCTCAATATGCAGCCACTGAAATGAGGACATGACCAGTGATTGACAGTTTTCCACTTTCCACTACAGTGAAAATCCCAGACAATTTATACATTATGCATTCTTGCAATGACACACTTGGAAGCTGAGATGCTTGGAGGTGATCAGAGACGGGAGTTGGGGGGTTTCTGGGGTTGTAAGTGCTGTGATGCTTGGTGGTCCTGGGGGGGGTGGCAGTCACACCACCAGGAATGACACGGCTGTGTCCCTCTCCTCTACCAGCTCAGCGGCCGTGGCATCCATCTTGCCTCGCGAGAAATCGTTGATCTCCAGCCCGTCCTTGATCTTCCAGGACTTGTCCTGCAGAAGATTTAAGAAACAGAATCAGAAGTTTTCAGATTCCTGTGGTTGGAGGGATAGAGATCCTCAGGGGGCCTCTGTAGCACACCAGCTTGTACGATGCATGTACCCCACCTTGATCACCACTGGGAAGGAGAATATGAGGTCATCAGGGACATCATAGGAGTTCCCGTTGGAGTAGACACCCATGGACACGAAATGACCCTGGAAAGGAAGGGGGAGTTAAGCAGATGGGAGGAGCAAATCAAGCGTTTGATTTTGACTAAGAAATGCACAGCGCGCGTGTCACACACACACCATTGAACACTAAGGATGGAGATGGTACTGACCTCTGGGGTACCAAACCAGATATCCCTCATGTGGTCACAGATGGCCTTGGCAGCAGACATGGCACTGGACAGTTTCCTTGCCTTGATGACAGCACCTCCACGCTGTTGCACAGTCTGAACACACACATGGTGTAATTTGGATTCTGCACACCTCCCAACAACAAAGCAACATGAAAACAGAGTTTACCTCTTGTTTACTGGATTCACCTGTTTTATAGTCTTTACAGAAACAAAGGGAACTTGTTTTGCTATAAATAATTTGTGTGTACTGTGTGCATGCATGCATGCTTATACTGTATGTGTGTGCACCTGGTACAGAGAGTCGGTGTGAAAACCTGTCAGTCTGCTGCTCAGGTTGGCTGATGGTAGTGACTCAACAACATTCAGTCCATTTGGTCAATGCCTAACCAGCCTACCAGGAAACCTCTCACCTCTCTCAATCGCTGTTCCACTATTGACTCTAATGATAATTAGATAGTTGAACTCTGAGAACTCACCTTAAAAAGAATTTTTTGTAACAAGGGGAAGACAAATTCATTTTAATAAAAGTAGCCATACTGAGGGCAGCTCCAAAATTGCAATTAATCTATAAGCTTTAAAAAAAAAAAAAATTACATTTTTGTTTTTCACAGTACCATTTACATTAATACTAATATGATTATAAAAAACCTAGAAGATCTTTGCCTGTTCTTACTCACAGAAATGAAGTCGCCCTTGAGCCAGTCATCATCCTTCACCGCATCAAACACATCTGTTTCCGTGCCATTGATCATGACCTTGGCATGGTGCACGTCAGGGTATTGAGTGGATGAGTGGTTTCCCCAGATTATAATGTTTTTCACATTGTCTACAGAGACCCCGACACGCATTGCTACCTGTAGGAAAGTAAGCACAACACCATAGAGGGCTGGGATGGTGGGGAAGGACTGAAGGCAGGATTTCAAATGTCCAGGTGAATAAGATATAAACTGATGGAGGCAGCTAACCTGCGAGCTAGCACGGTTGTGGTCTAGACGGGTTAGGCAGGAAAAGTTCTCCTTGGGAATCGAGGGAGCCGACTTGGCAGCAATAAGGCAGTTGGTGTTGGCTGGGTTTCCAACCACTAGGACCTGGATGCAGGGACACAACAAAACATCATTTTGGAACACAGCACCCCATGGTAGAGAGAGAGCTGGACTACAATGTGAGACACGATTTCATATGTACATTGATTCCTCAACTTAAAAACACTATTAGGACTGAAGTCCTGTTAGAACTATTTGTTCAAAATCCCATCGTTTATTTTACGTCTAAGTCACAATTGAAAGCCTGAAAGATGAAGACTTTTTATTCTCATATATTTATACACTTGAGCTGCATTAAATTAAATTTTAATAAAAAGGCAGTTCCTCCACAAACTCCTATTCAGTATTTCACAGGTCCATTCCATGAACATGTGCAACGTTCCTCATCTTATTGATCACCAACAGGGACACAAGCTGTAAAAATTCTATAAGAGAGGTAAGTTGAGGTCATCTTACAGTTCTGTTCTGCTTGGCCAAGTAAACACATGCTTTTGCACCACAAAGCAACATTTTAAAAATGGGTCAGTGAAGTAAATGCAATTATTAAAAATAAACAAATTGGAAATAAATAATTGGAAAATATTCAGCTGACTTCAACAGTGCTAACAGCTCAATAGGATGAAGAACATTTCAAAGGCTTACAAATTGGTAACTCAAACATTAATAATACAAGCAACCAGCAGAAGGTTATTATGGAAAACAGTAGTTACTGCTAGGGTTCAGCTTAATAACCCTTTATCAAGCGATTAAACATATTTGGTAACTTCAACGGACATCCAAAATGCCCTTCCCATGCCTCTCTGTGGAGGGTTGAAATTTTGAATTTCCAAGTATTTCAATTAGTGCCCTATAAATGGTTAAGGGAAGTGAATTGAACACCATCTCTGAATGGTCCATCACCTTCACAGTCTTCTTGGCATACTTGTCCAGTGCTGCCCCCTGGGATTTGAAAATGTTCACGTTCGCCTTCAGCAGGTCCTTCCTCTCCATGCCTTCCTTCCTCGGCATGGAACCCACCAGAATGGCAGCATCCAGGTCCTTGAAGGCTACCTCCTCCTTGTCAGTTGGGACAATCTCTGCAACAGAGCAGGAGGAAAAATTTATCAGATGGGCCCCACAGATACTTGTGATACTCCCTGAATTCCTGCTCAGATGACCAGTTCACAGCCACTTCCTGTGGATGCAGCAGACCTTTCAGGAGCGGGAGGGCACAGTCCTGCAGCTCCATGACGACACCTTCCAGCACTGGCAGCATGGGGGGGATGTCCAGGAGAAGTAGGACAATTGGCTGCTCAGAGTGGAGGGGGTGGAGATAACTGTTATGATCAAAGAGGAGGTCACTGCAAAGTGAGTGGTGATGGAAACGCTGACCTCACCTGGTCTTTGCCAAAGACATCCCCTTTGGCAATGCTGTACAGCAAGGAGTATGCAATCTGGCCGGCGGCACCAGTCACCAGCACACGGATAGGGTCAGACTGTGGGGCGACAGAGCATGTGAGCCTCCTCAATGGGTAGAGCAAGAACAACATGAGCAGCACATACAGCGCTACTTAAATACACAACTGTGACCTGGGGATTCAAATACACACAATACAGTGACCCAGGGGATTCAAAGACACAGTACATTGACCCCGGGATTCAAAACACACAATGGTGACCCGTGTAAAAAGTGTAAAAACAGCGCCCCCGGCGGTGACGTGGGAGTGACGCAAATATATATGTGCGTGTGAGAGGGGGGTGGGCAGGTATTTATAAACGAGCAGAGGACAAATTCATAATTCATTTTCCTCAAGGTCTTCAAACACAAAGCGCACAACGACCGAAGCAAAATTCCCGCCTGTTAAACCCAATTTAGTAGCAGCATGTTGGTGAGCAAATGAAAGCATGAACGAATTAGTGAATGATTTCTCAAACAAATCCCTACAAATCCCTATGAGAAAAACACGGTCTCCGGCGTCCGCAGTGACTTTGTCATTCCCCACAAGTTACAGCGTGTTTCTCTTTACAAAGAAATGCATTTCACTCACTGCAGATTTACCATGATTTTCCCGTAAATCTGCAGGTGATGACCTCTAAGCTGAGTTAAGAAAATCTGAACTGAGTTAAGTTGTATTGTCTGCACATTTAAATAAATCCATGCTTTAGTGTTTTATTGCGTACTGCATATCCAGTACTCCCTCTCTGATGCGTTACCGTTAGAGAACCGTTAGTACCGATGCAGAAACAGAACCCCATTCAGTAAAACACCTTTGCACACTTTAGAAAGACGGGAAGGGACAATTTATCTCACCATGTCGCTGTTTTTTTTTTTTTAGCTGAAAATCGCACTCCGGTACAATGGGGAGGTCACCTCTACTTCACCAGTCCTGTCGGCAGGACTGTCACGGGGTGCTGGGGCTCCGGGCGGTTAGCAACTCGGCTTTCCGCTGCATTCTGGGAAATGTAGTGTTAGTGTACAAGTTCGGCAAAAATCGGCCTGTGAAAATGGACTACATTACCCAAGACTAACTGGTGTATGTCGAATTGAAAAACGTAATGTAACTATTCGGTTTTGTCCAAAATTCTAACACGGTGACTTCATAAATTGAGTTTATTAACCAAGACGCACTGTTTCATAACAAGCTCAAAATATTTTTAATTTGATGACGGTTCCTCAAAAGTCCCTATATAGCGACTGGTAAAGTGGGCTATATAGCAAAAGATAAAATGGTTTATGACGAGACGGGAAATGTAGTTTATCTGGTCGATGTTGCCGGAACTTCAACGTGGCGATATCGGAAACGGACTACATTACCCAAAACCAACAGGTTAATGACGAGCCACTGTCGTTACTAGAAACACGGACACTGATTGTCTACTGGTTGAACGGGCGGTGTCAACCGTGTGAATCGGGACTCGTGTTTGAGCGCAAGCGATGCGGCGCTCTTTCGTCATTCGTTTCGAGGTGCTGTTTGAGAAGCTATCCATCTAACAGGAGATTAACGGAAAAGAGGAGTGCACTAAAACGCTGGGTCTGTGCAAGGTTTTAAGCCTCCACTTGATTCTTTCATTGCACGAAACGCAAAAGGCCACGATGAACTATCGCGCGGCAGACGAGCAGTGATTGAGCGGGTTTCACCTCCATGGGGGACGATCTGGCTTCCCCTGTTGCCCGGATACGAAGCGAGCAGAAACGCATCACGGTGTGCGCGTTGGTGTGTCGGTGTGAAGACCACCCCTTGTCACGCGCCCTGTATGGTCCGACATCTCCAGGTAAGTTAGAGACCCCATGGACAATAATGTGGGACTAAGGTGTGAAACCTCCCTCAGTCTGACAGCAGAAAGTAAAACTCTGGACTCATCTTCGTCGTAATCACCTGCCTGGTTTTTTGTAACCTGGATCTACTCGGCTGTTTGGATGCAACCCACCTCACTGGGAGTATTATTTTTGTTAGCATTAGTATTAACCGACACTTTAGTCCAGAGTGACGTGCAGTATTTGTCCCATTTGTACCGCTGGGTGTTTTATCAAGGTAAAGTGTGGATACCTTTATCAAGGGCAATTACAGCAGCGATGTGGAGTGGGTTTCAAACCAACTGCCTTCAGGTTACAGGTCTCTCCTTAACGTTACCCTCTCTAAACTTTTCTTAAATGCTTATCTCGTTAAAGATGAATGGTGATGGCATTGTTCGAATTATTGTTGTAATAACTGAACGCCAGTCATGAACTCATTCTGTGCGCATATTTTCCCCCCACTGCTTGTTCAAGACTAAGTATGTTTAGGACATTAAATTGCTGTCATAAGTATTCTTATAAAAATATTAGATATTTTACACAAAATTGTGATTATACATTATTATTATATACATTAATATACATAAGCTTCACAGTGGATCGACTACAAGAACTGACAGTTGTTTAGTCTTTTTGACAACATCTCCTGTCAGTTTTGAGGGATCAAGTCAGTAAAACTTTCTCCTGCATACTGGCATCTAAATGTTTTGTTAACATGTTTCTTATTACATTGTACTTATCAATGTGGTGCTTTTCTCCAAAGTGACACTATTGAGCTACTTATGTGTTATGATTTATGATTTACCCATTTATACAGCAGGGTAATTTTTATTGTAACAGACTGAGGTAAGTACCTTGATAAATGTTACTGCAGCTGAAAGGGGAATTCAGACCCAAAGACCTTCTGATCTGAGCTCTGACCATTGCACTTCTTCCTGGCCTTCTTTACTGAGTTCAAATTATTGATGTAGTAAACATATGTGTTTAGAAAGCAGCCCAGACCCCAGCTGACGTCAAAGTCTAGTTTGCTTCATGTTGGATGTGGGTTATTTTTCCTTTAATTTTAAAATTATTACACTTTTATTTTCCCATTATATTTTATTTTACTGTGATGTTGTCCACCTTCACCAGGAACACACACAAATGTATGCCAGGTTGAGGCAGGATTTCTTTGCACGTTTATTGCCAAGGCTTTTCTGTAATATCTATTTGCTGTTGTGCTCTAGGGGGCGCTACCGTGTTACCTGATGCCACGTGTGAATTTTGCATGGCCTCATTACAGGGTCATTACATCCATCTAAACAAAAGAACAGAAGATGTGGTTTCAGGAGATGGGTTCTAGTGGTGCCCCCAGGGAGCTCAGGTGAGGCCCAATGGCCTCTTCACATCAGGAGCCTTCAGTCATCAGTGGCTGTAGATGCTTAAGACTTAAAATAAAAATATTTTGGAAATACCACTTTTTTATTCCATTTTTTTGACCAGATGTTTTATTTTATATGTATTTAATTTGTCTGTATGCTGTAAGTCAGGACTCCAACTTCTCAACCTGCAAGTACAATTGACATGGAGTCTGTTTGTAATTTGATTTGTTTGAAACTGTAAAGTCACTTCTACCACAAAGTCACAAACAGTAAAATCGTAATAATATAGACGTCCCTCAATTTATTTGCATGATTCTGTAAAAAGCTCAGATATAGATATGATAAATTAAAACTATATTACAACACCTCATATTAATATTTTCATCAACTTTGAGGGGCATAAAAATAAATTTAGAGTTCCTCAAAATTAAACTACATTATCTTCATTCACCTGAGAGCTGTTTTTGAATGTTCAGTGTTATTGACCTCTCAGGAACACCAGACATGAGCGATAAACACTGTGGGACTGAGTTGAATTTAAGTGAACCCACAGCCCTAGTTTGTGTGGGTGCTCTTTACTGCGGTCTATCAGCTCAGAGTGCTAACACAGGTCACTTGTGATCTGCCACAGGAAGAAATCTTAGAAAATAAATATATGGAGAAAGTGCACTTGGTGACATGAAGGAGGCAACTTGTGCCTATTTGAATGAAAGTTGGTAAAAAGCCACAGCTGTACTCATTCCCATGTGACCTCTTGCTTAAATGGCAACTTGCTGATGTTTGTTGTCTTTATGAAAGGTGTTAATATGACATACCACAGTTTGCCGTGTCATGTTGGTGGACAGATGCTGTCAGCAGTTGCAACACAACTTTTCTACTCGGTTTTGCTTGTGCCAACCTGCAGACAGCAGCAACATGGTTAGGACTGTTCCATCATGGCCTCTGGCAGCAGAGGGCTCGCCTATGCAGGTATGACAGGATTAACAATGCAAAGGAAAAATTCACATGAAAATCAGAGTGAGTTATAATCAATCCTGCTGTTCATATTTAAAAATACTGTGAGAATTACTCCTTGCCAGTGGTGATTTTCTGATGGAAAAGTAATAGCAGGAACAAAAGGAAGTGATCAGATTGTAGCAGATTTTCCATTGCTTTTGCACTCAGTGCAATTATTGAACATTAGGCTTCATTTTCTGTCCCTCTACACCAACTTAGAGCTATTGTCTTGCTATAAATTATAGTTCCCAGATTTGAATCCCACCCCCTGCTGTAGTACTCTTGAACAGTGGTCTTAACATTAACTGATACAGTAAAAATTACTGTATAAATGGGTAAATCGGATTATGTATCTTGCTTTATGAACCTCACACTGTAAGTCACCTTTGAGTAAAGTGTCACAAATTAATAGTAATAAATAATGCATCACAAATGCCTTGTGATTGTGAAAACCACACTGGAGATGGAACTGCTTTAGAAGACCAAACCATAGTAGAAAATGTACATCTTCTGAACTGGCAGTGTAGGAACTGGCACCCTTAGGATTTTTTATATATCTTGTCTCTTTCTTACCCCATTTTCCCCTGTGAGTGCTATTTTTTCTCAGACTTGGGCCTCCTCCCAGAAGCCTGGGAGTTTGAGGGTACGGCACAGTATTTTTGCTGTTCTTAAGACTCCGTTCTTCTCAACTGAGACTGATGTTGTCATTCCTGGGATGTGATGGAGCCACTCTTCCAACTTAGGGGTCATGGCCCAAAGTGCTCCTATCACCAGTGGGACTACCTTAGTTTTCACCTCCCACATTTTCTCAAGTTCCTTTCTCAGTCCCTGGTATTTCTCCAGGTTCTCATATTCCTTCTTTCAGATTTTTCTATTGCTTGGAATCACCATATCTATCATCACTGCTGTCTTCTCATCCTTAGCATGTATTACCGCTGTATCTGGTTTGCTAGCCACGACCTGTTTATCTGTCTGGATGTAGAAGTTCCACGGGATCTTGGCTCTGTTCTCCACCATTCCATGGCACCTCCCATTTAGACTTGGGAGTGTCCAGGCTGAATTCCTTGGAGATGTTCCTATATATGATCCCTGCTCCTTGGTTGTGCCTCTCTGTATCTGCAGTCTCTGCCTGCATCTCAGAGCCCCTTACTAGGTGCTGGATTGTCTCAGGAGCATCTTTGCACAGTTTGTGCTTGGGGTCTTGTCTGATGTGGTTCACCTCAGTTTTGACTGATCTGGTGCTGAGTGCTTTTCCCTATGCTGCCATGGTTTGTCCCTCTGTACTCTTGCAGTTTTCACAGGAGGTTCCTTCTGATGAGTGTTGGGTGACTTGTTTTTTTCCTGTAAGGGTAGATGATGGCCTTTCTTTTCCTTATTTGTATTGGATCTGGTCTCATATTACAATCTAACAAGCCTGCTGTTCTCCTTCAGGGGGTCCAACCCAAGTCCATCAGTTGTTGGTTTTGTTACTGATGTGGTGTGATGAGCTCCCTCCATCCCTCAGAGCTGCTGTGTATTTGCAGTTTGAATGTCCCTTCCACAGGTTGATACCTGAGGGAAGCGAACCAGCACCATGGTGGTATCAGACACACCAACTGTGCTTTTATTGTTTTTTTTATCTGTGTCTAAAACCTTGTCTGTTGTTGATACACCTTTCTTTATGCTGAATTGTACAGCATTTCAGAGAAAAGTGTCTGATAAATGAATACATGAAAATTATAAAAAAACAGTAAGGGGGTTTTTACAGCTGTACATGTAGAAATGTGAGCTGAGAAGCAGCTGTTTGAACTTGAACAGCTCTTTTCTCCTCTTGTCTGACGCTGCCCCTCCTAGCTCATGTCTACCTGATTTCTTACACTTTGCAGAGACGTAGAATTCATGTGGAACTTGAGCTGTTTGGACTTCATACTTCCTTATTTACTTAGCACATCAAAATGACTGCTTGTCCTTTTAATAACCCTCCATATGAGCTTTTAATTGGGTTTACTGAGACTGTCGTCAGGTTTAATTTAATTTGATTGGCATTTGCTTGCGATTCCAAGCTGCGTTTTAAAATGATTTAAATCCTTTACTGTGTTGGTAGTTTCTTTTTTTTTGTTGCACATTGTGCCTAGAGGTGCTGGCGATATTGAGTAGTGCTTGGTGGTGGTTCTAGGGCCAGGTAATGGCATCTCGACCCCCATCCACTAACACCTGTCACTTGCACTCCTGTCAAAGTGCTTTGTTGGAAGTCAAGTGTGTAATGAGCTCTCAGGTGAGAATGAATAAAATGATCACCTGTGAGGTCTGCCAATGACTTGCATTGCCCTGAAATACTCACCTCACAAATAGATTCTCATCCCTAACAAAGGATAAAGAAAAGTTTTTGTTTTTTTAATTTTTAGGTTATTTTTGCAGATGATTTTTGTTGAACTCGACTATTTGTTGCTGATGTTGTCATCGGCACCAGAGGGCGCTAGTGTGCAACGTATGGGTGGTCCGGTTCTCTGCACTTTTCGGATATGTGAAAGGCCCCAGCACACACTGATTTTACACAGACAATGAATTCAGAGAGAAAAACACATATTTTCCACATGGCAAAAAAACACTGCAGTCTGGGATATACAGCAAATCAAATTTTTGGAACATTATTGGTATATTTTTCTTCTCTTCTGGTTGGAGTGCATTTGTCCCTGTAAAGGTTTATATGTAATAAGTGGCTGTAGACCACATTCAGCTTTAGGGGCAGATATTTGTTGGGGGTTCACACCTTTAATCCTTTGTCTAGTTTCCCCACTTTCCTGCACCCTGTCTGGGCCTGTTGAGGGTTCAAATCCTGGGGAGGAATGTGAGCAGATTAAGGCTGTTTTTTTTTTTTTTCTTTTTGTTCGAGTGTGCTGATGTGAGGTCCGATAACGCGCCCAAGTGGACAGACTTATGTTTCTGCATGTAGACACAGGGTTGACGCATGCTAAGACTCTGCGAGGTGGACGTGAGGTCCAGGCTGCGAGCCGTTCTTTCCCCCAGGGGTGACGGGAGGCTGTTGGGTTCAGAAGGTCATGTGAAATCTCCACATTCTTTTTCAAGAAGCTCTACATAGGGCAGTTTCTCTTGCATTCTTATTCCAGCTGCTCTTTTTACACCATTGACTGGGTGAAAACAGGGTGAGCAGGAGCAATGGAAATGGGCAGTGCCTATTTATCAAGATAGAGGTGAACATTGAGGATGAATGAATAAGTGGGATGAAGAGATGTTCCTCCACCCATGCTGGGGAAACGGTTAACAATGATCTTGGCTCTGGAGCCAAAATGTGGTTACTACGAGTGGTTTGTTGTTGCCAATTTTACCTCCAATACCTGAGCGATGCTAAATGGCTGACTGCACAGAGGATGTCCTGTGTCCTGTCTCTCCTGGGAATGATGACTATCTCCCATTTCACTTTTAAAGATACACATTTCTCTTTGTCCCCATGGTGCTACTGTCCTTCTCACTCCCACCACTTGAGAACGTCTTCTGTCCCTATCCTCTTGCTTGCCATCATCTGGATTGTTGTAACATGCTGTCGACGGCCTTCGCTCCACCTACCTGTCCTACAGGTGTAACCTTATCCACACTTTCCAGGTTCCATTTCAGGTACCTCATACCACCTTGCAGTTTACTATGTGTTCAAGTAGAAAATCAGCCCAAAATGTTCATGAGGGTGAGGCTGTGGGTCAAATTGCTGCGTGATGGAAAGCAGAGGCGGCAGGTCAAAAACCTTCTAATTGTACCTGTCTGTCAGTTTGAAACTGCTGCTGACCTGAAAGGGGGGCAGAGTTCACATACAGCAGTGCTGCAGGAGCTCCGGGGTGGGGTGGAGGGAGGGGCTTGAGTTCAGGTAAAGATACACCAACCTCTTCCAGTGCCGCCATCTACAGCTCCCCCTGGGTTGTAGTCAGATGGCCATCTTCCATGTGACCGGGGTCAGTCCGTGGTCACTTCTGGTTCCCTGTCGACAAGCTGCTGTTCCAACATCAAATAAATTTCAAAAGCAAAAAGATCATTACAGAAACAAAGCCAGTTTTAAAAATTCTAACAAAAAACAAGAATTTATTAAACAACAGGTGCGATCCACACTCATTTAAACACCCTCATGTAAACTTTCCCCAAAGCATAATCTGCTGTCATCACTGTTGCTTTTAAATCATAAATACACATCAAAATTAAAGTGTCATTACACAACAGATTAAATCATGTCAAATACCGAAACATAACAGAAAAATGCTAATGCAATAACAATTCATTAAAAAAAACAGATGAATGGAGGAGTATGAACACTAAATTCAATCCCCATAAAATGCAAATAACCTGTTATCATTATAAATAACTCAAACACACAACATCCTAAAATCCTATGAAATAACAAAGATCATAAAAATGATGTTAAACTCTAATATCAGCAATGGAATAAATTTTCTGCACAGCAACCTCCTTGTCCCCAGCTCCAAAGTGGGACTCCTGTTTAGGCCAACTCAACCCTGAAGTCAGCCGATTATCAGCACACCTGAGTGGATTCGTCCTCCTGGGGGGTCGACCTCCAGTTCCCCCCTTTTGCAGCAGCAGAGATTGAATGTGGCGAATGCGGGTCTCTGCGCTTGCTGCTGTAACACATGTGGCGTAATTAAAGATGGAGGATAGCTGGAGTGGGCAGGTGGTGGAGCCCGGCTGCTGGGGGAACGGTCAGTTTAATCTCTAGGTGATTGAATAAGGAGTGCACAGGCAGACACTATGTCTCCTTGGGTCAAGGTGATCCTGAGGGACCGTCTCTGCTGTCGATGGAAGAAACGAGGACTGAGGACCCATTTTGATAAGGGAGCGACCCCAACTCCACCCTCTGCCCTCCTGGGATTAAGTATGCCAATGTCAAAGGGTTTAAAGAGGCCACAGCACTGTGGGAAGCTTTCTTCTGGAATGGAGTCCATGTGTTATCAAACTGCTGCTTGTTCCACTGGCTGTTTGGAGCAATAGAAGTGCTCTTTTGGTGATACCTATTCAATGCTATGATGACTGTTTTTTTTTTTTCTTGAGTCTTCTGGAATTAATTCTGTCCTTTGTGAACAGGTATTGGGAGATAGTCACCCGTTAAAGCAGGGGGGTTCAACATGCGGGCTGCAGGAACATTTGTAAAATGAAAGTACACCATGCCTACTATCAATACTGTAAATTCTCTTGAATCACATGATAATATAGTTCTAGACACACGCACACTATTTAGGTTCTCTGTGTGTGTGTGTGTGTGTGTGTGTGTGTGTGTGTGTGTGTGTGTGTGTGTGTGTGCATGAGAGAGACAAATAGGTTCAGAATGTCACTGCTGACAATGTCACATAGCTACCATTTAAATCTGCACAGTATATATTGTGTTTGTCCTGTAGGGGGAGCCAAAGTCTAGGTGGCCCTTGCGCCGAAGGTACCCCTGCAGTTCTTTTGTGTCAACCACTTTTCTCCGGCTCCTGTCTCCCTCCGCCTCTGGGCTCATGGCATTCTGCCTTGCGGAGCTGCACCTGTGGTCCTGTAGAAGCAGTCTGGATGTTGCAGGTAACCCCACCACTGACCATTGTTAACCACTGCCCTGCAATCCTCCCCTGTGACAGAGCACTAACCTCTGTCCTGTGGCCCTGTCTCCTACCCCTCTTCCACAGACGCAGACATCGGGACCTACCAGTTCTACGACAAAGGTGAACCAGGTAAAAAAAAAAAAAACTGCTTCTGACCACAACCAGGGGTGTTCACCCTCCTTCAGCCTCTGTGGCTTTACCCACCATCTCAGCTTTCCCACAAAGTCTTAGCTACAAAAACACCATATGCTGGCTGTGATCAATTTTCTTAAATTTATTTGTAGTGGATCAAACATGACCACCGCTGCAGTGTTTGGCAGTACGATAGAGCTATAACAGGAGACTGGGCATCCAAACAGAATAGCGGTATTAAATCAAGTCACTTCTGCAGTGTTCAAAGCTCCTGTCTAGTACTCCTGAGTGTCTGTGATAAATATTAAAATATGTCTTTCTAAGTATTTTTTCATTAGGGCTACATTGAAGAATTTTAGAGACCCTAACCAGTGAATAAATGGAATTATGGCTGTATTGTTGTTTTTTTTTTTTATTATTATTGATTGTGAATGGGAATACAAGTGAGTTTGGAGTCATGAATATAAAAACAAACCCTTCCTCAGTTGTATTCATAAGTTGAGGAGCTGGCATACTTTGCATAAGGGGTAGCAGGTAGCATAGTAAGAACCTTACCCTGAAATTAGTGCAGTAAAAACAGCCAGGCAGCTTAACATTAAGTCACTTTGGAGAAAAGCATCAAATAATTGATATAAATATATTTGGTTAATCGAGAAAAATGGCGGTTGCTGTCACTTGCATTGACCTTGAAAAGGATGAATTTCTGGGCTTGGGTTTGAATCTTACAAACTCTCTTTCAGTTCTCCTTCAGCCAAGGTGTGCAGAACTTGCATTTCTTCGGTAAACCCCGTTACCCACATAGTGAAGTTGCTTAAGTCCGTCTGCGAGGGATTCTGCTGAGGAAAGATATTTTCCCGCTTTGTTTCTGAGCACTCGGCAGCACCGTCACACCCGCGTCTAAAACAGGATTTTACATGCTTGACATTTAGCAAAAAGCAAGCAGTGCCGGGCTACATTTTGGACCATTTTGCTCTTGTCAAACTTTTATTCCTGTTTTCTTCTTTGTTAGAAGGAAAAGAAAGTGGAGCTGTTTTTTGGGGTAAAAGATAAGGGCATTAAGGCCAGTTGCGGACTGGGGCTTCATTACAGCGGCGTGTCATTATGTGGCTGAGCTGCTTGGGGATTCGCTTCCGTTCGTCGGTTCATTAGCGCTTCCAAGAGGCTGCAGTCATTGGCACAGATGCCTTCACCCAGCCTCTGCCAGCCTATGCCACCAAGCGTGTACCAGGGACTGTATACCAAGGAGAGAACTTGCGTGACAACAAAACTATGAGCAGCATGCTGGTTTACTCTTGTTGTAATTTACCCTGGAGGACAACGTTTGTCTGTGTGCTAAAGCTGCATACAGTATATGTGTGCAGAATTCAATATTTACGTTTTTCTCCAGAGTAGCGTACAATTCATAATAAATGAAGAGTGCATTAGCAGCAGAGGAAGAGCTTTAGACACAGGATAGTCAGAGCAAATGTGTGTCTGATACCATGATGTTGCTGGTCCACATCCCTCAAGTAGCTGCCTAGAAGAGATGTTCAAACAGCAAACAGCGAAAGATGGCAAAAGATAATCATTCATGCAGCTGTCAGTAGATGAGGGTAGAAATGAGTCTGAAAGAGATGGGTCTGAGACCCTGCTTGAATGCTGGGAGGGATTTGGTAGCTCTGAGGGACAGGGGATCTTGTGGTCTGGATCTCTTTATTTGTGGGGGCCACTGGTCAGGAGAAGATGCTGAGACAGTGAGGTGCCAACGCTGTGGTTACCGTGTTTGCGCTTATTCCAGGTGGCCCAATGGAGCAGCACTTCTACAAAGAGAAGCAGCAGTTTGCGGAAGGTGAGTCCGAGTCACCACTCAGGAAGATGATGTAGGTCAGAGTGAGGGCAGGGACTCATACTACAGACATTCAGTCCTGAGATTGGGATGGCCTTTGGGGGGCTTTAAGTGGGGGGCTGCATAGTGTTAGAGGGTAAACACAGGGGTAAATTGAGATTACCGTGATATACTAGCTGGCTGAATTATTTTTCAGGATGATGCTTGGGCTTATTGTTGAACTCAGCAGGAAGAGCATGGGACAAGAACTTGGTCTGGGGAACAGTTAAAACAAAGGGCAAACATTTTTTTAAATGTAAAATTTAGTAAAAAAATAACACTTCAGTGTAGGAGACCGCAACTTTATTATTTAAATACATTTCTTTAGTGAACTTTTCATAATGGCTTTAAACACAAATTTGATAGAGTTACAGCCTCTTTAAGACAAATATTTCCTTCATATTAATGGTGACATCACAAGTGGAGGCCAGTTCATTTACTTATTTATTTAGTCATTCATACACATCTGGAGGTGCGATGATATGTTAGTTCTACTACCATGAGTACAACTAGAATTTGATTTCTTTACTCTCTGGTAGCAGTGTGACATTTGTGATCTCTCCACATTCAAATTTGAGCAACTGACTATGAAGTTATTACATTTTGCAATAATGGACTTCAATGAATTTGTACCCTTCACTAAAATGTTTGTGGGATAACTCTTGAGGCTCGAGGCCACAACTTTCTGGTCCAGTCTCTTGTAGTGTGATGCTCTGGAGTTCAGGATAGGGAGGGGGCAGTTGTTGGATCTTCTGCTGGATCAGTCATATGATATCCTTTACATTCACTCTCGCTCTCATTCTCTGGGTGTGCAGCACGAGGTTATACCTGGACCCCCAGCAATCACCGGCCTGAGAAGCTGCGGGACTCCCTGAAGGAGCTGGAGGTATCGACTGGCCCCTCTACTCTGTCATCAGCTGCGTATATGAAGGGGTATCAGGGTCCCCATACACCAGTGCAGACACACAAACACACCATTGTGTTGCAGTTAATCCCCCCATGCAGTCTTGAGCTCCACCCTGGAGGCCACTGACCTTATCCCCTATGCCCCCTCCCCTACTCTTGCTCTAGGAGCTGCTGCAGACCACTCCATGTGTTCACTGTCGATGGAGAAGCAAACGTTCCTGTCAGGTATAGTGGCCCATGGCATGACCTGTGGGTGGGTGTGTGCATGTGCACACGTGCACACATTCCAGAGTGCGTGTAATGGTGCACTCGCTATATCTATAGCTTTTGCTCTCTATATCTACAGCTTTTGCTGACCTCTGGGCTGCTGGTCACCGTGCACCTTTCTGGCCCGCAGCCAGACCGGATCTTCATAGACCGAACCCTTGTTGGCCGACTCCCGGGGACCAGCATAAGTGATGGTGAGTCAGGGCTCTGTGATGCTCTACCTTCGCCATTATTATCATCATCATCCTCATGCCACATGGTCCATCCCACCAGGGTGGAGCTACGAACATACTGTCAGCTTCCCTGTGCAGTGAGTAATTTTTTTTTTTTTGTGTGTCTTTTTCCTATGAGTTTGGTGTCTCATGCCAAGGTTACAACAGTTTCTGAAATCAGGGAGAGCCATGGTACAGGGTTGTGCAGTTATAACCTCACTGGAGGTGATGGGAGATTGGGCTATGGAAACATCTCACTGTGTGTTTTCAAACAGAAGGAGCAGCCTCCATTAGCTGTGTGTGTCGATATGAAATGGTGTGTGTGTGTGCACGCACATGTGTGTATCTCCACATTGATTTGCCTGCTTTCTGTGTTCGGTGCCCCCCAGCTGTGATGACAGACCGCCTCCTGCTTCTCACCTTCACCGAGAATAACCAAATGTGTTTGGTGCACCTGAACCGGCATCTTCAGGACTCCCCAGAGTTCAGCTGGCGGCTTGAGAAGCTGTCCCCTTCAGAGCTGAAGGTACAACACCGTCCTCTCAGCATACCTTGTTCTATGGACAGTGACTGAGTAACGATGATCTTTTTGGGAAATCAGGAGATCGGTTCTCTGTTGTATTTAATGTCTTAATGTTCCTTGTTTAAATATTTAATTATAAAATATGTCAATTTAATACACATGGCCCCAAATAGAAACAACTGGGAATCGAGGACATAGTATCAACGGTGTTTTTAAAAAAAAAAAAAAAAAAAAGTGCAAAGCGGGCACCATGGTGACAACAAACACAATGATGCAGAATGTTTTCCTCCAGCCTCACCTGTCCCATCTCCCCCAGGTGTGCAGCATGGACCTCCCAGGTCCAACAGGGCGACGGTTGGACCGCCATGTCAGCCTCAACTCCTTGCAGGACATGGCCCTGTGCTGGTGGTCAGCAGTGAACATCGAGGCCTGGCCATGGTCCCCCATGTCTGGAGCAGAGGACCGAGCCAACCTGGTGCTACTGGGCTGTGGAGCAGGGGGACTGAAGGTAAGGGAGGCCTTGTGGATCCTGTGGTTATCCCGCGGTCATCATGGTGACTTATACTGCAAGCATGAATTTCCACACACAGACCCGTACAACCTGGATCAACTGCTTTCAAGTTGCATAGAACATCACCCTCGCTGCAGGAGGGGAGCAAACAAACTTGGCAAATTACATTCATGCACTGCAAATAAACACAGAAGAAACAAGGCGCGTAGGCGTGTGTTCAGAGTCTTTATCTCAACCCTTCACCTCGCTCTTAATTTTTCTTTCTGCTTGAGAATCGTTACCCCCTTCCCCACCCTGCTGCGCTTAGTGTCTGAGTGAAGTGTTTTCTGCGGTCGATGCCTGGTCCTTGGTGCAAATGAAACGTGCTGCAACCACAGTACACACGTGTTCCCTTTGTGGTGCGTGCTCTCTGCATACTAAGCCAATTTTCTACTTAAACTCCAGCTTTGAAAAGCGTTTTTATTCCCGTCTGCGGCACTCGTGCGCAGCCCTCACAGATAAGACAGCAGCTCCTCTGCGCAGGCATGCGACGTTGCTAATGATCCACGGTCGCAGAGTTTAACCGTCTGAACTGAAAAAAGTGACAGATGCAGAGGCGCACTTTTCAGCACATTTATGTTTGTTGTTGTTTTGCCTGCTTTACTTCCATCCTTTTTTTTTTATCAGCCCACAAATGATCAATGAGCTGAACTTTTTAATTACTGTCAGTTCCCCATAAACACAGAGCGTGGAAATGGCGGGAAGTCAGCATAGGGTGGATTTGCATAAATTACCACGGTACGATGCCAAACGGTTAATGCGGTTTTTGTGGTGCTGAGGCTGGAGCTCCTGTCCTCCTTGCTCGCTGTCTCTGCTCTGTGAGCTGGATAATTGGCTGAAAGGGGGCGCCGCTGTGCAAAGAGCAGAGTGCTCAGCTGGACCGCCAGGCCTTTATTGCTTGTGCCAGAGTGGCGAGGAGAAGACCGGGAATGCCAATGAGTGTCATTGAGTGCCAGTCTGATAAAAGAAAGGAGGAAGAAGTCAGTTTCTCCACACTGAGGACTACAAGAAACACTGACAAAGGAAAAATCATCATCATTATGTACATTGGCTCCTTGAGTCATGAACAGTCATATTGCACATTCGCAGGGATTCGGTAATTTTCTGGTTTAATTATTTAAAAATGCCAGTTCTTCAGTTTTGTATTTTGATAGATTGTGGAGTAAGCAAAACAGTATTTATACTCAAAGCTAATAAATGGCAGTAAAGAAGAATAGGGCCAACTTAATTCACTTTGTTTCCACAGTGTTTACAGCTCATCTCGGATTCCTGAGTGTCAGTGGTCAATAAATAATGAGGAATGTTGTATTCCCATGTGGTAATAGGATGAATCAGCCAATAATAAGCACTGAATAGGAGTTCTTTTGTTGTTGATTTTAATGGTTTTTATTTTTATGCAGGTCAAAGTTAAGAAAAAAGTTAAAATGGAGTGTATTTTTAATTTATTACGTGCAACTGTGTCTGAGAATTAAAAAACCCGACCACTGAATGAATAGAGGAATATTTGGGCAGGATGTGGTGTAATTAGAACTCCTGCCTTGCACTCCCAAGAATTCAGGGTTGAGTCTCCCCCTTGCTGTGCTACCTTTGGTCAAGGTACTATTGTTCTTACACTGAAATTATACAATAAAAATTAACTTGCTGCGTACAAGAGGAGGTCAACGTAAGTGGTTTAACACCATTTAGGAGAAAAGCATCAGGTAAATAAGATTTGTCAAGTCAAATCTTTTTGACTGAATTAGGAGGTCAGGAGGTTTGGATTTATGAGTTATGGAAAGACTTCCAGTCCCAGTTGTGTTTGTAAGTTGAGGAGCTAATGTACCTGATCCTGCTGATCGCTGCTTGGACTTTACTGCAAAACTGTGATGATTCCAAAATACTAAAATACATAGTAGCCCACAGTGGTGTGTGTGTGTGTGTGTGTGTGTGTGTGTGTGTGTGTGTGTGTATGGTCATGCTGCTCCCTGATGGGTGGGGCGAATGTGTCCCTATGGTGTGGCACCAACAGCACCATCCCCATTTCCCCTTCACAGGATTCCGCCCCTCCCCCATCCCCATAATCCCCACAGACGACTCCTGCTGCTCCCGTGGGAATCGGGCCTGAGGATTATGGGGGAAAATCATTTGCCACCTGCAAAGGCTGTCAACACGCTTAAACGTCTTCCGGCTGCTGACAGACGGGAGCTTTATGGCCGTCGATCCGCACTTCTGTCCACGCTGCGAAACGGACCGCTGTCCACACACAAGTCCCCCACCTGCTCCCCCAGATAGGGACCGCAGTTCATGTTCCAGTGGGTTTGGATCAAAGCGGCTCCAGGATCGGCTGTTACACAGGATGAAACATTTTGTTGAGCTCATCACAAACAAACACTCAGCATGGGGGGCTGTGACATCTCAGGCTGAGGAGACTGGCTGCGATTCTCCTCTGGTCTTCTGCATTAAGACCTTAAAACTGTACAGAACCTTCTGATGTGATCTCACTTTTTTTATCTAATGAAAAAAATGAATAGTGGTATTTATTTATTATTATTAGTTTTATTATCAGGATTAATTCATTTCCTCAAATTTTCGACTGTACCGGAGCAACCTTGAACTGTATTTTCTCACAAGTCAATAGATGGCAGTAAAGGGCACAGAAACAGAATAGGTGTGTGTGTGACCACCTTATTCAACTCACTTCCACAGTTTTTATGGCCCACATCTGGTGTTCCTCAGTGTCAATGGCCAGTAACAAGATGGGGAGCATATTTATGGGACAAATCAGTCATCAGTCAGCATTCTTCTTAAACAAGTTTTCAGTTTAATGTAGCTCACAGTTAAAATGTGTTAAATAAAAAGATTAACTTTATTGAAGATTTTTACCCTTTAGGACCTAATCAAGGGACATTTGTATTACTATTATATTTTTATTAAGACTTAGCACTAAAAGTCTCTTTGGAGCCATGGAGAGATTATCGTCCTATTTATAAGCTTGGTGTTGCTGCAGTGTTTAACCACTTAACCATCTCGCTGCTCCTGCCTCTTTCCTCATCCAGGTCCTGAGCCACGTGAGGACGGAAGGCAACCCGCTGGACTGCCGATTCAGTTTGTTGCAGCCGTACCGGGTTCTAACAGTGGAACTGGCAGAGGGGGAGGGGCTGGCACACAGCTGTGTGTATGAATGTGCACGTGGGCGGCCCCAGCGCTTGTCGGCCGATCGTCTTGCTATACCGGCGTGCCCCGTCTCCTGTTGCTGGAGCCCCTGTGAGGACAAGCTGCTGTTGGGGATGAGTGACTCCTCCCTGCTGCTGTTGAATGCTGGGAGCAGACGCTGGGACACAGCTCGCACACCCATGTTGCCCTCCTTCTTGGCCTGGCACCCCACAGGAGCACTGTTGGTGGCAGCCAGCAGCCAGGGTGAGCTCCAGTGCTTCGATGCCAGTCTGGTCCCCGTGGGATTGCGGTTGCTGGCCGAGAACTTGGACCCGCCCACTGGGACCTCCTTGCACCTGTCCCAGCATTTGCACGCTTCAGGGGGCCTTGAGAGCCTACAGTGGGCCTCACCTGCCTCTGTGGCTGGGCCTGGGACTGACACCCCCGAGGTGCACGACCTGCTGGCGCTCACGTTCCATGGTGGCCCTCTTGGTGTGTTACACTTCCGTTTGGGTGAGAGCAGAACCTTATATCCCCGAATCTGTCTGTCCTTGTCTGTCAAGCTGCTCAGCTGAAGTGCTATATGTCCTACTGTCCCCACAGGGGCCTTCACTGGGGGCCAGCTGGGGCCTGCTGAGCTGGTCCAACAGCGGCTGCGCTGCGGCCAGGTGGAAGCGGCAGTGAGGCTGCTGGGTGCCATGGACTGGAGCGTTGTGGGAACTGACTGCTACAGGATACTAGTGACCATCATGGACCATCTATTCAGGTTGGAGTTTGACTCCAACACAGAGGGTGCGTGTCAGCAACACATCGTACACTGCTCCCCGTCATCATGACCACTGATTTCTGACCTCAGCCCGTTTGGGTCCTCAGCTCAAATGGAGGCCACCCTGGGCATGTTCTATGCCCCCAGCAGGCCCTTGTCAGATATGGTGGTGCTGGAATTCCGAGAGTCCATCTGCAAGTACGCACGCAGGTTTTTTCATCACCTGCTCAGGTGAGCGCCACCTAGTGCTCAACGATGGGAATGACAGTCCACAGTGACAGCTGGCTAGAGCTGCACGCTGGTCATTTTTGTGTGATGTTGCTGTGATGCACATGGAAAGTATGTTTTGTGTGTTTCAGGCACCAGCGCTTTGAGAAGGCCTTCCTGCTGGCTGTGGACATTGGAGCCAGAGACCTGTTCATGGTCAGTGACCAGTTTGTGTGTGTGTCTGAGGAGAGTTGCATAGGTGCCTAGTCATGGAGGTGGAGAGAGGAAGGAACTGACAAGTTATGAACACTCCTACAGGGGTGCTGTACATTTTTACCTTGTGGCCCACTAACCCCTAACTGATCACTCTCCTTAACCTATGAACATCTTATTAATGAGGTGCCTTTAAATAACTTTTAGTTTGTAGTAACTAATCTTAATAAAATTACTTTGACTCCAGTTTGACCCCCATCACTTCAGTAACTGAATCATTTTGATAAAAAAAATTCTTTCCAGACACATACCTATATATTTTTTAAAAATGTATACATTGTTGTATTTTTATTCAAATATTTTACTATATGCGTTATTTTCTAAAAAACAAAAAACATTGTACTATATATGAATATAATGGGGGAATAAAGAAAAATTTGGCATTTTAATGGGTTAATGAGCCTCAGGAGTTAAATCAAGGTGTTTGGCATGGGGGTCTGTGTTGCCGGCTCTTGGGCCAGCAGTGTTACCTGGAGATGGGACAAAACAGTATTGTGTCCCACAATCCTGTTTCCCTCAGAGAAACAGTACAGTTATGAAGATGTAAGAGATTTTTTGGTGGAAACTGGTGCTGAAGGGGAGGGAGGTGGGTCATTTGTTAGCATTTCATTCACTGACCATGTTCTGTAATTCTGTTATTTCGTTTTAGAAGGTAACAGATAACTGCTGCAGCTGGGTCATTCACCTTTTATGTTGTCCAGGTGGTGGGTCTGTGGCAAGAAGCTTCTTTCTTATTATTTATTTTTAATTTTCCCCACAACTACTTATACTGATTTACTCATTTAGACAGTAGGCTAATTTTTTATTATGCCTACTTAGGGAACGTATCATTACCCAGGGTAGTACAATGGGAGGTGGCATTAAAACCTGGGTCCATTAATGGTATCTTGAAACCTCTAACTATTCTACCACCTGCTGGCCCTGGAGTAGACTGACATTTCAGAGTAGACTGTGTAGTTTGGGTTTCAGTTCCCAAAGCGAGTTGCTGGGCCGTGGGCAGTAACACACACACACACACACACACACACACACACACACACACAAAAACAATTAATTCCTTTCATGCATAACTTTTAATTGAACCCACTAAGATGAAAGTCCTAAACGAAACTCATGAGTTTCCTGTTTGTCTCTCACCCATTTATTACTGGCTCCTGTGTGTTGCTGTTCCTTCATCACCCACTACTTTTACACCTCTGTTCTTTCTGCACTCCCCCCATGGAGTAGCTGGTAGCATGAAGGAGAGGTGTTGTTGGTTCATATCCCACCTCCTGCTGGTATACCCTCAATCAAGATGAAGCCTGAATTGATGCAGTAAAAATGACCTAGATGTGTAAAAGGGGAAATTGGTATAAGTAGCTTAACAATGTAAGTTGCTTTAGAAAAAAGTATTGGATAACTAATTAAACGTGAAGGGATTTGACCCTGAAACCTGTCCCTTGGTTGTTCCAGCCCCAACTTGTTACTGGTCGTGTGAGAGGGTGCAGCCGTGCATTTCCTGATCTGTTTCCATGCTCAGATTTAATAACGCGTTTTAAAAACCAGACAGTTGTCATCAGAACTGAGATTTCGACTGAGCTCTTACTCTGCTTTACCTACAAAGGACCTTCACTATGTGGCTCAGGATCAGGGAGAGCTGGTGCTAGCAGATGTGGCCAAACGGAAGGCCGAAGAGATCGACAGCCAGTTGGTGGCAGGACCAGGTGAGAGAGCAGGGCAACAATAAGGTAATCTGTTTTTCTGGAACCTATTTACAAGGGCACTGTGAGTTGTCATCCAAGCCCCTACCGCAGGTTACACAAGCAACGGTTAAGCACATGAACTCTAACCGAACATTGTCAATTCAAGCCTGTGCTAATCTCTGCTGCTGAACTGACCCTGAGTTGAAGCAGTGGGAGTTTTGTGTTGTACCCACACTGAGTGTGTTTTTGCAGAGGATCCGCACCCACAAGGAGGGAAGAAAGGTGGGTTCGAACCTACAGCCATCTACAGGGAATCTGCTCAACCCTGGAATGGGTCATTAGATGGGTCACGGCTCCCAGGAGGTACCAGGAACACCACCTCTCCCCAGGGCAGCATGGCACCTTGGTGAGCAGAGAATGATTCAGCATTCGGAGTCCTTAAATTACAAAATTTGGAAAATACAAACATTTTTTCATTTTATTTTTAATTGCATTGTCCTCACTTGTCCATTTCCAATAATTTATTGTGGTGCAAACGTCTTCATTTCCACATTCAGCTGTTAGTTGGCAGGAAAAAAACAAAAGTGTTTACAGCTTGTATCATTGATCGGTAACAAGGTGAAGAACACTACCCATTTATGGATAAATCACTCAATCAGCATTAAGTAGCTGTTTATGGAAATAACATTTAGTTTTTGGTTCTTTTAATTTTAAAGTATAGAAAACAGTGTTATGGCATTTATTGATTATAGCTATGTCCAGGACAATTACAGAATCCACCAAGGCAATAAATCACTATTACATTTTATTGATTGTATAAATAACATAAGCTAGTAAATAGTGCAGATGTTCTTTCAAGTTTTACAATAATTCTAGATTTCTACTAAATGTATCCTGGGATTAAACACAAGCTTTTATTGATTTTAATGACATTTTTTAATCTACAAACAGATTAAGTTAGGAGCAGACTTCTGGGCTTAGTTGTGTTTGTAAGTTGAGGACCAGGAGTATTTCAGTATGTATCTGTTTTAGTATTTATTACACTCCTCATAGTTTACATTTCTAGAAATCACATGGACTAAAACTGCAACTAGATGGAGTAAAACAGTGTTGAAGCTTTGATCTTTTTTTTTTTTTTGGTGGTGGTTTATAGTTTCTCCCTGATGACACGTTGACTATTTATAAGGATTTGTACATATTAGTTCAAAATGGGTTGTGTTCTTTTATCCTTCTGGTCTTTGCATGATTGTTGACTGTACAACTGGTGACTCCAGGGAACCACACGGTCCCCTAAGCCAGCAATGTGTGTCCCCAAATCCCCTGTCCGCTGCCTCAGCCAGTTTAAACAGGCGCAGCACCAAGAAGATGGACCGACTTAAGCTCCTTTTAGAAACAGAGCAAGAGGGTTACGGCAGTTTGGCAGCGGAAACCGCGATTTACGGAGCCCCGTGATGGCAGCAGTGGGATGGGAGGAAACTGATCAGATGCTTTAGAAGAGATGCTGGCGAGAGGAGTAACAGGCGACATGGTCCAGTTTGCTCGGTCTTTGTTCTCTTTTAGCAACGTAATCTGGTCACAGATAAAGTTTCATTGTTGTTTTCTGGGAGCCAGTTTGGCTTCGCAAAATAGGGGGCTGTCTGGCCCATCACCCTAGTGCTGAGAACCCCCACTCCGCAGAACTGTGGCACGTATTTGAGAAGCATCCCAGCATTCCCTGGAGAATGATTTGTCATCTTGTCTGTCATCTTATCTACTGGATTCTTTTGTTACAGCTGAAGTGTAAAAATAGAGAGGAAGTGTAGACTTCTGGGTGTAAACCAGCACTCCTGCTCATCAGGTTACAGTGGAGTTAATATTTTTAGAACATAAAACTATTTTCAAGCTAATTTTTTTTTTTTTTATAGTGAATGAGACCTTTTGTTTACCCATCAAGTCAAGAGAAAGCAAATAAGAGTGTAAGACTGTCTTAATTCACCTGATATCCGTAGTGTTCACAGCTCCTGTCTGGTGCTCCTGATTGTCTGTGAGAGGTACAAGATTTTTCTGTAGCTCAAATTTAAAACATTATTGAATTATAGTATTTTTATTTTAAAATTTATTTTGAATTATTGTTGCTTTAGCCAGGATTTCTGCAGAACCTAATTCATAAATTTAACTTCCATATCAATAACCATTTACTGATTGGTTTGTTAGTGATTTTGGCATTACAAACAAAAGGAGTTTCAAACAGAGTTCCAATCTTCAGTGGCAGTCAGATGCTGAGGAGCCAATGTACTCACTCATCAGTAGCATTTTCCCATCATCGGTGTCCACCTCTTCTTTTGGGACAAATGGCTGTTTTGCACGATCTTAGCTATTTCCTCCAGTGTTTAGCGGCACAGGTGTATGTTGCCTGCTTGAGCACTCAGGACACTAGGCTCCAGCTCAGTGACCACTACCTTCCTCCCATCAGGTGAAGGAAGTACCTTATATTCATATCAAGCCATAGATGATCCACATCCAGCTGGTGTCACAGTGAAAGCCTAGAACTGACCTGGTTAGTGTACTGCAGCTCATGTTCCTCCTTCCTTTCTCCTCATGCCAGCGCTGTTTTTAGAGGCAGGTTGGAGCGCCACCAGGAGGGGACACTCTCAGGAACTCCAACAGCACACCCCATCAGGCCCTGGAGACAAGCAGGTGCGTCAGTACAGTCCTGACCCATGTGGGAATGTTGACACATGAAGAAATTCATGGTCCACTTTTGTATTTGTTTCCACAAAACACTTCCTGGATTTACTGAATCACAATCTAAAACAAACTGACAGACCAGTAAAAGCTTCTAACACTTGGAACAAGACAGGAACATCACAAAACTTTAATTTCACTTCACTCTGTTCATCATGATGTCATTTTCCTCCCCTTTTTGTAGAAATTAACCTTGTTGAAGGCGAAAATCAGGTAATGCATCTTGGTTATTTACTTATTTTGGACTAATATGGTTAAATTTATGATTGCATAAATGCTGTGATATGGGCATTTTTAAACTT
The DNA here is from genome assembly GCA_018136845.1 of Heterotis niloticus. Taxonomy (NCBI): domain Eukaryota; kingdom Metazoa; phylum Chordata; class Actinopteri; order Osteoglossiformes; family Osteoglossidae; genus Heterotis; species Heterotis niloticus. The sequence continues at coordinate 11,385,653 of CM030889.1, forward strand.
TATTTTTGTATCTTTCAGCTCAATTTCCAGGCCTCTGGGGAAACCGGATCTCTCAGAGTTGTTCACTTTGGTTTAGTATGAACCCATGTAGCCATTTTCCATTTAATAAAACTTTGTTTTAAAAGTAAAATAATGGATTTTCCCCCACAGATTGTGCTGCAGAATGCTAACCTCAGAGAAATAGAATGTAAAATGATAAATTAAAAAAAAATTATATCTGAGAAATGCACGTGTGGGTGTAAAAATGTGCAAGTCAGAAAGCAGTATAATACTCGTTAACATTTTATATTTTTTATCTTTTTGTAAAGATGCAAAGTTCAAAAGTGTAATTAATGTAGAATAAAGAATTTGTATACTCTCCATTTATTTTATCTGCGCCATTAACTGTAGCACGCAAAGTACATTTTAATTACTGAAGTGGTCCAGGTTTGTCAGAATTCCTCCTTACTAAAGAGAGCGTTATCTCCTGTTTTGAGGAAACATTACATCCCTTTTACAATATTATTGTACATTGGGGTTTTTTATACTATGCAATTTTGGAATGATGTTGTCAAATAGGAATGCAGTTACAAGGGAGATGCCACAGCCTCTGGTGGGGGGGGTGTCACCTGGTACGGCGCTCAGCATCACCAACACTTAAATTTTTTATTAAAATTTTTCTTCATGTGAGGCATTTCTAATGTGAGCTGATAACTTCTGTTGTGAATCTTAGGGCACAAATTACACGAGCTGATAAGTTCAGCTTCCTTTCACAAGAGTCTGTAGGCTGGCCAGGATGCCGCAAAGTTGCTTTGCATTTTTATTTTTGATGCGCATCCACGGTAATTCATGAGCGACAGGGACCCCCAGCTGTTCATGCGCCGCAGCTGTGGTCTTGTCAGGGTTGATGGCCGCTGCTCGGTCTTAATCTGACAGCAGCCAGCGCTCCTTAATCCTCCGCTGTGTCCTCATCTATTTACTCTGCATTCTAAGAGGATTTCCATATGAAATACACCAGTAGAGATGCTGGAAATGGACAGGAGATCATGAAGGATTGTTGGTTGCCGTTTCATCCCCCATCCCCAAAAAGCCAGTGCCATTATAAACATTACTGCTGTTGTGTTGGTTTTTTTTTAACCAACCCACTGGAAAAGTGCAGAATACAGTATGCTAAGCATAAACATATCAAACTGCAGTGTTAACTAACATTTTCATTATCCAGGGTACAGATATTTTGTATTTTAGACAAACAATGGAGCCTCCAGTAATTAACTGTGATTATGAACGGAAGGCAGCAGCAAAAGCAACATTTGCTGGTGTACAGATTCTTCTAACAAAATAAGGTTTTTCACACAAGTGAGCAGAGCATCACACGGCACTTGGATCAGCAGGAAATGCAGATTTAACACCAACAGCTGTGTTTTACTAACAAACCATCTGTTACATAAACATTTATTCCTAAACAAGATGTTTTAATTGTATTTAAATTGCACCATTAAGTTTTAATGTGACAAGGTTTAAATAAACACCTCAATCTTTTAGTAGGTTGCTAATAAAACGTTTCAAATTAGATTTAAGCGTTACAAATTTATTGAACTGGTAAGTTTGGTTATGCTGCAAAGTGTGACTTTTACAGTGGCAGTAGAAAAGGGGCAGCTAAACAGAGACCAGTAGACCACTGTTGTTCTTGCACTTATGTCCATCATCTCAACTTTGTTTTGGAGCCCAGATCTTACACACCTTTGTCCTCAAATGATTCAACCTGGTCTTCCAAGTATGCACAGCCAGATATCTCACACCCGTCCTTGGCTGACCTGGACTTAACTAGTGTGCCATTCATCCTGCTCCTAGAGTAAAGGTACTGGTCCCAACTTCCAGTGGAGACCTTAATTTTACCCTCATTTGCTCCAGTAACACCCAGCTCTATAAATAGATCACATTTTATCCAAAGTTGTCTTGGACAAAAATGTTGGCTGACAGCCAAGCAAAGATATCTAGACTGGCACAGACGATTACTGTGTAACTCGACGCAAATCTGCACAGCTGCAGCCGGTTCTGCTCACCTGAGATAGGAGTGGGACACAGGTGTGAACGTGTGGCCACAAGCAAATGAGGAGCTTTAACTTTTCCTTCTGGGCCACATCCTGCTGGCATCTGGATGGCGGGTGCCATTGTCTGTCTCGGCACAGGTTTGAAACCATGCAAATGAATCAAATGGCCTGCTGGCACAGCCTCACTTCCTGGACAAGTTGATGAACAGAACATCAACAGGCAGCGAGAGGAGCGGAAATGGTAGCATGGGCTGTGAACGGGACCACAAGTTCAGCTGGGTGGGAGCTGGAACCCTCGGCCAGTGTCCACCTGACCAGCCCCCGCACACGCAGTATTTACTCACCAACTCTCCTGTCAAGTAATTTACACAGATTTTTACACCTATTTATATACTTTGTCATTCCAGATTTCCATTAGAAATCTACCAGAAACTTTTTTACTTAATGCATCATTAAAGACAATTTGATGTATTGTTTCCATAAAGTATTTGATCTGATTGCTGACTGATTCACCCTATAACCACATACAGAGTTCTTCCTCTTGTTACTGATCACCAGCACTTGGCAACAACAGACAACAGCTGTAAACACTTAAAAGCGAGCTGAAATAAAGCAGCCCTACATTCTGTTTCAGTGCTCTCTATCACCATCTATCAGCTCAGAGAGAAAATACTTCATGTTCCCAATAATGCAACGTTTTAGGGAATAAGTGGAGAAAATTCTATTAAAGACACACGAATCTCAGAGAAACTGCATCTTTGTCACCAGACTGATTTTAATAGGATGAGTCAATCAGTCCAGCTCTCTGGTTAACACTGAATTTCAGCTTCTTGACCATAATGACCACATGTCACAACAAGAGTGACCAAATCACCACAGCTAGACCGGTTGCAAAGTACAGTGGGATGCACGTGACCATTCAGTGACTCTCAGGACAGGATGTTGGTCACGTGGCCTCCGTGGTCCAGCTGTCCAATTTGGGATCCTCCAAGAGACCCTCAGGCTCCTAAGGGGTCAGACCATTTGCTGTTTCTCCAACTTTTCCATACTGACTATTAACAAAAACGGGACATAATCTTTACAATTGTTTGGTCCAGTCACTATATGAAAAAGCGCAACATTTCTGACATAGAAAAGGGTGCACTTGTTCATCTGGTTTTTGTTTACACCTGTTTACACCTGGTGGAAGCACCACTGTTTCCTAAGCAGAAAGGACCCAGAGTAGCGGAACTGTACAAACACCTGCAGCAAAGCTGGCTTTTCTGAAGCTAATCGAGATAATCAAGTTGTTTCTGGGGGTTTCAGGTTTGCTTGCAGTCCCCACTGTGGAGAATCCAACATGATCCAGAAGTTACAGATCATCATCAATAATCTAATATTCCTTAGTCTTAAGGCGCAGAAGAGCCATCAAATAAATGCAACTCTTAGGATGATAATTTAAATTCAGAATAAAATAAAGGCAAAACTCCCATATTTACAGTACATTTTAATGCTGGGTGAAAGCTCTGAACGACCCTATAATTTATTCTGAGGGTTTGGCCCACAGACAAATGCTGGCTGGAGTAAAAATGCGGGATCAGTGGGGCGCTCGTCCTGTACAAACACTGTATAACGTGGTAAAAATTATTCTCCAGCCTCGTAAAGAGTACCTAAACGCTGACCTCTCCAAAAGTGTGACCAGCACAAGGAACCCCAAACTGACTGCCGTTTAAACACTGACGGTCCCCGCCGTACTACGCCCATGCAAACTGTTTTACCAAAAAAAATTGAAATAATGTTGATGTGACATAATTACAGGAATAAAAAGCACAAAAATATCCTGCATTTTATCAGTTTGGTTAACTTTGAAAGACTATGAAAGTGACGAATAAAGACAGGAAATATATATATATATTTTTTTTTTTTAAACTCATGCTGGGAAAACTCGAAACTTCCGTTAGTGGCAAACTGACACACCGAACATGTTCACCTTTTCACCTGGTCAGTAGTGCATTTGACAAGTTTACACCTTCATTCTCACACATTTGACTTTAAAAACAAGTTGCAGTGACCGTATTTGTGTATCTTTTAATGCTGTACTTACATTCCGGTGCTGCAGTGACTTGAATCCAGAAGCAAACCACGCAAACAGTGCTGCGCTGTAAAATACATATATATCCTGTACAGTATTTCCTTTAAAATCTCTTTTATTATTGCAACAGATTTAACAAACAAAAAAAAAAACAACACTTTTTTTGTAACTTTCCACGACCGACTTAAATGACATCCGTGGCGGCGTACCTGTAGGGTGAAAGTGTGTCATAGTGAGACGCGGTCACAAATAGAGAGCGCATCTTTGCGTGGCGCCATCTAGCGAGGACCGTCAGTACTGCCTCACCACAGGTCAGTCATCACACGAGTCATCGAAGTTAGCGGGTATTAAAAAGGAAGAAGGCGGACTCAAAAGCAGCCAATCACAGTCTTCATAAAGACAGCGGGGTCAACATATTTATTTCACCTTTTAAAATATTATTTTTAAAATCAATTTCCAGCTCACTGACAACGTGGATGTGGTCAATGTGACTGACCTAAATACATATTAACATATTGCAGCCTGTTTGCAGCTGTCTAAAATCTTGTTCATCCTAAAAAGGAAAAAACTGTCAACATTTAAGTGGGGCAGAGGTCAGTGTGGGTGCAGATCCCTCATGGGGGTGCAGAAGTCCAGGGTGAGAGCGCATTGATGGTTTTAAAAAAATAAAAAAATAAAAAAAAAAACTGTTCATATTTGTGAGATTTCCTGGGACATTAACCACGATGCCACAGCGAGGACAACAAAGAAGCATCAGTAAAAGTTAAGATTAAAGTTATTATTAATCGGACTTCAAACAGCGTCAGGATGAGGGAGTTTGTGAATGCGGCTGTAGCCCTCCTGTGGACCATGGTGGAATGAGGAGGAGGATCAGAGCACCTGAAACCTCCAAGATGTCTGCTCTTTATAGTCCAGGCAGTCTGTGGTGTTAAAGTTGAACTTCCAGGTTGAGGCTGTCTGCTCCTTGTAGTCCAGGCAGTCTGTGGAGCTGAAGGCCAGCCCTGGGCCTCCATATGCCTGGTGGTGATGGTGGTGATGGTGGTGGTGTGGCCCTGAGGACTGGCTGATGTGGTGATGAGGATGAGCCGCCATGGAGGAGGTGCCCATCGGGCTCAGCTGGTGTGGGTGGGGGTGGGTGTGCACAGGTGCCAGGTACGAGCTGCAGTCCACTCCACCGAAGTAGGAGCTGGATGGGTTGGGGTACGGCTGGCCATAGCCCCCCGCCTGGTTGTAGGACACAGCATATGAGGACCCAGTTGCTGTGGGAACCGAACGCTGCATGCAAGAGGCGTTGGCCGGAGTCGTGACATCTGGGAGTGAGGCAGGTGGAGGGGCTGAGCTAGGTGAGATTGAGGCGGGACTCCAGATGGAGGACGCCGGGGTACTGACGGACGTGGAGGCAGGACCAATGCCACCACCATGGCTGGAGGAGTTGGAGCTAGAGGAGGAAGAGGATGATGAGCTGGTGCTGGACACGACTGGGGGACTGAACTGGCCACTGCTCTCCGAGCCACTACTCTCACGCGTGGGAGACGACTTCTTCTTGGCAAGACGCGTCTTGGTGGTGGTGCCACCACTGCTGGCACTGTTCTGCTGCTGCTGCTGTTGGCGGCACTTGGCCCTTCGGTTCTTAAACCACACCTGGTCAGGAACAGCACCAAAATTAGGACGGTCGCAAGAACACAACCACTGGACATCACATACATCCTTGCTGACACAGTTCCTGCACCATAACTAATGGCAGTGCCAGTACCAGCACCAGAACCAGTACCTGAACTCTGGACTCGGGCAGGTTGATTTTGAGCGCCACCTCCTCCCTCATGAAGATGTCCGGGTAGCGGGTCTTGGCAAAGAGCGCCTCCAGGAGGTCGAGCTGGGAGCGCGTGAAGGTGGTCCTCTCACGGCGCTGCTTGCGGGGGGTGGCTGCCGAACCCAATTCAGTTGCAAAAGTAAAAATCGGAATAAAAATAAACAACTGGACTTTACACTTAGAGTCAGTCATGTAACACAGACAAAGAAGTATGGTTCTGTGACAGTTGCATTCATCATTAATTTGATATATTAAAAATAAGAAAAAATTATTTAAAAATATTCTATATCAAAGTATAAGTACATACATAAATAAACATTAAAAATTAAAATATCTTTCCAAGATGCACATTTCATATATTCTAACAATACTTTAATAGAAATGTATGAAAATCCTTTTAAATTGTTCCTGTTAAAAGTGAAGAGATGCTTAACATTCTTTAACAGCAGTGTGTGTGTGTGTGTGTGTGTGTGTGTGTGTGTGTGTGTGTGTGTGTGTGTGAGGGGGTACCGGATCCCACCTGGGTACCCGACCGACGGGTGCAGCAGGTCCATGGCGGCGCCACTGAGCCCCAGGCCGTTCACGGCATACGGGGGCTGTTTCAGGTATGACATCATGCTAGAGGCGCCCAGCCGCCCCCCCTCCCCCCCACAGCCGGCCAGGGGTCCGAGCAGCGCGCGCTACGCACTTTGACGGACAAACGACTGTTAATGAGTCTGGAAATAGAATGGGGGGGGGAGGACTTTTGAAACTATAACAACATACAGTACCGCAATTCATGCAGAAATACAAGTTGTACGATAAGTTAATAAATTTACTTAAATAATAGGTCTGTACATATTTTCCCAATACTTTATTCCATTGAAAAAGGGATGCGAAATCTTTATGTTAACAAGTTTTTCATTTGTGAAATAAATGCAAGTTCAGAGAAAAGTTAACAAAGTCACACATTAGAATAACTTCTTAAATGTAAGCAGTTGGAAATGAAACTAATACAAATCAAAATTATGTTAAATACAGGAATTTTAACGGAATAGTTTCCATATTCGGTTTTAAATTAATTTTTAAATGAGCAAAATGGTAAAATATGCGCAGTTAAGAAAAATAAAAGATGCTATCCTGTTAAAAACCATTAACACTGAATTTTATATAGTTTTTTCTTAGAAAATTAATATTACGATATCTTCAGTTGAGCTGTTGTACGACCTTCATTTTTAAAAAAATATAATTCGGTCAATTATGTTCTTTATCTATTACACTTTATTCAAATGTTTCAGTTTTCTTCGATTTTAAGAGATTTAACTTTAAATTTAATGCAGCTAATTTTTAAAAGTTTTCATTTACTTTTAAACGGCAGCTCCACATGTTTTTACCTTTACTACATTATATGTTATGTTTTATCTACATTCAGTCCATATTGTAGCACTTTTTACATTATTGCTAAGAATTAAATTGGCCAATTAGGGTTATTTTACGTCCATTTGATTTGATTTGATTTATCCGCACCATATTTTAAATAAACAAAGTACGGTGCATGTATGGATATTTATAAAGTGTTTTCTGAGTAACAGAGAAAATGATCCCTCATAAATAATAATTATAAAAATGAAAAACAAAATATTTAAACAACAACACAATGTTCTGTTTTTCCCCTTATGCATCATTGTCCACTGCCAAAAAATGTTTACAGAAAAAATAGGACATATGCAGATAAAATTTTAATAAAATGATTTTTAAAAAATCATTGTCATAGTTCAGAGTCATAGTTCTTAAAATGATATAAATTTAGTTACTCTGGATTGGATTTTTTTGCTCTAGTAAAAAAGTGATTTTAAAGTTCATTTTTCGGAAGAACAAAAACTTGACTCACTTTTTAAAACATGTAAATCTGGTCTTTACAAACTGAGACAGTTATTTTGTATAACTGCTTTCTTACCCTAGATGTTAAATAATTAAATACTTTGATTTTAATTTATTTCAGTGAAGAAGAAGAAGAAAAAAAAAAATATTTAGAGTTGACCGACTTTCCCCCTGCAGCGCCGCCGATCCCATCTGGACCCCAACTGAGAAACACAAACCCTCATTTCTGTCCATTTACACTCCACTTATTTACTTTGTTTCTGTCTATTTACACTGTTTTTATTTATCCACACTCTTCTCACAGCACGGAGCAGCTTCAGGGCTGAAATTAACTGAATTAGAATCTAGATAAGAGCAATGAGATGATTACAATACAAGATTTTATCAGCAAAAGCAATTGCAAGAAACCCCCCAAACTCTCAATTCGCAGCTATCCTTTTACTTTTAATTTCAACGATTAAAAGAAATCCACTCTAAACACGAATTTTATCGTGTTGGGGCCATACGCTGAATGTCTGATCCATTCAATTTTCCTGAATTGGGGAAATTCAGTTCCAACAACTTTTCGAGGTAATTTGTCATTTCGTATTAGTAAAGTGGTTCATATGGCTGGATTACAAGCTGCATTTTACGCAAGTTTTTCCCCGGTAAAAATAAATATTTGATATTGTATCCATATATTAATGCACCGAGTAACTTGTCTTCTGGTTCTATACAAATGAGATCAGATTGTAAAAAATGTGAGTGAATAAAAATCAAAGTTAAATGATACAAGTAACGTAAAATAACTTCTGAGCAGCACTTAGTGAGATTCTCACCTTTCTGCTGTAACGTTCTTCCACCTCCCAAGTTTCTTTCTGGATCTGAGACGAAGAATTCTGTGTCTACAGAAATATCCAGCAGTGTAGCGTTTACGGGACCTCAGCCAAAGAAACACCTGAACGTGGTAAAAACCAGGTATTTTTCCCGCCCGGGCCAATAATGGAGGGAAGGTCTGGTTATTGGGATGTTGACCGGTTGCAGCTCGGTGTCCTCAAAGTGTCCTTCGTAAGGACAGGTAACGATTGTTGTGATGTCGTGCTGCCCGGTGTCCTCGTCGTGTGTAGATGGTTGTTCATGTGGACACACTGAGATTGATCACCTTCCCCCTAAGAACAGAGAACACCTGCGGACCCGCCCCTTCTGTCCAATCAACGCGCGATTTTACCTTGACAGACGGTGATAGAAACCAATCAGGTGGCACAACGACTCGACAACCCCTCTCCGAAACGCGGACTACAACATGCGTTTACGGTTAAAACAGAAAGAAAACGTTTTAATGATTGTGAGCTTTTTTTTTTTTTAACATGAAAACTGACCGAATAAAACACTCGACACCTTGATAATTGACTACATTCATTTTTCTCTATAGATTGCTGAATAAACTGAGATAATTTGAGAGAAATTTTGCAAAGATAACAGCAATCAAGTGCGGGTTAACTTGAAAAACAAACAAAATTATTATTTTTCTATTAATTCTATACACTGCACAAATATGCACGTCTTCCTCTTTTCTCACGTGGTCCGCGGGTTTAAAAGCTATTCAGGAATAGTACTTACTACACATTGTATCTTAAAAGTGCAGCTGCTAAATAAAATTCATTAAAAATCCGTTTTAGAAAGTATTAAATAAACTAAAAATACTTAAATGAAAGCTTTTCAGAGAAATAAAATAGTTTCAAAATATTTTTTTTACAGACAGAAAAGTGTGTGACGAAAATGATTTTAAATTGTAACTTGTAAGTTTCCCTAAGTCATATAATATTTTCCGTCATACACTCTGAAGATAATAAATGCGCAAATACAAATCAGTTTATGCAAAATATTAAGGATTTTACACGATAAGTCTGTCAAACCTTTTATTAATCGTTTACTGAGTCTGTCGACCAGTTGCGGTACAAAATACAGATTTGTTTAAATTGTCCGTTTTATTTATTTTCACGTTTTTAAAATTGTGCTCGAGGCTCATGAATATTGATGAGGGACTAATCCCCACTTAGAATTAGATTTCAGAAGAATGCGCGTGAAATTTAACAGGGAGGGAGACGTGGAAGGAATTGAAGAAGTGAAGGAAAAGGAAAAGGCAGCGCATCCAGCGGAATAGGGAGCAGAAGGAGAGGAGAGGAGAGGAGCCGTGAGAGAGACCTCGGCACCCGGCGAGGAGCAGCACCTGGAGCAGAACCCGGGCTTCCTCCGTGGATGCGGGGATGTGGCAGGTCGGACTCACTGTTCATCTCGCAAAATCACCACATGGTGACCCGCTTTGACCCGGTCCGAGCTGAAATAGAGCTTAAGTTCAAAGCATCGCATCGGCACCCCAACGAAATGACATCCACCCCCCCCCCCCCCGCACCAAACTGTAAGGAAACTCTCAAGAGACCCCGTGGATGCTCGTAATAATGGACAGAAACAGCGCTGGGAAGGAGCAGAGCAAATGCAGAATTAACAGGAAAAATCCACCTGTTTATTTGCATGCATGTACAATCCGCCAAAGGTTAGAAACGAGTTTAAAACGCAAGTTTTCCTTGGTGACCGCGCAGACGACAACATTCGTCTTCCAGGTCCCTTCTGAGGCCCTGAGAAGGAACAGCCTGATGGAAACGGCGTCCCAAAGCTGGGTAAAATGTCGCTTCATATTTGATTTTCTTATTTCTGACGTTTCTTTCACTTTATTTCAGTCTAAGCACCCGGAGATCGAGTAGCACAACTTTTTGTAACTGGAGATTTTTTTTTCTGCTCCCACAGTGCGGTGGGGGCAGGAGGGGGGGGTGTTCTGGGGAACAAGCGGATTAGGGAGCAGAAGGAGAGGAGCTGGGGAGAAGGAAAGAGAAGAGCGAAAGAGGAGAGGAACTGCACATGCCGGCTATGCGGCTGTCGCGCTGCCCTTCGCGACCCCCCACGGGTGGGCGTGGACGAGGACCCCCGAGCAGCACCTGTGCAGGAGGGGGGGCGGTTCTCAGACCCCCGTGGATCCACAGCAGGGTCTCAGAGTCTCAGAAGACCGTTTCCCTCCAGACTTTCTTAAAATTATTGGTCTTACGCGAGAAGTACTTTCTTGCGAATAATACTGGAGTTTTGCCAATTGTAGTTCTTAAAAAACACCCAGGTAAGAACCACTTTCGTTTGGACTTCTCAAAAATATGTTGAAGTTTTATAATTAAAGATTTATATTTAATTAACAAATACTTAAGAATTTAAGAAAGTGATCATGGTAACAGTTCTGTTTGAAGTTTTATCTACGTAGTCCGTGTACAGTTCCAGAATTTAATAAGTGGGACAAAAAAATTCCAGGCGGAAAAAATTGCACTGTAAATATAATTTAATAGTTTTTTAACGACCATTAAAGATCGCATTTATGGTGAATTGCCAGATTTACCAGTCATTAAGCTTAAAGTATCCGTTGTATTTTCGTCATAAAAAAAGCACAAATTACGTTGTAAAAAACCCCTAAAAGCACAAGTTTAAATATAAACAATTTTCATTTTTTAACATTTCATCTTTTTGCATATGAAATGCTAATTTCAGACAATATAGTCTGCTTTACAGCTTCAACTTGTTTATATAATTAAAGTTAATAAAACTCGGAGATTTTTAAGGCTCCGTTTCACAAAACCTGGAAAATATAAATAAAATCATCAGATTTTTTTTGCTTTACGGGAAATTCTTGGAAAATTTCCAGCAAAAACAATCGGCGTGGAACTTTTAGAAACATTCAGTTTTAATTCTATCAATTTAATAAGAGCAGGATCGAAAATTTTATCCCTCTTTTCTCCACGACTGAAGGGTGCAAGATGAACAATGATCATTTTCCTTTAAAATCAAACTCATGAAGATAAAAAAAAAATTGAGCTATCCTAATCGATGTTTGAATATTTATTAAAAAATTAAATTACCACACAGCTTGTATTATTTATATTGTGAGGAGTTTTCTATTTTAAACAAGTGTTTAAAAGTCAGCAAACCCTACCCTTTCATTCAGGTCAGTAAAAATACAGATTTGCCTTTACCAACTTAATTCTCTTTGTTGGGAACAACTTTGAGTTTTTAGATTTAGAAAAATTGGCTCACACAAAGTTTACCCCCTCCACTATTAACCATAATCATTTTGCAATCATTTTTGCGATTAAATAAAACCAGGCAGATGTACAAAGTCAGGCCTTCAGAACTTGAGGACTTGTGCTTTACTGTGATTTTATAAGTTGGTCATTTCTGAAGATCACAGGTGTCAGTTCACTGTGGTGCTTAAGCTGTGTCATTAATAAATACCATGTGGTCACAGTTCAACAGGAAAAGTGCAAACAGTGTGTATGAAAGTAGATATTTTTTTATTGATCAGACAGAGAAATAAATAAACCTGTAAATGAGCGCACAGAAGACAACCAGATGTGAAACCCATATATTTGCACATGAAAGCATATTTCTCTTTTAAAGTATACAATAAATACAAACAGAAGAACAAGGGGAGCAAATGTACAGTCTTGATGTAGTAACGTACTTACACATGACTGAAGGTAAAAATGCGAATAAATATGTTTCTGAGTTTGTGTATTTCTCAAACTGCTGGGCACACACCCTCCTGCAGAGCCCGTTACTCCTCTGTCCCAGCAGCTCATTTCCACAACAAAAAAAAAACAGTAAAACCAAACCAGCTTTGTCTAAAAACTGCCTGGCAGCCTGAATACACTGTGCAGGAAAAAGATTTTGTGTAAAGGATCTGAAATGATCCCAAGTCCATGACGGCTGCTCATGTGGACGTGGGTCAAAGTGCCCCTGGTGCCTCATGCTGGGGTCCTTTTCGGTGGCTGAAGAAGCTCTGATTTAAATACAGGGGAACCTTCAGAAAGCCCTGTCCTGCCAGCAGAGCTGTGTGCACCCATGGGGACCCGGGCCTTCTCTTATCACCAAGGTCACCATGTTTAAACACCCTGCCCATTTACCCCCCCGCCCACTGCACTCACAACTTAAGGTTTTGGTTTATTTTGCGCCCCTCCACACTGCAGTTGCACATTTTAAATAAAAGTACCTTGCTTGTTTGACCAAAGCAAACAAAATTAAATACAATTAAGAAGAAGCTGACTTTAAACTCAGTAAGAAGCCAAGAAGGGGACAACACCTGAATCCCTGGATGCGTACGAACTGACCGTCAGGACGCCCCACTTCCTGTTAACCGAATGAATTATTTTTAAATACTCACTATAATAAAGATACATTTTACTTAACAAAATGTGTTTCTTTTTTTAAGACATCCGTCACTGAAGGACACATTTCTCTTCTTTCTTGGCCATTTTTCCCTTATTCTGCTCCAGCGTGCGTTCCAGGTGCTCATCCTCCTCTTCAGCCCTGGGGGGGAGGGGGGGACACAGCACCACTGGGGTGATCAACCCTGTACTCACCCCATCCCCCAAATCCCTCAGGTAAGCCTGGGATACTAACCACCCCCCTTTACTATGGAACGATGGAGCTTCCAGCCCAAATGGTGGTGTACTTACTGTTTCTCCTGTGCATCCAAGTCTCTGACCAGTGCATCCCTCTTGTTGACGAGAATGACCAGTTCATCAAGCAGCAGCTGCTCACGTCGCTTCTGCGCTTCGGTCTTCTGCCAGTCTGCAGAGACAAATCGGTGGATACTCAGCAGTCCTGCAGGGGTCACTCTGAACTGACTGACAACCTGAACTTACAGGTTCCCATTAACTGAATGCAGCGTTATTCCCATGAAGGACATCAGGGGAACGACGATGTAGGGACACATCTTCACTCATTGATGTCTGTATCAACAGGTGAAATCTGTGCATTAACAATATCACATTTAAACAGAGTCCATCAAGCCCTGGTGCAGGGCTGAAACATGCTGAACATAAGCCAGCAGAACACGCAAAAAGGAGGTGCTAAACTGGTCCTATGTCAAAACTAAACAGGTTGTGGTTCTTCTGGTTGTACTGCTAGATCTGAGCAGCAGGTAGTCGTGCCCTGTGTGACATCCCTGCTGGCCAACAAAATGAGCTCACGTGTCCACCAGGAGGTTGCTTGCTGATTGGTGGGGAAGAATTCCGTACCAAACAGCTTTCTCGGGAGCCGTCTCAAGACTTCTGACACCTTTTTTCATTCTTCTACAGAGATCTCAGCCAAAAAGCCACAGGTTTGCTCAGGCTAGGTGGGGGGAGGGGGGTCTGGCCGTCAATCACAGCACTGGGGGACACGCCCCCATCATTAGGGAGGTCAACAATGGAGAGGAATGACAAGCGACACGGCATGAGGCTTGGGGGGTGGGGGATCTGGCACCCACTGACAAAAAAACACACGGAAGCCCCCTCCACATACTCCTCCCCAGGAGAAAGAGATGGTGAATGGAGGGTGATGAGAGCAAAGTGTGTACGATGCCTTGGGGTCCCTCTCTCTGGTGGTGTCCCTGTGGCCCCGAGCAACAGGGTCTGCTGCTCACAGGCTCCCTTACCCATTGGACAACCTACACAAAGCAGCCCAGTGGTAACCAAGTGAGTCTTCACAGTCTACACAGGAATGCACGGGTTCAAATCCCACAACTCCCAACCCCCATGTACTGAAGAAAGCAATGAGTTTGGGGAGTATAGTCCATCCTTAGGGAGTTGGGTGTCTGTGATTGCGCAACCAAAACCGCAGCTCTGTTCTGCCAGATCAACCCAACAGATAAGTGATCTAATTGTACAAGATGACTGTCAGTTTCACTCAGGGGTTGGGGGTTAAATGAAAAGAACCGGATGGTGGCAGGGGTGAGGGAGGCAGGGCTATGAATGCAAATGAAGCACACTAAAAATGCCTACGAAAGAACCAAACTAGAAACTTTCACTGATCAACTATTTTATATAAAAAACAAAAAATTCTTTTAAGGTGACCACAGACAGGTAAACTAAGGAGCAAAAGCTGCAGTAGGGGGTGTTACTCTGGACAACATATCAGTGGAGAACTCCATCCACCAATAAGAAAAAAGACGATTCTTAAACATCTGGAATGAGGTTACATTTTTTGCAGCTAGAGGGAGTAGTAGCTGTCAATGAAAACCACTTGACCAAAACCTGATAAAGTGAAAACCTTAGGTCAAAGTGTGTGGAAGACACTCACTGCAAGACAGGAATGTATGGCCCCTCATACATATGCACAAGCGGCAACAACAGTCAAGAAAAAAGTGGCACCTCACAGGTCCATCTCATAACCTGCCAAAGTAGCCTTTTGAGAGTACGTATTGATTTTATAAATAATCTCAGTGAGGACGAACCCCAGGCTCCATCACTAATGGAAGCGTGTACAGAAACTGCAATGAGATGGAGATGTTCATCTCTAAGCCAGAACAGTGTTGGAAAGAGAAATGAAAAAGTTATAAACTCCTTTTCTAGGTCAGTAACGAAGATGGAAAACCAAGTGTCACCCCACAAAACCCATTTGCTTTACGGGCTCCCCCATCAACACTGTTTTATGCTGTGTAGAGAATACAGAACACTGGTCAAACTGTGTGCAATAATGACCCCCAGGAGGATGTGTTTGATGTTTGCTTATACTCTTACACATCACAGCATGAACACAACTGGGAGAAAAACACTCTCCTCATCCCTTGGTGTAAGTGCTTTATCAGAGTAAAGAGGTTGGGTGTATCACTACCTCTTTGCACATCAGTCATTTCGGTCCCACAGAAAAGAACACTGTGTAGCAGCAAAAACGCACTGTGTGTGTGTTTCTGATTGTGAGTTTTTGGGTAAAGAGATATATCTGATGTCCCCTCACATGTGTCATTTCCACTTCACATTCTTGCTTGCTTTTTTGTCTTATTGTTGACAGATATGGTCTGTATAAACTTTTATGGACATAATGGATAACCAGTAAAACAGGGATGATGGTAGAAGTTGGAGGAAAAGGAAGATGAGGAACAACTAGATGGATGGACTTAACCATAGTGACAACAGACACTACTTTATACAGAACTGGAGGACGTATGTGATCAACAACAGCAGACATTGTCTCAGTGGCACTTAACTAAAACTAGTTCATGTCTTGGCCTTTAGTTCTGAACTGCTACTCTCTTGCACACAAAGTGCCAACTGAACTGGACTGTAGCCTGAGGGAGGGAGCATAAAAGTACAGCTGTAAGAAGGAATGAATGATTCCAAAAACAAACCCTTCACAGGCTGTGTTCCCTGAGCCAAGTGTCCCCTAGTTTATAACAATGGAGTTACTGGAAACCAGGTGGCTTATCAAGTGCACAGGGGAATTACGGTGCTGAACCGATGGGATGTGGAGATCACCAGAAAATAGCTAAATCAACCTGCATCAACTGCTAAAGGTTTGTTTGTGTGAGAGGGTCCTCAGCTAAAAGGACTGGAAAAAAGCGTACTGTAACGGGGACTTATGGGGGTCTGAGTTATGGCATGGATCATACTGTGTTACACTCTCAAGCACCAAACCAATTCCTTCAGAATTCTCTGTTTTGTGTCTCACAAGAGCAGTAAAGTAAACCATAATGAGTTATGGTCAGAGAGCTGGAGGAGCTATCCATACTTTGTGCATCCCTCCCATCATTTCTCATCCACTCGTGCTCGTCTCTCTGTCTCACACACACACACACACACACACACACACACACACACACACACACACACACACACACACACACAGCTAATTTCTGGAAAGTCTGTCTCACCTTCAATTGCCAGCATGGCTCTGAGCTCCCGGTTCAGCAGCTCAAACCGCCTCTCTAAGTCGTGCTCCTTTTCCCTGGGTGAATTGTACAAGTGCAACAATATGTTAATTACCAAATTATTAAACACTTAGAGAAACCTTCACTCAACATTGACTTAAACACCCTTCTTAACTTCATGAGCTCCACATTAATCTACTGCAAATAAGTGATAAATAACAGGAAACAGATGTTTGTACAGAAGAAGAAAAAATCACAACTAAAGAAACAGTTGGAACGTGAACATGATAATTTAATTTAGTTCTTTTCCTATTCATTATCCATATTCTAACACCCTTTGTTTTTTGGATCCAGCTCAGAAACAACAGCAAAAATGAAGAAAACTCCCAATTGTGCTCCTGTAACAGCTGGACTTATTATTGTAAATAAATATATATCAGCATCTCAGTTCCATCCATATCAACAGCATTACAATCAAAACGTACGCTGAGTAACTGTATGTCCTTACTTCTGTTACATATTTTAAATCCCATTAATGTGATTTTAAGAGGCAATAAGTTTGAAATTGTTCATTGTTCCTAATTTCAACAAGTATAAACTGTTGAAATGCTGTTTTAAATTGTGACGCAGCTAGCTGAGGGTTTGGGTGGGAATTAACATATCATGGTATTTCCAGTGATTCTCACTAATTCACACCAACGGTCTTGTGCGAGAAGGGAACACAAGTGAAACATGCGGGAAAGGCAGACACACGGGGAACACCGGAACTTACAGCAAGGACAGTTGGTTCTGTCGTCGGATCAGGGCATTCTTTTTGTTGACCAGCATGAACCACTCCTGCATCATGGACTCCTCTTCCTCCTTGTTGTTCCCTGCAAGCAGGAGACTGTGAGTGTAAGTCAGGAGCCAAGACAAACACACACAGACACAGCCAAAGCCACCTGCACGTCAATTAAGGTGACAAAGGCAATGACACAATACTGAGAAAAGGACTGAGTGGTCAGATTCAGCTCTTGATAAAACCAGATTTAAAAAATCCTCAAAAAGAAACTGTGCATAAAATAGCCAAGGACTCAAAAATCAGAAATTTGAGGGTAAAAGTGTGATCTACAGGTGTCTTCAACCCACAGTGAAATAAAATGCACAAAATGCTTTTTTGTATGAGTTGCCCAAGGAAAATCCTGTAGAACTGTCTGCTGAGGAAACCTTGAAATGTCTGGTGGTTGCAGGCTGGCAACCTGCAGGATGGTGGTGCTGCGAGACACGTACATGCCCCCCTACTTGGGCAACTCACATTACCACACAGGTGAGGTGGGTGTTTTCCTGCACTGCAAAGTGGGTCACATTAACACGAAGAGTGCAGGTGTAATTTTGCATTGATACAGACTGCTCATTGGTGTGAGAATAAAAAATTAGTGGGAATCAGTCAGCAGGTGGGAGTGATGTCCTCACCGTGACATTTATTGAAATATCTGACTCTCTTCTATAGCAATTCACAGTGTTGAGCTTCTGACACTCTTACCCATTTATACAGGAAGGTAATTTTTGTTGTACCAGTTCATGGTAATACAGCAGGAGGTGTATGTATATTATACTATACTGAGCTATGTAAAACTGAATTTGGAAAAATAACCCAAGGATTTGGCAGCAGATCACAGGAGCAGCTGACACACTAAAACTCACCAGAAAGAGAAATAGTGCAATGAATTTTCATAAATATTCTAAAATTCAACATGCATCTCTGAAACACACACACACACACACACACACACACACACACACACAGACTGATTGTAAACCTAAGTTTCACAGAGACATCTTGGGAAAACTGTCCAAATAAATGAGCAAAATTCGTGCACTGTGATAGATAGTCAAGTTTTACTCAAACTCATTTAGAATCATTAACATTGTTCACATGTACAGTACCACAACACCACTGGTTTTAACTATGTCTCTTTGGGAAACCTCGGGATGGGCAGAAGGCAGTCGCCACATATTAATCCTGCCTTTAATAAGGAGTCAAGGTGGGGGAGGGTTGTGCAGAGAAAGACAGGAGATGTATTAAACCCTGTGATCACAGCAAGCTTTCCTCATTTCTTATCCCACCACTCTGTGTTTAATCCAATACCCAGTAATCCAATTTGTCCGTTGCACTTTCATAGGCGCATCTCGGCAACTCGGCGCCCAAGTCGCTCTCCCAGCACTCGTTTATTTGTAGAGAAGCAACTCGGCTGGACTTGCTTTGTGCTGCTTGCTAGTGCTGCTAATGTCCTGAGGAGTAAGGGGGGGGGGGTTGTAGGGCTGCCGAGGGCCTCAAAAGCAGAACAAGATGAGCTTTGTTTCTTCTGATTAAGTAAGAGCTCATTAAAGACCTGTGGCTTCTTCTTTGTGAATATGCAGAAAGGCCACGGTGAGACGTGCAAGCGGCACGGGAGGAGAGTGCAGAGAGCGACGCGTACACAAAAGCGCACTTTAATTACCCTGAGAGGGTCTGCGGCGGCAAGCTGAAAGGGGACCTGTGGCCCAGCCTCAGAGGTGCTATAGCCTTTGTCCTGCCTCTGCTCCTCCGGACGTGGAGGAAAGGGGGGCAAAGTCAGCTTGGTTAACCATTACCCTCACATGCATTCTCACACTGCTGCATGCACCCATGCACTGCACTTCCTTGGTGGGGTTCAGCCATGTTCCTCTTTGTTGCCTGTTGTACTAGCCCTTTTAACCACAGATATATCCACACAGGTCCCTTGTCACCATATTAAAAAAGCCCTAGAAGCTGCCACTACTACAGATTTATTTTCCTCCCTTTCTTCACAGCTGGGAGTTTTTCTTTATTTTCCTCTCCTTAGTTGTCAGCTTGTCCAAATTGGTCATGTTTCGACTTCTGTAAATTTGTCTTCATATGTCTACTGTTTAGTGTTCTGGATCACTTTGCTGAGAACACTATAAACAAATAAATTAAAAATGAAAATTCTGGTGCGTCTCCCTAATACCCGCTACCTGTAGACTAAGTAACTGTTACAAACTGTACTGGTGACAGTACAGCAAATGGTGTAGCGGTTAGAGTTGCTCCAGCTGCAGTGCCTGAAGCCCACCTTCAGCTGTAATACCCTTGATCAAGGAACAGACCCCCAAAGGTTTATTTTAGTCCCATTTCTTTAACTTGGGAGTTTTTTTTTTCATTTTTCCTTTCTTCAGTTGCAAGTTGCCTTTATTACATCATTTTCTTTCATCCTTTATATCCCTATTGTGGTCAACTGTATAGTACATTAGTCTGAACAGATTCGATTTATATCATTTTGTGTTTTAAATCCTGTTCTTGACTGTCACAATGAATAGCATTTCAAAATGAGGGGAACATCAGAAACACGTGGAGCAATTAGTAAGTCAAATTTTAACTGAGCCTGAGCGACTGATGCAGGTCTGGTTACCTTTACATCTCAGTGCAATTATATTTACTGCTGTCATCATCTCTGCCTTCCTTCGTGTCACCTCTTTCTCTCCTAAGCTCTGGCTGTGATCAACATGGACGCAGACTCAAGGATCTCTGGAGAATAGAGGGCCACTTCAAGTAATGAATCTGACGTGAGGGGCAGGAGAAGGACCAGCCGGGGGAGATCACCTGGTAACATTATGAAAGGTGTTTCGCTAAAAGCCTCCTGTCATAGAGGGCGGGACAATGCCAAGGAACCTTATTTCAGCACTTGTGCTTAACAGGCTCTTGAAAGGGCCGGCCGGGACGAGAGGAGAAACCTATCGTAGTTAATAACCTCGTAACAAAAGCTAAAAGACATCATCCTATTAAGTAGTGATCTGCGGCGCTAATGCGAGGTACTTCGCAATGGCTTCTTCTAAAGAGGTCTAAACAGCCAGCGGGAGCTGGGCCCCATTCACTCTTTCATCTCACCCTTGTCTGAGGCCTTTCAAGTGGACGGCGTGAGGTGTCAGCGATATCATACACAACTCCTCAAGTCTGCACTGCACTGTTTATATTGCCAAATTTTTATTCTAGATTTACTTACATAATTTCACATTGCATTTATTACATTTGCTTAATTGAAGACCTTGTGTTTTACACACTAATACACACGGGTAATCAAAAAATAAGAATTCTTAGCATTTTTGATCAACCATGTCTGTACATATATTGTAAGTAATATATACAGTTTTATGAAAGGAAGTTACACCTCCTTCACAATCACCTCACCCCTATTTTAGCAAAACCCCCTGTTGAACTTCCTCAATTTTTTTTTTTTTTTTTTTTTTTAACTCTGAGAATATTTAATGAGCACACAGAGAGAAAGGGTCCAAGCCCCCAAGCACAAAAAGCATTGGAAATTCTCATTTAGTTGTCTTTATTTTGCTGGCACCATGTGGTCCTTGAAGATGCTGGTCACAGGGGAGGCTCAGGAAAGATCAGAGCGAGCTCATTAGCATGGGGACCGGAGTGGCATGGCCGAGATGCACGGCGGGGCCTACTCCGTCCCTCTGCAGCCAACGTGCCCCCTCATTGTGCTTTTGTCTTTCCTGCGGGCTTCCAGCACAGCATGGCACTCACTACCCTGGGCTACTCTTGAGGAATTATGGGGAAAAAGAACTAAAAAGCAACAGCATCCCCGACTGGTTCTATTCACATTCGGCAGCCCTGGAGAATAACTTTGCCAGTTGGTTCATTCCATTTTTTCATTTTCACTTTTATTTTTTTCCTAAATGTTAGTATGAAATATAATCGGGAAAAAAAGGTTCTAGCATGATAATGTTATCAAACACACCGGGAACAATCCTCTGTCACATCTTTCTCCAAAACATGGCATACATAGTATTTTATGCATTTTTACTAAATAATGTATTGCATTTGTACTTTACAGTGCACACACACACACACACACACACACACACACACACACACACACACACACACACACACACACACACACACAGTAAGACCCTGAATAGAGCTAAGGCTGTTCTTCTAGAAAGTGGAACACTAACTGAAACAGTGGTTAACTGTTATTTTAACATTGTACGCCATTAGATAACTCCCAGACAGGCATGTGCACACACTCCTCTCAATTACAGACAGATGTGTACACACAAATGGCATTCAACTGTTGGATAATTTTGAGATTAAATGAAAATGTGTGATGTACATGTAAAATGAAAGAAAGAAAGGATCAAAAATTGCTCCCAGTCACGTGCAGCAAAGAAACGTGCGAGAGCCCTTATGCCCATAAGGTATGTACAGCAAGCCCTGGAACCAAAAACAGGGGGCGGTGCATGAAAAGAAAGCACAGAGAATGTCCCACCCCCACAAGGAAGGGGCCACAGCTTATGGCACAAGCACTGGTGATGCAAAAAATCAGGGTCAATACAATGTTAACAAAAAAAATGAGTGCCATAACCATACAGCACGAACACTATAATGAAATGGTACTGCATTAAGGAGGGTAATACACAAATGCCTAAATTTCTTAGAAATGTGGTATCTTAACATAAAAAAGGGTCATTTAACCTTAAAGAATGCATTTATGGTTGAACTGTATGGATCACTGGGAACTAGCTTAATTTAAGTTTGTCCCCTGAACAAAAGCATACAGGCAGATAACTGGCTTTTGCATTAGTCACTCTGAGCACACAGAGGCAGAGAGGGGTCGGAGCGCACTGGGGTGCCCCTCCTCTGTCATTAGGCATTAAACAATCTCCTTCCACCCGCCGGGGGGCCACGGCCTCTTGAGCACCACACTCCGGGACGCTTCCACACAACGCCTCTGCAGAAGCTTTCTACATTTTTTAATTATTCTTTTAATTACAGTGTGAAAGTGGCTCGTCGATTTACTGGAAAGGAGGACCGCTGAGTCTCTATCTAGGCACTGCCAGCTCTTTCTGCAACATGCAAGGCAATAAATGGACCCACCGGAACGTGAACAGTCTCCATAACTTTATTTTTGATTCCATAACTTTATTTTCTATTTCAGTTCCTTTAACTTTTCTTTCTTCCAAAAAATGTAATTTTGATTCTTAGAATTTCAAGCTGTTTTCTTTCTTTCATTTCTTGCCTCCTGATGCCTGCGGAACAGTCTTGTTGCCTATTGAGCTCAGCACCAGATGTTGCACAAATGATCAACAATTGGGGCCAACAATGGATGGGGGGGTTGGGTTCGAATAAATTAATGGCTGATTTCTTGAGCTTTGATGGAATTAGGCACTCTCTGTTTCTTAATATGCCATGTGAACGTCCTTGTGTTAGACGCCCCACCCCCACCTCTTTGACAAGCAGGGCCACCCAGCAGAAAGCAACTGATGCCAAATATAGGACTAATCCCCCGTTTATCCCAGTCCTGTGGTCAGTTTAACACAGCCTCCATTATCTGCCTGATTTAAGTAAACTTTAATTTATTTGTTGGCTGTTTTGTCTAAGTTGGGGAATCCTCAAGTCCTATTGCAATGGAAATACATTTGCATGGACTGACAATGCATCCCTACCAGGGTTCTGATTAGCTAGTAGCAGGGTGGGGGACTGGGGCACTCCTGGTCAAGGCAGTTGTCTTCACACACGTAAAAGTCTGGATTTCAGGTTTGGGGAGCAGACAACCAGAGACATGGGACATCTGCAGTGCAGGAGGGGCCACTGAGTTCATTTACACACAGCTCAGGTGTTTTCCCATTGTACATCTTTCCCAGACAGAGGAGTAAAATGGCAAACCTAAGCAGAAGTGAATCTAAAAAACATTAAGGGCTATGATTCATTGATCGTGGCTGATCAGCGCTGATCACGGCAGACACAATGAGGAAAGGCTGAACATTACAAGCCTTTCCTATCAAAATGTGGAGCGTTCATCACATTTGTTGTTAATCCTTAATGTTACAGCAGTCTGTCAAAAAGAGACATTTGGACACAAACCCATTTCATGGTGGGTACCTCTGCCCTGACCTGTACAAACAATGTAACACACACCAACATTTTATTTTCAATTCTGCACAATGTTTAGCTTTAATTTATTTGTTCATGTTTATTCATCTGAAGTTACTTGCACTGAATTTATCCATTCATACAGCAGGGTAATTTTTACTGAATCAAATTAGGGTAAGTACTTTGATTAAGGGCATAAGAGCAGGAACTGGCATTCAAACCCAAAGCCTTTGAATGGAAGGCAACAGCTCTAATCACTATAAAAATTTACAGGCTCAGATCCACCTCACTCAGATTCAATGTAGTAAATGTTGAACTCCCCCAGCTGTCAGGACTGTGATCATATTTGGTCACCCCATGTGGTCATTGCTCTCATGACAGAACCCCTGTGTTTCCTGAGGGATGGTGCTGTCTGGCTAGTGCTTCTCACCTTTGAAAGCACAGACACTGCGGTTTGAAACACTGGCAGGCAGGAGAGCTGATGCATTGCATGCTGAAACAAACAACTAATTAACAGAAAACATCTGTTAGAAAGCCAACTGCACTATCAGCCTGAGAGTGTGCAAGAAAGCCCAGACCTTTCTGCTGTTTCCCCCCATTTTCCTCTTTCCTCCTTCATCTGTCAAATGGCCAAAATGCCACCTTTTGCCTACAGGCATATCACAAGACGGAGTCCAGTAAAAGCTTACAAATAAGCTCACTTGCACTGCTACTACTAACCTCACAGCTCCAGCTACAACTAATGCTGACAGTAGCAAGGTGTTTGGTAAATGACATTCACAAAATGGACAAATTCTAAACAATATGTTACCCTGCTGAAAACTGAACTAAAACAAAGACGTTACTATATATTAAAAATAAAAAACAAAGACGCAGAGTCAAAATGTTGGCTGTATGGCTTCTCCATTATATACATTACATTGTTGTTTTTAACTTTTTTTTTTATAAATTACAAAGAAATATATGCATTTTTCTGCAGAGTGCTATACTTTATTAATATGACTATGGATCTGTGTTTTATGCTTATGACTGCAATTTAAAAAAGTACTAAGGTTCTATCAAGAGTAGCATTCTGGGATACTCAAAGAATACATCAAACTTATGAAATGAGTAGAACCGGAACTAGAAGTTCCACTTTGTTCCACACCTACACAAAAAAAGCAACAGCTTCAGTCATGTCTTTATAACTCAGTGTGAAACGTGTAACATGAGCATGTGGTTCTGACAATTTGTAGTCATGCTCCTTCTCAAGGAAATACCTGCTCCCATTTCTGACTGTCATGCATTAATTCTCTCACTTGCTCATGGATTGTTCATTGTTGCCCTCGTCATGCAGGTGTTGTTAAAGGACTTTAGCTGGGCGACACTGTTGAAACGTGTGGACTTTCAAGCCATGTGTAAATGTCACATCAACTAGGGTTTTGTCTAAATGACGTGTCCTTGTTGGTCAGTTTTCCCCTAGAAAATTTGGAACAGCTGACAATTTCTTTGCAGACTTGCAATGCGTTACTGTTACTTATATGTGCATGCATATTATACAGTACATTCTGTATTCTGCAGTACCAAATAGTATCTACATGTATGTTACCTCAAAGTCAGAGTTGCAGAAACTCAATTTTCTTTTATATTTAACGTTGCTCTATAGTATATTATATAATGACTATAAAGGGAAGTTGAACTGAAATTTTGATAGTGAAGTTTAATTTTTTTCTATGTCCGCTATATAGTTGCAGTATATTCATTATTGTTGATACAGTTCTGATACTACAACTACTACTATTATTCATTAATTTAGCTCCAGATCTACTTACTGGTTTAGCCATTTACACATCAGAGCAATTTTTAAAGTATCAGTTCAGGGTTAAGCATCTTAAACAGGGCCACTGGTTGGATTAGTACCTTTGGTGACAGGGTGACAGTTCTTAACCACTATGCTGCCTGCGGTCCCCACAACTAAAAAAGATATTACCCTGGCTATGTTACTGGCTCATTTGGGGCCCCAGTACTGCAACTAACCCCAGTGATCCTGAGTGACAGGAATGCAGAGCAACACACATGCTGGGGAGAGAATGAGGAGGAGGTGAAAAAGGAGGGATAGAATAAGCAAGGAACAACTGTAAGGGTGTTAAAACAGTGGTTGTTGCGTAATTACTGGCAGCACCTCAATGCCTCACAAGGCCTCATGCAAGAGCTGTGTTGTACTTTTGTGTTTCAGTACAGCCAACACAGTTAGCATAAGGCTTGTTTAAGGAATCACTGTGGCGCAGTGGCGGGTGGTGGCTGCCCTAACTCTATTACCATCTGCCATTGTATTTCGAGGATAAATCTGTACAGCCGGAATGTTTCTATCTTTCAGGTGCATTTCAGGGCAGAAGTGGTTATTTTCCATCCTTTTTAAATGCTTTAGCTTCGATCAATGGTCACATTCTGCGTGAAGTTTGAATCCTGAATCACTTTCTTCCTCCGACTTCTCCAAACAACCCTTGACTAAAACAGAAGAGCCTCATGAAAATTGACTGGTAAAGAGAACCTGCACCTTGGCAAACAGCAACAGGACTTCTTCACCCAAACAAGTAATGACAAAAGGGAATGTTGAGACACTAAATTGGCTGAAAACATAAATGACTGTGTTTACAAATTAATACAGCCGGTATTAAACTGAACTCATTCTGTGATTTTTGTCTGTTAGCACTTTAAAGAAAATATGGACTCTGCATCTACAATTATGCCAACAGGATACAAAAAGACAAACAGAATAATGCAAATAAGCTGCTTTCTTGGAAGTAGACAGGAACTTGCTAAATGAAAAGTAGTTTCCAAACCAAAAGGTGTTACAATAATACAACTGGGTAAAAAACAAGTAGAGTTACATATCTGGAATAGAATTACTACTATTACCTCAGAGATCCGCTCAGCAGCACCTTCATATTTAAATGTATTTGTTGAACACATACATATACATTTATTCATTTAACAGATACTTTTCTCTAAAGCAATATATAATGACCGTTATTGAGGTTTAGGTTTCCTGTATGAACACATTTGTTATTTTTAACATGTACAGATGTATTAATATATTTGGTGTATATTTGGTTTTGTGGCTACAAAACAATATGACGACCTACAACTCCGTTTTTGTTCATGGATAGTTAGTTTAGAGATAAAGATATGAGGATATGGAGGCAATCAAGAGGCTGAGGAAGAAATCAGTGGGGGGCATCATAAGCGCTTACATATTTACAAAAACAGCAGTGCACCGCAACACAGCCCGTATCTCCCAGCACAAACCTCTGCAGCAGCCTGTGTTTTATCTTAAGAGTTTCAGACAATGCCTGAAGGATCACCTCACTAATCTGCCTAAAAATCCCCTTTCATCTGACTGTTAAGGAATGTGTGAAAGGCTGACATGGAGCGGGAGAGACCCGCTGCACATATGCGAAGGGGGGGGGGGGTGTCGAGCTGCCGAATCCCGGCAAGTTAACTAATTAAACCGCTGAGTGCCCTAAACAACCAGCTGCCTTGGCAGGGTAATTAAACATTGGGTGTCTTGGTTGTTTCCTGGCCCATATTCACATTATTCAAAGAAGAAGGGACTAAATTTAAGTCTTTACTGTGCAAATAATTCTATACATCAGTGTGTGGAACAACAAACCAATTATCCTTTATAAAACTGACCTTTTTTCTACAAAGCAACTGCACAGTAGAGACTTGTTCCTTACTGATGTGTGAGAATCTGTTCTAAGGTACGGCCACTGTTTGTTCTGTTGTAAACTTACAAAAATACATAAATATCCTACATCTCATCACAACTTAGCTAAGCGTAACAGCTGTAACTACTATGACACCTGGTGGTCTCCTCAACAAGAGACAATGCCGTGCATTCAGCAATGTATTTCTTAAACCCCTTTTCATTTTACACTAAGCTCTGCAGTTGGGAGGCTGGAGGGACTGAGGGTACTTTTTATCCTATAAGGTATTTTTCTACCCCTCCCATACCCCCCACCCCCTTGTTAATTGCACACGGTCATTTCACGGCTAAAATTCAAAATCTTCAAATTTTAAGAACAAACTACATGTACATGGTGAAGGACCACTAATCACAGAGAACATAAAGGAAGATGGAAACAGATGGCTAACATGCAGACAACAGCATCAGGACAAGCACCTCTTGTTCGTGGCGTGATGTTCTTGCGGGATCTGAGCCAGCGCCTGCTCTGGGCTGCTTTAATCCTCTAATATAGTGTCTTGTGTGAATTTGGGTTTGAACATCACGTACAAAATGAGGATTAGGCTGCAGGAAAAAACCTGATTCAATCTTATCAACACTGAGTGCTATTTAAAATAAGTTAACGTTGGCCAAAGCTTGCACTTTCTACTTTTATCACCCATCGTAAGAATGCCATTATTTTGATAAGGATGTCCACTACTACAGGATGCACAGCACTTCAAAAATGCCTGCATGAACACGTGCACAAAGCACACCTGGGGAACTTGAGTACCCAGAAGCCCACCTTGTCCAGGCCAGTACTAGTTCCTCTATGTAATGTAAATCTAGAACATTTTTTTACAAAATACTGTATATTAATTTGTAACTATCAACTAATAATTTTTATTGTGTAGCTTTCTCTGTTCTAGATCTAGTGTTGAAAGATACTCTTCCCATTCTGTCCAATTCCCTCAGGTTTCCTTTTTTAGACTGCTACATGAGACTGCCAAATACTACCAGTCCCATCTACTGGCCTAACTTGCATACCACACCAAATTTTGGCATTGTGGTAATGAAGGGTGGCAGGAAAGTGAATTCTCAAAGTGCAGATTAGAAAATTAAACTATTTACTGATTACATATTAATAGAGGACAACAATAGCAGTTGCCAAAGGCTTGGAGGGCAACCAAGGAATAAATCTGTGTACTTAATTACCATAAACAATGGTTGCATAGAAATGAAATTTTATGTGCCATCCCACTGTAGTGTGACTGATATCAGGAAACACTTGACAATTCTTGTTCATTTATCTCCGTTAATTAATGCTCCATGAACTGCTCTGTGTGAGTAAATTAAGTATCCCAAATATGCTGAACACATATAAGTAAAGACCTTGAAAATGAGGCAGAATTTTGTTTTGTGTTTCCTCTGGAGGAGGTGAGGAGGCAACCAAGTAGTATAGTACATGCACATCCTCATGTCTAACACCATCTTGCAGAATGCTTGATATTCATTTTTGTTAAAAGAATGTCCTGTCTTATTTGTAATACTTTTCTAAACGGAGCACTTATAGCACTGGGTTCTCAGCTTACCAACTTTCAAGTTTAGCATTCTTCCAAGATACACAATTTATGATCCCAAAAACTGCATTTTATATGTGAATATGCTTCCATTTTTCAATTTCTGTGTGTAGTAGAGCATAGTGCTTGTATCCAATAAGTCAATAAATGGCAGTACAGAGCACCCAAACAGAACAGCTTTGTGGGAATTACCTCACTCTGTAAATTTCTGTTGCTCTAGAGTCAAGGAGAAACACTGAATGTTTACACCATGACGGTTTAACAGCTGAAACTGAATAGGAGTTTGGGGAAACATTTTTATTTTCAATAATTTAAAAAAAATTGTAATACAGCTACAAGAAAAAAATGTAATTAAAAAATCATAACCACAGAGGGTTGTTAGGGATCTTGGTTATATTCTGGCTTCTTTCTTTGGGTTCTCTCTTTTCTCTGTTCCATTGCACTGTGTCAAATGTTCTAGCTGTCTCTCTGACAATATGACAGACAGTATGACTGGAGATGCTATTATTTTACAGCTATATTGACTTTCTAGTTAAATTTATCACTCGTGATACCACTATAATAATAGGTAGAAGGACTTACATTTGTTTAGATGTTACACTGAAGGGAAATTAAGTCTGTCTCTGATATTTTACTGAAATCTCGTAGGGACCTGTGTCAGTCCTATTTCTTTGCTCTTAATGGGTTGATAGCATTCTACTGTGGTGATTTATATTCAAATTGTCCTCTGTGTATGAATGACCAAAAAAAATCTTAACTATTTATAACTTTTTAGAACAGTGGTAATTTTTTAACATATGCATGTATTACAGTTGATGTCACTGTTATTTATCTGTGTTGGTGATTTTGTCTGTGTTTCTGTGACCTGGGGAAATTATTTAAAAAATTAATGAACATCACTATACTGAAGATTTTAGCATAATGTAATGAGTGAATAAACTGGGTGAAAATGGTATTATTAATTTACTAAAGATGCCTCAACAGTAACCTTACAAAGGACTTCTAGTCCCAACAGGAGTTGCAGATTGTTCAAGTAGTTCATGGCTGTATATATGAGCCTGGAATCTTATACAAACAGCACACTTCTTTCACGCTTCACATTGCCTGCTTGACCATCTCCAGTAAAAAGTCACCCTTCACACAAGCAAATGAACCTAGGAGAAGACCTGGAATACAGCAGCAATATGATGGGGAGAGATGCAAATCCCAGAACCCATGGTTTCCTCCACAGCTTATAAGGACATATATGTAGGGCATCTCTACATGACTGAGTGTAGTCTTGAGCAGAGACATACCTGTGGCCACCCACATTTTCCATGAGTTCATGTGTATCACAGCGGGCCAGAGAAGGGGTTGCTAACTCCCCCCAGCAGCTCTCACCGATGTTTACTTTTTTCATTGACCAGAAGCCTTTCCTCCACAGGTTGACAGCTCACAGACACAGCAAGCGGCTGAACAGGCCCTTACAGCACCAGGATGCTGTGACAACAGTGAGTGGTGTCTCTCACCTGTGTCCATGAGGTAGCGTAGCCTCTTCTCCACCCGTGAAGCCCTTGTGTCAATCTGTTTCTGCTCACTCTCCAGAGCTGCCAGCTCCCCCACCACGTACTGGCTTGTGTCTTTGAATGCTTTCTGTCAGTGGGAGACAGTAAAGAAAATGAAGAAGCAGAGTCATCATCACATGAGGTCACAACTGCAGACACAGCTCTACTGCAGCGATCTGCAGAGTTAAAACAGCATTCTATTTTGTTTATATACATTTAATAATTATTCATTTAACTGGTGATGTTCTGCAAAGTGACTTATGTTAACCTGTTTACACTGATTTATCCCCTCATACAACTGGGTCATTTTTACCACATCAATTCAGGGTACATATACTGATCAAGAGTACTTTCAGCAGCAGGTACAACTCACGACTTTGGATCTTTTGTAAAGTGATGGCTCTAACCACTATGTACCATAATGCTTTTTAATACCTAATCATTTTTCATTCTGAATTACAGATTTTACTATTAACGGTATTACTTAAAGAGACAAAAGAATTTGATGTTTACCAAATCAAAGTTCACCTGGAAAAAATCAGTCACAAAGGGTTTATTCTCTCACCTCTCTGACATCTACTCACCATTTTCAAAAGCAGCTACTAAAGAAGTAACAATTTGACCTAAAAACCTTCACACGTAAAGTTGCCCAAACTCCATTTGTGGGGTTTTTGCTGACACATCCTGCTTTCATTTAGGAAATAAAGGGAAGGGAATTGGTAGCATCAGTCCAGAACTCCCAACTACCTCTAGATTGGCTACTTGAGCCTTCTGTCAAACTCTGCTTCCTCCCCATGGTCTGCCAAGCCCTTCCCTCACAAATCAATTTTACACATGATGAGCCCATTCCCCTGCTGAGCAGCACCTCCCGTTAATTAAGTGAAGAAATTACCATATATATTATATTAATGCAAACATCGCTGGGCTGGTAATTCACGGCTGATCTGGATAATGGAAAGGTTGAACACCCATTAACCGAGGGCAACAAACCGCTCGGGTTTGGGGCTTGGAGCTGCTCTCCTGTGACCCCCATTGCTCTGAAGTCGGCCCCTCCTTGCTTTCAGCTATTGTAATAATTAAAATCATGCCGTCAGATCAATACAGGAAATCTCTTTGTGACGGGGGCCTGGGGGAGGGAGTTGGGTTAGAGAGTAGGACGTAGTGCCCCTGATAGGAATATCTAAAGGAGAGAAAAAATGTGGAAGCCAGGGGGCTGGCAGCAATTCTTAAAAAGATGATTCTCCCTCCCCTTCTCTCTAATCTGACAATTATCAGCGCAGCGCAGGCTAATTTGCAGGTGCCAGCACAGCGCAGATCACATCAGAAGCGCACGTCTCTTTCTGCCACTCGGCTTCCGGCAGGGCTCGTACTCCAATACCACTAGGAATTACTGGCAATCTCCGTTTAAAGAAGAATTAAATATGCATGAAGTACCTCATCTTCGTATGGCTTGTGTTCAGTGTCTGCCGCAGGTCCCCTGTCCTCGCCAGTTCTCCTTGTCTCCTCAGGGACAGATCTCTGCCTGTTCACCTCTGCAAGAGAAGGTGTATGTGTTTCCACTATAAAAACCCACATATCTGTGTAAAAAAAAAAAAAAAAAAGACACCCACTAACTCCCATCCCAACTGTGACCCTTGAACGGACCTAAATGGGAGCTAATGAGGTAGGAGTGGCCATGTTGGGTGGGGGGGTCAATCACTAAGAAGACCTTCAAACCTATGAGCAACTGTGCCGTATAGCGCTGGGACACTTCTTAAATGAACACTGACATCCATCGCCACAGCAAAAAGCAGGAGAGGAGTTCTAGGGTCAAAGTTCAACTGCTAGTACAAGACAAAGGGAGAGGGGTAGGATCACCTGGCCTCGTCTCCACATACTGGCTGAAGGACTTCAGCTGTGTCTTTCGAACAGCGGCCTCCTTGTTGAAGACCACCGGATTGCACAGCCGCTCTGCTGTCCTGCGCAGCCGCTCCGCCCGCAGCTCATCCATGTTGTTCTTCAAACAAACAGGAAAAAAAATGGGGAAGGCAAAATGGCAAAACAAACTTGGATTCATAATGCTTTGTCCAGAAGTAAAACAAAGAACAAAAAATGCTGAATATTTAAACTGATTTTCCATAAAACCACAGACAGGAAATATGAAAATGCAAATGTTAACTTTTCCAAGTGAACATATTGCACACATGTGAGAAACAAGCTGAAGAGAAAGCGAGAGCTCCCAGAAATCTCTGTGATATTAACTTCTAGAAAGAAGGCATCGTCAAAGTCAACAATGAGCACGCGCGTTCCTCTGCTTGAGAACATGGACATATGGGGTGGGAGGGTTAACAGAGTGATGGCCCCTCAACATGATATGCGTCAGCGATTAATGAAGACCTGAAGCTCTGACACTTTGTTTTCTCAATATAAGGGAGGGTATGAGTTGCTGTTCTCTGGCTTTCAGTTGAACACAGGCACTGGTCACCAATTAAAAGCCCATTTGTCTAGACATTCACCCCCCCAACCCCAAACTGAAACAAGACTTTTTTGAGATGTCATTTTAAAAGGAGTCAAAGCGAGCAGCGCACGATTGAACCCAGAGCATAGTGTAGAGTGGCAGCAGCTGCGTTTACCCCAGGCGGGGGAGGCAGGGAGCTCTTAGATCAGGGGCTGACAACCCCCCCCCCCCATGGGGGCACCAGAAGGAGCTTCCATTCTCCTCGTGTCAACATTCAAAGACAAAAAAAAGTAATTGAAAACAGGTCACTAGATTTCACCCCCTACACCCTTCCACCTGCCCCCTCTACCCCACCCCCGAAGGCCCAATGGAACCAGCCGATATAGCTGCCTATGTCCAAACCCACAGCCACGATTAGGCACCCAGTGCTGCCTGCTCCTTCAACCATTATCATGATTATCACCCCCATTGTGGCCATTCTTCTGTGGGACCTGGGCTGGGAACATGGGGTGCGTGACTAATAGTGCAACCCGCTCAACATCGTGGCCTGTTATCATGCTGGGGCCTCTGTGCGCATATAGACAATTACTAATGAGCTGGGGGGGCTCATACAGGCCCCTCCCACCTCAAGAAGGTCTCAAACACTGTCATCCCTTCCTTCTCCTTACCCTGCTTTTAAAATAATGACAATATTAGATGGACAGCTTGGACAGAATTTCCATCTGAGTGGCTTTTTGAGGAAGAAAGGGGAAAAGTAAGTATAAACATATGCAGAAAGATGAAAAATGAGGCATTGGGGTACAGGAACTGATTCAAATGAAGACAAGACATGAGTTCCAGCAAGGGGGCGCTGTTACCTGCAAGCTTTCCAAGTCTGCCCCCTCCCTTGGGCTCCGAGTCTCAGAGACAGAACCTGCTGTCTGGGAGGAGTTAGCTGCCGTTGGCTGCACCTCCTGCACTTTCTTTAACTTCAGGTCCATATGCTTGCTGTTCCGTACACCTGGATGGGTGGGGAGGAAGAGGTCAGATGTGATTTCTTTTAAAGGATTTTCATAGGAATAGAAGAACACTGTGGAACACAAACACAACTGAAGGGGACCGATAACAGGGAGCCAGCTTAAAACATTTTTACACAATGTACAAGTGCAGAACATGTATAAAAAACAAAGCTGATACCTGAATAAGAACACAACGAGTAGGAAGGGGAATCAATGCAAGGAGTAACTGTGATGTACTTTGGAACTGAAAAGTAAAGTGACAGTAGTGCTCAGGGATGCACCATCACACTAGGGACAGTGACCATTTCTTCTATTTACATCTTTCACCATTCTTATTTTCATTTCATGTCATCAACAACAATGTTGCCGAATAGCAATTGTTTGTTTTGGAATATTTCCATTTTTCCTGGGGATATGAATTTTGTCTAGAGAAAAATATTTAAAATAAAGAAATAAAAAGAAATAAAATTTATAACCAAATAATCCACACAACTCTAGCATGTAAGGTGACATAAGAGAAATTTTTCAAGTAGGTAAATGTCAGTGAGAACCTGCTGAGAAGAGTGCTGTGAAAAAACAAATTAAATGTCAGAACAGGTTAGAACCAGATGTTAAGCAAAAAGTTGGCTACAGTGCGCTAAGAAACCAAGAGAAGCTAATGGATATTGGGGCTGTTCAGGATAACAGAGGAACCATACGCAGTGTTGACCAGGTCTCATTAGCACTGGAATTATACAGGACTATGTGCAGCAGTTCAACATAGCTCAGGTGGACACATAAGATGCAGAGTGTTGATGTGGGAAAGCAAGCTGAAGCCATGCAAAGTGAGCAGAAGGCGTGTTACCAGGAGAAAGAGGGTTCCTGTCCGTGTTAGCGAGGTCATCAGCCTCCTTTACACGGCAGTGAGCAGAAGTTTCCTTGAGGTTAGTATCTACTACAGCAGTATTTGCAGTCGCTTCGTCACCACCACCACCACCAAGACCTTCATTCTGCTGTTCCTCAGCTCTCTCTTCCACCCCCACATCTGAAGTGACAGAGAACAGTGGTCTGGCTGAAGGTGGTCAGTGGACAGAAGACATGCTAGTTAGTGTGTGAGTGGTGCATGATATGGCAATGCCCAACCATTACGGAGAGACTGACGTGGGACATGTGTACCACAGAGCTTTTTAACAGTTAAGAGCTGGTTTCCAGGCCTGACAACTTTTCTGTTTGGTTGTCCATTTTTACCCAGTGCCACCAAATTTTACTCATGTCCAATTATAGAAAATATTTTTAAAAAGTGAGGAAGTCATGGTATCATACAAATACATCACTCAGAAACAGTGGTGCTACTCAGCCTCTACCAAATTTTAGCAGTTTCATTTAAGAAAATTTCATTACAAAACTGCAAATGATGCAGTTTATTAGCAAGGTATGACTTATTTTGCATTTTCTTAACATTTTACCTTCATTTATAGTCCACCTGTCCACTAGCCACTTACCAGAACAATTCTATTAATATGACTATGACATTTTAAGCAAGATACCTGGACAGTTGCAAAATCACTAAAATCATAACCTGTTTTCCCAACCTCCTTCTGGCACCCATGCATTCAAAGTATAACTTCACTTCCTGTGGCTGGTAACAAAATACAGAGCTGAAAATGGACCCCTCTATGACCATTTGGCCCAGATTTGTGTGCCAGAAGAGTGCTGGATCAGAATATGGCCCATAAAATAAATACATGACAGTTTAAGCCCTGGGGAGTAAAATGTGCTGTACTACACTCCAGTGTATTCAGTATACTAGTTTCTCTGGCTTTCACTCCTAGGTCACCCCCAGAGAAGCTGAATTCTCACTGTGATAACACACATTTCTACAAACGCTCATGTGCTGAGAGCTCTGGCTAGGTGACACTAATTAAAGGAGTGCATGGTCACAGAGGTTTGTGACCATGCAGGCTGCCTTCCCAGAATGCCCCAGCACTAGTGCAAATGGGAGGTTTGTGAGCAGTGCCAAAGCATTGGGATTATGTGTTCTGCCTGCTGGGTCATGTGGATCCGACTCGTGGCCCTTCCCTCCAAACCCCCTTTAATGAGTTCCAAAATTAGCAGAATTCAAAGTGCAGAAAGACTAAGCTCACCCCTCCCCCACCCTTAGAAATCTAGTCCTTTCTATGCAGTGTTCCCCAAGAAGACAGGAACTCACTCTTACGAATAAATATAATTTGTAACCTTTAGTTCACACAACAAGCTGTCAACCAAAGGAGAAATGCTTTATTAAAAATTTTTTAACTGACACCATGAGCCTTGATGACGCTGATAAGCACATAAGGTTAGCACCCCCAAACCTCTTATATGGGCACGACATTTTAGTTATCTCATAACTACCATGTGAACACATATTCTACATAAATTTATAAATACCTTTAATTTCTTTCCAAGTTTCGGTGCTTGCACGTTGTATGCATTTCTGCCCTAATATGTGTAAATAGGGGCAAGCAGGTGATGCAGTGGTTAGTGCTGCCTTGCACATGAAGGCTATAGGTTCAAATCCCACCTTCTGCTATAGTACCCTTGATACCAGAACTTATTCTGAATTGAGAGTAAAAATTACCCTGTTGCATAAATGGGTCAATCAGTACAAAGAATTTAGTATTTGTAACATCGTGAAACACTTTGGTGAAAAGCATCAGATAAATTAATAAATAATAACAAATGTGTAGATGTGCAGATGTGTGTATGTCTGAATGTGTGCGAATCTATAACCCTGGTCTGCAGCAATATTTAGAATGGAATCACTAGAAAGTAAAGCAAGAAATTGAGTGCTTGCTGCTATAAAAACAATAAATAACTTTTCAGAAAAGTATGGAAAAAAAATTGTATGATTGACTTTTAAACTTTAAAGAAATGTTCTATTAGGACTACCACGACTGAACACAGGCCAGATCTGAGCTCAACCTCCACATTTGTACCTAGAACAGAAATTACATTTCTACTCAACGGTTCTCGGAACTACATTAAACCAAACACCCTACTTAGGAAATGGTCGATTTCTCCAGGTTTGTTGAAGGGGAGCACACATACCTTTTGGACTTCTTATGACAGGCTAGAAATGCCAGTGTATCTATTAACATAGTTTCTTCAGAACTTAATTTAGTATTACTTAATTTTTGAGCAATAATTTCATCACACCAATTTCAGTGCAGTAACCAAAAACAGTTTTGTTTGTTATTGTTACCAAGTGTCTCTTTGTGATTGAGTGTGCATATAAATGTATGCATATGTGTATATGTGTATGTACAGTACTTGTGTTATTGTGTATGTGTGTGTGACTGTGTGATACACACCTCCTGCAGGTCGGGCTTTCGCTCTCAGCTTGTCCCCAGCTACAGTGTTGCTGTAAAGTGGCAGCTCTGCCATCCTGACCCCCGAGCGAGCCTCAGCAATGAGCTGTCGTGCCCGCTCCCTCAGCTGCTTGCGACGTTCTTCATCCCTCTCCTGGGAAATGGTCACAAACACACATTAGGCCAGTGCACTGGTAAACAGATACCACACATGGCAGCATTGCGCATCAGCAAAACTTCTCCTGCCTTTATGATCTGCCATGGACAGCATCAAAGAACCATCTACACATGAATATTAGCACATTTTTATTCCCAAGAAAACAAATTACACATTTCAGGTTAGCCTTCTGACCAGTAGAGTGGCATAGCTGAGAAGTAATGGGAAGAAACAGAAAAAAAGCTGAAGGCAATAGTCCAGAACAACAGGCATCAGACCTGTTATGTCATACTGCATTTCTTTGCTTTTTCCCCCAAATGATATTAGTGTTTTGAGACTACAATTATCCAGTAAAAGGTACTGGAGGGCCTGCAATTTAGGAAGATGGACTAAAGGGGTGTGTAGATAAGGTGTTGCGTTCTTTCTATCCACAGTGAACGAAATATCAGTTTTTGAGCTGGGTTCACCAGAGAATGTCAACTCACTGAATCTGGCATCTCAACATTTAAGTGATATTTCTTAATATTTGCAACACTGAAGAGCCTAGGCATCAATCATTAACATAAGCCAAAAAAATAATTAGGCCCAGGAACCCACTGGCATGCAAACCATTGAGGGACACAATGAGCTGAAATCTAACTGAAGCTGAACAATGTGCCCCTAATAGGAGACGCTTATGTCTGTGAGTTGCAGGATGGAAGCTTGCACTCCAGGTGTCAGGGCCAAAGAAAAGTGATGGAAAAGGAACTTTATGAGACACAAGAAGAAGGAGCAAGTGGTTAAAAAAAAAAAAAAAAAGTCAATTTTTTTGGGCTGCCTAATGCTTGTCCCTGGTGTAGTGTAAGATATGCATTCGGTCAATGAACAACAGAGGACGAGCTTTAGATGCAGACACAGGATTATAAAAGCAGCTAATTTTTCTGATAGCACCATGTTGCTGGTTCACACCCCTCAAGTAACTTCATATAGAAGAGACATTCAAACAGAAAATACAAAGATAATCACAACAGATGATGTTGCACTCATTTATGTAGCTATCAGGAGATGAAGAGAACTGACTCTGAAAAATGTGTTTCAACCTCTTATTGAATGTTGAAAAGGATTCAGCAGCTCTGAAGGACTGAGGAAGCTTATTTCACCACAATAGACACAAAACAGGGAACATACAGACTAGTGATGGGACATCTTGTGAGTGAGATCACTAAACAGCCAGAGGTGGAGGAGCACAGCACTCTTGCTGGCCTGTAGGGTGTGACCAAGTCTTACATGTATCGTAGTGCAAATCCTTTGCAAATCTTGGGTTGAACTTGATACAGGGAGCAAATGTCAAAAACAAACTTGTACAGAGTGTTCCTGTTCTTCCTATAAAAAATGACAAGGTATTTTGACATTGGTGTGGCTCATTGTGGTCCTTAGTGTACAAAGGGATGATATCAGAAAGCAGTGGTGGGAACTAAGAATAAAAAGGTGCGTTTGTATGTGTTTGCAGAAGTTTACCTATGAAGCAACAAAAGTTCACTGATCTAAGAACTTGTAACTGTTCTTAGACAATGTGAAGCTCAGAGAGAACACTTGTTCATTTATTGGCTGACACCTGTATCTGAGGTGACATATGAAACTCCCAGGAACTCTGTTTAAATGTAAAGTTGTTCTGTTATGGTTCAGTGAGCATGTTGAGGAGTGTCACCTGTGTCTTTCAGTAGGTAATGGGGTCTGAATCATGCCTACGCGTTATCTTCAAGTACCACTAAGCAGTGGAAGAGGGACCAGTCCATGACTAATGGTGCCCATACTTTATAGCTCAGATCAACGCAGCATCTGATAATGAATTATGGAAAGTGTACATGTTACCAACGGTCTTTTAGACAATATCACAACACCTCTGCGCCAGGGACACGGGGTACCAGGAGACAGGATGATGGACATGCAGATAAGTAGAATTTGCTTCTAAATGCTTCACTGCCCATCAGCACAATCATTACCATGTGACAATTTAGATGTCATTTCCTCACAGAGAAAGAGGGATATAGTGTTATTATTTGTTCATTTTTGGACACCTTCTTGCCAAAGCACCTTTTATTGCGTATATTGAGTATTAGGCTTGTACACTAAGTTACTTTTGATTTATCATTTCATACAGTTGGGTTATTTTTACTGTATCAATTCAAGTTCTTTTACTACAGCAGACTGAACTCAAACCCATGACATTCAAACTTAACAAATCTAAACTCTATGCAACCTGCTGTCCTGTTTGTTGCTATAGCATTTTGCTTGATATAATGTAGCATGTTACTTCTTCATTTATGCTATAGTCACTAATTGTTATGAACAAGGTACTTTGACCCAGGTACTCCTTGCAAGGAGTAGGAGTCTCTACATAGATATCTGAGCTAAAAAGCTTTTTATTCTGGGAATTCTCCTTCCCAACCTACTGACAACTCTGACTTTGCCTGAGGAGACAGCAGGGGGTGACATGCAGAAACCACTTAGACAGGGGCAAGATCAAGCCTCCGTGATTAAAATCCACTGTAGCGGTGGGAACGGAGACAGGGATTGTGTGTGCATGTGTGTGTGAACCAGTTGATGCAGTTACCACTGTCTGTTCTGACATCACAGGTCACAGGCAGCTCTCAGAAGTCACTGCATTGATGAGGATAGGATGGGGGGCAGGACATTTCATCAGTGAACATCAAACGTGGCCCAATTAAACTAATAATCACGTCCCAGTGAACACAAGGAAGCTCACCTGGCTCCTTCCTTCCCTCCAGGCTGCCCCCTGGGGCTCTGGGTCTCAGAGAGCACCGGCCAGGGCACCAAGGGAGGGGATGGGGTCATTACATCGCCAAGTAAACAAAGAAATAACAACACAACCAACAACAAATGCCATTTTGGGGATTAGACTGGGGCGGGGGGGAGGAACGTGGGACTCACTGATTTCTGACAATTGTTCATTAATGACCAATTTTCTGGCTGTGGGGGTTGTTACATTGCAGGGAATCAGGCTAAAAGTACCAAACGCAAATGAAGCCCATTTGGGAGGCACATAGAATGATTAGGCCTGCGAGTTGGGACAGCATGGTGGGACATAATTACTGAGGTGCAGAAGAGTGCTGTGTAGGCGGAAGCCAACGGGGGACTGAGGGGGGCCATCCAGTCCACAGCCCTCCCCATCCCCCATCTACAAGAAATCCTCCTCAAACTTGGTCTTTCAGAATGATTGAAAATTTGGTGCTGCTGCTTGAACCACAGGCTTGCCATTAGGAATTGGTGATGCTATTCTGCTTTCTTCAGTAAAAATCTAACCACAGGCTCACAAGCCCCCCCGCAATCCTTCATGGGGGCTCCACCCCTCCTCTACTGCCATTGTCATGGAACAATGAAGTCCTGTTTAATTTAATTAAGATATTCCTTATACATGTTAAGCAAAAAGTTGCCATTGTGCAGCCATGCTCGCATCCCTGTACACCTACAAGGGGCCCTTCTGATTGATGTTTTCTAATAATACACAAAACCACAGTCCTGGTTTGCAGAGTTACTGCACTTATTTGCAAGGTGTCCTGAGCAGCAAAGTGATGTGCACAGTACAGGGGAAGCAGGTGGGAAAGTAAATACATCCGCTCACTTCTTAGGCAGAAGACTCAGGTTCAAATCCCCAACTCCTGCTCTAGTACCTTTGATCAGGGTACTACCCTGGACTGACTACAAAGTACCACATTGCGCAAAAAGATAAAATAACATAAGGTCCTTAACACTGTAAGTTGTTTGAAGAAAACCATCAGACAGATGAATAAATGTAATGAAAATAACTTAAGCACAGAAGTGTGCACTGGGAATTAGAGGTCCCCTGCAGGCAGGGTGGAGGCATCAGGTACCACATGTGGGCATCACAAAGCATGCAGGTGTAATGTATCCCATTTCAAAATACATTTCCTTCAGTTCAATCTTTTTTACTTATGCTGATAAACTGACTTTATTTTTTTAGAATATACAGACAGCATGATACACCTTCTCATATACACTCATACAGAGCAGATCTGTGAAGTCCCTGTCATGATTCTTTCCTTCCCTTCACACAGCATCGGCGTGATGTCTCTGATCAGAGGAGGTCGTTGTGGGATGCTAAATGGCACATTAGGGTAATCACTTTAATTGCTGCCAGGCACCACACGCTCTGCATTAAGTGTGACAGCAGATTATGACTGCAGCGTCTCACACACTTATCAGGTTCTCAGCCCCTGCAGCCCTACCCGCCCACAGTAGGGCAAATACATGCATACCCTGCACCAGAGGCGGGGGCCTCACAACCAACCTATGGATAGAAACTGTGTTTAAAAAGAGATGACTCACATCAGCAGCGTGCACCGTTCGGGGCGGGGCTGCCAACTGGGCCACCCCCCCAACTTTGCTCCCAGCCTTGGCAGCAGCATCACGACGGGCCTGCTCCAGTAAAAGCCTGGCTCTCTCCTTCAGCTCTTCCTGGCGTGACTGCACCTTCTGTGTAGCACAACAGGAGAATAGTTTGCTTTAGGGCATGGAAAACCCTAGTATGGGATGACTCCAAACTGGACATTAAAGGAAGAGAATGCACATACTAACAGAAAACAGCCTTTAGGGCTTGTCTACAACAAGGTGTCTCTGTTGGAAGCACTCACCTTTTCGTCCAAAGTGTGTGTCGCCAGGGGAGGCACAGGCTCCTGAAACATAACCAAGAAAGGAAGTTCACAGAGCAGTACTAAAAATAAATGAGTACTTGAAACTTTTCATACCCATTTTTCAATTTGTGAAAATAATTAATTCATGCAAAATTGGAAATCCAGTTAGCTAAAAATTCATATATCAAAAATAAGTACACTAAAAAATTACCCAAAAAATCCAACCCTCATACTTCACTAAGACTATGTTTGTCAAAACTTCTAAAAGCTTTCAGATTTAAACGTACAATTTCAAAAGGTTTGCAGAAGTGAAAATAATTTGAATTGCATTTGCATCTTCATGTCAGTTCAAGAGTTGAAACAGATTATAACATGCATTTGAGAGGCTAATGCTGGGCTGAACAAGCCATCGCCTGCTGACGACTGTAGTTTCAACTAGACGTTCTCCTCTGCTGCTACTGAATCACAGACCATCATACCAGCAGCAACCGACACACAGAGTAGTTGTTCATGTAGGAACATGGAACCGCCTGTTCCTTGTACATGGGTGCAGTAGAATAAACCACCCCTGACAAATCCGCCAAAGTTGAGCTGAATCACTAAGGCTGCATGTCAGCCAGAACCCTGTGGTGTCTGATGTACCTCTGAAGAACAGCTCTAAGTATATGCACAGATCAGGAGAATTTACATAAAGTTAACAGTAAAAATCATTTAACGATTTTATATTTGAATGCAAGAACATCTTTCTCCCCGTCTGACCTCGGTATTTTTCTAGTCCTGCGCTGTCAGCTGCTCTCTGACGCCACCTGGGGGGTTCCTTGCAAGACCGTCATGCATGCATTAACAAATCCCTCAAAAAGACCTGCTAGGTTACCAGTGGGTTTACCTGTACCTTTACTGTGCTGAAACCACAAATATTGACTGAATCACCAAAAAAGGATCGTAATTGAATGTACCTCCTGTCAGACCATCAGGTCTACCTTACACCACCATCAATTCATATGATGCTGCTGTATGGATCTGATACAATACCTCCTCCTGGCATGACATTCTCTTAACTATTACAAATCAGTTTGATTTGTCTCTATCTACAGACCTGTTAAATTATAACAGAAAATGTTTTGATTGTTGTTATCTATGATCTATTACATGTATTTGATGAGATCGTCCTTTTGCTTGATCCACACCAGAGTCTCCCTCTACAAATATATGGCTAATTCAAGAGTCTACAATTTGTACCTTTGAACAAAGCTATCATTTGATCTGCATCACAATTCTGGAATATTTGGTTGCCTTTTTGGAACAATAGTTCTATGTTACCACAACTGCTAAGTGCTGTAACCCTTATGCTGTATCATTTAGTATTTTTTTTGTTCCATCATTTCCTTTTCACAATAGATTCTCAAGGTCATGCTTTATAAAACATGATGTCTTAAATTAAAAAAAAGTTTGCATAAGTGCTCTGAGTTAAACTCTCAGCTGAGGCACAGAAAATACATATTGCCAATGAGCTTTGACCACAGTGAAGCACAAGTGTGATACCTAGGAGGTGATAGTACCAATGTGAGGTTACCTGTGTGCTGCGCTGGGGGGCACTCTCGGTGTGGTGCTGCTGACTATCATTGGCTGGCTCGGACTCAGAGTGCCGCAGATTGGCTCTCTTCTTACTGAGGTCAGTATCTCTGCTATAGAAACCAAGGGGCTGGGTGGGGGAGCCAGCCCCGCCAAGCCTCTCGTTCCCTCTCTCCCTGTCTCCTGTGGACACCCCAGGAGGCACGGCCCCTACTTTCTGTGGTGTCGCTCGCTGTTCCTCTTCCCTTCTGGGCTGCAAGTCACCCAGATCTACGGTGTCTGCCTTCAGCAACTTCCTCTTCCCTGGTACTGGGTGAGATGGTGCCACA
This sequence comes from Heterotis niloticus, assembly GCA_018136845.1. Taxonomy (NCBI): domain Eukaryota; kingdom Metazoa; phylum Chordata; class Actinopteri; order Osteoglossiformes; family Osteoglossidae; genus Heterotis; species Heterotis niloticus. The sequence goes on from CM030889.1 coordinate 11,429,330, forward strand.
TCCACTGCACCACCCCCTATTGGCCCGGCTGGAGGCCCTGGGACCTGCTTTGCCTCTGAGTTCAGGTCAGAGGTCCTGGACAGTGGCGATGGTACAGATTCAAGGCTAGGAATGGAGCCCAGAGAAGGTATCAGAAGCCCCTCTACACCTGCAGCAATCTCACGGAGCCCTTCTTCACTGCCATGACAGGGCTGGGTCCCTCCTGCCTGTGGGATGCCAGTTGGTGGCTGTATTCCGGCCCCCCGGTGCACGTCATTGAGCTCTGCGTAGAACTTGTCCTGGTCGATGGAACTCTCCGTGTCCGTCTCAAAGTCGCCCACCTTGTAGGTGCTACGGCTGCTGTTGGCCTCGATCTGCACCACATTGAGCTCCTCGCCACTGAAGTGTGCCCTGATCTGGTACAGGTAGGTCATGACAGTCAGCTTGTCTGGGATTGCGAGGAGCACCATGTCTGAAGGCTCCAGCAAACGCGAGATGCCCAGGCTGGCAAAGCCGTCGTATGCCTGCCAGGGAACTGCATGTCAGTGTGAGTGTACTTTACTTCAAGGAAGCATAGCAAAGACACACCTGTGCGCACACTCATATTCTATGTTGTGTACACATATACATAGCATGTCAGTTTAACTCAAGGGAGACTCTCTTAAGGACAGTCTTCTAGTTGACCATTACTTGGTTTAAGGGATAACAGCTGCTGATCTGAATTCAGTGGTCTCAAGTTCAAATTTAATCTCCTGCTATAGTAGTTTTGATAAAGCTACTTACCGTGAACTGACACAATAAAAAATTACCCAGCTGTGAGACGTCACTGTGAGCAGCTTAAAATTGTAAATCGCTTTATAGAAACACATTGGCTGAATAAATAAATTTTAGTCTCAAAATAACAGTACACCATACTGGTCAGCTCTCATTTTCATGCATTTGTTCAATGTAATAAGATGACTGAGCTTTTTTGTTAAATTTCTGTAAAATTTGTTTTGACTCACAGCAGCTAAAATGCAAGCAAGCAAGCAAACAAACAAACAAAGGCAAACAAACTTCAAATGAACATACTATGTCATAACAGCACTCGCACATTAACAGAAAATGTCAATACACATATTGGACCGTCCACAGTATTGCACAACCTTGCTGCTTTTATTATGGCGCACAGGACTATTAACACCCTATCTTCTCAGATGAGATGCATCACTGGCTGAGGAATAAATAGTAACCTTGCATGGTGGAAGCTCACAGCCCTGGTCTCTCCCCTGTACCTGGTGTGTATGAGCCACCAGGATCTCAAATCAGAGAACACCCAAAAAGGCAGGCACAGGGCTGGTAGCAGGGGCAGAGTTTCACATGACCTGTCCAAAAGATCCCCCAAAAGGTTTTGAAAAGGAAACCTGGGGACACATGGTTGAACAGAACTAGGCTAAACCTGTGCGGTCAAAGAGTTACACAGACAGTATGCCAAGATAAAACAGCTGGATGGAGAGAGACGCCACACTAATCCGTGCCTCTCTTATCACTCCACTGGCAGCTGCGGGCACCAAGAACAAACACTGGCAGACAGTAGAAGTGTTCAAACCCCTGACTGCAAGATAAACTGGTTGACAAGGGGGGGACCATTAAACACCGTCATAATGACTAAAACCCACAGTGCATGTTTCCTCTGGGACTCCTGTAGTATGTCTGGAGTTCAGGGGGTTTTCCTCTGCTGAGGAACATGATTGTGGCTACTGAGAGCTGACAACCCCTCGCAACTTCTGCTTTGCAGACAGTTGTGTTTCTGTTGTGCGTTTTGAAGTTTCACTAGGCAATCAAGTTGACCGAGGGGTCGAGAGCCACAACCCTGACATGAGGGGTGAAATGCATTGCCAAGTGTCGGGGTCAAAAATACGATGCCCTTTCAAGTTTCCTCTGTCCTGCTGTTACTGGGCAGAAGGAGGGAAGGAGGTTCTAGAGGCCCCCTGCTTTCTAGCATGAATTTCTCATAGCAGCATATTTTTATTGTTTTGGGTCCCCTGAAAGGGCAGTACCATCTCACCAGAGGCAGAAAGGAAAGCAAGAGAGGGTGAGTGTGCTCTGATTTAAAGTTGGTTTAAATATTAATATATAATAATAATTATGTAAATATTAACTTAAATATTTTTCTAGATGTGGGCTACATTAAGACTAATTTAAATAATTGAAAATAAAAATAGATTGACTCCACAAATTCTTAGTAACTGCCGACTGTTGACCAATTCATCCCATAAACATGTCCAACGTTATCTCATTATTGACCCTTGACACTGGAACACTACACACAAACTGTAAACAGCGTAGAAGGTAGTTGAATTAAGCTGGTCTCAAATTCTCCAACAATATCTGAATTCTCCTTACTGTCATATCAGTACAGAAGGTAAAACATGTCATGGTTACTGTGAGTGGGAAATTTTAGAAAACAGTTCAGTGAAGAAAATGCAATTAAAATGATATAAAAGTAAAAATATTTGTATCTTCAAAAATGCCTAACCTAGCTATTTTATGAGGAGCTTGTGTAACTGTTAGAGAGACAAGAGATGCAGATGTCTACATCCTGGACCAAACCCAAAAGCTTCCTGTCTCCAGCAGGGTTCACCTGTTACCAGGTGTTCTCCATATAGCTGCCAACAAGGGGGGAAAGACTGAGAGCTTTAGCTGTCATTCATATGGGAGCACTATCTCATTGTGGAGGAGGCGGAGGCTCCTGCGCTTTGTGCCCTGTGTGCCCTCACAAGGGCAGGAAACGGTGCCCCAGGAAGTGAGGCACGCATTCAATATAGCTGTCAGGCCAATGGGGGGCCAACAGAGCAATGAAAGGGGCCTGGGGGAGAGGGCCTGCACAATAAACAATAAGGGGTCCTTCTGGAAAGGTATGGAGGGTTGGGGGGGCAGCGGAAAGGAAAATGGGGGCGATAAGTGATACACTTCAGATTTGACAAAAAGGGAAAATGGGGAAAGTAGAAAGCGTGTATGACTGGTGACAGGACCTGCTTCTCCATATGTGCAAGAAGGACAAAAGAAAAGGGGGAAAAAAAATCTAACACACACACACACACACACACACACACACACACACACACACACACACACACACACACACTAGTGGCAACCATAGACTGAAACAAAGGCAAAAGAGAAACTAAACAACTCAGGACTAAAAGATGTAACAAACAAGAGAAGGCAGGTGTCTCGATCTGACCTCACCTTCTTGTTGTTTTCTTTGATGTCCTGTGGATTCAGGGTCTTGTAGTCACTATATGGGAAAAGCATGACAGCGGAAATCAGAACACATACGAGACAGCGTGATCTTCATCCCAGCGTCATGTCTATTGTTGCTGTACTGCATCTATGCAGAACTAGCTGAGTGGAAAAGTTGCTGCCAGGCTGAAACAGACACTGGTTGAGTTGCATACACATTTGGCTATCTCTGTTACTCACATAAGGTCAGGCCGGAAGTGGTGCAGCAGGGCGCAGAAAGCTAGGCCATTCCTCCAGGAGGTGGTGAAGTTGGTGATCTTGACTCCTCTGTAGTTGCGTGTCACCTCCCTACACCAGGCCAGCAGCGACTGGCTCGCATTAGGTTTCCCTCCCAGAATTGGACTGGGGATGGGGCTGGGCTGGGGCACAGGGAAAGAGGACATGAGTATTCAGCACCCCCAAAAGCATTGGCCCCCTTGCTCACCCATACTAAACACATGTATAAAGAACAAAAGAGTCTTCACTATAGCGTCTTCTCACATCTATCATCAACAGTGACTCTCACCCTCTGTAGAGAAAAAACCTTCTCCAGCTCTTGTCAGGCACACCATCTGAGGTAATTTCAGAATACAAGCTCTATGACACTTCCCCTTGCTTTTGGCGCAGCACTGAGCAGAGAGAATTGCTTTTGACTTCTTTTTTTTCTCCCATTGCATCACTGTCTCTTGTGTTACTCTGGTGTCCCCCACCTCTAGTTATTCTGTGTTGCCACTACATTAAAGTTTTGCTAATAAATGTTGAATTGTGCTGCTGCATCTATCTAAACACACAATCTCAAAAAAGAAGCCTAACTGCACCACCTTATGGACAATTCAGGTATTACAGGACATGACTAAGCAAACAGGTAGCAAACTCGTTCCAAGACAGGATGCAAGAATGGTGGAAGAGGTAACAAAATGGTAGAAAAAAAAATGGGAGTGGAAAACAGCTGGGGTCACAGAGAGGAGGGGATTACATCCAGAAGCAGTGGGATAGTAATGGCAGAATTAAGAGTGCCAGCACAACACTGCTGCTAAAACATCCCTGAGAAACACTTTTCCCCACATCAAAGACAGAAGTCACATCTCCAAAGACCCTGCTGGGGCTTCACCTGTAGCCATTTGAGGGTCTCGCTGATCAAAGGGGTTTAAGTGTACTCTTAATGATAGCTGTCACCTCCTCTCTGGCCTGTCTCCTAGGGGCAAGGAGAGGCGGCAAACACAGGTCAAACATTTTACTTCTGACATTGTCCCTAAAGGTGGCATTTGACAATAATCATCCTTCAAGCACTCAAGAAACATAGCCACCCTGAAGATATGTTCATACAGTTGCAGAAAGAGTCACCTCTTTTAATACTCGAGATACCTGTGGCTCAGCCATATTTAAAATGCTATTTTGCAACCAAAACATTACTAATTCATTTCCTTTCTACCAACCCAAGGTCAGGCAGAGCTCTCTCCTGTAGTCAACCTAGAACCATGACCTAGTGTGCTCCTCTCTGGGTCTGCAGGCTGGCCTCTGCCTCAAGCCATCCTCCCTTTTCACTGAGGTTAGCAGCAGTTAGCTGCAGATGCATAATTACCCTGGATTACCGGTGCAGGTGCCATTAAAGGAAGTATGATGACAACAAACTTCAAAGTGCCAATGTGCTGAGGGCAGAACCTCCACTTGTCAACATGCAACGCAAATTAACCCATCACTTCCTGCAGCCATGACAACTCATGATTCTGCCTACACTCTTGTTAGAACAAGACAACCCCCCCCCAACTAGAGTGCCACCCCTCCTGAACCCAATTAAGCTGACAATTTTCCATAGTTGTCCTTGCTCCGAGTGCTGTTTCACTAATAGCTCGCTCTCTTTCTAACCGTAATTATTATTTCAGTTAAAACGGTTTTATGGTTTAAGATTGACATGTTTTGGACCAACAGGAATAGATACTGCCATGCAATGATGTAATATGTCGGGTGCATTGGCAATAAAGAACACCATGCTCACCTATAGACTTCTCATGCTGGCTGGTGTCTAAGCCCAAAGGAGGAGGATGGGGGCCGGCAGGGAATCAACAACCATGTCATTCTGCGTCAAGGAAGGATTAGCATGGCACAAATATTGGCCACAAACATCAATTTACTTTTCAATGTTCTGTTTATTATAATCAATGGGAAAATAATAAAAAAAATTTATAATTGGCCAAAAAATAACAGGAGTCTGAGCAGTGTTTGGGGATGGGGAATATACCACGTTTTAAGTAAATGACTGCATCTGAAACAGCTACACTGGTACACCAGGCCCCCACCCTCATCAGTGATCCCCCCCTAGGCATTATTAGATTCAACAGAACTATGAGGTGAAGAGTGGAACATGATCCACTACAGGCCAGGAACACAGACTGCAAGGTGTGAGAAATCAAAGGTCACATATAAAGCAAGGAAATTATTACGCTGCATAGTTGTTGCAAATCGGATGGCTGCAGTCTTGCTGCTAACACTCCTTTCCACTTCACCCCAAAGGTGCTTGATAGGGTTGACATTCAGGGACTCTGAAGGCCAGTGAGGCAATGAAAACTTGCTGGCACGTTCCTGGAACCATTTGGTGAAGATATGTGCCTTGTGTCATGATGTGTTATCATGGCTGAAGTGTCCATATGAGTGTTGATAAACTGTAGTCATGAAGGAATGAACATGGTCAGCAGTGACGTTCAGATACACTGAGCCATTCAGATGTTCTTCAGCAGATATCAGGAGCTCTAATATGTGTCAGGAAAATATTCCCACAGGATCACTTTTCTACCACCGGCCTGTACTGTTGACACCAAACAAGATGACTTCATGGACTGATGTTGCCTGTGCCAAATTCTGAACCTCCCATCAGGATGGTGTAAAAGGAACCAGGATTTATCCAACAAGGGAACTTTTTCCACTTTTCAACAGCTCAGTTTTGATGCACCTGTGGCCCCTAGAGATCTGCTTTACTGTTCTTTGCTGACAACATTGGTACCTGACATGGTCTTTTGTTGTGTTATGTAGCATTTACAGTGACTAAGGTCACTCGTTTTTCCCAGCAGACTAAATGCTGAACTGAACACTAGCTTATTCTATAATTACTGGTCTGCCTGATTTATATCACACACCGTAGTGATGTGAAGTATGACTTTTCAGAATGTACAATGTGTGAAAAGTGGGTGTTTACCTTAAAAAAAAAACTATCAACATGTGTAAGGAATTCTACTGTAAATAGAATATAGAAATGTACAATGTGTGAAAAGTGGGTGTTTACCTTAAAAAAAAAAACTATCAACGTGTAAGGAATTCTACTGTAAATAGAATATAGACTGCTGACATATATTAAATGTAGAAGCATTTTGTACTGTTTTCACATCAATTCTTTGACTTACAAACACAACTGGAACCATAAGTCTGTAAACTGTTGGTAAATCATAAGTAATTTCTACAATCAATTCACAATTAAAAGATAATACCATTGCCCCTCAACTTACTTATGTATTACATTGTATGTTTATTATTCATGTAATAAATACAAACTTGTTTAATTTGTATTAATGTCACACAGTATTAAAATTAAAACCAATTTAAAATTACTGAAAATAAAACTATCCTATTCAATTTTGAATCGTGGCCAATTTATTCCATAAACATTCAATGTAAACATCTAACACCCAGAGGCAACAGATACAAGCTGGTAAAACTATGGAAGTGAGTTGGATTAATGCAAACCAGTATTGCTATTTTGTTGGGGTACTTTTCCTGCCATCTACCAGACAGTGTGGCATGCTCTGCTGGAAAGTGTCATTTGAGAACAGATACAAGAAAGTGAAATATAAATGTCAGAAAATATTTTGTAACTTCAGAAATTCGTAACTTCACTGTTTCAAACACAAAAGGACAAATTAAAACAGAACAGGCATGCCTGTCACAGTCATAGTGTGGAATGTCACCAACAAAGTTGCTACTGTGGGCAATTTACTATGGTGCGCCATCAACATCAAAGCAAGTCATCTGTGATTCTCCATGTGGACTAATGTGTGTCCAGCTACTTAGTTAAGACCCTGCATCCCCATATCTTTACCACTTTCCTCATTTTGACAGCAAACTTAAATTATAACCTGAGACACATTACAAATCAAATTACAACTCAGCAGAAAGAAATGTTTCCAAATGTCAGGAATGAGTGTCGGATGACAGACCTGAGGACGGGCTCAATCTCTGACTGTTTAAAACGTGTAATCCCCCTTTCAACCTTCAGGCAAATTGAACAGCAGTTTAGAGTGGCACGATGCAAGAAGTCAGGAAACCCCAGAGCTTGCTGGGACTCATGGGCATGCTAGGACGCACTTCTTCCCATCCATCTGGATAAATGACTCCAGGCAAGAACAACAACTGTCACACACATCTGAAACATTAAAGTTTGTCTCTTCTTTTCTAGGGAATTGAAAACTGCAACATGAGGCCCTCAAAAGACTTGAGAAGCTGTAATGTTTAAATCAAAGAACATTTTGGGGTGCTCCCTACACCAGGCTCCTGCAAGCCTGTGATCCAACAACCTGCAAACTTGTGCTACAACAGCTTAGGGGATCTGAGAGTCATGCTGAACTGCATGTTAATTCTACAGTGGAACGGCCACATCAAGCTCCCTGACTGTTACTCGGATTTTGCATGGCGACAGATGCACCAGCAAGAGGGTTTCAAATGGGCTTGAGCAGATGCTAAGAAAAAAAAGCCAAATTCTTCAGATTGTTAGTAAAACACCCACCCCCACTTCCTTCTGATCACCCAGTATATACCTCCCCCTTTGTCTCAGAAGTAATTTCATAAACTGTGAGGCAGATGGAGGCTTTGCCAACCTGCCACTTTATTGCCATTAGTCAATACAAGCATGACCAAACTGGATTTGAGGATCTGCTTGATAAAAAAAAAAAATGGTTCAAACCAAAGGACAGTGTAGAAACAAAACTGTACAAATATGGCTCCTTGGAGAGAACAATACAACACATCTCCATCTGTTGTGAATGTATTATACCCTGTTGTAACTTGTGGACTCAGATGTCTTGGTAGGTGAGGCGGGGTCTTTGAATACTGTGCCCAGTACTGAAAGACAGTACCAAGCACAGCATATATACATGTACCTCAGCTTTAAAAGCTCATGTGCCCACATATAACACTGAAACATTTCACCCATAAAGAAGCCACTAGAACTGGACAACAAGAAAATGTGTGATCAGATCCTAAAGGAAAGAGCACAAGTGAAAAGTCAGAATGAGGCTTAGTTAAGGTTAACTGAATTAAGAGTGGTACTTAACCCATTAAATTACTTAGTGCTGACAATGACACCATTTGGGAGAGGACTGTTTGAAGACCTAAGAAGAAAAATTATTTCATTCCACAAAAGTTTATAAGGGTACAAAAAGATTAGCAAATCACTTAATAAAGTGCAACAGTGATACAGTAGCAAAAGTGATACAGAAATTCAAAAACTATGAACTTGTGAGAAGTGTCCTGAAATGTTCAGGCCACTATCATAAGCTGTCGCTTCGTGATAAGCATGTTCTGCTGATAAAAGGGCAGGAAAATTGCGAAGTAAGTGCCTCAGAGCTGGCAAAAGCTTTGGAAAGCTTAACTGGAGTGACTGTTTCATCTCATACAGTAAGATGCATCCTATGCAGAAGTGGAATGCATCGTTTTCATATACGCAGGAAGCCACTATGGAAGCCAATGCACAAGAAGGCCTGTTTAGCCTTTTGCCAAAATGCATATTAGCAAAGGTGAAGACTTCTGGGAATCTAGGAACAGCAGATATTGATGATGTATCTTTCTATGTTGTTGTATATGTTTAACAACTTTATATTTTGTTATATTTCTGTAAATTGTAACAGTTATAATTTAAAAATAAGTCACAGTCTGGTTTGGATCAGCCTCCAAACAACAAATGGACAGACTCCACCGTATAGTCAAGTCTGCGGAAAAGGTCACTTGTGCTAGACCTGTACTACTCCCGAATAAGGAGACAGAAAGGGAAAAATCATGCTAGACCCCTCTTACCCAGGTAATTTTTTTTCCCCTTTCTTTTCTCATCTGGCAAGCGCTACAGATCAATGTGCGCCAAAGCAACCAGACAAAAAAACAGTTTCTTTCCCATGGTGTTACACCCATAAACAATTGATTTGTTTGTAGCTAGTCTGTGCAATGTTCCCTTTACAGTATTTAGTCTTCCTTAAAATATTTAATTCTTCCTCATAATATTTATTCTTATTCTCCAGCACTGTCATGCATCTTTGCACTTGTATGTACAGTATATGTAGTATGTACACTGTGAGACATTGGAAAACAAAGCCCATTATCTGTATGTGTGAGCATACTTGGACAAATAAATATGAGTGTACTCAGATACTGTGTACTGTATATCAAGAGTGGATCAAAGTATCTGTTATATCCTGTAGCTGGAGAGCTATCCGCTGGCCAAAGAAGCACAGTAAAAACCATGGTTTCCCTGACAAAGCAACAAAGGATTTATTACAAGCTCCTTCCATGAACATTTGTCCAGCCTGTTCTCTCCATCTTGCAGGAACATTTGATATGATTTAATTAAGAGGAAGGGAGATACCACTTCACTGACAGGAGGCCGGAAAAACGAATGGCCATTTCCTCTCTGCTATTCCTGGTCACAAGGGCAACACTGATTTCTTTCTAGTGTTGAGTAGTGCATCCCATTCGGGTTTAGGGCCACACACTTGTGGACGAAGTCTGCATTAGCCCAGATTAAGATAAAGTTACCCCCTCCCCTCCCATGTCATTCAAAACCTGCGTGGACAACCGCATCAGACACAAAGTTGTTTCTAGGCTCACTCTAATAAATGCCATTAGAGTTGAAACATCAAACACCAAGGATTAAGGGATTTTGCAAACTTGCTGTCTGAAGACCCTCTCACTCAAACAGGTATTCTTCAGGAGATTATGCTACAATTTGTTTTCATTTTTCTGGCTCTTTCTGGGGCTGTCCTGCTGCTCCAAAGCAGCACAGTAATCCATGGCTGATAAAACGGAGGACTTAGCAGAGGAAAAACTACAAAACCCTCTGTGAAGCTTTTCCCACCAGGCCATGTTGGCACTGGAGGGCTCTTCACCACATTCACAACTGAAGCTAGAGGAGGGGAGCTGTAACCCAGCCGAACAATGTCAGCAGCATTCTCCAGGCCACGTGAAGCCATGACTGACTGAGCAAGATCATTAACAAACACACAAATTCATACCTATAAGCCACGCAGGTGTAAGAGCAACAGTAGCATTGCTTGCAAACTAACCAGACCCAGCTAACTCGACTAACAGTCCCTCAGAAAGCTTTTTGTTATTTGTTTTGTCCCCAACTCCAAAGTCACTTTTCTTACCCAAATCTTCTCTCTCTCACACACACACACACACACACACACACACACACACACACACACACACACACACACACACACACAACATTCTGAAGTCATGTTATTTTTCCTGTGATTTTGAAACTGTCAGCAAAATGTCAACCCCTGACATTCTCAGGGCTGGAATCCGCATCCTGAGATCTTTCGCATCCTCTCGTGAGAAAGGTTAAGTCATTTCTTTCTTCCCACGGCGTTCCTTTGCTCTCCAACGAACCTGGGCAAACTTTGCTCTTTTATGAAGTTGAAGGATTTAAAGGTTAAGTCTTCTGCAGGCCCAAAAGAACCCCTTTCCCTCCCAACCACCATGGCCCCCAGCTAACCGACCACCTCCAAATTGATTGCAACAAGTCCCCCTGAAACACCCAACAGTTCACACAAAACTAACGGAGACAGAACAACAGAATACTTAAAGAAAAGAGGAGACACTGGTCAGACGTGCTCCGAATAACAAGTATCCTGACGTTTTGAAGGGGCAATAAAGCCTCTGGTCCAGCAGAACCAAACCGGGTGCCTGGCATCGTGCCTACCTACTCATAGTTCCACACATTGCCATGGAGATCTCCTGCCACCCCATTACACCATGCTTAAAGGTCCACCTGAACCTGATTTAATACTGTTAATTTCAGCAACTGATTTTTACCCACTGCACCGCAGAAGGAAAGTCAGAATGTCTGAGGAAAAAAACTGGTATGAATTTTAAAAAAAGCCCTAAACAATACCTTTGTGATCATACAAACACAACTTATTTTCTGGCAGAAGAAGAGTTGTCAGTAACAACCTTGGCAGTGGAGGGCACTCACACACAACATGCTCTGCACAAACTGGACATGAGAGGCCAGTTGAACATGCACCCATGGTTTGTAACAACTGCTCCCAAGAAAACCATACAACTTGGCAGGACACAGCCTGAATCCTGAAGTGACACCCTGTTCAGTACTGTTTTCCATTTTTGCATATCCTGACACCTGGGAACACCATTTTACCTTGTGGTCCTGTGTGGTATCAGCTTTTTAAATGTTTCCATGGGATACAACAATAAAGTTCACCTCTTCCTCTAAAGACATGGCTTGTCCCTCAGCTGTCCCAGGGTCTGCTGAGAAGCAGGCAACTCCAAGCCACAGATGGCACCCCTCCTTCACAGTGAGCTCTGCCTGCTACTGCTGTGGCTACCAAGGAGAATTCCTCTCCTTAATCCCTCAACGCATCTCCTGAGAAAGGTCATCTCCCACTCTATGGCAACACTGGGGGTGGGGTGGAGCCCGTTAACATTTTCCACATAAAGTGGTTCACGGTTCAAAGACATACTGGGGCTGTGTTTCATCAGGAGAAGGTTGCCGCACACTGGCAGTGGGAACACTCTTATTCACAAACACTACTCATACACATGCACCAGGCACAGTAAGAAGCAGCTCTGCTTTAAGTTAACTGTGAACATTTCTCTGTTACCTTATCCACATGTTTAGCAAAAACAGCACCATGACTCAAAGCACTATCTGCAGGAGATGGACTGTGGGCAACTTAACCTTCTTAAAAAGTGAAGGGCTCACATGGTGGACACAACTGGGATGTCCCATAAAATAAAGGGACAAACAGGACACATTCCAAGGGAGTGATTAACATCAGTTTTTTCACCTTTAAGGTGGAACCCCCCTGAAAATCGAGAGCAGCATCAAGTAGCATCTCACCTTTGGGGAAGAAGATGCCAGCTCCTGTCTCACAGCAGCAGCAGATCCGCCCACCTCCTTCTCAGAGGCTGTCTTTGGTATGGGGGGCAAAGAGGCAGGGATGACAGGAGGTGCAGGGGCCCTCCTCTTAGTCTTGCCATCCATCGGAGGTCCTCCAGGACTGGAGGTTTGAGGCTCATAGAATGGATTGGACCTTTAAGACAGAAACAGACAGACACACTGGCTTTAGGCACAGCTCTGTAGGACCAGTCCAGCTGCCCAGGTATTCAGCACTCACTCGTCCAGCTCGTCGTCATCACCCGTTGTGGTTGATGCGTACAGATACTTGCTCATATCCACGGGCCGTATGTTCTTCTTGGCGGCTTTCAGGGCAGGCTGTTCGGCCCTGACAGGCAGAGTCTCTGCCTCCTCGTCGGGCTCATCAAAGGGGTTCCCGTATTGTGGTGCCTCGGGTTCTGCCTCATCAAATGGGTTTGAGGGGTCCTGGTTGTAGCAGGGCTCCTCATCCTTCCGTCGGACCGGGAAGGCAGGCTTAGGAGCAGGCTCTGAAGCACAAAGGTGAAACAACAGGCTCAACATCTCATTGGAAACACTGTGCCATCAAATATGCAAAACAGCCCTTTAAAGCAGAAGTGTATTCAGCTAAACAGACCACATATGACCAAGTCAATACAAAATAACAGAAACATACACTGATATTACACATTCTTGAGGTACTCAGATACAGTGAGATGTCCATAAAACTCCTCACAAAATCACAATGGACGATGTCCGAGCTCCTCAGCCGCATCTTACCTTCCTCATCAGGGTCTCCAAAGGGGTTCAAATCAGGGGGGTCACTGGCTTCTTCAAAGGGGTTTGTGCTCATATTGGGACTGTCATGGTCATCATCTTCCAGGAAGTTCAGCTTGTTGATGAGCTCTGTGGAGCCACCATAGCCAAATAACTACATTAATTAATGAATAAATAATGAACATATCAGGTAAGTGGCAGAGACAGCAATCCACAGGTCCAACGAGAAGGGCTGAGCTGGACACATCGATCCTTCACAACATGAAGATGGAAAAAATAAATAATAACTTATGACAAAAAAAACATATCTACATTTTATAGTGAACCTCCACTGAGTCTTTGTATCTCTCCTAGCAGTCTGGGGTTAAACTGATAACTCCAAAAAACGCACAAGGGAAAGGCCAGTGTTACACTCTCACACACACACACACACACACACACACACACACACACACACACACACACACACACACTCCAAAAAAAAAAAAAACAAACAAAAACTTCTCTGGGCAGAGAAGAAGCTGACATTTCACTTCACAGCTCAGTATAACACATTTACTCCCATATTTGGCCAAGGATCTTGGCCTGAACACACTCCTGTCTTTGTTCACTAGTCAGCATAAAAACTGTCTTCTTCCATAACTAAATCTGGTACATCATTATTATTATATATGGGTTCACTACAAACTGCAGACATCTAAAAGGAGAATTATGACTGGATGAGAACAGGTGCACAGGAGGACATAAAAAAACAATGTATAAAAAAATATAAATAAAAGAAAGGTACACAAACTGATGCTTTTGGTCACAGAGCACACTGCAAGAAATGGGCCAGGCAGCACAAGCACAGCATGGGGGGGCAGAGGGCAGAATACCACAGTGACATGGCATAACAGAGAGAAACTCAAAGACCTTCAGAGGAACTCGTGGACTTAGCAGGAAGCTCCGCTGCCCCCTTTGGGGTCTCCTGGGGCTCTGCATGTGAACTGCTGAGCGCAGTCAGCTGCTTTACTAGTTCTGTAACAGAAGCCGGTCGGAGATCAATGATCACACAGAACATAAACCTCTCACAGCACTGAGTCCACTGAGCCACTCCCACCTCATCACATAGATCTCCCAGGTGACACCCATTTCATAGGCCACAAGCTACACCCACCTTGTGGCCCAGGTGCAGAGGTCACATGCATACGAACACTGGTCCTCTACACTAGTACAGTCGAAAAAAGCAGCAGTTTTGCTTCCTCCACAGTGGAGTACTTCAAGCACCGCAGTCCTGCTAGCTTATCATCTGCATCATCTGACTTAAAATTGGTATTGGTGAGCTGATTCCCCAAGTGAAGAATCCAAGCAGCAGAGCAGTGGTCTCCAAAGCTCATTCTGTCGCAGTCTCTCTCTCTCTCACTCACACACACACACACACACACACACACACACACACACACACACACACACACACACACAGTGTGCGCACGCTACAACTCACCTGTAATCTTAGCGGCCTTCTCCTCCTGGTTGACCCGGTTTTCCTCATCCTCCTCATTGTCCTCCTCAAAGTCATCTAGGTTGCCAATGTCAGCCTGCTTCATGCTCATTAGGCTCGCAAGACTCTGCATATCCTCATCCCTGGGACAACCAATCAGACAAGGCCACACTGATCAGGTGGCTGTGGGGCACACATTCCTCTACAGCAGAACTACAACATGGTCTACAGACACCTAACCAGCTGTAATCAGCTGTCAAAGAAGTTAAAGGGAACTGTTCACAAGGCAGCAAGTTTCACAATGGTTTGAGTTGCTATCTGTAAATCCCCCTGATTAAAATCCCAAGTGCTCATATATATTAAAACTTGTTTTACATAAAAAGCAGAGAAGTTACTGATGCAACCCCATCAAAAGACCAGCAGAGGTAGACTAATTTTTAAGTTCAATATAAGGAAAATAAACCTAAGTTTTTAAAATACAGTTTAAACCGTTTTTAAATCATTTTTCTGATTTTTTTCTGGAATATTTTGTACATTTATTTTTAAATCAAGGTTTGTTAAATCAAGGATGGACTGTGTTTACCCATTTGATACAGTAAAAATTACCGAGCTGTAGAATTGGGTAGATCAATGGAAAGTTTATTATGGAACATTATGTGCTGCAGAAAGAATTCAATTAAATAAATGTCAATAAGATATAAATAAAAATGTAATAAATAATAATATAAATAAGTATTGGTCAGTGCAAGCTGCACTTAAAGGGGACCATCCTGCAAAGGTGTTGAACCAAACTCATAATCAGGGACCACCCTCATAAGACTCTAACTTTTATGGCTGATTATGGAAACACGCAACATACACAAATTATTAAATTTAAAATTAAACATAAAAAATACACATAAAATTCACCAAAGAACATTATGGCTTGAGTTGGAAGCACTGGGGGATATGACCATACCATAGTTTAAAACAGTCATGTTTAAACAGGTTTGTGCTTTCATTATAACAATAACAATCTCATTCAGAGCTGTCAGTTCCATAGACATGCAAAGCAAGAAAGACACACACACACACACACACACACACACACACACACACACACACACACACACACACACACACACACACACACAAAAAGCTGTGACACATTCCATAGTTCATACTGTCTGCTTCAAAACAGAAAAGAGGACTATGAAGCACTGTGGGCTGCTGGGGGTCGCTGATGCGCTGATGGGCCATGGCACACATTCCTGCAGAGATGTGCTGATGGTATGGTGAGATAATGGCGGATTAATGCTCTCCCTTGATGCACCATGTCACCGCCAGTGTGCCACCCTATGGCACGTAGCACATTTAACCTCACAGGATTCCTCTGGATCACCACAGGTTAGTAGAGGTGAGTTGCTGACCTCACCACAGCCCTCCATGTGACATCTTGGCTGGGATGCACTTACGTGGCCTTGCCTTCACGCAGAAAGATGCAAGACAAAGAGAACTGCAGTGTGGCGGCCACCACTTTCTTGGAGAGTGGCTTGAACTTGAGCTTGACGTCCGTCTGCGTGGGCATGGGACTGGCATACTGCTTCATATTGATGCTGCTGGTGGCCAGGGCTTTCCGCCGGCCTGAAGGGGACTCCTGAAGACATGACAGAGACAGGGGATTCATCATTTTCACATAATCATTTCATCTCAGGGTCGCAGTGTGATATATATCAATATAATCATTCTCTGAAATTTGTTAATAAAAGCAAGAGTGAGAGTTTGAGGAACAACAGAAGAGTCATTTTAAGAACATTTCATTGCATTCAGTTCTGTCCTTTGCTGAAAGTCACTGGCTATGTGCATAAAGATGGTCACGGGACATCCCACACAGACCAACCCAGCCGAACATGATCTTAATGGACACGTGTTGATGCAGGTCACACCCGAGGACAGAGAGGGGTGCTCCTGTGCTCCTCTTACAGGAAGACTATGACAGCTCCTTTGACCAGCAGAAGCATATAATTCAATAAAAACAGAGAGGTATAAGAGTCAAACATTCCCTGTTGAGATTCATGCATCTTTTGTACATGTCACCTTAAAAGAACATAAAAGTCAGGAGTCACCAGGTCACAGTTTGTGTAATGGTTTATAAATTAATTTCTCACTTTAGAAGGACTTGTGTCCTCCTTGCAAACATGCTGACGAAAATTCAATAACCCTGAAAAGCAATAAGTTTATCACACCAGACCAGCAAAAGACACTCTTCCCGCACCAAACTGTGGAGGCTTTTAGCTACAGAGGGCAGGGCTGGTAAATGGACTTATAGACAGAGCCTTGTCTCTACATTATTATGAACAACAGATTCAAGTTATTCACTGTGAACAACTATTTGAAGTGATCAAGGACCTGCAGTTGATAGAACACTACCCCCTGCAGCCATCTTTATGTACTGCACCGGAAAACCAGAGGACATGCATATACTTATGTCTATGTCAAGAACTTAATTCCTCAGGTGGGGGGGTTGGTGTTCATAAGCAATGACTCCCAAAGTTAAAAACATAACTGGAACCAGAAATCTGTGTATAAATGAATTTACAGCTCAAAACTCACTTTTTAACATGGCTTAAAATAAAATTTTAACATGGCTTAAAATAAACTTATATTCAGTGCTAATTGTTGAGGAATTCATTCCAGAAACATGTACAATGTTCCTGAGCAACAAAACAACCATAGTCTGGCTGTGTTTCTGGGATGAGGGAGGCATGATGGTCAAAGCTGCTTTGTTTATTGTGGGATTCCAAAAACAGTTAACAATTCAACATTTAAAAAGCCAGATGCTGGCAATGAGTTTATTCTACCATATTCAGTTGTATGACACTGAGATGTCAGGACAAACACCCTGCAAATGGTACAGACAAAGATGGGCTCTGCCTAACAAACATGCATTTGGATTAAAGAGTATGACTTCAGATGCACAACACAGCTGGGGAAATAATCATCAGCATGTGATAAAGTTTGCACCTTGTGTGTTTGTGAGTGAAACAACTCCAGTCATGTCCAGATTTGGTCAGAATGTAAATCTCTCTGTGCTCTATGTGGCGCTATGTGTCAGACATTACTGGCCATCTGAAACTGGGCCAATAAAGAACCAGTTGGGGAAGCAGGTCAGGCAGAACCTAAAGAGAGGATGTTATGCTGTGGACCACCGGTGGAATAAGAGGAATGTTCCCAGGTGACATCCCTTTCAGTTTGGGAACCCGCAAGTTGAGCTTCTGCATAAATATGGGGATTTAGTAGGTGTTAAAAGGGTTGGTGTGTCTATGTCCTTTGCCTGGCGCCTCAAATCAGGTCAGGCAACAGCAAATAAACAGATAAAGCAGCCTGGAGATTAAAACTGGTGGGACAACAGGATGAAATCACTGTTGTCGCAGTGGCCATGACTCGGGCATGACCTGAGAAGACACAGCACTCCAACATGGAGATACCTGCTACAGTCAGGCGGACGAAACTGTGCTCCTGTCTCCTGACTGAAGGTCACACCTGCTAGGGTGAAGCACCTGAAAGCAGATTACTGTTCAGAGCAGACTTGGGAGGCCACAGACAGAGGGTTTCTGGGGGTCTTAAGTGTTGAGATAACCTGTACAACAAGAGCCTTAAGTTTACCCCCATGACCTCACACCTTGTCACTTTTGGAATTGTGCATCCTGGCATGTCCCACCACCTCATGGGACTGGGGATGTTCCACAGCAGTGGTCACTTTGCACAAACTAGAGACCATATCCAATCACACTCTACACTAAGTAATATAGTTCTTTCTTCCAACAGTCTCCATAATGCGATAGACATGCCTCAGAGAACTGTTGGTAGAAACAAGGGGCTGTGGGAACCCTGCAGGAGCCTCTTCTAGAAGACACAGAATGAAGGAGCCTTTTGCTTCCTTCCCCAGACAGAACAGCCAGTCTGTATATCTCTGGTACCCCAAAAATGCCCCAAAAAGTGGGGCCATTACTCTGATCAAAATTTCAAGAAGTACATAGGGGGATTAAGAACACAAATCTCATGTGTTATGTGTGCACAGACACTTGTTTGGAGTGGAGAGTGCTATGCCTTGCAAAAACACAAAAGTCTCAGTCTTGCTCGGCTGACATGTGACAACACCTCTCCAACGGCAAGTTGCAACACCTGAAATGCGTCATGAAAGATGACGGAAAAAAAAGACAGTTACAGAAGGGTCTGAGGACATGGGGGAGGGGGGTCCAATAGGGGACCGAATTTCAAAGACATGGAAAGGGTCTGGTAAGAGAGTACAGTTTGAGGATATGGGGAAAGAGGTATACATGGGGGTGGGAGTAGGGGAAAAGAGTCTGAGGACAAAGAGAGAGGAGGGGTCTTAAAGGAGAATATAGTTTTAGGACTCTGGCAGAATGGGTTTGGATGATGAAATAGGTCTGAAGACACAAAGGGTCTGGAGGGTACAGTGTATCCCAAGGCCACAGTTAGAGAGGTCCAGAGGGTGGCAGCAGTGAGCACCCTGGGAAGGAAACCGAGAGAATAGCGTCACTATCTTTTAGCATGGAAACAACGGGCCTTTGGAGGTGGAACATACATCGTCTTCAACCTGAGTGTCTCCAATACAGAATCATATCTCAAAATGCTATGATTTAGGAAAAACAAGGTACCTAAAAAAGAACAGAGTAGTTATTTAAACACAAGCAGACCTATGAAGACACACATCACCTGTCGTATGGCACCGTACTTTCCAAATACAATCTGTTTTGCTAACGGTAGTTATTTCCCTAATTGATGTTATTACTGTGGGGACAACCAAATGGAAGTAAAACAGCAAATATTTGTCACCAGCACCTGAGATATACAAACAGTGAAATACAGCACTCTGCAAACATCCACATACATCTTACAAATACATGCAAACACAAACACTAAATCAGTGCCAACTTTCCAAAGGGAAGAGAACAGGCAACTTTTCGGATTTGCTGCTTAATGCCAGCTTTGATGGTCGCATGTGTCGCAATTTGATAGCGAGGGTCTGCTGTGGGCAAGTGTGATGCGGCCACTGGGCAGAGCAGCCTGAGTGGAAAAAGGCTTAATGGATTTGGAAGTGGTCCGCTGAGGGTCCTGTAGCTACCAGCCAGCAGTCATCTTAACGCCTTAAACTACAGCTTTTGGATAACAACAATGACAGAAAACAACAAGAAAAAAATACGCACAACAACACACCCGTGTAACTTCCAGACTAAAAGAAGATTAGAGAAAGTAATCTGCCAAGTAAAGATATGAGGCCAGAGAGGCTGCAGGAGGTCTCTCTGTAGGGCACATAATGATGAGGAGGAAAAGGCGCATCCCTGAGTCACTCTGGGATGGTTTCAGAGTTCAGTGAACACAACTGTAGCTCTAGGGAGTGTTTGTTCATCGATATGAAGCCCTCTGAAATGTTCCTTTAAAAACAAATAGATGAAGAAAGGGAAGAAGGATTGACTAAAACTGGACAGTACCCTGCCCCAGCAGGAAGAATGCTTATCTGGCCATATTCATACAGATATGGGGTGTCCTGTGTGTCCATACAGCTAAGTTCATGACCACACAATTTCAAACATCTTGATAGTACATTTGAGGAGGAAAGGCAAAAGAGAAAATCATGTGCAATTCTGCGATACAAGAGAAGAACCACATTTTATCATAAGCCTTTCTCTTTCCCCCCCTACTTTTTGATTATGCAATTCCCTGACACGAATTCTGTCAAATGGCACAAATAGGGGGGTAAATGCTCCTGCCTGAAATAATGCCATTTCAATGGCAAAATACAACTGATCGCTCACACAGTCCAGTAGGGGGATTAAAATTTCTGAGGTGGAGCCAAAGATTAGGTGTGTGGATCTCAGATGTCATCATCTCACTGCTTCCACACAATGCCTCATTCTTCGCTGTTTTCATCTCTTCTCTGATTAAGGGTCAGCCAGGTTTACCTCTTGCGCTGCCTTCGTTTTTTTTTCTACATTACCCAGATACCTGACCAACTTCAGACTGCTATCTCCTTGCCCTGCGCCCAGTGCAGAGCTTCAAAGCCTGGAGCCCAGCCAGTCCAACACTGCCCTCCAGTGGTAGAATATCAGCATCATAGGCATGTCAAGGTCTCAGTCACAAAACTAATGTACTATGAAAGGGAGAAGATATAAAAATTTGTGGCAAAATAACCATAAGAGAGTAATGTACACATTTCTGGTGTTCAAGGGTCAGGGCTGCAGTGGAAACTGTGGAATTCCCTCTCCAAAAATATCAGGCAATCTCTCACTTTGGGCATCTTCAAGTCAAGACGGGAGACCATGGAGTATTACATCGTACTGATGCACTGGCTTCCTTTCTTGTCACTGTCACTATTATTTGTATTGTACACTGTCTTAGTTTGCTGTTTAACTGTTGTTGAAAGCATTTTTAACGTCAGTCAGTCACAGAAGTGAAAGGTCGGCATACAAGGAATTCGGAGAAACCACAGAGAAATATTGTCAGATAGCCTCAAAGGTGTTCTGGCAAATCATTCATCAATTTGGGAGAGATGTGACCCTGCTTGGGCTCTGTTAAGCAGGGGTGGACAAGTACTGACCAATTCTGGGGAGACTGTGGAGTGGTGGAAGGAGTATTTTGAAGAACTCTTTAACCCACAGGACATGCCTCCTTATCAGAATGCAATGTGCAATTTTTTTAGTGGATTACACTTCAATGCTGTTCCTGAGGTAGATATGGTAATGTGTGATCTCCATGGTGGTATGGCTGCAGGGGTGGATGAAATTCAGCCGAACATGTTAAAGTCACTGGACACTGGATTTTTGTGGCTCACAATTCTTCAATGTCGCATGAAAAGCATATAAGGTACCTCTGGATTTGCAGACTGGAATGAGGGTCCCTGTGTTTAAAAAAGGGCAGAGGAGGATGTGTTCCATTTGTAGGGGATCACACTCCTAAGCCTCCCAGGGGAAGCCTATGTCAGCGTACTAAAGAGGAGACATTGTTGGATAGTTGAGCCTCAGATTCAAGAGAAACAATGGACTTCATCCTGGACATGGAACAGTAGTCCAACTCTTCTCCCTGACACAGGTTTTTGAAGGGTCATGGGAATATGCTAATTTATTCCACAAAAAAGACATATGAGTGTGTCCCTCAGCACGTGCTTTGGGAGGTACTGCAGGAATAAGGGGTATCAGGACCACTGATGTATACAATCCATTCGCTGTGTAGTTTGAGCCATGTCCCTGTTCTCAACATTAAATTGAGTCCTGTGGGTGTGAGACTCTGGCAGGTACAAAAATGGGCACCTCCTGGTTTGAGACCATTGTGGGGAACAGGAGGATCCAGACCCATCTTCTCAGTCTGCTCCCACCACGACCTTCACCAGGACAAAACTGACTGACTGACTAAAATGTCAAAACTGTAAAGACAGCCAATGTGATTCCAATTCCTCTCCCAGTCACATATTCCTAATTATTTCCATCATTTATTCATTCATCTGATACATTTCTTCAGGTTTACTGACAATGAGAGCTTTGCACACCAACCAATTTATTTATCAACTGATAAGGCAGGGTTATTACTTTGTCAGGGTAAGATCTCAATCAAGGGAACTGTATTTACAAGTATTCATTTAACACGTGCATTTCTCCAAGTGGCATACAGTGATATCTGCATTATTTAACTGACACACTTATCTAATGTGAGCCTCCACCTGGAGGAAACTCACGCAGACACAGGGTAACCTGCAAATTTCACAAGGACTGAGCAGGAATCAAACCCACATCAAAAAGCACAGCGCAGGAGGCTGTGAAACCCCCATTCTGCCAGAACTTTTCAAAATAAAGGATTCGAATCTGTGTCCAATGGTTGCAATGGTTCTAACTACAACTATTCCTTGATATATAACCAGGTTTGGGACTGATGGCTCAGTCTTAAGACTAACTGTACTTGCGACAGCAATTATTCCTAAATTCCCACTATAAGGTAACTTCTTTTCAAAACTTTTTCAATCTTTTGGACTTATTTTGTTTAATCTCTGCCTATAGTATGGTATATTATGGATACCATTACTGAGTAATTCAGCATTGTATACTTTACCAAAGTTTATTTTAAAAAGTACAGCATGTTCATAAATTTTTTATAAATAAATTAATAGTGATCATAATTCAGTAGTGAATAATTCAGTGATAGTGATATGTCGTAAGTCTTAAGTGCAAGAAACTTTATCGTAGTAACTGAGAGTCCGTCATATGTTGTGTTCACTTTTAACACTTTCTCTGAGAAAATGGATGCAAAGATATTATCTGCACCTTGCATTAAGTGTGTGTGTGTGCGCGCGTGTGTGTCACTCACAAATGCACACAGTAAGAACAGTTTACAGCCACCAAGTTGAAACATGTCTTTGGGCTGTGGGAGGAAAACAGGGCACCTAGAGGAAACCCATGAGGAAATAGGGAGAACATGCAAAGTCCATGGACTGAACCTGATTTGGACTTATACACAAACACCCCCTGTAAAGTGGCAGAAAGTACCACTACCACTGTGTCACCATACCACCCTTAAATAAATTATAATAATTCTGATCTGAAATAGGGCTACAAGGGGTGCTAGACCCACAGATGGAAGTTCTTCTTTGATCACCTAGGCCACAAAATAGTCCTTGACCCAACTCATAACAAATCCATGGTCAGCAGATGCCACTATCATGGAAGTGAACCCAGTATCTAAACACCTACGGCTCTGATAAGCATACGTACAGGACTTTAACTATTGGTATTCATCCAGAACATTCCACTTCCTGCCAGTTTTCTGTTGGCTGTGGTGTGATGTATGACCATGAAGCCGCTATATCACTAATGTAGAGCTAGTCGATAAGATTCACAATCTGATGACCTCCTTATACTGAGGCGATCGGTCGGGAGCAATCTTGGGGGTGGGAAGAAAACAAACAATCAAAATGCCAACAAAGATCATCAACTTGATGCTTCAGACAATGTCTACAACCAGTGTAACAGATCTGCCAAAACTAGAAAATATGGCTGGAGGGAAGGAATAACTTCAAGTGAAGTGCAAACAAACCACAGAAATTAGGATAAGGAAACAGAAAAAACAAAACTACTACAGATAAAGCCATATGATCAGGAATGCTTAACATATGAATTGGGTGTAAGACCAAACAGACAGAAACAAAAAAGCACTCAAACACTGATGTATAAAGTATAGGATCATTGTGCAGTCTGACCACGAGGAGGCAGCAAACATTACAATTTTCACCTACAGGGAAGCAACTTCTGGGAGAGGCAGCAAGAAACTCACATTTTCAATGACAAACGTCCATTCTTTGTCTTCAAACTCTTCTGCATGAGGGTCCTGAAACACACCAGCACAGCAGGTTATTGCAAACTCAAAATGTAATTAAAAATAAATAAGTAAACAAATCAACAACACTAGGCATCCATTCCAGAGCTGAACATTAAGTAACGAAATTTAAGCTAAAAAAATAAAATAAAGACAACACTTTATAACAAACAAGGCAATTTACTTTTCTTATGCGCTTTTCTAGCCTCATTACCTTTACTCATTTAATTTTTTTCCAAACTGAGTGAACAACAATTAATAAACAGTTCATATTGCTGAACAAAAAAATAACTAAGGTCTGTCCACCACAGCTCTTCATCCCTCCTTTTCAGTACAAGGCAGATGGAACTTCACCACATGACCATCAGAGGATGGTGTTTCTCTGTCCTAGCTCCCCATGAGCTGGTAAATGGGTTGTATTTTATGAGGATACATTATAATAGTAGAAAATATGGAAATATGAAAGATAAACAATCAAAGTGATTATTAAGGGAACGTGGAAAATAATAATAAACAACTGAAAAAGTCCTGGACTGAATATTAGAGGAGGTGAAAAACATTAAATAAACACAAGAGTCAAGAAGTTGCATATTGGCTAAGACCATTATCTTTGGACTTGGAGGTCACAGGTTCAAATCTTGCCTCATGTTGTAGTACCTCTGAGCGAGTTGCTTACTCCAAATTTGTATATTAAAAATTAAAATGGTTTTAACTGGTTTTAAGTTGCTTTGGAGAAAAATGTCAAATAAATAAATAAAAATAACTGTACAACAAGAGAAACTGATCTGTGTGGTTTATCACCCACAGGTGCTGCCAATACATTTTACAACTTTGCCATCTCATTGATCAAACTGTAGTTCAGACTCTGAGTCTCTTTGCAGGGTACCATCCACTTGAACTGCAGTCAGCATCTTTATGCCCATCGCACATCACAGTACTATCCACTTGAAGCACGGTCAACAGCTGTAGCTCTCATGAGCGACCAGGGTGGCCATGGATTGAGATGTTGCTGAATGAGAGCACTTGGGTTCATGCACTAAAATGCCCAGTGAATGTTTGAGTAAAGCAAACGCAGAAAAAGCAGCGTTTGGAGAGTGGCCAACCACACAGTTAAGTAGAAGTTAATGGGAAAACAGGCTAGTGTCTGCTTCTTAGTGGGTTTTTCCATGGAGGTGACAGAGGACATAAACAGCATGAGGCAAAGTGGAGTCTTGCAGCTCTTAAACAGTTGTATATTTATTTATTTGGCTGACACTTTCTTCCAACGTGACTTTAATACACCCATTTATTCAGCTAGGTCATTTTTTACTGTACGAATTCTTGGTAAGCATCTTGCTCAAGTGTAGTAGAGCAGCAGCATGGAATCAAACCGGAGCCCCAGAAAAGCAAGACCACCTTGCCATTTGCTGCCTAGAAGTCCAGACCTTCTACAACACAAGGTGAAGTCTGCATCCATGAAGCTGACCATCTGCCTGTCACACACTACTCCAAATGTGAGGTGACCTGCTACAAACTTGGTGGCTGCCCTCCTTCCCTAGCGGCACGTGTGCAGGTGGGCTGACAGTACCTTGAAGAGTGTGACAGTGATCTCCACATTCTCAGGAACAGGCCAGACGACCACACCTCTGTATGGGTTCTTTATGCCCGGCTGCCAGCTGTGGGACTGCAGGGAGAGAAGAAAGCTAACTGTGAACCATAACCACTGTGCAACAGTCTGTGGGATGACAAAAAGTGGGACACTGTCCAACAAAAACAGGGTGCACTCAAACCCAGAGAAGTTTTATTGAGGGACATAAGACACACAGATCAGAAAGGCAGCACTGCCCATACATGAAACTGACACCTGGTCATGTGACTCATATGCCCCAGAGAATATGCCAGCACATTAAAGAGGAAGACCACAGAGCAGCTAGTCTTTTTCAAATGGTCTCCATCACATACAAGCCTTTTTACGCTTGATCTGCACTGAAGTAAATCACCCGTAATTCCATTAGTTCACTCTGCAGAAGCATTATTTGCCTTCTGTCATCTGTTCTACTTTCAAGCAGTGATTGCTTTGCTGTTCAAAAGCTTCTGAAAAACTAGGATGATACAGGGCGTACATTTAGGTTTTGTTAGACACCAAGGCACAGGATAGGTTCTCCAGTGCTCTTTAAACCATCAATGAAGGGAAGAATGAGTGACACTGAGTGTTAGTGGTAGAGGAGAATGTAAACCTGCATAAAGAGCAGTCTTGGAACACCTGGTCTCTTAAAAAATTTGGTCAGCCCAATGGGAAGTTTGGACTAATTTTCTTTGCACTAAATCTGACTTGGTGTTTGGCAGTTAGTAAAAGGATAAATACGCATCAGCAGGAATAAGCACACTAACATATGTGTTTAGATGCCCACCTTGGAGGACTTCCGGCGACTCCTGCGCGTCCACACTACCACCAGCTTGTCTGGTTGCCTAAAGAGGAAACAAGAAACCAAAGGTCAGGAAGATGAACAGAGTGAGGAATGAGAGCAGTGCTGACCCAACAATTGAACATGGAGCTAGAATATGGTTGCCTGTGTGATCACAGCGACCAAGTTGAATGTGGACTGGTGGTGCAAGCCCTGAATCCTCCTGGCCCATCTACACACAACCCTGCTGACAACAACCTGGCATCTACTCCAACTATAGCCTAAATAAACAATGAGCTCAAGAAAAGAGAATCATGGCGAGGCCTGGTTGCCGGCAGACACATCCAGCACCACTCACAAGACTGGGTCTCCGTGCCTCAGGCTTCCTGGATAGGATTAGCAATGGTAAGCAGCTCAGCAAGAACGCCACCCTGTGCCTTGGCAGACTTAGGGAGCCCTGGATCCAAGGATGTCTCCTGCATAGCAGTTACTTGAATAAAGTAATACCCTGTGCTCTTAAATCTATTGTACCTCTTACCACAGTGGTAGTGTTTACGTTTACAATTATTCATTTACAACATTCCTCCTTTGTCCAAGGTGACTTACAAATAAATATGCCCTGGTAAACCAGCTACTATCATTTACCAAAGTGGTGTAAAACAATTTCTTTATCACTAACACACACACACACACACACACACACACACGTGCACACACACACACAGCAATTTAGTCACCAGTTCACCTGAAATATGGATTTTTGAACTGTGGGAAGAAACTGACTGTGGGATGACAACAAGTAGGACACTGTCCAACAAAAGCAAGGTGCAGTCAAACCTCCTGGAAGAAACCCACACAAACTTGGGAAGAATATGCAAACGCCACAGACTGAGCAAGCATCATACACATGTTTTCTTGCATCAGCCAGTCACTGTAAGACAACAGCACCACCATGCTGTGACTGCACAACAGCAGCTGAGGTAGTTCATCTTTGCATGCAGGACACAGATCTGACACCTGAACAGGACAAAGATCTGACACCACAGATAGGGAACGGAGTTGATGTTCTCTCCTGCCTAAAAGGGGTTTGGACAAATATTTCACAGCACTAAAGACCCCCAACAACAGAGATCACTTTGGTTCACTTTGAAGAACTCTAGAGAGGTTCATCCTGGCTTTCACATCCTTCCCATATCACCAGTATCATTTTGTCTCCTAAGAGCACAGTGCAGTTTCTGTTGCCAGGAGCAGAGCAGAGTTCATAATAAAAAATAGATTCCAGAGCTCTCAGGCATACAGACACAAGCGAATCCTAGAGCTGGACTCCATACAAGCAGTTCTGCAGCTGCAAAATAGGAACTGTTCCTGGATGCCAGAAAAGCATGGTTTGGGCTGGCTGTAGTACTCTGGTTTGCCACTGCCTTTGTATCTTGTGGGGATGTGCTGTGCTGGTTGGGAGAAACAAAAGATTCTCACACAGAGAATGATCAGTTGCGCTGCTTCAGAGTTTCAGTATGGACCCAACACCAAAATACAGTTTGATGCAAAAACACACACAGGGTTCTGTGGTGCTGCAAAAAAGTGGAAAACATCATTTATCTTGTACTTTTCTCCAAAGTGATTTATAACATTTGCAATTATTTACTCATTTATACAGCTGCACTATTTCACTACATACTACAGTAGGAGTGGTGTTTAAATCCTCAACTGGAAGAACAACTCCATGCACTATAGTACAGCAATGCTCCTAAAACTTTTCTATAGACTTTCATTCTAGATTATTTTTAATTTTTATTTAGTTAAGGTCTTTATCTGTAACTAAGATGTTACATAATGAGCTTTGCTGTGATCTACTCAATTATAAAAAAGGATATGCCTATTACCTGTTACTTTCACATTTTATATTTATTTATTTAGGTGAATCATATATTCATACCACAACATTTATTATAGATTTTGATCATTGTTTAGGTTGTTCATCTGCTGTAATCAGACCTCACTTAGCTCTTGAACCTTATGAAATAGACAAAAACAGCACATTTTACAACCTCTAACAGACACTATATTAACCAGATGTTTTGGGCTTACTTTTCATATTTTATTCTCTAAAATTCTCTTCATATGTTTAAATGTATTATTTCATTAAAAAGGTACAGTAATTTTTGGGCAAGTCCTATTGGGCTGTGGGGATGAACATGCGACAGTGTGGTGTGAAGCGTATGCATTTCGGGCCTGTTCGTGCAGCTTGCCCATCATCTGTTCACCTCAAGCTTCGAACTGAGATGTACTGCACAGACAGTAGGGTTTTCACCGCCACAGAAACTGAACTATGTCAAAAATTCAAAATATGTCCTTTCTTTGACAGCCTTCAACCCCGCAGCACATAGACAGTGGTATGCCGTTTGAGAGAAGGACCACCACACATCCCCCTCCTTTCTCTCCATTTCTCACCCTTCCCCCAACCATTTGCAGGGTCCGATACATTCCTCTTTTAAGCTTTGTTCTAAGTTGCCAGTACCAGCTGCTGTTTAGTCTCTTAAGTCCTATTCCCCCCCCCAAGAAGATCTATCCTGATGGCACCAAGATTGCTCCGAGAACAGGAATTGGCCTTTGGAAATACTGAGTGGAGGCCTGCTGTTGAGCTCCCTTCCTCTTCTTTCTCATTTGTCTGGCAGACAGTTTTGCTAAAACATCCCAAACATCCAAAGTGCGGTTCCTTCAGGTCACTGCGACTGCATGCCTTCTGCAGTTCATTCTCCATTTCTTATTTGTCCTTTCAGGGAAAGGAGGACATTATCACTGTCTGAAGACTGGTCACCTGCTCTATAGGCATCTTCCTTCGATTGTTGCACAACTGCTCTAATAACTAAACTACCTGCTCCACCAAAGTAACATTTCACTTTGAAATACTTTCTTAAAAAATTTTTTCCCCTTCCAGGAGAGGAACTATTAGATTAGAATGGATGATACATATGCATGTTTTCTGTAATTGGAGTTTGGCATAAGGAAAAGATAATCATTGAAAACTAGAACTATATTTTCATTTTATTTTCTATTTATAAATATTTGACATTATGGAGTCTACTGTATATTCCACTGCCGCTGTATCAGAAATGAACTATTTCTGCTGGTGAAAACTGGCTGTGACCTTTTTTTTCCTGTTCCTGATCCTGAAGCTGAGAGACTGGGAGCTCCAAACATGGTCTCACCAGTTTGCTTCAGGTGACATAAAACTGTTTAGAAGGTAAAAGTAAATAGCAACTCCTTGACAGACTGACAATAACTCCTTGACAGACTGACAGACAGATCAGTGATCATAGCCTTCACCAGTGTGTAACTGATAGATGATCTGACATAAGTAGACATTAACCATTATCAAAAGGACTGAAGAAAAATCAAATATTGACAAGCATAGAGGCAGCACATCCAACAGTCTGTTTGATGAGCTGACCTTCGATCTCCCTGTCCTCACGTTGCTGCCACCTACTAGTTCCGACTGCTGTTGCTCTTCATCAGAAAATGGCACCACTCATGGCAATCTTACATTTACATATTTATATCTGACACTTTTCTCCAAAGCAACTTACAATGTTGAACTTCTTATACTGTTTTATCAATTTATAGAGCAGTTACATTTTTTACCAAATCAATTCAGGGAAAGCAACCTAAAGTTTTGAACCTGGATCCTCCACTACAGCACCTTATCCCTACTTGCCAAAACACTTCAGATGTAAGCAGATACTAATTTCCTGTCTATTAGACCTCCTATTATTTTTAGTAATATTATTATTTTGATGATTTCTTTGTTCAAGAAAGCTCAAAATATTATTTAAACAAATATAGCGGCATGACAGCACCAAGAGAACTGGAACAAACTAAATGGAAAAAAGCAACAACACATAACAGGGCAGAGAGGTAGAAGGTCAAGCAGGAACAGGGTACAGGCAAAAGGAGATATCATCTCCAGGAACTGAGTTGCTAAAGTAAGCAGATTATCCAGCTGCAAAAATTGCTCACACATCCCAATGAGGTGCTAAATCCAAACATACAGAACCACTCTCTCTTCTCCACATTTCACCCAAAGAGTTCCTGAGAAGCCCAGAAGCTTTGGTCTGGATAACCTCTAAACAACCTACGCTTTCCAGCACAGCAGATGAAAGTGCAGCCAAAGGGCCTGCTTGGTCTCGTCCCTTGGTGACATCACAGCCCAGCCGGCACATGATGGACACTGGATGCCTGCCACTCGCTTGGGCCGGACGAGTCTGCGGGGAGGCAGGGGAGGAAGGGAGAAGACAAAGGCAAACAAGGGAGGTAAGGTGGGGCCTGCCAAGGCTGAGCGCATCCTGCGGAACTAGGAGACTGAGATGGGGACAAATAGGAAAGGCTGCTTCCTTTGCCTCTGCCCACAGCAATGCGTTTGTCTGCTAAAACCAACGGTGCTGACGCAAAGGTGCAAAAGGCAGACAAGGCGACAGCCAGACAGCTCTCTAGTCCATAGCTCTTACCATTAGCAGATAGCCACACCAGCTGGACCAGGTCAGTGCTGGAGGTTTGTGGTAAAAAGGACCCCTGGAAGTCCCTCGCCACCTCCAGCACCTCCACATTCCTCCTGGGTGTCCACAAGGAACCACAATTAAAGAGGAGCTAATTGGTCAATTTGCCTGTCCTCTTGCACAATGGTATTGGTTAACAATTTCTTTAAAAAGCAGCTGGAGTCCAAAACATGCTGGACAGACTTCAGAGAATACATTTCTCAGCTCTCACCATTCCAAGGATAAGACTTAGATACATAATTCAACCAGTAAAACACATTCCACGTTTCATGCTAACATGAAAAACAAGATTTAAGCCTTATTAGGGTATATTTTAAACCAATAAAAGACATGGAAGGTGTAAAACTTGTTTTTGCTTAAATATGTTAGTTGACAATGACTTTTGAACCACAAACAGCTTAATATACCTTACATACATGACTATGTACATATTTAGTTTTTCCTACAAAGTACTAAAAGGTACAAAATAATGAAAACACCACAAAGGCATTTAAACACGTAAAATTACTAAGGCAGAATTACAACTTCATGTCGGCTATAAAAAGGTCTGACAGTCAGCAGTCTCAGGGTGAAATAGTTTTTACAACTATGGTTTCTTCAGTCATACATAACTACAAAACAAGAGATGCCAAAAATATGTAAAATCATATCAGTATAGTATGCAACATAAAGTAAAAATTACTCAGAAAATAAAGTAAAGAGAGACTGACAAAAGAACATTTACATTAAAAAATTACCATAAGATGGAATCAACACCTACATTTTGGAGCAACTTACATTCACGACCAAATCTCAAAGATAAAAATCCTGCAATAATCAGTAAGGAGCCTGAGCAGTGGAGAAAATAATATGGTCTCTTGAGTTGTGCTGTGTGGTAGAGAAGCAGTGGTAAGGGTATCTAACTCTAAAGTCAGTGTCAGGGCTCTCAAACACCAGTCAAAAAAATACAAAGTCAGCTTAAGAAACCAGGTGCCTACAAAGAGTACAAGGTTTCCTCACAATGTCCTATTCTAGGATGATGAGGCCTCAACACACACTGTCAGACGAACATCACAATAAAGTTAAAAGTTCAGCTTTCTAAAGGCAAAATGCAGCATTCCCCAAACATTTATTCGATACTCATTTGTTTTCAATATTTTGTTCAGTCTTTGTATAGTACATTTCAATAGACATCTGCTATACACTACCCCAGAAAACTATGGCAAAAGAAGTGTTAAACCTGCCAAAGAATTTCCATGGATCTTCCTCTTCGTCTCTCTCTACTGGCTTTCTGAAACTGCCTGCATCAAATCAACACTCTGTTAACAATCTTCAAGAGGGGAAAAGAATCTAAACATTACAGAGAAGCATCTTGTGAATGAATGAATGTAAATATGATGTACTGTTAGTTGTTTGTGCTGATCAGTAGTTCATTTTGGTCATACAGGGATGGACATTTCAAGCAGTTTCAATTCATTAATGCATTAATAAGTCATACGGCTGCAAATCAAAGTTTGCCCCAAATGCTTATCATTACACTAACAAAATTGTTACTGTCTCATGCTTACAAGTAAAAGACAGTAACAGAATCTTTAATAACAAAAACCACTGAAATTACAACCAAACTGCAGCACAGAAAAGCACTTAAATATGTTTACATTATGATGATTAAATAATATGGAAACAACCTCTTACTTTCTTGTTAGGTCTCAGAAAGGAGCAAACTAGAAAGCAAAAGAGCAAAATACTTGACTTGTATCGGTTCCACCAACCTTCCAGAGAAACAGCTCGTGTACCGGGCCCGACATGCCCAAAACGCAACATGACAGATGGAAAAAAAAAGCCATGATTAACGGTGCAGTTTGAGACTCAACACCCACAGGAGAGCGCCACGCCCCTAAGCTGTTTACTGATGCAAAATTGCACACTCAGAGCGCACAAATCGCTTTTGGGACACTGCTCATTACATAGCCACTTTTCCCCACGCAAGACAGAAACTGGTTGTGGTCTATGCCTGCTTAGGTCACCATCAGCTGCTCTCTATGTCAAGTCAGGTAACATTGTCATTCTTCCGTAAACACAGAGCTCAAAACACAAACAGACCCTCTGCTGTTGTATACTCAACTCACAAGAAACCATTACAACGCCTTATGAAAATATACAGGTATCCCATGCTATCAAAACCCTCACTGTCTGAAAAATCATTATAATGAGTTGCAAAAATCTGTACCCAAAATTCACCATCCAAATTAAAAATGAGCTATAGCAAATACACTAGCTAAAACATTTAAGTTGCATGTGAATCTGGGCAAGAGGATATAGACATGGTTTTCCAACCTGGCAAAGAGTTTCCATTGAGGCAACTTGGCAATTTGATCTGAGGAGTGTGCTAAAAATAAAGTGGGATAGCGTAATATACATAGCTGTAGGTTTGGTTTAACACACCTTTGATCTGCAAGTTTTCATTGAAGTTGACATGAAAATGTCCAACTGTTATCCAAATTATCATACTGTTTTAATCCAGCATCACATAGGCTACCTCATGCCCTATGCCTCTTTGATAGACTTTGGACCTCCACAACCCTACCTTGAACAAGGAGATATTGATAATTAATAAAATTGTAAAATTAAGACAAGGTAGAAATATTTTTAAATATCTATTATAAAATATTATATTATAAAATATAACTTACTTTGGCACTGTAATTTATTTTTCACCATAAAACCAATTATTTTATAAATGAGAAATAATGACCCGATTACAGCAGGAAGTTTTTTAATGGGGTGATTTCAATTAACTTAATTATCCCTGTATAGTGAGGAGTAAGTATGTTACACAATAATGAAATTTAATATTATGTATAATGTAGACAGTTCCAACAAGTAGAATAGCCACTGAACATTCAAGCAATATTCATATCTAGGGTCTTTACATGACACAAAAGCCAAAATGTACAATGGACTCTACTGTTCTACAAACTATACTAATTACAGCTCACTTCATATACTGCAAACATAAAGAAAACTGGTTCTGATGTAAGAAAATGCATATTTATCTGCAGTACACATAAATTCTGACTACAAATACACGGTGATCAGCCTCACTTGATCATAAAGCTGCTGAGAGTGCAATATGCTATGCAGTCATAGCAATCCTAATAGAGTTCATCTTGTGCTTTTGTTCTTATGTCTGTCTCTGAAGCCTCAGAGCTTTGGCCTTATCAGCACATAGCTACAGGCAGTTTTTATTTATTAAATCTAAACAACCCAATATCAGCATCAGAACAGCTCTCATGAGCTCCATCAAAACACTTAATTAGCAAATGTGCTCCATCTGTGGTTGCTAAACAGAACCAGCAGGCTTCTGTTTAAATGTCCAAATGGACAGACAGGCCACTGGAGTGGAGGAAGCAGACCCATCGTCACCAAATAATCCAAATAATAGAAACATTACCTGTGCCAAGAGGAAACCCACAAAGACACCAAATCTCAAGCCCACCACATTTCTACAGGAGAAATAACAGAGACTCCAAGTGAACAAGATGTTTAAAGGCAGAGTGACAGAGAAATTCAGCAACAGCCTGACACACAGCCTTCATCATGCCACGCGCGCCAAGCTGACCTCCATTTAGCACATTCCAGATGGATCGGTGAATTCCTGCCAAGAACGTGGAAGGGGGGAGGATTTGTGAATCACAGTGTTTCCAAGGTGCAGCAGAGCTGACCGTCAGAGGAGACTGTTGTGAGCTCCTTCTCACAGTCAGAAGCAGCTTCCTAAAGGAGAGGAAGGTACCACAGTAACACAGTGTGTGAATACCCATTCTGTGAGTTGTGTTGTGTGAGCATACATATTAACAAATGTGCATTTATCCTTATGTCTGTATTGTGTTGGCCACGAGTGTATCAATTTCTGCCCAGTTCCACAAGCAACTCAAGAATGATCCTGACCACGACTACAGGCTCAGCTGGAGGGGAACAAAGAGATACTCATGGTTGGCAGAGACAGAGGACTGCTAGCACAAACTGTCAGATCACATTGATTGGTGAGAGACAAGAGACAGGGGCGGAGCTTTCAGACAAAAAGAGAGGTGAGATGGTGATGCTGTGCGCTGAGATCTCATCCAGACTGCTCCATCCAGAGCAATTCCATTTTTACAGAGCTTTTTCCTCAGCAGAGAAACACACAGCACTGAACAATTAACTGCCGCTACAGCATTTCAGGGATGCTACACCATAAAACTGATATCCACCCAGTGTTGGGTTAGACTCCTACACTGGATTACATTCATTCCATGGCTTAAAAAGCATGATGAGAAACTCCTTCCTGATATTTATGGCACAGATTAAATGAGTAGGAAGCCATAAATTAAATAAATAAAAAATAGCAAAATACAACTATAGGCCCACTTTCAAATTGGCTGGAGTACAGAGTCACACAGCATGAATTGCTTGTCCATCAGTGGTCAGTTCTTGTTCTCTACATTTTGTATAATGAGAAATGTGGGGGATGGAAGGAAAAGTGAAGAATTTCTCTCAGGAGATGCCTGTGTGCTCTGACAGCAAAGTGGGATGACAAGTTGTGGCTTGTGTGGTCCTGATACAGGGACCATGGGAGCAAGAGAATCCTGTAAAACTTCCTTCCACCACCCACGCTTCTGTAAAGTCCATGTTCACGTGACACCAAACACACAGACTGGCATCTACTCCCCTGTGGAGATTGTGACACACAATGTTGGGCAGGCCAAGACTGGCATCAGGGCGCGCGCATATACACACACGCAGAAACACACCACAGGGGCCCCAAACTGTACGCACTGCCAGGCAAACAGATGGAATAATGACAATCTGAACAAGGAGGGTCCTACAAAAACACGAGGCTTGCCTCAAAATGCTGAGCAATTTTTACCAATCATCTCTTTTTACATCAGTGTGCCTTGGTTTTACATGTTGCTAACCTCACTGGTGTCTGGAGAGAAGTGAACAAGTAGAGCGATACATCACTCGCTTACTCTCCACAAGCAGCAAACTGAACTAGAGAATTAATAAACCAACAACTGCTCATTTGTGTGTGCGCGTGCACACATGCTCGTATGTGCATGTGCGGGCGCGTTCACTGTGTGACCTTGAGTGTGCCACAAGCGATGCCTCCAGGTAGGAGCCTCACACCTGCATATGCTGCAGTTGTGAGGGAATGAAGGGTGCTCGTGCACTCCCCTCACCCCCCGAGGAATGAGGGGGCATGATGCATCCAGTGAAATATGCGTTTCCTGGGGGTTTGTGTTACAACAGCAGACAAGATGTGTAATTATCGACAGAGGAGGGAAATTTCAGGACCTCAACGGCAGAAACGTGGAGGATGGAGAAAAAGAGGAAAGACACAAAGAAAGAGACAGAGAGACAAAGAGGGGCGAGAGGGGGAGGGAAAGATATCAGGAATCCAGATTGTGCAATCCTTATCTGGATCATCTACTTCATCTGTGATGTTTTAGATTAAGCTATTTACAATGATTTACCCATTAATATACCCAGGTAACTTAAGTATAGCAGGAATGGAAAGTGTGCTACAGCAAGAGCAGCAAAATACCTGGGTTCTTTTAATTTCTAACCACAACACCACTTGCTACACCTGTACTTTTCATTGAGTTGCCCGAAACATGCCATATTTTATTCTAACTAGCACAGCACAAAGCCCATGAAAATCATGCCTAACATTTAATACAAGGCAGCAACACAAAACCCTGCAGGGGACAAAGCAGAAACAACTGTACATCTGCAACAGTACTGATGTCTAACAGCACACATACAAACACTAAGTGCTCAAAAAAGCTCTAGAGCTATTAACCATTCCCACTGTTAAGAGTGAGAGCATCAAGCCCTTTATCACCACCCAGACAAGTGTTTATGAAGTGCCCGCCAAGTTGCTAAAGACAAGCTCCAAGTGGGACCCATATCTCACTGGCAGAGACACCAGAGGGGAAAAGACACCAAAAATTACCAAAGAGCTGTAAAGGGCTTGCATGTACCACAGCAGAGGCAAAGTCAGCCAGACGAATCACGTGGTAAGAAAAAAACAAATGGAAAGTGCTACTTTGTCACACAGGTCCATTTATAGGACAGGCCGGATTCTGAGATTTTGAAAAGTGTAGACATACTGTAGTGCTCAAACAGCACTCATCCTTACCGGCTTTAAAGAACACTGACACGGCAAAGCTCGCATCACCACCCACCAATAAGACAGGCTCATGCTCACACAGCAACACCATTTAAATGACAAAATCAGGAACCCATCCTTCTCCAACCCAGGAATGAAACAAATTCCTTTGAAGCAAACCCTCATTGTAAGACTGAGAACAGCTGCGGGACACAGAGTGACAGGCAGGATGAGCAGTTGATACGCAGTCAGAAGAGGCTTGTATGGTCCCAGAACAGCTGACCTTCAGCATGCTTCAGGAGTGTGTGTGTGTGTGTGTGTGTGTGTGTCTCAGCAACATTTTTCCTCTCAGAGTGAAACTTTTTATAGTGCCATTTCATTTTTCCTGAAGACTCCACCAGCTCCTGGCCCCCTAGCTCATCTGACAATAACGGTTCATGGAAACACAATAAGAGGACCGATACAGGATCAAGTTACTGAGTGGTGCCTGAAACTGAATCGTAGACTGAAGCGGAAAAAAGTGCCAATGGCTACCCACACCCTTGAGGGATCCTGCATTTCCCTGATGCATGGGGGTTGAAGAATATGTCTTATTCCACAGCACAACCCATCATTCCAGACTGTAAAGAGTATCCCAATATGCATGTACCTCCCATCCCCACTACACACTGTCTGCTCCATCTTCAGCTAGAAAGGGCTGTAAGCTCCCTGCGGTAACTTGATCAGTGATCGACAATGTAAGCTGCCCAGGATGGCAAACAGAAATCTTCCACAGAGGTAGGTTGAGCAGGTCCACAGGGCAGTCCCTTGTGTGTGTGGACTCATGTGAGGAATTCTGAGCCAGGCTTTCCTCTGCACCTCCACAATGACCAGGAGCTAATGAAAGGCAAACAAAAGGCTGAGGACACACCCAGACCGAACCAACCACAGCACTTAGCAAAGCAATAAACTGCTGAACAGTTCAACACAACACCCTCCAAAACATCAGGATTCATCACCACTCTCAGCATATGCTTCAATACTCTCCGATAGGTCATCTACACGAATGGTGTGGAAGCTAACCTTGGGACCTTTGGAGGCAGAGGAAAAACACAGTAACCACAAAACAGACATATCCCACTGTGAAAGCCTTCTCTGATCATCTAGGTGACAGCAGCATTAGTCCTGGTCAGGACCATGACGCTACATACACACAGATTGCACATTATATCTACTCATCAACTTATCCGGCCATTATCAATAACCACTTCTCCAAGTCAGTGTCATGGTAATATGAAGCCAGTCCTGGAAACATACTGTGAGAAGGAGAATACCACAAAAGAAATATCAGTCCACTGCAACTCATTCACACACATGCGCACACACAAAGGACAATTCAGAATCACCAAATCACTTGAAACATGTCTTTAAATTGTAGAAATAAACTAGTGCACCCAGAGAAAGCTTAAACAAACATGAGGAAGACATGCAAATTCAGCACAGAGTGGGATTTGAACCCACAACTATGAAGCAAAAGCACTTTCACACCCCATTACATCACATGCTGTCACCTTTAAATCCCAATACACATGATAAATAAGACAACAAATATAGCAAATAAGACAGTAGCTAATTTTGGAACAAAACAATAATGCCTGAACTGTTGGACTCAACCCGGTACAGACACTGTGAAATGGTCTTTCATCGCAGATAACCTCACATCATGCAGCAGAACAGTGGAGCTGGTGAATGCTCCATGCGCCTCCCTGCGTGGTGTGGAACTGTGCTCCAGGAGACCATGCCAGCTCAGCGTTCCTTAGCAGGGAACAGACAGGAACACGGGCTACTGTGTGCGCACACACAGGGGACTCACCATTTTTTGGTGCATTCCACCATAAGCTCCTGGTAAGATGCCACGAACTGGAACTTGGATGCGTGTTTCCCTACACGCTGTAATCTTTTCCACACTGAAGCCATACTTCCCAAATGCCAATGTTCTCCGTAAGCTGGAGCTTTCTTCTTTCCTTCACTTTGCACACCCCTTTGGTGACAGCCGTTAAAACTATCCGACAATCGTCATCAATCTGCAGGCACTCAGTGATTACATGTTAAAAACACTGAACAAAATGTGAGGAAGCTGTAAATCCTATCAAGTGAAGTTCTTCTTCTGAGGTGGCATGTCCTCCTGACACCTCAGGAGACAAAACGGAATGACAAGGATCTTCTCCAGTGGTGACAGTCCACACTTCCAGGGTCAAGCATGGCTGTGAAGAAAGTCAACATTCCCCAAGCCTCTATCACGCATCACAAAGCCGCTTGGACATTCTCCTCGTCCCCACCTGCGCAAAATCCAAAAAACAGCACAGTGTATCATCACACAACACTAAACG
Source organism: Heterotis niloticus (assembly GCA_018136845.1). Classification (NCBI taxonomy): domain Eukaryota; kingdom Metazoa; phylum Chordata; class Actinopteri; order Osteoglossiformes; family Osteoglossidae; genus Heterotis; species Heterotis niloticus. Next base: position 11,468,765 of record CM030889.1, read on the forward strand.
GCTGAGAACAACACGCAATTACAAAACTTTAAATTAAATAACCATAGCAAATTTAATATTGGTTCGTAAACACAGGATCTTCTTTTTAGTGTCATTACTGCCTTTTTTATACACTTAGATGAATAATGTCACTACCACACAAAAACTTCATTTCACAACCATTAAACACACAGTAACCTTCACAAATTTGTGCCCGTGATATTAACGTAAGGGCCGTTTATATTCATAAAGCGTCCTGAAGCGAAATCTCACTCTGAAGGAAATTATCTTTCTTTAGCCTTTTCCATGGAGTGGACACAGGACAGACAGCTCCCTGGGATTTACTGATGGGCTAAACTGGAGGTATCAAGAGCTCTGCAACAGCTGTATTTAGGGAGCTCTCTGGACTACTCATATTCAGCACAAATAAACAGTTTATGATCATAATAACAATAACACATTCCCTGCCAAACTTGCATAAGCAGGTTTTCAGTTACACCTTGACTGGGTTGTCTAGGTAGTCAAGCTTGGCACCCCGACTGTAAAATATCTCTTGTGGACACTAGCGTGCCCACGTCCTCTCCGATGGACACTGATGTCCTGCGGAAAGTGACCTATACAGTAGCGTCTCTCAACAACGGGCTGTGTCTATGGAGAGACGCTGGTGTCCACTGCTGTCCGTGGACAAGCCGGCTGTCCAGCAGGCCATGTTGCCCCACGGGGACCACTGCCCCCAGCCTGCAGGGGGACTCAGGCAAACCGCCCAGGTAATTGAGAGGTCGGTGACAAGAATCAGGCGACACGGCTCACCAAATCACAGCAGAACTAGGAAGACATGCGCGTACTCACCTGGCCGCAAGCTAAGTTAGTTTTTTTATGCTACTGTACGTGACTGTAATTCTGCCCGGATACTCGCGCCGGATCAGCCATTTAGTGAGCTAGCTGCAGCAGAACAGCGGGACGACCCGGAGCCAGCTAAAACCTCTAGGTCCACCCGGCTAAGCGGGAGAAGAAGACCGATTAGACGCTCACAGCAAAAAAAAACCCACGATAAAAGCAAAGTAGTCCTTCGTAACAAGTGTAAATTAAAACAATTTTCGCGTTAACAAAGTCCATAACCCCAGACCCATCGTTTTCTCTGAACATTAACTCTAAACGCTCGTCAGCCAGCTAACTCACTCAAAAGGACCGCCCTCGGATTTTGATATTGGTCAATTTCGGTGTCTTTTGGGCGTGTCTCCCCACCTCCGGTTCTGTGAATGGCTCCTATGCGGGTTTACTGAGTACCGACTGTTTTATTGGTCGAGTGACGTGTCAATCCGCGCATGTGCGCTCGCCCGTGGAAACCAGCATGCGTGGTTGCGTCGCCGCAGTGAAATTTCCACGGAGCCTACCTTGCCCCGCCGCTAGACGAGTGCTACAGTTAAAGGGTGTTTTTCGGGTGTTTTTCAGGTGGTTAAACCTTCTCCGCGGCCAGCTGTAATGTCCATTAAAAGTGTGTAAAGTGAACGACGGTCAAAAAACCGGCATTTGTTTTTCGCCACTGTAAACAACACGGCACGTGGAAAGGTGGCGGAATTGGTCATACACACATTGAAAACATACCTGTGTGAGACTGACACTTAAAAACCGCTGTAACCCCACCTGTTCTTTGTCTTCCAACGCAGCATGCAGTGGTCTTCAGGTAATATCTCATTACGAGTGGTAATATACAGTATTTATTGTACCAAAGGGTACTTTTGGGAAAACGTTTGTATATGTTAACATAAATCTGATGCTGTTCACCAAAGGGGTTTTGTTAAGGCCCAAGCAGTGATTTACTTATTTATACATTAGGATGATTTTTATTATGCATTTTGGGATTCAGTTCTGTTCAGGACTTTGATCAAAGGTACAGTATCATGAGCTGGGATTCAAACCAGGACAGTTCAAAGAACACAGCTGTAACCACCACCACTCTGTCCCAAAATTATACAATAACATGCTTGTTCATTTATTGAATGCTGTATTTTTGTTTAATTATTTCATGTCTCTACCCAAGATAATATACAATGTTAGACAAACTTTACAGTGATTTCCCATTAATAAAGCTGGCTATTCATTACTGTATTAACACAGGGTAAGTACCTTGTTTTGGGGAATTGCATTTATTTTTCTGCACAGCAGTCTGTTCAGTTCAGGGTAAGATCTTGATCAAGGGTATTCTTGTACAGCAGGAGTTGGGATTCAAACTCCAAACCAGTGGCTGTAACCACTGTACTACCACATACTGCAAAGAAAAATGGGGTTTCAAACTAAGGACCACCAAGGCAACGATTCCACCTTCTCTTTTCACAGTCCATATTTCATTAACACAAGTAAATTTAAAAGATGCAGATCTGTAGGCCCTATGGCGTTAACCTCAGCTGGCAGATTACTGAGATCTGCAGTGCTTGTCAAGGAATGCTTTGATGTGTCGAGGGTCTTACACTCAACACTGCCTGCTCTGTCAGTATGGGTGTGGGGATGGCGTGTCTGTTACACTTACCCTGTCAGGAAACAGGAAGTGGGGCCCCAGGAGTGGAGCGGAGTGACCAGAGCGGTGGCAATCCCAGCATACAGACCCCAAGGTTTGGGAAGACTAAGCACCGCCAACAATGAGCTTGCATTACTCCGCATTATTTATTGACTCAACAGACTCTTTCATTCAAAGGCAGCTTACAGCTTCCCAATTTATTTATTTATGCTGCTGGTATTCCTTCTTTACTCACAGTGATGCAGCAGTTCACACACCCAGGTATTTATCCACTGTTTCACCTGCTGGTCCAAGACTTTATCTGCAGAGGGGCTGCTGAAAGGTCAGCTTGTAGGATCTACGGCAACGCTTAACCAATGATATTGTTATGTGGTGCTGGCACTTAACTTGTAAAAAGCCATTGTGTGAACTGGAATTTAAAATGCCTGTAGGCTACGCTTGCCTACGCTGTATGAAACAGTTTGGCCAGCAGCCAGAAAACATTGCTTCATGCTTTTTACTTAGTAAAGATATGCCAGTAAAGATATGCATTTGCATATGCTTTTCACAACTGACATCGGTGATGGGGGCCATAATAAAACATCTCACATTTTCAAAGAAGCGCTTGTTGGATGCATTGTAGCAGAGAATATACATTGTGCAGATGTAACATCTGAACCTGTTTTTGACATGTCCGCTGCAGTATAATTTACATATTTCTAATGATCTTTGTCTCTGCACCTGCTACCTTTCAGACACTCTGTATCGCACTTTCATTCTTCCCACCCTACACTTCCTGTTTGTCTCACCCTAGTAATACGAAAATTACAGTACCCTTTCAGATAAGTATCTTTTTACAGTAAGTGATGCCTGACTGAGTCAGCATGATGTTGGATCTGGTGTGGCTCCCAGCCCAAGTAACTAAGGAAGTACCGGCTCCCGGAGGACTTTTCCCCTGTGGGCTGAAGCTTGGATGGCTGTATGCTCAAATCTGGAGGGAAATAAATCACGGAAATGCAGAGTCTGTGAACAAAGGCTCATCTGCCAACCAGAAAAAGGGCGGACAAGTCTGCTCGGGTGACTACTCCAGTTTCTGCTGTCAGGAGTGATGAAATCGCAGCGGAGAAGATGAATAGGGTCCAACATCTAAAATCTAAAACCCATTTATTTCAGAATTGTTTCTTTCCTCATGTCCTCTTTTTCTGCATAATTGCTATTAAGTCCGGCTTTTACTGACAGTGTGACTTGGTGAGTGAAACAGCAGACTAAGAGGCCTGAGTTTTTATCAGCACTCGTTCCAGAAACCTTCATGCTTACACTGCTTACATCTCCTTCATGCTTACACTGACTGTGCTGCAGGAACACAGTCCTGGAGAAGTTATTTAAATGCCTCCTTTTTGCTGCAAGAGGGTTAGCTTGAGACCAACCAAGGAGGCATCTGTCTAGCCTTCTGGTCCATTGTGCTTTGAGGTTAGCCATGGATGGAGAGATGTCTTTTTGAGTGCAGCTTTGGTTTTTTCCCCAGAGGGCACAACAATTGATTGACTTCTGAACATGGGTGATTTCTAAAAGCCCATTAAAATCTTTTTGAACTTGTGCTAAGTTGCTATATGGATGCAACACACATTAAGCAGCCCACTTTGGAATTTGCTTTTGAGCTTTGAGCTCAATTATTGCTTTGAGCTATTTTGCAACCTCACGTGTCTGAGTTGTTCATCTTCATCACTATGCCTTATTTTTTAGGCAGTAAAATCTGTCCTGATGTGATAGAATGGAGTTCCTCAATAAATCTAACTCTTTCCGTGTGAAAAGAAGACTGTTGTATAATGGATAATAAAAGCCTTGTTTTTTTGTGTCTAAACACTTGGAAAAAAATGCAGCACACAGAGGAAGAGACTTGTAGCTCTTCCATCTCTCATCCACATGTGTGACTGGATGCTCTACAGTTTATGTACCGCACAGTGAGTGATGGAGGAGGATGGAAGAATCTAGCTTTGTTTTGCAGGGTTGTAGGTCTGTCTCCAACCCCAAAGCACCTCTAGATAAGTTCTCTTTAGCTTGCATTTTTGCAGATATGTATGTGTTTCACCTTTGACCCTTGAGCAATATTGAATCTCAAGTAGGAAGGGGGGTAAACACACTTGGCCTGGTTTCATGCAGGAACCCTGCTGAGGTCCTGTAGTTCCTCCCTACTGAAATAAAAGCACGGTCACTGGATGGTTTGTCCCAGGGGGCCCTCTGTAGAAAGGAAGGAAGGAAGGAAGGAAGGAAACTACAGGACACATCTACTTCCTCCAAAGCCCTCTACAGCTGCTTCCATTGTCTTAATTAACTAATAATTCTTTTATATAAATGCATAATGACATTGTAAGCTTAAAAACAAGAGAACACAGATGACAAAAGTCATCCACAAAAAAATATGGCATTGTACCATTTACAAATATTTCATCTTTTATCATGTCTCTTCCAGGTGAGCTCAGAGCTTCCTGTATTCTCTCAGTCTGAATGTGTTGGACTTCTGCATCACAGAAGGGTGTTGTCTCAAAATGTTGACCAAAAATAGATGTACAGTTTATTTCACAGTATGTGAAGTTTGGATCACAACAGTCAGCTTGTGGAAGGAACCTGTCAGTTCTTTTGACAGAAAGGGAGTGTCAACACAAATATGAAACAGAGTCAGGTGAGGGGGTTCCAGCCCAAGATGATCCTGCTGTAAAAGGGGTTCTGGGACTCCTTTTGGTTGTTGCCACAATGTCCTAAAGTAGTCTGCTAAGGGGATGATGCTTTCTGGACCAGGAGAGAGCTTCTCCGGGTGGTTTTCTCCATCTGCAGCAGCAGAATGATGAGGTTTTTTACCGAGCACTACAGGCAAAGCAGAGAAAGGCAGCACTCCAGTATTACAAACCTTCACCACTAAATTTTTAATGGTCTTCTCACGAAGCAGCTGCAGCTCTGATCTGTGCCAAGCTGCACCAGTCACGGGCGACGTGCACCATCCACAATGATAGCGATCACCGTTCAAGTAGCAGAGCCAGCAACAGAACAGAGCCTCAACGGTGGGCGAGATGCTTTGCAGATTTCAGCATTTTACATGAAAAAGAGGGCAAAAATCTGCTGCAGCAGCTTGAGAAAACAAAGGCAGTGTGTGACTAAGGAGGAGGTGAAATTCCTCGCAGCGAGAGGGAGCATTCATCAGAGCACACGGCCTACGCCATGTCATGTTAGCTGTGGGGAAAAAAGTGAAAGTGCTGCCTGAAACACCAAAGCCCGGTGACCATAGGTTGCTCGATGAGGAAGCCCTCTGATAGGAAAGGAATCTGCTGTGAATTCAGTAATTTTTACTGCATGCAGAAAGACATCAACAGACAGCTGGCATGGACAAACTAATGTGGCTCTGTATAGAGTTTTAACTGCTGCCACTTTTTAGGGAAAATGCAAAATTGTGATTTACAGTTGAATTATTTGCTTAGTGAATGGCCACATTCTGGGTGACATACAAATCAGATGTACTGGTTTATTTTTACAGGTGGGTATTTGAGTGACTTTGACCATAGTACAGCTGCCATGTCTTTCTAATGTTTAACCTCATGTCACAGAAGAAAATTGGTTATGGAGAAAATCTGGAGATGACACAACATAAGCCATTGTCTAATTACACTGTTTAGTGCTCTGACACTCACAGACATTGCAGCATCTCATTCTATCATAGAACCTGTTCCCAAACTGAATTGGAGCACTGTTATGACTTGTTACACACAAACAGCAAATAAATAATAGAAAAAAGCTGGAAATGAAACTGATGTGAAAGAAATGGGTTTTGAGACACTTCATGAATCCTGGGAGGAATTAAGTAGCTCTGAAGGACAGAAGATGTTCGTTCCACCACATCGGAACCAAACCAAAGAAACTATAGGCTTTGTACTTTTGAGCCCTTGTAAGTAGGACCCCCGGGCAGTGAGGGAGTGATATGCTCCTATAACTATTGAGGTGCAGATCCTTTGACCATCTTGTAGGCTGTAGGCAGTGTTGAACATGATAAAGGCAGCAACAGGAAGCCAATGGAGAAAAACAAAGAGGAGAGATTATGGAAAACATTGGTATACACACACACACACACACACACACACACACACACACACACACACAGTACTCTATAATTTTAAAAGCTGTGATAGATTTGCTGGTGGAAATGATCAGTTTTCTCCAGTACATCACACTAGCCTTGTGTGAGTAACAGACAAATGCAGCATTCTTGGCATGATGGGTTCAGGGAGTGAACAAGTGTGAGGTGATAAGGGATGGACTTGGAGAGATTTTATCTAAAATGAAAAAAAAAACTAAAACAAACACATAAGAAGATAAAATGGGAGTGTTGGGCAGCATCCACATCATTTCCAAACCCTGTGGTGCAAATCCTCTTCTCTGTTAATATTAAATTTAAATACCATGACCGTACCTGATCCTCTTGCTCACTTAACCAGGTGAGTCCAATAATTTTAGAGGTGGGTATGGCTATGCTCCTGCATGCCACAGCAATGTTGCAAAAGAATGTGAGCATTTTGTACTTCATTCTGTATTCTTTCAATTAGGAAATAAAACTATTTCAGGATGCGGACAGAGAGGATCAACAATGACTGCTTGGTACCAATCTTCATGCTAACCCAGAGTATGAGAGCAGTGGTCTCCTGACCGAACAGGACCAGAAATGATTTCTCAGATCTTGACCACTGTGTCATACCCTTTCAGGTTTTTTCTGACCACGGTGCAGATCTGTGAACTTCTGGAGAGAGAATAAAGACCAGAAAACACAATTAAAGGGGTATACAGTTGATTATGAATGTTTTATCCCTATATAAGCACAGTGGAGGCCAGGAGCACATTTTTCCAAGTGTTTGTTTTGGCTGTTTCTGGGGAAGGAGGAAGCTCTGGAACGGGGGTACGATGAGAGGCCCAGTCATTTTGCTTCAGGGGAGAGCTACAGGCTGGTGCTGTTACTCCTTCCATTGCTCACAGGTGAAATATTATCCACCACGCTGGAAGGGATGTAGGACACTGAAACCCAGCTTGCTATAGTTTCCATCTGCAAGTGATCTTATACTCCCTGTAAATGGAGCCAAGCCCCATCCTTCCCACTAACGTGCGATGATAGAGCTGCTACTGAACCAGAGAAAGGGAACTGATTTCTACTTGTTCTGTATTGTTTAAGAGCACAAGATGAGAGTTTGTGATTGAATGATCAGGTGTCTGATCTCAAGCAACCCCAGCTGGCTTACATCGCAACCTATGGCCCACTGTTGCTGGGAGAACAATTTCACTAGGTTTTGGCTACGTGTGAAGTACTGAAGGAGGACCCCAGGAAAACAGCTTCAGACTCAGCTGATCTCCGCTCTGCTGAATGGTTGCCGGGTGCAAAACAACGACAAGTCAGGAACACTATCTGCTGCTTATCCTTGGTCTGCAAGCGGGCTTCTAAAACAGCATACCAGCGCTGAGCTGAATAAACACTAGAAAGGGCAACATCCCGATGGGCTCCAGTGTCTCAGGTCACTCCCTGGAGGTCGTGTGCTTAATGAAAACGTCCTCACGCCGCTGCTAAAAGACACTTTTCAAACACTGGATGTGCAAAATGAATGAATATGGATAAACATCCACAGCTGAGTGTTTTCACACTGAACCTTTGTTTGTGTTACCAGCTGCAGCAGGATGTGGTCTGCTTCAAGTTTCCAGGGATCCCGTTCGACCCGTTTGGATTCTCTGCATTGGTTCTGCTTTTTAGTTTCACCTTGTGTACCTGTGTCCAAGACAAGAGAACTAATAAAAATTCAACAAAACTGTCAGATAGCAACACACTGAACCCAGGGACAGAAAGTTGAAGCGGGAACACACACACATCTGCTTTCAGGGTCAGTCTCACTGTCCCAGTTCAATGTGGGTGTGAGATGCTACTTTTCTGAAATTGGGATAAGGAAGAGAATCCAAACACCATTCCCTCAGCCCTTCTGCATCGATGGGGTACAAGTTGCCTGGCAACTGGTTGTTGGAATGAATCACTTCTCTATAATAAGCTTATTGACTTACTGAACTGAGCTGATTAGATATGTTGTCATTCAAATGGGAAAGATGAAAAGGAAACAGGCGTGTGGAGTTTGCCTGCCGAGGAATTGTTTCTACATGCCTGCCAATCACCTGGACAAGAGTCCATTCTCAATAAACAATTCTGACACGGGTTAGTGAATAATGTGACAGTTTAGAAGCTGCATGTAGCTGCTAGCATCTATTATAGTGATACTTTTATTGAGGCATGTTTTCGGTTTGTTGAAATGAAAATAATAAAGTCTGAAAGCCTTGAACTTGGTGACTGCATCCCTGGCAACAGGTTAGTGCTTGGTCACCGTGGTGACAGTTGCAACCTGCGCTCAGGGAAGGTTGGGACACACCTACTGGGTCCCAGGAGAGGCTCTTGGATGCCCAGGTGGGGGTGGGGTGGATTGAAGGTTTGCTTTGCTTCCCAGGATCAGATGCTGAAGATGACAGTACTGCAAGAGAGCTACCAGGCTGAGAACAAAGAGCCAACAGGGCCCACACCAACACAGTTGTGGTCACATGGTAGAGACACACACACACACACACACACACACACACACACACACACACACACACACACACACACACACACACACACACACACAGGGCCTCAAAAGCAGGTGGTACAAATGTGAAACCCCAGAGGAACAGGACACACACTGTCTCCACACACCGCAAATTACATTCTCTTCCTCCACCAAATACAACGTGGAAATTTTTCTTTTGAAAATGAAATCAGGCTGAAATAAAAATAATTCTTGAATCCCTGTTGTTTAACCAGTGAGGGTGTTTCAGGATTTCCAGGAAACCTGACCCAAACCTCTGCACCTCCTTACTAGGCGGAGTGAGCCAATGGGCCTGGAAAAAGAGTACGTGTAGACCCAGGTATGAGCCAGAGTCCTAACCCAGAAGGTCCATCAAACCTGACAAGATGCTCTGGGATAAAAATGAGGAGAAAGTGTCTGGATCCATAGCTCTGCACCTATGTTTGATGCCCATCTGTTTATTATCTGATAAATGAATAAATGTGAATAAATTAATACAACTTAATGGGTTTTTCCTTTTTTGTGGTGCTTAAGTAGATAAAAAACACTAGATAGACAGTTTTCTCTCAGCTTGCTTGGTGTTCTGAAGGTGGGTAGCTGGTTAAAACTCCTGTCTTCTACTTGCCGAACCCAGTTTTCAATCTCATATCCTGCTGTAGTGCCAGTGATCAAGGTATTCACCCTGAACTGATGCTATAAAAATAAGCAGCTGTATGTATGGGTAGATCACTGTGTCACTTTTGAGAACAATGTGTTAAATAAAAGAAAATTATTTGTTATTTTACACCTGGTGGCTGCCATCACCTCATCACCATCAGTCAGCACATTATTCACCAGCTTTATGGGAAACACTGTGCAGATGCCATCCAGATGATACACACCAGAAAGAATGTAGACAGGAAAAGAGCTGTAGGTCTTGGTGAACGGAGCTGAGGGGAGGGCATTGACTGTTTGGGGGGCAGCGCAGAAACTGGGTCCCCTAGGCTGCGACTCTCTGACATTAGGGTTTCATCAGGGTTCAAAATAGTGGCATGGTGGTGCAGCAGGCAATGCTGGTGTCCTACCATTCCTGGGCTGTGGGTTTGAATGTGGCTCAGCCTGTGTGGAGTTTGTATTCTCTTCATTTTCATGTGAATTTTCTCCAAAGTTTTTCAGCAATGCTGGTCACTTTAAATGGTCACTTTGTGTGTGTGGGCTGCTTTGCTCTGTTTTATGGGGTAGCAAATGGCAGTAGACAGTTTACTGTAGTGTATCGAACCTTGTAAATCACTCGAGACAAAGATGTTATATAAATAGGCATCATTTTAAGTGGCTTTGGAGAAAAGTATCTCAAATGAAAAAGAAGGAACTGAGCAGGTGTGCGAGGAAGAGGGAGATCTGGAGCGAAAAGTAAGACAGAACCCTCAGAGCACCACATATATGGTTTCCTGCTGGCTGCCAGTGGGACAGTTTACTTTGCCTAAACTGTCAAATCTATGCAAAAAAAACTGTTTCTAATGTTCACAGACCAACCAGGAGGAATGCGTGGCTTCCTTTCAAGGCACAAGGTACCTTGAGAGTGTGCAGTGCCACCTAGTGGTGGAATCACGTAACAGCGGTGCCGATTAGCTGTTTTATTAAGTGAGGAGTTGGGGGAGCGGGGGGCACAGCAGTCAACGAGTAGTTCAAGCCCACACCCACTGTAGTACCCTTACTCAAATGTATTTACCCTGAATCAATGCAGTAAAAAAAATCACTCAGCTGTATAAATAAGTAAATCAAGGTGAAGCTCATTAACGCTGAGTCAAATCCCATAGCTATAAAACTTGGTCTCTGCTTTGTTCTTCGAGCCACAACCTTAAAATTTGGCACACAAGTACTTCAGTAAAGCACAGTGACATATATTTTGTTATTACTTTTCTCCTTTCCAATTTTCCACTTAACTACAACCGGCACACGGGTTGCTCTCTGTGGCATTTGCCTGTTTGACAGTACTGCCAATGTTTATGTTCCAAATCATTCAATTTATGGGTAATAAAGTTTGATGATGTACAATGCGTTATTGTTATTTTTCTTCCTATGCTCTGATCTAAGCAGTGCCACATAGCTGAGCTAGTAATTAAGAAAAATGTTCCGATCTGCTTAATGTTGAATTTATACGTGAGTATGTTTTACCCTTAAAATATAAACTTACGATGTACATTTTACTGTTGTTACATATTTCATGGAATTTAGTTATAAATGGAAAATATTGTGAATGCTTTACCATGACCAATATATCCATGAAATTCAGCTCAAATTTAAGAATTTACAGTTCTTAAAACAGGAAAAATTCATTAAACTCAGGAAATCTCAGTTCTAGAGCAGATTTACATCTGCCATCTAAGAAGAAACCACAATTTAGAGCCTCTTACTCCAGTCATCTTTGACTCAAACTGAACAACCCGGAACGCTACAATTTAACGCTCACCTGTAACTGTGTGACACTCGCTGCTGGTGACCTAAAAGCAATGGTTTAAAATTTCATTTTAGTGATGTTTTAAAGTGCAGATTGTTGGAAAGAGAACAGAAAAATGCCCTGCAGATTTAAATGATGCAGTTTCATTCTTGCCAGTTATTTCATTTTGTTTTTTAAATTCCTGTTTCACACATTGAAAAGTAGTATATGGTTTACTCTATAAAAGGAGTAATGTGCAGATGTCAGAACTTCAGATTTTCACTGAAGCTTTGCAACCATTATAATAATAATAATAATAATAATAATAATAATAATAATAATAATAATAATAATAATTCTTTACTTACCATATTCATTTGTATGAAGTAATCCAGCCGCAAGGGGATGCACAAACTAGTGCATGTCTTTGTGCCGGTCCCAAGCCCGGAAATGGAGAGGGTTGCGTCAGGAAGGGCATCCGGCGTAAAAATTTTTGCCAAACTAAATATGCGGACAAAAATAGAAATTTCCAAACCGGATCGGTCGAGGCCCGGGTTAACAACGACCGCCACCAGCACTGCTAGCCGACAGGGTGCTGGCGGAAATTGGGCTACTGCTGGCCAAAGAAGGAGGAAGAGAGGAGGAAGGCATGTCCGGAGGAAGGAGGAGAGGAGGAAGGTTAAGAGAGTGGACGTGAGGATAGGAACTTTGAATGTTGGTAGTATGACTGGTAAAGGGAGAGAGCTTGCAGATATGATGGAGAGAAGGAAGGTTGATATATTGTGTGTGCAAGAGACCAAATGGAAGGGGAGTAAGGCTAGGTGCATCGGAGGGGGGTTTAAACTGTTTTACCATGGTGTGGATGGGAGGAGAAACGGGGTAGGGATTATCCTGAAGGAACAGTATGTAAAGAGTGTCTTGGAGGTGAAGCGAGTGTCTGACAGAGTGATGGTTATGAAACTGGAAATTGATGGTGTGATGCTGAATGTTGTTAGTGCATATGCCCCGCAAGTTGGGTGTGAGATGGATGAGAAAGAAGAATTCTGGAGTGATATGGCTGAAGTGGCGAGGAGTGTACCTGAGGGAGAGAGAGTGGTGATTGGAGCGGATTTCAATGGACATGTTGGGGAAGGAAACAGAGGAGATGAGGAGGTGATGGGTAGATATGATGTCAAGGAGAGGAACGCAGAAGGTCAGATGATAGTGGATTTTGCAAAAAGGATGGACATGGCTGTGGTAAACACGTATTTTAAGAAGAGGGAGGAACACATGGTGACGTACAAGAGTGGAGGAAGATGCACACAGGTGGACTATATCTTATGCAGGAGGGCCAGACTGAAGGAGACTGTAGACTGTAAAGTGGTGGCAGGGGAAAGCGTAGTTAGGCAGCATAGGATGGTGGTTTGTAGGATGACATTGGAGATCAAAAAGAGAAGGAGAGTGAGGGCAGAACCAAGGATCAAATGGTGGAAGTTGGAAAAGGAAAACTATAAGGTGGAGTTCAGGGAGGAATTAAGACAGGCACTGGGTGGCAGTGAAAAGTTACCAGTGAGCTGGACATCTACAGCAGAAGTGGTAAGGGAGACAGCTAGAAAGGTGCTTGGTGTGGCATCGGGACAGAGGAAGGAGGACAAGGAAACCTGGTGGTGGAATGAAGAAGTACAGGAGAGTATACAGAGGAAGAGGCTGGCAAAGAAGAAGTGGGATAGACAGAGAGATGAAGAATGTAGACAGGAGTACAAGGAGATGAGGCGTAGGGCGAAGAGAGAGGTGGCAAAGGCTAAAGAAAAGGCTTATGGTGAATTGTATGAGAGGTTGGACACTAAGGAGGGAGAAAAGAACCTGTACCGATTAGCTAGGCAGAGGGACCGAGCTGGGAAAGATGTGCAGCAGGTTAGGGTGATAAAGGATAGCAATGGAAACGTACTCACAAGTGAGGAGAGTGTGTTGAGCAGATGGAAAGAGTACTTTGAGGGGTTGATGAATGAAGAGAACGAGAGAGAGAGAAGACTGGATGATGTAGGGACTACGAATAGGGGAGTGCAATGGATTAGCAAGGAGGAAGTTAGGACAGCTATGAAGAGGATGAAGAATGGAAAGGCTGTTGGCCCAGATGACATACCTGTAGAAGCATGGAAGTGTTTAGGAGAGATGGCAGTGGAGTTTTTAACCAGATTGTTTAATGGAATCTTGGAAAGTGAGACGATGCCTGAGGAGTGGAGAAGTGTACTGGTACCTATTTTTAAGAATAAAGGTGATGTGCAGAGCTGTAGTAACTACAGAGGGATAAAACTGATCAGCCATAGCATGAAGTTATGGGAAAGAGTAGTGGAAGCTAGGTTAAGAAGTGAGGTGATGATTAGTGAGCAGCAGTATGGCTTCATGCCGAGGAGGAGTACTACAGATGCGATGTTTGCTCTGAGGGTGTTGATGGAGAAGTACTGAGAAGGTAAGAAGGAGTTGCATTGTGTCTTCGTGGACTTAGAGAAAGCAGATGACAGGGTACCTAGAGAGGAGCTGTGGTATTGTATGAGGAAGTCGGGGGTGCCAGAAAAGTATGTAAGAGTGGTACAGGATATGTACAAGGACAGTGTGACAGTGGTGAGGTCTGCGGTAGGAGTGACGGATGCTTTCAGGGTGGGGGTAGGATTACATCAAGGATCAGCTTTGAGTCCTTTCTTGTTTGCAATGGTAATGGACAGGTTGACAGATGAGATCAGACAAGAGGCACCGTGGACTATGATGTTTGCAGATGACATTGTGATCTGTAGTGAGAGTAGGGAGCAGGTTGAAGAGACCCTGGAGAGGTGGCGATATGCTCTAGAGAGAAGAGGAATGAAGGTCAGTAGGACTAAGACAGAATACATGTGCATCAATGAGAGGGAGGACAGAGGAATGGTGAAGATGCAGGGAATAGAGTTGGCGAAGGTGGGGGAATTTAAATACTTAGGATCAACAGTCCAGAGTAATGGGGAGTGTGAAAGAGAGGTGAAGAAGAGAGTGCAGGCAGGGTGGAGAAGAGTGTCAGGAGTGATCTGTGACAGAAGGGTACCAGCAAGAGTGAAAGGGAAGGTCTACAAGACGGTAGTGAGACCAGCTATGCTTTATGGGTTGGAGACGGTGGCACTGACCAAAAGACAGGAGGCAGAGCTGGAGGTGGCAGAGTTAAAGATGTTAAGGTTTGCATTGGGTGTGACGAGGATGGACAGGATTAGAAATGAGTATATTAGAGGGTCAGCACAGGTTGGACGGTTTGGAGACAAAGTCAGAGAGGCGAGATTGCGTTGGTTTGGACATGTGCAGAGGAGAGATCCTGGATATATCGGGAGAAGGATGCTAGGGATGGAGCTGCCAGGCAAGAGGAAGAGAGGAAGGCCTAAGAGGAGATTTATGGATGTGGTGAAGGAGGACATGCAGGTGGTGGGGGTGACGGAGAGAGATGCAGAGGACAGGAGGAAGTGGAAGCTTTTGATCCGCTGTGGCGACCCCTAACGGTAGCGGCCGAAAGAAGAAGAAGATTCATTTGTATGAAGTCATATGCAGTGTATGATAAATTTATACAGCTGGATTTATTTTAAGAAACAGTTTACTGTAAGACACAAACAATAAGGCAAGATGGCTTGAATCAGCAACCTTCAGGTTTACAATTCCATGTTTTTACCTGGCAGGCCACCTCCTGCACACACCCTGTTGAAGTCTACCAAGTCTGTCAAAAGCAAACAGGAGGTTTATTAAAAATACGGTGAAACACATTCTGGTAATGATCCGATTAACAATATAAAAGCACAGGGGTGCATAAAATCCAACTATCTTGCAAAGATACAAAGTAACAACCCAGACATAATGCACACAAGAAAAGAGTTACTGAGAAACTATTGTGAAAATATATGAAAGGTGGACAGAAAATGTAATATAACTACAGGAGAGGACAGAGTCACAGCTGTATCAGCCATCTAAGTGGTAGAACCAACATGGATTGTATCAGTAGCTGATACCCCCAACAGATGTTAAGGATGGAAAATCAATACAGGCTGTTACAGCAAAATGCAGACTATTCCACAGCCCATTACAGAAACCAACAGCAGGTAGTAGACAGTGCGCGCACACACACACACACACACAAACCATTGTATTACTGCTCACATGCAGCACCCTGAATGGTAGAGTAACTTTGGAAGTGCTCGGTTTCTCTTACGCACTAACACTGTAGTGTGAGAATTTCACCTGAATAAAGACTTGGAGAGAATAAATGAGAGATGGATGTGAACTATCATGCAATTCCACTCCTGTCCAGCAGGAGGATCACACATAGGACCGAGTTTACGGAAATCCGGCAGCGCTATTGAACAATATTAGAGAGGAATCAATGAAGTTTCCTCCAGAACAGCGGTGCTGGTGACCCATTATTCCACAACCATCATGAATCTCAGCTGAATTTGTGGTTCCATTTCATTTTATACTTCTCTCTTTCTCTCAGGGCATTTAAGGGTGGATAAACATTTACGCTTTACACTGAAAGCTCCAGCATCGACAACAGGAAATGTGCACTTCAACCACACGGTGCTTGAGAAAACCTGGATCACTCTGCCTCCTGAGGTTTAGACCAACAGCAGATGGTGTGACCTCCTCCGGACACAATCTGGCACACTCCAGAACTCCGCAATTACTAACAGAATGTCGAACCTGAGATTCTGTTCAACACTCTATCACGACTAACTGGGGCCAGTAAAAAATGTAAAAGCATCACAGCTGAAATAAATAGTAACAACTATTCACTATTAAATTATTATCATGATTACCATTTCTAGTTAAACTGTTACTTATAATCAAGATCCTATTTAGTCTGGAGATGGACAAGGAGGTTCTCTGTAGTGGAAAGTACTCAAACACAAGGAGAGAGACACAGACAATGAGTAAACACATCATGTCTGTCAGGATGTACACAGCCCAACACAGCCACCTCTCCACAGGAGTGGAAAAAAATCACACCTTCATTTACTTTTGAAAGTGAAAGATTATTTCACACATGCACACTCTTCATCCTGAAGACATTGTCCAGAGTGCAAGGTGCGAAGGAATGAATGAATAAATAAAAATATAGTACATTGCATAATTATTTGCTCAATGACACAATTTTTATTTTTTGGCATTTTTTTTTAAATTTGGTTTTGTGCACCATCACAATGGATTTGAAATGAAACAATCAGCATGTGCTTAAAGTAAGTAAAGACCTAAATCAGAATGAGCTGCATTTCATTTGCTGAAGACGACACTAAAGCCAGAACACCCATGAAATAAGCGGGAACTGAAGCTGGCTGCAGCACAAACCTGGCAGAGCATTGCCAGGGAAGGAACCCAGCACCTGGTGATGTCTGTGGGTTTCATACTTCTGGGAGTCACTCACTGTAAAGGATTTGTAACCAAGTATTAAATAAGAGAGTTTTATTTAAGATAATGTTAATTTGTCTAGTTACTTTTGGACCCCCTCCTCCATCCTCAAAAAGACCCAGCAGAGGATGTACTTCCTAAGACAACTGAGGAAGTACAGTCTCCCACAGGACCTGCTGATCCAGTTCTACACTGCAGTAATTGAGTCTGTCCTCTGCTCCTCCATCACAGTCTGGTATGGAGCAGCCACTAAACAGGACAGAAACAGATTGCAGCGGACTGTACGGACAGCAGAAAAGATCATCGGTGCCCCCCTGCCCTCCATCCAGGACCTGTTTCTCCTAAGAACCAGGAAAAGGGCAGGGAAAATCATCTCAGATCCCTCACACCCTGGACAGAGTCTTGTTGACTTGCTGCCCTCTGGCAGACGATATAGAAGCCTGCAGACCAGGACTAGTCGACACAGAAACAGTTTCTTTCCCCTTGCTATTTCCCTCCTTAACTTATTTCACTCTGTCTAAACACCCTCAGCACTGCTACTGCACTTTATGCACATTTTCATATATTTATTGTTGTAATCTTGTATTTTTGTAGATAAGACTTAGACTATACTGTTACATGTTGTCTATATATTGTCTATACATGTTTCTATACATTGTCTGTACATGCTGCTTGTCTTCATACGTTGTTGTTTTATACTCTTGTGTGTGGAGCCACCATCTACCGGAATCAAATTCCTTGTTTGTGCTTGCTCACATACTTGGCCAATAAACACGATTCTGATTCTGATTAAAATGGGGGCCTGTGTATAAAAACTGTTAGAATTCCTGCACAGTTCACTCAGTATAGCTGTTCATAGCCTTAAATTAAAACTGAAAGTCTGCAGCTTAAGAACATATCGATTGTTTCATTTCAGATCCATTATGATAGTGTACAGTTCCAATAATTAAAAATTGTGTCTGTCAGGAACCGGAGACGAAGGGTGGATCCAAAAATGTGGATTTATTCAGGGAAGCGTGTGATTCCACAAACACTTCCCAAACAAGGATAAAAAGGCTATTGAAACAAACTTGAGATCAGAGACTAGGGTAGTGCAGCAGAACGGTGGTCAGTCTCTAAAGATTCTCAAAGGCTTCATCCGACGCCGCGCCCTTTATCGCCGCGTTAAGTGGCAAATGCGGTACAGCTGTGTCAAGTAGGCAGGCTTGCCCCGTTTGGCTCCTGACAGTGTCATCATTCAAATACTTATGGAGTGCACTGTATAAACCTTTAACTATCCCAGGTTACAGTGCATAAGGAAATAATATAAAATTTTGCTACTGTCATTCTTATTACCCTCCTCATCACCATCATCATATTACCTTGCAACTTGTCATTCAACACTTTCAAAACAGCCTGAGAAAGGTTTCATTTATACCTGAGCACCACATTATTGACTCAGGATTAGATTTGGTAACATTTAACCAACAGTTAAGTGCTGTTGCCCTGATTGGGGATCAGATACAGAAATGCTTCATTTACACCTGAGTGCCTTGTTGTTGATCCAAGACCAGATCTGAATGATCTGCTGTGGTGTCCTGCTGTGCACCAGCATCAGGTTCTGGTACACACAAGCATTCTCCCGGTACTTCTCCTGAATGTCAAAAGTCCAGAAGCCCTTGTGCTTCTCGGGTGACAATCCCAGCTTCTGGAGGCACATTCCCGTGTAGACATCATCAATGGGGTACAGGTTCACCTTGCGAGACACGGCACGCAACCGCAGTGCCAGGTCCACCGAGTACAGGTATCCTCCTCCTCCTGCATATGGTGGGTATGACCCCACGAACACACTCTCGGGAATGAAGTACTTCAGATTTTTGTTCCGATGTGGCCCAGCGTTGGTGATCACATCTCCAACAAACAAGTTTTTAGCCCGCTCCGGACTAAGGCCCTTGAGGAAGTCAAGGACCCGGTAAGTGTTGACAAAGACGTCATCATCACCTTTGAAGATGAAACTAGCCTGGGGGCAACGAAGGCTCATCCAATCCAGGAAGAGCACATCCTTGATGGTAAGGTTGAAGAATGTGTCCCTGTAGTCCCAGATTAGTAGATCCTGATACACAGAGCTCTCATGCTTGAGGAGGGGCCACAAGTTGGGGAAGTGATCCACACCAGTGGTGGTACCCAGGAGGAACACAGTGGCCACCGTGCGGTTGGTCAGCTCTCCCACTTTTCCCCAGGTCTGCCGGATGGCCTGTCGCCGATCAAAGTGTGGGGCCAGTGACTTGATGGCCAGCAGCAGGAAGGGCTCTTTTCTGCAAATGTGTGGCTGGTCCACCACCATGGGGTAGGTCCTGCACTGCATATATAGCAGGAAGTCTTTGAAGCGAGATGGAAGGGTGTTGTAGTTCTTCACCTCCATACGAACCTTTTCATTTGGTTCACAGGACCCCAGATGGGCTCTGTCATTCAGCCAATCTGGTTGGTCAGCATTGGTGCTGTTCTCCATCTTCAGGACAGGGTTGTGGAGATGGTCCAGCTTCTGCTGCTCCCGATTCCAGTAGGCGCTGCTGGGCTCAGGGAATTTCCAGAAGCGCTTGGTGGGGACCAAAAGCTTGGGCTGCTGTTTATTTTCCTGTCTGCTGCTCCGTGACACCTCCACCATGATGAAAATTAACAAGTTAAGCATTACCATCAGGCCCAGGATCCGCAACTTCTTCCAACACTGCATGGCTTTGCTTCTTGGCTCCTGTGGCGCATGGAAGGACATCACACCATGAACAAACCTAAACTGACCACAGGGTGGCACCAGTGAGCCCACATAGTTGCATAACAGAACTTTGGAGAATCCAGGTCTTGAAGTTCCAGGTTTTAATGTGTTAAAATATTCAGTGAATGAATGTTTGGTGTTAACTGATTATTACTGACCACCACTTTGTATGCAAAAGGTCACACAAATCAATGTTTTTTGTTTATTTCATACAAAGAAAAACAGTTGGTACTCATTTTAGTGGCACTCAGCATCCTTTGGCTGAGCAGCATCTCTTTACTGCAACCCTTTTGATGTGTGTTGGCTAATTAGGTCACACAGCTACCATTCCACTATGTCACAAACAAAGTGACATTAGTAACTGAGCCTGGATATCAAATCCACACTCCTCAAAATTAGACTTTTCAAGAGGTGGGGGGGAAAAAACTTTTTTCCAATACTTTCACTGTTGTGTAAAAAACAGTTTATTACTGCAAAAAAATGCTACATTTTTTAAAAAGGTAAGGGCTGCTGGTCTAAAAAAAATGTCCTTGTGACAGTAGTACTTCAACTGAGGTCAGCCACAAGAAAGTATCCAGAGTCTAGACAGTGAAAAAAATTCTGATCATAAAACTCAAAATACTATACTTTTTTCAAGCTATTAAATGTAATCCTCAACTCAAAGGACTTTGGAGACCTACCTGCATGCCCGACCCCATCGGTGATGCTGACCAATGAGGTGGAAACAGAACAAACCTCACGATTAATGAGAGTGAGGAGCTGCACCCCCTGAGCGATCAGAACAGTAAAAAAAGCATTCAGACACCATGAGGGCAAGAAATTAACGATCAGCTGAAGGGACACAAGTTGAAAGGCCTCAATATGCTCCTCCTTTTGGTTCTTAAACAGAACATCTCCTGACCATTACCATAACCAGGATGAACATTTTGAGGCTGAAGGAATTAAAGAGTTTAAAACCAGGATATATTTATGAGAAAGAGCTGCGGTCATGTGCATCTGCTTACCTGAGTGAAGCACCAATGGCTGGGGTTCTCTTCCTGTCGCTCACACCAAGATCTTACCCCATCCTCACCATCACATCCTATTGGGCAGTTTAGAGGGAGGGTGGGGCACTTCCAACCTATAACCAAAAATGCAAAGTCACATCAGGTCACCTGGGGAAGGGCAGGGGTGGTGCATTTGGGACAAGGCCTTAATGATAGACAGGTCTCACCACAACGGTACTTTCCGCCACGCCCCCACCCTGAAAGACAAAGGGACTGCACCCTGCTATGTCTGCTGGTGGAACATGGATGGCTCCTCATTGGGGGAGCAAAGGTATATAGAGCAATAAAAAGAACTTTGGTAGGAAGTGCAGATCAAAGCATAGGAGGATGATAAGTGATGTTCAAACATGTCTGAACTGAGCAGCTCAGAGAAGAACCTGGAGGAAAGGATCATTTCAGTGACCGCAAAAAACACTCTGGGCCACACACACGCATACATACATATACACAGACACAGGCCACCAAGGACATCAAGATGAACCTCACATCAAAAGGCAGCTGCCAAACTACATAAACATCTGGTTCCAGCCCCTCAGACACTAATGATATGTGTGTTTTCCAGCAGAAACTTGTGTTTCCCGTATTAACATCCCGATTGCTGCAGGGGGTCTCAGAGGGTGTTGTTCCTAATTGGGGGGTTAAGTTTATAAGGAATGGGAGGGAACAATTCTTTCTTATGAATGTCACCCTAGAGAAGCAGAGGCCTGAAATAACAGACTACAGTGTTAGGGGATTTGAGGTGAAAGAACCCCTGATGACACACAGGGGGCATCACAGTGGCGCAGCAGGTGGTAGCAGCAGCACCTCTCTGCTTCTGGGATGTGACTTTGAACTTGACTCCATCTGCATGAATGTCCTCTCTTGCGTCTGCTGCATCTCCCACAGTCCAAAGACACACGGTTCACGTGAATTGATGGTTAAACTTGTGTGTAGTGTGTGAGAGAGAGTTGTACTGTCCAGGGTACAGTTTTACTCTGTTAAAGTCCAGGCTGTTAAACCATGTTGGTACAAAATGTGGAGTGAGTGAGTTGAGTAACGCACATGCTGTGGTCACACACACACACACACACACACACACAGTAGCCAGACATTGGAGCAGAAACCAGGCCTTAGAAAACATGATAAAGTGACCAAGTGAGACAGGTGTGACAGCAACTGAAAACAGGTGTTGTAGCACTAAACATGTTGGCCCAACAGAAAGATGCGCAAAACACACACTCACACACCAGCAAAGTCTCTTAGAATAACTACTAGATACCACAACAGAACTTGCTACAGTCGTATAAATAGTGTGTGTGAGACATACTTCAACTAAGGCCCCACGTCATTTGGCTGATATTAGACATCTCTGCCAGTGGTGTATGTCTTTGTTCCCTGGGCACGCTACCAACTGATAACAATTATACGGACCCAACGATCCAATAACAGGTTCCGACCACATAAAAACCATCACATCTAAGCTAACGCCTCTTCACGTTGAATTTACAAACACACAAATCTGGTTTCAAACCTAACGCGTCCACCTACCGGCCTCTATAGCCGGGAGTCAAACCGAACCCCACTCCTCCCTCACGTCCTGCTCTACATAACCGAGCCTCGAACCCCTCCCCACTTCTCCGACTACGAGCTCAACACCGTTTTCCTCTTCGCGGCGCCCACCGTTCCTCGGGCCCCTTCACACGATCGACGTGAAACGGGACGGCTACCCTCACCAGCGCTCAGTTGCAGGGGCACAAAGGGAAAAGTTTCGGTACCTGGCGGAGGGCGGTTCGCGACCCCGGTCCGTGCGTCTGTCAGCGAGGCGCGCACGCGAACACTGCGACGAAGCCGCGAAACGGCAGCCTCGCGCCTGTGACGCGCAGCACGTGGGCTCGAGTTCCACTTCCAGGAGGCGGGGAGCCGAACGGTGGGAATTTAATTTAGTTTCATCGCTTCTGCTCTTATTTTACTTTATTGCTGACCATCTGTACCACGTTTCCGTGGTTCGCACTAACATCCCGATTCGGCACCATAACCGTAACAGCAACGACACGCACACAGTTACTACTTTTGTTATTACTGTGTTATACGTGACTTAATTCCCCCAAGTGGCGAACAGTATAAAAATGTACTTTTACTGTGTTGCTCCTCACGCTTTCCGTGTTCAAATGTCCTTCCAGGTCCATGCTGCCCTAAACTCATGGATGCCGGCAGGGAGCAGCTGGCAGCACACTGGTTAAATCACCTGCCTCACACTTCATGGTTCCAGGTTTGAACCTTACCTGCTGCAGTACTCTTGATCAAGGTACTTCCCCTGAAAAAAATGCTGTAGAAATTACCCATCTGTATAAATGAAATAAAAGTATGAGATAAATTAGAACTGTATTTTGGTTCAGCAGGTGGACCAGAGGTGGGATGGTCTGCTTAGCTCTGTTGTGAGGTTGTAAAGGTTTGGTGTCCTGTGGAGCCCTTTGTTCCTGTCATCCCTGCAGTCTGGGGGTGAGGTCACACAGACCTGCAATGAAGTTCTGACATTGCTTGGTCATCCTGCCCCATGTTGTCTTGTTCAAAACTGACTTGTTCCTTTAATGCTGAAGTGGTAGGGGGCAGCGGGCGCAACCCACACCTCTTCTGGGAACCACCCACAGTAGCCTTATCGGGGGTCCTCACATATGGCGCTGTCCCCATGTGGTGGGTAAAGATAACAGGAGCACCAGGCCAATTGTAGATGCTTTTCCGGAATTGCTCCACATTTTTATGATCCCCTGGAGCTGGCTGGGGGTGGGTGTTCAATTTATATGATTAACTGCGTAAATATCCCCCCCATAGCCCTCACAGAGACGGCAGCTGCCTGAACGGTGACGGGACCAGAGAGAAACTGCTGGCGCTTTCGGTCATTGTACCCATTTACATTTGCATTTCTTATTTCTCTTTTTTCCAGATCTTCTTATACTGATTTGCCTATTTATACAGCAGAGTAATTTTTACCGTATTAACTCAAGTGTACAATATGGGCTTAGTGGTACTACAGCAGGAGGCAGGATTCACACCTAAGACCCTCAGTTGGAAAACATGAGTGAGTCACAGTGTCCCCAGTTGCCAAGGATACAACACAGCGTGGAGTGAGTGAAACTGGTACCGGAGCACAGACCTCTGTGTTAGAGGAGGAAGGCAACTCAGATATGGAGAGCGATTGCTTTCCAAGGATCCACTGTCCATGGCAACAGCACGCTGTGGTCCTGCTGAGACCCTCAGGGTTGAGTGAACACCGACATGATACAGTACATATGCGTGCTGCAGAAATGTGGGTTTGCGGCTCACCCCACAGCTCAGTTTCCGTTTCAGCAGAACAGAAAGTAGAAACAACTCAGTGGCCCCGCCTGATCTCACCCTTCCCCTGTGGAGCTGATGGTTTAACTACCTGTCTGGCAAAGGCCAGAACTACACCATCCGCGGGACTGGTTTGGTTTGTTCACTTCATGTTTGTCCCTTGGTCACCACAGCCCTTGCAAGACCACTGGAACAGACAGCACCTGGGCCTGAGCTGCAGGTGAACCTGGATCCCCTCCTATAAGCTACAGCTTGTGGTCTTGCCACCTCCTGCAAGTCCACTGTATAACACATACTTCTTGTTTCCATGCAGCAGCAAATGTTGTGTGAGGAAGCAGGAGAAGGAAGAAGACAACTGAAGCACCTCTAACAGCTATGCCATCAGGTGGTGTTGTAGTTAAAACTGCCACCTTATGTTTGAAGGACCCTGGCTTTAATCCCATCTCCTCTTGGTAGTATCACAGGACTTGAGAAGAAGGGAGTAGTGCTTGTATAAGTCTACTGATTTTGAAGTAAAACTATTTTTCTCAGGAGATGATAAGTGGGATTATGGATTATGATACAATGAGCTGTCTATGTAACTGGTGTATTTATTTCACTGGGAAGGGAGGTGCCATTTACTTCAGTTTACCACATCCTGAGCACACTTTATATCCTGGATTAGTACACAATGAAAGATGATTCTTATGGGTAACTGATAAAATTGTCTTTCTTTTGTAACCAATTAATTTTAATGTGATCAATTTGAGGGGGGGGGGGGTGATGTAAGGTGTTCCACACCAGCGAATGAGCTATGCTTGTGGAGCTCATCTGAGCTGGTGGAGCGTAGAGCCAGACGTTGTGTTACAAGATTTTAATCCAAACATGCAACAGGGAGTCCTGACAGTGACTCTCCGTTATAGGAGGTCCCAGCAGTTGTAGTGGTGAAAACTCAAAGGATCCACATTTGAATACCACATCCTACTGTAGTACTCTTCATCATACACTTACTATGAACTAATGCTGTAAAATTACCATGCTGTATAAATGGGCAAATCATTTAAAGTAACTTTGGAGAGACAAATCAGTAAAATTAATTCATAATAACAGTTAACTTTCTTCTGCTGACATGATAATGGCATCATATCTTTAGTTTCCAGTCCAGCTGCATCAAAAGTGCCATGTGAGCTGGACTAAAATGTTTCTGAACTTACTGCATCTCAGTTTACCAGGGACAGTACCTACTCTGCCCCTCACCTGCTTAAAGTGTCAAAGGTGTAGAGGTTTTAAGAATGCCACACATATGGAGGCATAGTGTAGAAATAACCATTCTGAAGCATTTAGTGGCAGCCCAGGACTGGACACACTCAAAACAAAAGCAAAGTACTTAGTTTAGAAAAAAAGGCCCCAAAGTCCTCATATGACTACATTTCCTGTTGAGGAAAGGGAAACTTTGTTTTTTTTGCATTTCTTTCTGAATTAACTACCCATTCCTCTGCTGCATGTGGTTTATTCAGCTGCACCTCCCACTTATGTTGTGAGGGAGAAGATGGCTGGATAGACCTGACCACTCAACGAAAGATCCTGAACACTGCTTCCCTCTCCGTGTGTGTGCGTGTGTGTGTGTGTGTTTGTGTGTGTGTGTGTGTGTGTGTGTGTGTGAGTGAGCGAGCGAGCGAGAGAGAAAGAGAGAGAGTGTGAGAGTGAGTGACAGACTTTTTCCTCGTTTTGGGGGAATTCCACTTTTTGTCTTGTACCGCCAAAAGTCATGATAAGCTTAAATTCAGTTATTTTCCACCAGAGCCCAGTTCAACAGGTTGAGACTAAAGCTGTGAACCTCTGGACTGTGTGAAGACACCTCTTATTTGCTGCACATCTGGAATAAAAACATTAAGTACTCTTTTACCACATAAATGTATTCTGCAGCTATTTATTCATTAAGTAGGCACTTTTCTCTAAAGCAGCATATGGTAAATAATGTGTAATATTTGTCTGCCACTTCCATCCAGGGTGGTTTACAATGTTATATACGCTGCACAACACTACCCACAGTCATTTACTCATTAATTCATCTACACACTACAGTAATATAATACAGATCCCATCAGGAGTTTATAACCACCAGTTTACCTGAAACACATGACTGTGAGGAGAAACCAGGGCACATTCAAGAAGTCTATCCAAACAAAGAACATCACTCTGACTGAGTCAGGATCAAACGTATGTCCAAACATACCATCCAGTAGCTGTAAGAGAGCACTGCTACCCACGGTGCCACCTGGTTCATGTCCCCATGTACCTGGATGTAGGTGTTGTTCTCCCACTAACTGGTCTTCACTGGGATTAAGAGGGACCCTATTAGAATTAGATGCTAATATTGACTATGATGGAGTTAAATCTTTATGGAGATTATTTTTTACATGTGCTGCTGGTGTAGCTGACCATAAAATGAAATATATCAGTGTGATTCTGAAGACTTGCATCGAAGTCTCCCATGTTGCTTGTTGTGATGATTTATACAATGGTGTCCTTCCAAAATGTCATGATGCTCTGACTGAAAGATCATAACCCACATGTATCTGGAGATCTGGACTGTCCTCTGAACACCTGACCATGTCCTTTTCTGAACAGTTGAACACAAAAACCGTCACAGGTCACATAGCACAGTCAAATGACCTCTCTGCTCTCACACAAATAATTTAGTTTTCTACACCTGCCTGTTTTTTTGCAGTGTTGTAAACACTACATTTGCATCAGTAAACAAAGGTGCACCAACAGTGAAAACTCTTGACTGACATTGAAATAATCAAAGCGCCATGTCTGATAGCACCATGTTGCTAGTTCATGTCCCTCAAGTAGCTGCCTGTGGAAGTGACAAAGAAACAGCAAATGCATAGAAAATTATAGCAGATGGTGTTGGATTTATTTATGTATCATTCAGGATGTCAGAAGAGAAATGGCTCAGAAAGTGATAGGACTGAGACCCTTTTGAATACTGGGAGGGATTCAGGAGCTCATTCCACTCACTCCATTTAGGCTGATGTGAAAAAGTGGAAAGTGGAAAACCTTCAGATTTTGAATACCTTATGATTAGGACTGTCAGGCGGGAGTTGGAAGAGCACAGTGCTCTTGGTGGTTTGTTTGCAGCAATGGGGCCCTGTACGTAGTATCTGGTTCAGAGCTGTTGATCACCTTGTAGGCCATAACCAGAGTGTTGAACTTGATGGAAGTAGCTACTGGAAGGCACCTGAAGAGGAGATAAACAGGAACACTTTTGCAAGTTAAAATACTCTTGTTGCTGCTTCCTCTCTGTCTATGGTTACTATTTTAATGAAGCCTGTCCAGGTCACTGACACTCCAGACCATAATGACAAATGCAAGTTCTTGTAACTAATAGTCCATCAGAAAAATGAGTCACTTCTGCTGTCACACCCTCAAACCAGTAACCCATTTGGTAACCCTGCCTGTATCTGCTAACAAGTGCAGGCCTACTAGATTATTTAAAATGTTGACCACAAGCTTAATATAAATTTAGCTCAAGTTCTTTAAATGAAGGTCTAGGTTCTCCTGTTGTCAAGGTCTTGGGTGGATGGATGTGTAATTTGCATGTTGGAGTGTGTGAGGTTAAAGAGGGTAAGTAACTTGAGTAGAGAATTAAGGTCGATATTATTATAGATGTGTTGCTCCACTTAAATACAGTGAACCTGGCAACTTACATACAGTAAACCTGGTACCCATCCAGTGATGCCCTTCCTGTAGAGTGACACGGGCCCCAGAAAGAGCAAATATACAGCATGTGTTATCAAAAAATGTGAGTAAATCCTGTACTGGCACTAGCATTTTTAACAGGAGGTACTTTGGTGATATCCTGTAAACCCTAGTTTTGCAAGACAAATTCTTGTCATGTTCTCTAGGTGCAATAAATGCAGTTGTTACATTTCTTGTGAAACTCTAGGTTGCCATAGAAAAGTTTCCTGTTTTTTCACACACACATATGACTAGAGTGCTAGAAAAAAAATTTTTCATGTGTTTCTGTACATTGTGGTTAGAAGGTGTCAGATGGCCATACCTGACTGTTGGCATTCACCAACCAGGAGTAACCATGTTTTCCTAGCATGGTTACAATGAATCCAGCACAGGGCTTCATTCCAAGATCTTTATTGTAGAGGACCTGTCCAGGCCTCAACATGGAGACGTGGAATGGATGTTTCTCTTCTTTAGATGATGTTTCTCTTCCTCCCTCAGAAGCCCAACATCTGACTGTACTTGACCTCAGCAGAACATAGTGGAGACTTCTGGGTGATTTGCCACAGTAACATATGTGAAGGAGAGACCAAACTGGCTTTCCACAAACACCCGAAGCAGCTGGTCTTTGACTTCTGAACACTTTCATACTGAGATTCAAACCCTGATGCTCTCGAATCCACTCACAGCCCATGTTGGAGATGTGTTGGTCTGACAACGTCCTTCAAGCTGGGTGGGTGACTCAGAAGGAATGGGAGGGATAAACACAGATGCCACTGAGATTAGGATCTCCAGTTGCCTGGGGAGCATGTGTGATCCTTGCTGTGGAGCTCTCTGGACCCATTCCTCTCCTGTTTGTGTTTAGCATCGGCTGTGGATGAGAAAAGGAATCAAGTTCACACTCTGCACAGGTGTGTTAGCAGTTTGCTGTGCTTCTCAGTATGTGCTGCTGGACACGTGGGCTTTCAATTTTGTGTGGACAGGACGACAAACACCACAAACCTCAGAGTGGGGAGCATAGAGATGACGACTACGTTCCATTACACTGCAAATATCTGTGTGTAGATTGTGTTAGGTCATTGCATTTGTGTGAGTGTGTGTGAGTAAACAGTTTACTCATCACTCTCCACTACACATGGAATAAGTAACAGGCTGACTCAAGTTTTGATTGTTATGAGCGCCTTTTTAGGATTGAGGAACATTAATAAGTTAAGGATTGCAAAGGTCAGAACAAACAGGTGGGTGTTAGATCACATCAGACAAGAAGTGTCACCAGCAGCACAAATGATGAGACTAAGGTTATCACACTTTGGACAACGTGTGAAAACATTGGACTTTCAAAAAGGTGATGATGCTGGAAAAAGGTGGAGGAATAAGAAGAGGTGGACGAGCAGCAACCACATGGAAGGATTCAACCACAGTGAGAATGGAGACAGTGTAAGAACATCGGTGGAGGACAGAACTTTCTGGAAGAACTTTGTGTGTGGTCAAGAAGAGGGGGCAATAATTCAGTGGAACAACAGCTGTTTGGATTTAAGTCAGAAGTGGAGGGGGGTGAAAGCCTCACATACAGTTTGTTACCAGCTTCATAACCTGTCCACCTCCTTATGAAGCACAGCAACACTAGTGACAGACCGTAGATCACTGAGCAGCACCCTGTGTGGATGAACTACATCACTCCTCCAGAGTTACTTAGCAACACTAATCAAAATTCAAAAGTTCATGCGGCCTAATTATAGCTCTTCCTCTGTAGATGGAAGTGTTGAGATGGAACAAGGTGCTTGGCAAACATCTCACCTCTGAGCCAAGCTGCTGTTTCAGGGTAACTCCACCACCTGCCATCCTGACTGCTCTTCAAAGAGCATCTTTTAGAGCTCAGGTGATGTTCAGCACCGAAACTGGGGCACCCTGGGATGTAATGTTTAGAGCTGCAACCTTCCATTGGAACCCACCTCCTGCTGTTGTTCTCTTGACCAAAGTGCTTAACCTGAATTGATAAAAAGTACTCTGCTGTTTAAATGGGTAAATCAGTGCAAGTACTTGGAGGCACAAACCTCACACAGTAAGTCTCCCTGGAGAAGAGTGTCAGATAAAATAATAATAAATAAATACCCTCCCTTTTGCCAGTCAGCAGCAAAAGAACGCCTGAAACTGGGATGAAGCTACTGCTCAGTGGTGTCACTGCAGTACCTGGAAGACCACACCCTGTAGTGCCTCTCCATGCACTGGACTTTGCAGGAAGATGCTTGTTTGCACTGTTCTGACTTGTGTGTGGGTGGGTGCCTGCAAAGTGCAATAACATGGAGTATGTGTGTGAGTGCTGTGGAATACGTGGAATACCCCTGAACGGGACAAATTCCCTCATGGTCATACACACTGACATCTCTGTGCTGTAGATTCAAATCCTGATGTCCTCAAGGGTCTTATTTATAGGGACTATCATTTTAATTAAACTGCTGGGTGCAGAGGCCCATGTCAGGGAGGCACGGTGTGGAATAGCACCCCCCTGTTTGCTCACCGTGATGTGACATTTTTGGGACACAGTGCCCATTCATGTCCTCTGAGTGCACATAAACCCCTGTGTACCCTGTGGGTTGTTGTTATTTATGGACTGGGAAGCACACGCACACACGCATACACACACACTGGTGTTTCTGTCCCACTCGAGAGACTTTTCTCCAGCAACTGCAGTCAGTCAAGCTGGACAACAGGCTTTTGGATCAGCGGCCTCAAACCTGGTCCTCTTGTATTTACTGTTTCACACATGGTACAATAAACTCAGCAACGGACATAGCATTAATACTGGCTCCTGGCCACATGTGAATGATGGAAATCTGCTTTATATATCAGTGAACCTCAGTTTCCTGCTGATCTGCAATCTGATTCACTTATCATGCTGGTGGGAGTGGCAAAGTGGAAAACACCATTTGAATTTGTTTGTTGTTTTTGTTGTTCCTTTATCGTTGCTCAAATTTGTCTTCATGTCAGTGAAACTGATTTAATCAGAAGCAGGAAGCTGAGGATCATCCGGTCTGAGATTGGTGTTTCTTGCGGTGAGGCCTCTAGACATTAAGTTGTAGTTTGTGAGAAGAGGCCAGGGATCACGCCTCCACAGCTGGGAGAACATTTTCGTAGTCTGGACCCTGAGATACAAAACTGCACCCTGAGTTACAAACCTGGGCACTGAGATACAAAACTGAACTCTAAGTAACAAACTTGAGCATTGAGATGGAAACCCAAGTCCTCAAGAGATCAAAGCAAATGCAGACTTGATAACTGGACACCAATTTGTACACAGTGGGCCATTTAGTCTAACAGGATACCATCTTCACCTATGATTCAAAACACAGGGAGAACTACCAAACCAGTGACACCTAGAAGGAAAACATGATGACTTTACCCTTTTGAGAACACCGCACTGTAGAACTCAAGGGTGAGGCTTTGGCACCAGGTGACCCGTGATGCGCTATTGCCTTAAAGCTGCAAGCGCTCCTATTGTACCACTGGCCGTTGCTATCTGTCTGCACAGTCTTTATGTCACTTTCAAACCTGAATAAGTGAATAGGGGAAATGGAAAGCAAACAAGCCAGAGCGGTGGGCAGGTGCAGAGCTGGAGAAGATGGGCAGGTGTGGCATTAACAGAGAAATTTTTATTTTAATTTCATTGACTTCATTACAGTTCTTTTATGCTCTGTCACACTTGTTTAAGTGATATTTATTTTTCCTATGATTAATGTACGTATCTTCTGGCCCCAGTTTGATGGTTAGTATAATGCTGTAGCCTCATGTTATTTCCTTTATTTCCAGTAAATTCTTTTTTCCACCTATCAAATATAATACGTATACAAAATCATTTATGTAATCCTGTTAAATGTCCTTAAGTGCAGGTCAGGAAATCCAACCAGCTGTTACAGTGCCTTGCAAAAGTATTCAAATCCTTGACTAAATCATACATTTTAACAAATAAGTTTTTGATGTTTCTTTTCATACAATATTAAAAATAATAATTAAAAAAAAAACTCACTAAAGAGATTTTTATAAGTCAAACAGAATTTGGAACACAAAATATTTTATAAGGAAGAAAAAACTGAAATACCCTTTGCATAAGTATTTAAACCCTGAAGCTCAATATTTGGTGCAGGCACCTTTGGCAGGAATTACAGCACCAGGTATTTTTGGCTAAGTATCTGCTAGGTTCTGACACTGGTGTGGTGCAATTTTTGCCCATTCTTGACAGCAAATCAGTTCAAGTTCTCAAATTGTTTGGAGACCGCATGTGGACAGCAGTTTTCAGGTCTTGCCATACATTCTCATTTAGATTCAGATCAGGACTTTGAGTCACTGTAGGACACCAACTTTCTTCTTCTGAAGTCAGGGATATCACTCTCCTGTTGAAAGACGAAAAATCGCTTCAATTTTACGTGTTTAGCAGACTGTAACAGATTTTCTTCTTTTGCCTGCACTGTATTTGCCTGCACTTTGCAATGTGTGACCTTCAAGCTTTACAATCTTTGCATGAAATCCAACAAGTTCTGTTTGTGTTTCATCTGACCACAGCCCCTTTTGTCATTTTTTGCCAGATCACTCAAGTGCTTTGCTGCAAACTCTAAAGGACCACTGGTATTTTTATTTTTAAGCAAAGGCTTTCTTCTTGTCACCCTCCCATACAGGCCACTTTTACAGAGTGCTGTAGAAATTATTGACTGATGCACATTTTCTCCCACTGCAAGCCATTTAAATCTGCAGTTCTTTCAGAGTTGATGTTGGCCTCACACTGGCATCTTTTACGTTTCCTTCTTGCCCAAGTGCTGAAATTGGAAAGATGGCCTGATATAGGCAGTGTCTAGATTATATGATGCTTGTTTTTTGAGGACTGTGCTCACAGGGATGTCCGTGACCTTCTCCATATCTGTGCTTCCTGATAACTTGATCTCTGACTTGCTTGGGCAGCTCCTTGGAATTCATGATTTCACTGCTTCAGACTTCATTACCTGATTACAGGACCTCACTGACACAAGTGTTTTTATCTTGAAATCTGTGATAATTTATTATAAACCATTGTTACTGAATGCCAGAACAGCAATATCAATTAACTGGGTGGCTCCTTAAGGAAATTTTGTGCACCTAACTTACAGTAATTAAGGGGAGTTTATGACGAAAAGGTTTAAATTTGTATGCAAAAAGCATATTTCAGATGTTTTTTCTTCTTTAAACAATGATTTGTGACCCAAGTTCATATTGGATTATAAAAATTAATTCTGAGTATTAATATGAAGAGAAAAATATTAAAGCATCATTTTGCTATCAAGCAAAATGGGCAATTTTCCCGTTCTGAATAATTTTGCAAGGGGCAGTAAGTTGAAGTATGCATGAAGGACAAGAGAACTTCAGCTGGAAATGTATTTTAGTGCTTTTAAAAAAAAGGAATTTACCAAATATGTTCAAATTATAAATGAAGTTTCCCCAGGTGTGTCGTACAGAATGGTATATGAAGTCTTAGAGGAAATACTCCTCTTAGCTTTTCAGACACAAGACCACCATTTTGAGCCACTCAAAATTCTCCTCTCAAGTTGCAGTAAAAGTACAGCAAAGATAAAATGAAATTAAAATAACAGCAAGAAATATGTCACTTTTTTGCCATAGCAGAGTCTGATCATATGCGTCTATATACTTGCTTGGTGGCCAGTGGTAGAATTAAAGATACACTAGATTCATATAAAATAAATCTGTACTTGGCTTTGGTGGAAGGAACAGGAGGAGGCGACACCCAATTACTTAGGACTTAAGGCAGAGATGGTCTTGTTGTCAGCATGAATAAAAGTGAACTGAAATGAACTGTGTGTGATATTTGTTCACACCTCACGATATACGTGTGTGAACAAAGGATGTGAGCTCTGTTGTGTTCCACACAACAGTGGTGGGAAACTTCATAAAATAAACACCCAATGCACACAAGGCAAGTGCCTTGCATGATGTAAGATAAAAATGGGATCCTGTGCAAGGTGTGGGTGACACCCTGAGGTAGAACTGAACTACACTCCTGTATGGCTGCATTTAACCTGGCCATGGTGGGGTGAACCGGCTAGGCTTATTTACACCTTTATATTGCAGTGCCTCACATTTGTTTCTGCTTTTCCAACTGTCAGAGAGGAGGCTGCAGCAAAATGCATGGTCAAACACATAACAGCCACACCTGTAAGGGTGATTTAAGGCAGCTTTCAACTTTAGACCCCACTGAATAACACATGATGGTCACATGATGGTCACACATGGTTGCTTTGAGTCAGATGCAGTCTGTGTGAAGTTTCCCACCCTGAGGCTAAACAGCACAAGCACAGAAACACTGATACATATTCAGCTTCCTTATATTCATAGAACAGAATGCCAGTGACCAAACGCATTCACAAACCATTCAATAGCCAAACTATGGACAATCCACATTTAACCTTTTGTTTTAACAGGCAGAAGTAAAGTGGCCTCTGCAGAGTGAATGGGTCTAGAGATATGATTGTTTATTATGGCTTATTTATATTCATGTTCTTATCTATTTATTTATCTGTCTATTCCTGTGTTGTCCTTTGTCCTCCAAGAGAAACTATATTTCATTCTCTGTTGTACATTGGTTTAAGTGCAGTATGACAATAAAGTGAACCTTAAGGGAAAATCTATTTAAAAAATATCTGAAGATATGAGAATTTTGGTGTGAGCACCAGGCAGAGGTTAGATTCTGACATTAGTTTAGAAGTGGCCAACAGCTCTTGTTTAGTCCAGTGGGTCCAGCTGGGTTCCGCATTTCTTGAGGGTCCTCCTGACGTATGGCACAGCATCCTCTCTAAACCACTGGCGCCGGTACGAGATGAGCATGACATCTCGCAGCAGGCTGTGTTCTCGCCTCCTGTAGCTCACAGTCAGAACCAGAACAAAAAAATAAACAATGTGTTGGTTCAGGGTATGAGAGACACCCTAGGACAAGTAGTAATTTATCTGTTTTCACTATTTAGTTATATTACTAATACATTTACCTACAGATACTTAGAACAAACAACTTTATACTTCACATAACAAACAACTGGACACAAGAGCACATGACTGGACACAGTAACACACAGCTGGACATTCAGCAGGCTTCCACTCAGAACAGGATGCTCCTGATCATCCCCAGTTCCCATTTCCAATTTTGCTCAGCTCCTCACAGCTGTCTGAAGATTTCTTTCATTTGCAGGAATCCTTCATCACAGTCATTTGGCACTGGGGGACTGCAGGAACTTCCATGGGGGGCAGAGCTGTGAAGGCAGCACTCTGGAAATATGACAAAAGAGCAAGAGACTAAGACCGAAACCAGATGAAGTACAACATACTAAATGTGAAAAAACACTGAGCTCTGCAAGGTACAGGCTGCAGAACCACTCTATATATTCATATTTCCTTTGGGATAACCTGAGGTCCCATTGATTCATCTATTTATTCTGTATGAATGGATCTGCATGCGCTTGAAAAGGTGGGTGGGGCCACTTTGCCCTGAACTTACCTCCTGGGCAGCGCTCTGATCCCTGATGTGACACAACCAACATCTCTGTGGTGGCGGTGTACTGGCTTGGATGACCAGGTGAGGATCTTCCAGAACCGGCCACATTCAGCAGCTCCACCTTCTCCCTCAGACATGCATTTTCTGCCCTGACCTGCAGAGGGCAGCAGCAAAAGACAAAAAAACCCCCCAATAATATGAACCACACATATTTAATGCAACACATTTAATATCAAAAGAAAACAGATAAGTGTACCTTTTCATGGCACATTTCTTTTTCTTGCATTTGTAGCAGTAATTCATCCTGTAAAAATTTAATAAGAAAAAGTGAATAAGGAGTATCGGGTCACCCAGCTATAGTAGTAGTCAGTCACTGCAGGGTGCAAGCAAACTTTATGCTGTGAACTAAATCACTGTGGCGTGCAGTCAATCATCATCACCTTCTCACTCCTCAGCTGTGCTATGGTGAGGGCAACGCTCTCCTTCAGCCTTTCATACTTCTCTCTGGTCTCCTGAAGTTCCACTGATATTACCTCCTTGGTGGAAAACAAGAGCAGAGAAGGAGCTGGCTACTGACTTGCTGATGCTAATGCTAACTCAAAGCAGTTAATCACCTCACATCTGTTGTTTGACCTGGCCTGTTTCTTGTACCTTCTGTTGCTCCAGGCTGCGAAGGAGCATTTGATCCTGCTCCCACTGGGTCTTCAGATCCTGAATGTCCAGTGCTGCCCTGCCGCCCAGAGGGTCTTGTTGCACATCCTCCCTGTCACCATTGTCCTCCTGTGGCAGTCCCTTCCTGTCATCACTGTTCTTCTGTTGCACCTCCTTCCTGGCAGAACTCTCCTCCTTCAGGGCATCCTTCTTGTCACCACTGTCCACCTGTAGTGCTTCCTTCCTGTCACCATTGTCCTTTTTCAGTGCCTTCTCTTCCCTCTGTAGCCTCTCCTAGGGTTACAAGAAGGTGACCACAGAATGGGGAATCATTGTGAGTTCAGACAGCATCATGTGACCAAAAGTCACAGTGTGACCATGTGTCATAATGTGACCAAGCACCAGCATATGACCTGGAGTCACTGTGTGTCTGTCCCTGCACTTCTACTCTGCTACCCAGTCTTTTTTGGCTCTCTATCACCCCCCTCTGTCTGCTCACATCATGTGTCTAAAAGGGCTGCTGGAGAATGACTTCATGTGTAAAAGAAACGGAAACTTGATGGCAGCACCCGAACACCTACCTGAAAGAAAAACCCAGAGAGATTGTTGTAAAACTGCTAAGTAGCTAAGTATAAGAGCTTAATATTATTATATCATAGGTTCCAAACCCCAGCATCTAGGCAGCAATACAGGGCAATCGGGCCAAGCAAAATGGCACAAAAACAACTTTACACCCACAAGCTGTGTCCCTTACCAGCATCTGAGATGCATATCATAATGGACAATATAATCCCATTGTCAGCATCCAGTTACAAAATAATTTAGTTTAGCTGAAATCTCCATGGAAACATATTGTACAGTGTAAAATTAATACACTGTTAATTAATGTGTCACCAGGTACACCAAGTAATGGTTAATCTTGCTGCTATTTCCACCTCTATGTCTATATTGCTTAGATATTCTCATATACACCCTTATAAGTAATGGTACTGCACTACACATGTGGTAAGTTAAAGTTTTAAGACTGGCCTCTCTGTGGTGCTTTTGACCCCTTACTAGTGATATCTTACAACCACAGAGATGATTTATTGCAATGGAATGTGCCATCGAGTCATGTCTGACTCCTAGGAAACCACTGGCATGGATTTCAAGGCACAGAGGAAACGAAAGTGGTTTGCCATACAAACTCCACACACGTCCCTGAGCTGGACATGAACCCCACATCAGGCAAGCAGTCTAGGAGCTGTGAGGCACCAACTTACCCTGCTGCACCACTGCATCCCCTGTTGACTTATTACATCTTCTTAAAAAATAACTGGTTACTGTACTACTTTGATATTGTTCTGAATAAACATTCCGACCACTAAAGCGGTCTTAATTCTCGTTATTTTTTTCTGATTCTTAGAGGAGACATTAAAATGCTGAAGCATAACAGTACTAAGCTGTACTTCTAAATGAATTATACACCAACCTGTTTAAAGGTGTTGCTGCTCCTTCACCACATTTTACTATAAATTACATATATTGCAGATATTCTCACAATCCCCTCAGAGCAGCTGTCCCCTGCACCCCTCCCACCTCATACACAGATGCTGTGTCTGTACTCCTGGCTTGTTGGTCCCCAGGGATTCCTGCAGGCTCCCCATACTGCTCCTCAGCAACCTTGCTCTGTAGCCTGGCCTCCAGCAGTGCCACCTGCTGGCTCAGCTCTTCCTTGTCCCTGTGCACCTGAACGATGTATTTGTCGTACTCCTGTCGGATGGCCCGCTCTCGCTGGCAGGTGGGACAGTCCATAGTGCCAGTAGAGGACAGATGCAACATGGGCCTGGCCAGCTTCTCCCACCCACTGGGTTCATGGTCCTGGGCTCCCACCAGGGAACGTGAGAGCGATGGCTGTCTCTCTGTTAGCCCTGCCCTGTCCAGTGGGGGGAGGAAGAACCTTTGCTCCCTCTCATCCAGTCGCCTTGGGCTGTGGTGTGTGGGCAGAGCTGCAGCAGGCAGGATGGGAAACAGGCCGGATGGCAAGTGCGTCTGTTCAACCATCAATCAGAAAAAAGAACAGCCAATCACACATCAGCATGAAGGCAGGCATTCAGACTGAAAGGCTTAACTTTGATCATATTCATATTTAACTTTAAATATGGGCTTAACATGTGTCTTAATAAACCTTATGCACGTTATGCTGATTTACTTATTTTAATTGACAGATTTTATTAAAGAGTTATTTTGATCATTGTGATTTGATTTGGCATCATTTTGTTTTACAACCCCAAATATAGAGAATTTAATTAACTTTATTAAAGCTATTGGAAAAAATTAAAAATGAGAAATTGTTTCTGGTAACTAATATGTTTTAATGATACTTATACAACATATTGCTTACTTGAAAAATCCTGCTTTGTGCAATTGATGTACAAATTTGTCAGCTCATTATGCAGCATTTTTTAAAGGACAGCTGTGTGATTATAAGTGCATACAGTTTATCCAGACATGACTGAACCATGTGGGACCAAATTTTACAATGACCACACAGTCCAGTGCATCATAACATAATTTTTTAAATAAAAAAATCACTTAATTTAAATAACGCTCAATACATAAAATATTTTTCCCTTTACTGGCAGGATACTAAGTCAAATGAACATAATTTGTTAGGAGGTCATGTAAGGGTGGGCTATATTTTCACTGATGGATACAAACTGTACAAGTGAGCTCCTTCAAAGAGAGGATCCCAACCCCACAGAGTGTTATTGGATACTTACTTATTTTTTCCTTTTCCCCAAAATTCCTTTACTGGCCAAATCTCAGATACTTCCAAGAGCCTTTAAGTTCTGTCAGAAGCAACTTTAGAAGGTGAACACATATGTCGGTGTGATGGCCACTCCGGCACCCACACAGATGAGTGGATAGTTTGAGTATATTTTTGTTTGTATTTTTATTTGTGTTGATTTGTTTGGGTGGTGACATGTTTTATTGGAATTTGTTTGGGGTTTGAGTGGAGACTGTTGTGGGTGGCTGGTTTGGTTGGTGGTCTCTGGGGATTGGCCTATTCAGGTATCAGCCCGGATGGACGACTGGAGGAAGGAAATTGGGCCTTGGGAAGCAGGAAGTGGATCCAGGGCCAATAAACCTGCTGCAGCATAGGGGGGAGAGAATATCGGTGTTGACGTCCATTTGGTTTGGATTTCCTGATTTGTGGTTTTATTAATAGTATTTTGATTTTGTTGGATTTTGTTATGTATATGATTTGGTTAACCAATTGGTGTGTAGTGGTTTGTTTGTTTGTTTGTGTTTGTATAGTTTTGGTGTTCCCCTACCGTATGTAGTTGTATGCGAATGGTTTGATCAGCCAGTATTTAAGCCCTATTGTGTGTTTGGGGGGGAGAGTTATATGTCTAGTTGGTTTGTATTGTTGGTTTGGGGGGTTATGTTCAGCTTATCTTTTTATGGGCCCAAATTTATTTGTTGCTGACATAACTACCTTTTTGGAATAAATGATTCTTTTTAACAATTAACCCGTGATTCTTTGTGCCTGCTGACTTGGTCCCTCACAGTCGGTGTAAGGCTCGGTACCTTCCTGTCTGCTGCTGAGGCCAGGTGAGCTGGATTTTTTCCAGGGCTATCTTTAGGGCTCCCTGTCACTGTCATACTTTGTGTCTGAAAAGACAAAGGGGTCACTGCAGTAAGTGCCTTTTAAAGGGGAAAAAACCTTTCATTTGTTTATTTTTTATAGTATCTTAGAGGTGAAATCCAATTCCAACTGTGCTATTTCTTATCTATTATCCATAACCACTGGATTAATGCAGGATTTTGGTGGTCCAGAGCATAAGGAGTTAGGTAGTGAACTTTCAGTCCCAATCCAACACACTCAGTGAGAACAGTTGGTCATCTTCACCTCTTCAGTTGGTTGCAGAGTAGGGTGAGACAACGGTGTGAGACAGGGGGCAGGGTCACCACTTGTACTGAGGGCTGGAGGAGGACCCACCTGTAGAGGGCAACAACGGAGCTGACGGTCAGGGATGGCCATGGCACACTTGGCAAGCTGGAGACAACTGAGGGCCTCCTTGATGGACGTGGGATTTGATGACACAGTTGCAACCAGCGATGTCCTGCAGTTCCCTCCTAAGCTGGAGTATGAGAGGAGGGGCAGTTACTGTACTGCTGGATGTCAGGAGGTTCCGAGTTGCCTCGAAACAGTGAAGGCAGGGTCTCTCACCAATCTCTCAGAATCCTGGTGAGCTTGGACTCTCTGTAGGGCACGTGGTGGCAGCCTGCTGTGCCAAGGGCCAAGATCACCTACAATCAGAGACAGTCTGACACCTTCTGTTCAAGCCCAAAGTCACATTGCAGAGGTCTGAGGAAGCAGGTGACATTGTGGTTAGAGCTGCTGTCATTGGTCCCAGGTTTGAGTCCTAACTACTGGTGTAGCACCCTTAGTTAAGGGATAATAGATACACTCATCTCCCATCATTAAAATAGAATATTAAATATTTATTTAAAAATTAATAAAATTACTTTGTTCATTAGTTAAGGGAAAAAACAGTTTTTTCCCAGTCAATTCCAATTTTACTTCAAAATCAACATAAATGATGCCTAATGTCATAAAGAAAAATTAAATTTAATACATATAAACTTTCATGGCTTGTTCCTGGAAAATAATTTAAAATAATTCATTTCAGTTTTCTATTTAAACATATCTGCAAAGCTTTTTTGAATTTCAACAATGAACTTATTAGCAAACATGGGCTTGTATTTAAAAAGCACCTCACTTTTCTGAATCTCAGACTTTTTATGAAGTCAAAATTTAGAACAACTATTTTTAATTTCACTAAATCTTACATTGAACTTACTTTTTTGTTCTAAATTATAGTTTACTGTATACAAAATTTTAAAAAAACAATTTCATAAAATAAACCTGCAGTAGTGTGAGTGGACAGGTGTGTGTTAAAGGAGGGTTGTATGTCACAATAATGAATGAGTAGTTATAAAATTAAAGAACAGTTATGCGAAACAGAGGATGCAAGCAAAAAAGTCAGAGTACATGATTAGACCATCAATTGTACATATGGTGGGAATGATACACATTTCCCATAATGCAGTGCATCTCACAGTCTCTTTCACATAGTCACCTGGTGTAACTTCATATTCAGTCTTAATATATCGTTCCTAACCAAATGTTCCTGGCAAGATAAATTAAAATCCTGAATGATCCATGATAAGCCGTATTATTAATTGTGGGTCGGATACGTGACAAACCTGGATATCGAGAGATGGAATAACAGGGGATGAGTGTAAATCTAAATGTAAATGTTGTCTTCCGCACATTCCAGTAACATCCTCCATTAGCGGGACAACTTATTATTGGTTATCATAGCAAAATAAAGGAACCCCAAGAACCTTTTTTCCACTTTGACCTGGACCAGCATTAACATCTCACAGTAGAAAGATTTTATGGGGGGCTTGGACACTGGTAGAATACATACTTATGCCTGAACTAAACCGAGTTAAACACGGTATAGGAACCTGACGTACATTTCCAAATATGGCCAAAGAGCGTTTGAGGATCTTGGCCTCCTGGGGGTTTTCTTGCACCACAGGGACCCCTCTCTTACTCTCCAGCGGGGAGCCACCATGTGGGAAAAGCTACAGGGTTGATAGAGACAGATAAACCATGGGTGTGTTTTAAAACTATTCAGTGGTCACAGGTGACAAAAACATTGTCAACCATCATTTTATTGGTTTAAATCCTATACCCTGGGGTCCAACATGGAGGGCCGCCTGGACCTCCATCATCATCCCCCCAATCCAGCCACAAAGCAGTAAACATTTAGCACTAAATCCATAAATAAATGGTGTGGGGACCTCCACGCTAAATGCACAAACAGAAACTGGCCTGTTTAGTCAGTAATGATCAAGTATGTGGTCTGGGTCTGGTTATAACCACAGGGAGTTCTCCACTCGCACCTTCCCTGGGCTGGCGAGGTCCACCTGATGACAAGTAAACAGTGAGGACATTAGTGCTCATTGCCAACATACAGTCGATCCTGCTACACCTGATACTGTTAGCATGATCAGAATCAGTAATATTTAATAATCCATGGTCATTGAAACCCCTTACCAGAGTAAGCCTGCAAGCTGTCACCAGTCCTTCTTGACCTGAAACATGAACAACAAAATCATGTAAAGGAAAAAAAAAATTTATATATATATATATAAATTTTATTCCCCTTATATCACTAATGTGGGCAGTGCTAAATGTGTGTCATGTATGAATTCTTATTAATCTTCGCAATTTCATTTGCAAACATAGAACAGCTGTTGGTTTCTGTGGTTGAACATGCAAATGACACACGTAAAGGTTTTTCTTTGTTGCACCTTGGTGATCTTCCCCTCTTCCAGAAGTAGTAACAGTTATGCCATTTCTTTGGTAATTGTTGAACTTGAAATATAATTTTTTAGAAATTGGGTTTATTTATTCTTCTGACACCATCCAGGTATTATCGATAACTAATGGTCCAACGCAAGAATAGTCTGCCCCACTCATACTCTCTTTGAGTGTGTTACTGCCACCTAACGGCTAAAAGCAGAAATACTGGCTGCTTTTGCCTCACAACTGACAATTAAAAAAAATTCCCACTGAATAAAAAAGAATATTCAGAAATTTCCAAGGAATTTTTGTATCAAGATGAACCAGTATAAACATTCACATACTGCCACATCCCTCTCTGAGACCTCACCATTGTTACTATGGAGCATGACTGAGATGTTAAAAATGAGGTGGCTTCTGCTGGCAAACTCTCCTCTGGACACCCCTGTGAGTGAGAGAAGAAGAAGGGTGATGCTGACTGTGAGGACAGGACTGGACTCCCTGCTAAAAATGTGGCTCCAGAGCACACCTGAGTTTCGGTTGATGGCTCCCTGTCGGTAGACCTGCAGCAGAGATTGCGGAGAGTCCACCTCCACCTCTTTCAGGCCTTCCAGAAGTATTGAGTCATCCCCCTCGTGAATGCGACATATCTCCACTGGTTGGCTCTCCTGTAGGAATGGCAGGTAGGTGTCACATGATCACCATTTCATTTGAAAAAGATCTCTTTTAAAAATTGAGAGGGAACAGACTAACCAGAAGGTCGTAGATCTTCTCATTTGAGATGTGGAAGAAAGAGACAATGACCTTGCAGTCAGCTTTTTGTAAAGCTGGTTGTGAAAGTCAAGGATCCAGAGATCCTACTGCTGAAGAAGGCTTACAATAAGCATCTCTGAAGAATCTGTGAGTCTGGGCTTCCTGAGGCTCACAGCGGATTTTGTCTTATCAAATGGACAACACATAACACAACATGACACATTGAAATCTTCACGGCATCTCTTTATGAAAACAAAAAGGCAGGGAAAATTACAAGGGCACTCAGACCCTGAACAAAACTATATCATAAATTAATAAAAATGGCAACAGGGATACAGTAGTTAGAACTGATGAACCCAATAGACCACAGTTAAAATCCTACCTATTGTTATAGTCCCAGTGAGTAAGGTACTTACCGCAAATTAATTCAGTAAAAATGGGCAAATCAGTTTAAGTAGCTTAATACTAAGTGGAAAAAAGTGACAGATAAATAAGTGCATGGATTTGAATAATGGTGTTAAGTATGCTACTATTTCATTATTATTTATTTCACTGATACCTTTGTACAAAATAACAATGTGCGATTTAAACACTAAGCTACTTAATTTAATCTACCAATTTATATGGTTGATTAATTT
Source organism: Heterotis niloticus (assembly GCA_018136845.1). Taxonomy (NCBI): domain Eukaryota; kingdom Metazoa; phylum Chordata; class Actinopteri; order Osteoglossiformes; family Osteoglossidae; genus Heterotis; species Heterotis niloticus. The sequence continues at coordinate 11,512,432 of CM030889.1, forward strand.
TTATTGTATTAATTCACAGTAAGTACCTTGATCAACGGCACTACCTCAAGGTTGCTCTCCATCTTTTATACTTTAGTTGTAGGATAACTCTTTAATCCCCCTGAACAATGGATTCTGGGAAGCAACAAGGAGCTCTGATAGAGGATACAGCTAAAAATGTCCTCTGCAACCCAGCCCAGGATTCCTCTGGGGGTGCCAATCCCACTTCCCAGCAGGCTGTGGGGTGGGCCCCCAGTGAGGGAGCCATAGGTGATGACACAGCCATTGAAGCCAAGCATGAGGGATCCAACCAGGGGCTAGGAAACGATGTAAACACATGAAGGAATTTTTTTTAAACCATCTCACCAGAGCAACAACCTCCCAGGAAATCAACTTTGAAGGTTACCTTCACCGTGGCCTCATAGATGTCTTTCTGGGTTGCTGTCTCATCCCACACAGCATCAAACTCCAGTGTGTGTAGCCGGTGGCCCTGAGCACATGATGTGTGTGTCATATGTCAATAATGTAAATAAGTTTTCTGATTTATTTCTGCTGTTCTCCTGTCACACATTCTGAGCCCCATATTGATGATCTGTTCATATGTGATCCTCACCCTTCCTGTGTCAACAACCAGTTGGTTGGGTCTTTTTGCTCTTATGATGCTTCGTGCATCACCTACAAGTGACAAAACTATTAAAAAATGAATCCAATTCAAACAAGTATCATTAATGAATATCAACAACTGATCATGATTTCCAATAGGTGTCTTCAAGAACAGAAAAGGGAATAACCCTCATTTACTAATACATACATTTGGGAATCTCAACAAACAATGTCCACATACAGCTGAACAATTTGTTCTACATCCAACATATCTACTATGGTATATTATAGTAAAATCACAGCGAGACATGGCACCTGTCCTGAAGTTCTTCTGCTCTTGTGAACAAAGATGGACAAACACCTGAAAGCTCTTGCTTTGTGTCCTGCCACTTTCCATCGAATACTTGGTGTGGTGCTACTTGAAATGGGACAGAAACACCTGGATGAACAAACAACTGAACTGAAAGACACTTGTATCGAGAGGTTCTTGAAGGAACAACAACCACAGTTCATAAGTTCATAGTGTAAAAATGTCAGGACCACAAAATGTTCTTTACAGTTTATTTGACTTTTTGAATGCTTTATTATATATCCTGCTGTGCTGTGAATCAAAAGCACAGTTACTATGGTTATAGCTACCACTAAGGCAAAAATAGCTGCTATATACAATGGGTCAAACACTGTAAACTGATTTCCATAAAATAGAAAACAAAAAAATGATGCGCAGATGCCAGTTAGAAAGAAAAGATATTTTCATTCAACCAAGATCTGACCCACTATTACAAGGTAAGACCATAAAAAGTACACAGAAGACATAAAATCTGTAGTAGTATGGTACCTTAAAAGCAGGGACGAAGATCTTTCCCAGCTCAGTCACTGCATCCTTATTACTGATTTGCTAAAGTGAATGAACACTGACACTCAAGAGTTCAACCTGCAATGCTCTCCACTCATACATCACAATTCTCTGATAAGAACGCTGCAAAATTAGTACATTTTCAGCCAAAATTGCCAAATGACTTACCTGGTAGAGGGAAAGCGGCTCTTTCTGGGGACAGCGGGTTACTGACCCTGGGTGGGGGGCATCGTTTTCCCTGCCCTCCACTGGCGCCCCTCCTTGAACACACAGTAACAATCATTAACCACCATGGACAATGTCTGCATAGCAGATGCATTCCTTTCAAATATTAATCGCACTCTGTAAATTTCTGGATGACGGCACAGTAAAATACTGAACCATTCTTAAGTCCTGCCCTCTGTGATTTTTTTTCTGAGGGCAGTTTTTTGCAAAGCTATTTAATACAGAATAAAACTGCATTTTAATGTATGCCACCAAAAACTGTGTACTTAGATGTTACTGTGTGTTTGGCTATTATAAAAGGAGACAGAAATATTCAATTATGCCGGCACAACCCTTTTTCTTATCTGACACATTTGTATAACAGAGGTGTGGAATGGTATACACAGTACTTTAGCATATCACAATACTCCTTTCTCAATCTTTTTATGAATTATTCAAAGAAACCTGGAGCCAGCAGGTGGGGTAGTGGTTGTAACTGTTAGGTGCACTGAAATCATCCAGGTTTGAATCCTACTTCCTGCTGTTGCACCCTTGATCACCCTTGGTCCTTTTTCTTAAATGATATGGCAAAAATTACTCAACTGTGTAAATGGGAAACAGGGACCTGGAGATGACTTGGCTTCGTTTTCATGTACATGTTTCTTGGAGGAACCTGCAAAGGAGTAAGGAGCACAGTGACACCACTTGCTGACTCTTTACTCTCCTCAATCTGCCTTCACCATCTCACAAATAGCACATAAAGAACAGGCTTCTGTCCTTCTGTCTGACAGCAGCAGACAAAGCACAAGGCATCTGGAGGCCTGATGGATGAGTGGCCAAAGCAGAGGCTCCCGAGGGGAGAGTAGAGCAGCTGGAGCCTGACACAACCAGCTGTGATGCTGTGACAAATGGTGGATTGGTCTGGGTGCTGTCTTAACCCACAGGAGCTCCAGGGCGGAATAACCAACACAGCAGACCCAAGGGAACGCAGGGTTGGTGTATTAACCATTATTTATCAGACACTTGCCTCCTTTGTGCTGTATACTGTGAGGTTTGTACACTTAAGACACTTAGGCAGTTTGCACTGTATCGGTTCAGTTCCTTGATCAAGGGTACTTCTGCAGGAGGTGGGATTTGAACCCAGGTCCTTCAAGTATAAAGTGGCAGCACTAATAGATATCCCACCTGACTGCACAGTTCAAAATTTCTGATCCCCAGATTGTTTGAACTGTCAGTTGTCATTATGTTTCCCATTCGTAAGAACAGGTTCTTGTCTGTGTTTTGTGCATGAATAATATTTACATATACAGGATGTTATGGGTTAGGATTACATACAAATACTAATACATATAAATAATAACATAATACAATATAATACATTTTATTTATAAATATACATCTTATTTTACCTCTAAAAATTTTTTTGTCATAAAATCATAGAAACAGGAGGAGGAGGATCAAGAGAAGAAGGGATAAGAGGACCATGTGTCATGCGTCAGTGTTAGCAGTTGCTGATAATCCCAGGCTGGTGAGTAGATCACACTACAAAAGGTATTCTGCCCCCTACCCCCACCACCCTCTCACAAAAACACACACACACACACACACACACACACACACAGACCCTTCATATGACACATTCAAACGACAAGAACTTTCAACCCTAAACTCAACTGTTCCTTATGCTTGACATCTGGTGCCTTTGAGACCCAAGAATGTTTTGTAGGTGGTCATTAAGCCCTTTGTAAGTATTTGTCTTGACCCCATGTAGTGAAGAGCAGCAACAGGAAACAATGGCTCCATTGCCATCATTGTCCTGGGCGACCAAACCATTTTATGAGAAGTTCAAAGGTTCTCACCTTTACTGACAACTCTGCCTCCATGAGACCTTCTTGCAAGGGCAATCATGACCTCTGACCCCAGCGAGGCAACATCATTAAGTATTGGTTCTAATAAGTGACCATGAACTGATACAGCAGAGCACATCAGCTATTGTGGTTTCTTATTCTCATGTAATTTTACTCATTTTACTCCTTTTAGGGTATCACCTTACAATCAAAGTACAAAGGCTGAAATTCCCCCTCCTGCCGTAGAACTATTGATACAGCAAAAAGTTATCTAAGCTGTATAAAGGGTAAAAATCAATAAATAGCTTGGTTTACAGACTTTACAGTGTCAATTGAGTTGAAGAAAAACGAGCTGAATGAGTGAATAGCTAAGCAACAAATATTTATGGTCTGTGCACAATGCGCCAGCAACTGGTTTGTAAACAAGAGAGAATTCACTGTGTGAATAAACAAGTATGAATGAACACTTTCTCCTGGTTTGTCCCAGACAGACGAAGACTCTCCATTGTGTTAAGGGACACTTGTGCAGCAGGAGAGAAAGACCTTTTTGTCCCCTAGTTTCTACATTTCAATACCATTTGGAGATGGTGACACCACATTGTCCAGATAAAGAAAATATTAAATATATACAGTTGACTTGTTTGCACACACACACACACACACACACACACATATATGTATATGTATATATATATATTATACAAAAGTATAGTTATATAATTACATGCATACATGTAAAGCATATCAGAACTTTATGCCAGATACAAATACTTTTTGCCAATTACAATGGCACAGGATAGAATACAGCACTGAAGACTCAACATATTCACAAGGTTAGCGATAAAGCAAATGACAAGTTGTTACATACAGTATAACATGTATCTGCAGATGGTTTTTCATTTGTGACCTGCAGCATAAAGCTACTTACAGTAACTTATCCATGTGTATACCTTTTACTATATCAGTTTACCTTGACCAAGGGTACTTACAACAGTAGGTGGGATTTGAACACAACTCCCTTCGGGCCAAGGGCAATAGCTGCAAACATTATGCCACTCCAGGTGTACATATTATTGTAATAGGTACAACTAAAACAACAGGAACAAAAATAACACAAATGAATACATAATTAATAAATATAAGACAGAATATTATTAATAACAATGTACTTTATGATGACAAAATAGCCATTTAATTTTACAACTGAAAACCCTCACACTGACCACCACAGTGACAACATGCACAACCTGCAGAAAAACACAATGATTCCATGTAAAACAGATCTGGAACACTACTGCTGAACTGCTCACACACCACCCAGGTGTCCCACAGAGAACACTCTTCCTGATAACAAATGTGCCAGTATTACACTCCCTTCTCCACACATTAACACACAAAAGTATTTTTATGTTTGGAGCTGTTGCATTGCAATCTGAAGGTCTCAGGTTCAAACCCAACCTCCTGGTGTATTATGGTTAGACAAGGTACTGACTTTAAACTGATACAGTTAAAAATAACCCTGCACAATAAATATGCAAACAGCTATATATAGTTTGGTATACAAACTTTGTGCTGCAAATGGAAGATTAATTAAAGACTTAAGAAGTCCTGTTGAATTTTAACCAAGTGTTAATTGAACTTTCCTGTTATTGAATTACAGTTCTGCAGTGGTTGTCACCAAACTGTGTGCTGAACAACACTAGGTGGCACTGGCCCTTTATTTCTCCCATAGAAATCAGGCAAACACTCAGTGCCACTGTTACATAAGGACATTTAATGACAGTCATTCCTACAGGGTTGTGTGAGAAGCAGGGCCCCCTGTTTACACTGCTTACATAACATATTGCCATAGCTCTGAGAGGGCAGTGCTCCCCACACACACAGAAAGGCCTTGGCTGGTTCCTTCCTGCCCTGCAGAGCCAAAATACATTATTTTGTTAATTTTAAGAACAGCACACTTACATTATTCTCATGAAAGCTATTTCAAGTTTCAGTTAGGAGACTAATTTTAGGTCTAAATAGTAAAAGGAGTTGTAAAGTTGCACAGAGCCTTGTGGGAAATGAAGAGTTATAGCATTGGTCATTCATCAACAAGCATAAACACACACACACACACACACACACACACACACACACACACACACACACACACACACAGCTGAGCTTTAAGCCAGAGGCTCACTTGGGTCAGCCCCTAATGTGATGTAATGATAATGTATGTAAATAGGCAGCCAGAACCAGACAGAACAAGCTCTGGCTAGTCAGGTCCTGAGCCCTGACCTCTGCTGTCATGCATGTGTGTGCTTATGCCTGTTTGTGTGGTTCTCAGGAAACAAAGACAAACACCAGCCTGGGGAAAATAGAGTGATTTACCCATTTATACAGCAGGGTCTTTTTTACTGTATCAGTTCCAGATAAACAACTTTTATCAAGGGTCCTCCAGTAGGGGGATTCAAACCCAGGCTCTTTGAATGGAGAGGGACAGTACTAACCTTTACATTACCTGCTGCCCAGATTTGACCCTCCTTTGACAGTGTGCATAAGTGTGCAGTATAATCTATTTATTACTTCCTAGCCCCAAAGAGTTAAAGAAGCTCAGCAACGCGCAGCATTTCCCTCAGGATACATAGCCACTAAAACACATCCATGTATGGTTATGTGCGAGACTACCTAAAAAAAGAAAGAATGAACCTAAAAGCCCCAGGCTGACAATGGTTAGATACTGAAATGAAACTGGTTTCCTATCCTTCAGTGCTCTGCACACAGGTGTGCTAGGGTATGTCTCACACTGTGGGGTCCCACACTATCACACAAGACCCGAAAAACAACCCTGAACACATTGGGATAGGAAACAGCGCAGGCCAACACTGTCCTCAGTCTTTTGGTCTGTGATGCCGAGGGGCTAAGAGCATGGAAACAGGCGACCTGCATTTTTTGCTAAAACTAGATGAAGACAGTTGACAAAAAATGGTTGAGTGAAATAGTTAAAGCTCTTGGCAAGAAGAACATGAGACAAGACAGTATTAACCATACTGAAGGAATGATTACCAGACAAGTAACATGTGGGATGTGGCATGCAGAACGCCAGCAGGTGGCATAGTGGTTAGTGCCCTGAATTAGTTTAGCAGAATTATCTTACTTTTTAAATGGTAAATCAGGGCAAGCTACTTTGGAGAAAGGTGTCAAGTAAAATAAAAGTAAATGGGGTTTACCAGTAGCACTTTGATATCTTAGAACCCACAGATTCACAAGGAGAAAAAATTAAATCACGATCAGTTAGACATCTATCCTACACATTTCTCATTTTGAAATTACTACAATATCAATTTATCTTTTCCAAGCAGTGCTTCTTGAAAATGACTTCAAAAGCAACTCAACTAACTTGGTCATGCTATATATAGGAATTAAAAATTTCCAGTTGTTATTACTGCAGCATAAGGGAAGTATACATTTTGTCAAAAATTATTTGAAGCAGATTTCTTGGCATACAATTAACAAATACTGACTGGTCGTCAACACGGCCCTTAAAAACATAAACACATGGATGCTGAGGAATAAAAGCAGCCACTAACGGTCTCTATTTTGTACAGAAACAACCGCAAAGAGACAGTTGGGAGGCCAAACTGAAGAGATGAGGGGCAATGTCCTCTCCCCCATTTTCAGAGTGTGTGGTGGAGAGGGGGGGTCCCCACGGTGCGTTTCGCGCTCCAGTACTTTTCCATCGAATTTCTCATGTCGTCACGTGTCCGGGGAAGCGGCGCACGCGTCTGTGTCCCACATGCGGTTTCTTACAGTGCGCACTATTTTCAGGTTTAACACCAGGATACAAATATTTTTTGATTCTGCTACTTTTCCCCGCGATCGATCGTTTACTCGGTGAAATACTCTGTCTCCTTTGTGCCCCCCAAGCCGCGCCACGCGCCCGTCATGCCCAGCCACTGCGCAGCCACGCCCCTTCGTGGACAGTGGAAAATTACCAGGTAAGAAGCGCCTCATGCAGTGAAGCTGGCTCTTCGCCTCAGCAAAATGACGTTTTCAATAAATTTCACGGCGCAAGGAAATGAGTTGCAAAGTCAGCGATGCACTTTACGCCACAGCTGACATGTTTTGCTAAGATTAATTCGGATTTTCTTTTGCACATCGAAATTCGCATTGCCAAAGCTGAATACAAAACGTCAGTCACGTATTTTAAGCCAATGGACGACACTCGACAACTTGCGGATTCATTGTAGCGAACACGCGGAATTTGGCAGTGGCTAACTGACAGGGCTGCGAGCCAATCAGAATTTCAGATATCAGCCCTTTGCCCCGCCTCCGCTCCGCCTTCTTTTTTCCGTCTCAGGGCGGAGCAGCAATGTGGGCGCCTGCAAGAATTAAAATAGAGTGACAGCAAAGCTGCCCAATTGATGGGTAGCACGGTGTTTGCTTATTAAATCCTAACCAATCACGATACGGGATAGGCGTGACGTTGGTCTAAACTTTCAGCGGCGCCATCGGCTGAAAACTAAACCGAGATGGAATCTCCCAGTCTGAACCGGTTTCAACCGGTTATGAGTTTGTTGCTTGAGAGGCGAAGAGGCGCAGGCTTACAGTCTTTCAAACCGCCCCGCTGCAAAAAATATTCCAGTAAAGAAGTAAATTGTAAATCAGAGGATTATTTAATTTCGTAAAATGAACCGGATGAACAAATTGCTTAGCGTGCCGTGATTATTACCGGAGAAGCCACAGCAGTGGTGCTGAACTAGCGAGCGGGCAGTGCTCATTCAGGTGGATAGAGCTAGCGTTAGCCACAGTCCTGCTAGCAGCAGCGCTACCGAACCCAATCTAGGCTGGCGAAAGCCACTTCTTTCACTCAGAGGGTTGGATTTTTTGGCAGGTAATTACCGACTACATTATCAGACAAAGCATTTCATTTTCATATTTTGCAGTTATACAGTGCAGATATTGTGACCGTGTTTTTAAACTTGCTGAAACTGATTCGAGAGGAGGGTGAAGAGTGTTTAAACGTGGGTAAGTAGCCTGCAAGCTTGCGGCTCAACGGTTGTTCTTCGCCCCCGCCTGAATTTCGGGACTCAGAGCATCTCGAGCGATGCTGGAGAAGATGAAGTCCTCCTTGTGGCGCGCGAGCGCGCGCGCGCGCACATTCTCTCGCTGCGTGCCTGTGTATTTGTGCGTGCGTGCGTGCGTGTGCGCGCACGGAGATGCGTGTTTCTAGGAGTTGGAAGTTAAGCGCGCGCCCCCCCCCCCTCGACTATTTTATGGGAAGTGAGGTGTGGTGCGCGGCGCCCGTTATGTTTACACGCAGTGAAACGGCCTGGAAGCACGCCGCATGGGAGGGGTCTTGTCCGCGACACGGGGGTCCTCCGACGTACGTGTTCACAAGCTTAAGAGCGAAAGCGACGTAAGGAGATGTGCGGTGCCGCAAGTGTCCTTGTCTCGGGCGGCGTTGGCGTCAACTGCCAGGTTACCACAGGATAAACAAGTAATCCGCTAACTGACGTGTACCTGCACGGCCGCTCAGGGGTTACGCCGAGTTGTCGCGGTCGATCGGTAGCAGTGCGCACGACCGTAAACGTGCAAGTGCTGGAGCTTCAAGGACGGAAAGACCTGAGGCAGACTGGCGTAAGCACCGGTCATTGAACATTCACCCCTGCTGCATTGTGGTCTTATTCCTCCACTTATGGATTAAGCATAAGAAATGTGTTCCCTCTTTTGAGGACATCGTTGCTTCCCAAAATCCCCCAACAACTATTAAGGAAATGTCATCGGATTGATTGTTTAATACTACAAGGCTGCGTATGTCCACAGTAAGCACCTGCAGAAGACGACATTGGCTGGTTATAAGGGGTCACACCACAGCACAGGCATTTCCCTGAGGTTACATGGATAGTAGGGTAGGATAAAAGAAATGGGAATGTGTTGACCAGGATTTTTATCAGGATTGTGCTCTCTGCCTGTGGTCCACTGGTCATTTGTAAGCTGTGTTTTGTTTATTATTTAAAAACGTAAAGCTGTACTGCCCAAATAAACAGTATGATCTTGGAAGATCCTGCAAGATCGCACACGTGGTGTTGTGATTATGTAATTTTCCCACTTAATCTTGAAACTGTTTGTTCTTATATGCTGTATAATGCTAGCCTGTTGGATCCAGAATAAGACAGCAGTCATGATGTGAAACGGGGGCAGCTCAGGCTCCTGCTGCAGTTGACCTCCTTTGTTTAAATCTAGATGGCACTGGCATGTGGAGTAGCGGTCTGGCTTTCTGCTTTCACTTCCTTTGGTTTTACCCTATTAAGTGAAGTTGTCGCTGCGTAGTATTTATGCAACTTTTTCTATCTGTTCAGTTCTGTGTGAGTTGGGACGGCACTCTGAAGCAACAGATAACCTGCAAAGTCCTGTGTATATAACATGGCAGACTGGAAGTAGAAGCACAGGACTGATCAGCTGTTTGGAAATTACTATCCATTTCACATGACTTTGCTTGTTGATATTTCTCCCTCATGTTGCAGATCTCTATGCCAGCAATTATGACAATGTTAGCGGACCATGCAGCTCGACAGCTGCTGGACTTCAGCCAGAAACTGGACATTAACCTGCTGGACAATGTTGTCAATTGTCTCTACCATGGTGAAGGACCACAGGTAGGTGCTGAAATGCCTCATTTTGCGATACAGGGTAATATTAATACTGGCTAGGTGTTTATATGCACCTGCCTACCAACATATGTGCACATTGTTCTATAAAAACCAGCTGGTCTATGTCCCCCACACATTTTGATTTCAAATTCAAACATGTCAACTATAACTCTATTTTAATTCTTGCAGGCACCCTTTTTTTTTTAACAGGACTAGGTTATGTAGTTCAAGTATACACACCAATGGTCAGCTTTGTGATTGTCCATAGCTTTCTTTACACTGGATAGGTCATGTGGTTTTGTGAATGAGAGTAGATGCGTTTGGAGGGACAGAAGCTGGCTGCCTGTAGGCTCCTGGCTGAAGAGGGTTTTCACTGAGTTACTTACAAAAAATGGCATATCCTGAAAACTTTTGCTTTATTGTGAATGAACAGGACAGGCCTTTGGGATTTAAGTGATTTCTGCTTACAATGGTAAGAGAGTACCTTTGAGGCAAAGCAAGGGCTTCTAACACAGGATTTTGTCTCATCTCTGTTCATTTCTCCACTACAGCAAAGAATGGCACAGGAAGTGCTGACTCATTTGAAGGAGCATCCTGATGCCTGGACGAGAGTTGACACCATACTGGAGTTTTCGCAGAACATGAACACCAAAGTAAGCCACACCAGTAGTATGCTGCAGATGAGACCAACATATGTACTTTGAGGAAGTCCTACAAACCTTTAGTTTCTTGAGAGAAACTTGGCATACAGCTGTATGCGATTTGGATATGTCTCCTGAACCCAGTGCTCCCTTTGTTACAAATATTTTCTGCCCCCCCCCCCCCTGCCTTTTTTTTTTTTTTTTTTTTAAATTGTTCCTTTGGTGGTGTTGACACTTTGTACCCTCTGTTACCTTGTTTAGACCTCCTGTCTTCAGTCCCATGCTTGTGGTTAAAACTTTTATTTTAGGTGCACTTTAGATAGTGGGGAACACCTGTCTTTTTGGTGCTTCTTCCTTCTTCATGACCTTACAAATACTAGTTGCTTGCAAAAAAAGCAAATTGGCTCTCACCCAGCTGAGGCACAGTAATACTTTATTGTAAGCGCTCTCAAAAGCATTAGCCATGTTTAATGGGTTACATGAATGCAAAAAGTGCTTATTGTTATGGTGCCCAGTATCTTTTTGGTTGGATGGATACTGTAGATGGTATGGAGTATTTCAGTGTTTGACTTCCTCAAAGTAATGGTACATTAGTGTGCATTCTTTTGCTTGCTTTAAATTTGCTCTTCCCACTGACGGCCATTACTAATCTTTGAGTTGATTTATCAACAGTATTTAAATACTCAAATTTCTAACTTGCCAAAAGTGAGGTCATTAGAGGAACAGACAGAAAACAGACAAGGTAAAAACCTCTTAAATTGTCTAAATTATTCGTTGATTTATTTATTTAGCGATCATATTTAAAAGCCGTGCATAATCTAAAGCACTTAAATTTTGGCTTTTTATATTTTTCTAATTTGTTTTTAATTCCAGCTGTTAATATTTGATATTAATCATACTGTTCCATTATGTTGATTGCTTGTAATAGGAAGAAAAGGGGTGTGTCTCCCTGTGCACCTTGACACAGCTAGGCTTTGGCGGCAGGCCTCCACAAGGTCTACCCTTTTGATTCCCTTTGACTGAATTCTGTTCATCAGTTTCTATTGCATTTGTCTCACTGGGAGGAGGGAGGGTTCACACTTTCGCCTGTAGAAGCGTGGCAGCAGGTATTTCCCCTGTAGGGATCATGAACCCCTTCTTCATCCCTGTCTTCCTCTTTCACTTAGACCTTTTTTGCTTTTCTAAACCTTGCAATAGGGAGAATGTTTTGGTTTTGAGGACATTGCAAGGTTTTGGTATTTTTCATTTTCATCTGTCTGTGTAATTAAAGGTGGAAGCTCTAAGGTGACTCAAGGTTTAGGACAGGAAACTTAGTTGAACTGTGTATTTTTCCTATAGGGAGAATGTGGAGGACCATCGGAGTTCACCTTTAATGACTCTTCTCTTTGCACCACAAAGACCCTTCTTTGCTTTGACACACTAACACCTCACAATGCATTCTTTCTCACTTTTTTTAATGTTTTCCTCTTTACCCTTTAGAATCAGTGATCCCTACAGTTGAAATACAGGAGATTCTAGTGATGATAATTCTATAACCAGGAAGTAGAACATTTTTGCTTTTAACATCCTTCTAAAAATTAAGATATTTTTTGAAAAGTAGGGTTTCAAATTTTAAAGTAAACCTGTGGTTTGTCTTGCTGTTCTTTGAGAGGCACACCAGTTCAGGGTGAAAACAGGTTTTTTAAATATTTTGTTCCCTGGTTTTGTAGGGAGTTTAGGTGTGTGTGTGCGCGCGCGTGTATGTAAGTGTGTGGGTGTGTGCGTGCGCTTTAAACATGTATGTAGACCTGACAGTGTTTATAAGACAAATTGTATTCTTTGGAAGGATCCAATAAGTTTCAGCAGGCAACACCGCCTTCCTATTTAGATTAACATTCCACTGACTGTCAGATTTGCATACAGCAAGTAGTGAGTTTACAGATATTTACCTTTCATCACCCTGCCCCACTGTCTTTCACTGTCTGGTGTGATACTGGGAAAAACAGCAGGACGTCTACAGGATTGCATTCAAATCTCTGCACTTTGTAGAAAATAGAAAAACTTAAGTGCATGGAATATGGTGGAATAGGTCTTTATTTTTTTTTAAACTAAATTTAAAAGTTTGAAACTTTTCAGGCAGGCACAATTAAGACCAAATGTCTGTTTCCTCCATGTGAATGTGCAGTATTGCTAACACGTGCTGTGTGCCATCATGGGCAGCACAGGGACCCCTGACGTTTCCTTCTCTTCATGCATTACAGTACTATGCACTGCAGATTCTGGAAACGGTGATTAAAACCAGATGGAAGATTCTACCCAGAAATCAGTGTGAAGGTATGTCTACACCTTAACTGGAAATGAGGCTTCCTTAAACCTACCCTTATCTTTCCTGTCCTTTGTCGTTTCCAAACTAGGCCGAAAACAAGAGGTTACATGTAATTTGTTACCAAACTTTGGTTATTGTAATGTGGAAATGGATTGGGATTTGTCCGTATGATTTTTCCTTTGACTTTCTTTGTGGCATTGTTGTGTTCTTGTCATTGCCTGGTATCCCTCTATCCCTTGCAAAGCATGCTGTTCTGTTGTGGGTTCTGGTGTGCTGTGTTCCCATTCCAAATCACTCAACCACTAGTAATTCTGAGATTGAATAGAATTAGAGCCAGGCAAGATTGCACATTGTCTTGGCATTTGAGTTCAGTGTGTTATAAAAACTGGGATTTTATTGTATAAAGTAAAAATGGTCTGAAGACTTAGTGAATGGCATTATTATGGACCGGAATATATGTATTGAGAAAGCTGTGAGTGTGTCTCAGGGTGATTGGTACACTGGGAACAGTGATTGCACCCTTTTTTTCATTATAGTTGACATGTTTAGCTTCATGAGACTTCTTGAACATACATGCATCTGTAAGTGGGCAAATTCAATTGTAGGAGCTGTTTCTTCTGTATGTAGACTGTAGGGAATGCTGTTTATTAAATCGTAGATGATGTGTCTGAAAAAAATGACCACTAGTCTTCCTTCTATACTTGATCAAAGTGCTGTGGCAGACAATCAGTTTCATGCAAATATAACATTGTATTGAACTCCTTCCTCAAAACGAGTTACTTGGCTGAGAATTCAGAACTGATGGTGAAAAGCAGTTACACATATAAACACAATGTGATGCGCAAGCTACCAGTGACATTTGAGTACTGTAATGACTAGTGTCAAGTGTAATCTGCTCCTTAATGTTCATCAGTTGTCCTCTTGCAGTAAAAACAGACTGTGTGGAAATGGGATAATTTTTTATAGTAGCCAGTGTCTGCATACTGTAGCGTTTGTTTTGTGTTGCCTTATGTACTAGATCCATTGTGGGGGGCATAAATACCTGTAGGATCAGGTACATTGGATATGCTATTTTGTGATGTTTTAGTATAAATTAGTGCTACTTTTGGGCCTCAAAGAAATAAAAATTTACCATTGAATTAATGGTAAGTGCTTTCAAGTCATGACTTGAATGCACTACCTTTGTATGGTGGGGAATACTAACCCCAGATGAATGGTGCTTGTGAAGTGAAGATCATTATTACCGCATAGCCTCTAGGGGGTGACGTGGAGCCTGTCTGGCAGAACAAACTCCAAAAACTGTAAGCCTTTGACTTTACGTACTGGGCATGGGCATTGTCTGGTAGTGTCTCTGTATTTCACAGCTCCTTTTGTTATTTAAATCTTTTATTTTTTTTTTATCCATATCAATCCTTCTGATAGTCGATTGACAGTACTGGAATTCACTATTTTATGGGGTGTTGTTACTAATTGACAATTAAGATGATACAAGTCACAAAATGCATTTAGTTAAATATTTAAATGATGGCATTTATTGTGTGTGTCAGTTTGTTAGAGAGTAACTAATTATGAATTTAAGGAAAAATCGGGATGCACAGGGGAGCAAGGAGTGGATTGAGAAACACCAGGCTGTGCATTGTAGGTATGAAGAGCTGTGTGTGTATCCACCCCTCTGCTCAGTCTGTGAAATTGTGTTCCAAAGGGAAGATTAAAGACTTGGTTAACTGTACAATCTGCTAAAAAAAGGCTTAAAATAGAGAAAAGGTTGTTTCAGGCAGATTTGTAAATATTGTTCATTCCTTCATGATAAATATTCTCTTCAGCCCTTCAGTATGGTTGACCATTATTTGATTTGATTTTAATTTTTTAAATCTTATGTTCCCAGGAATTAAAAAATATGTTGTTGGACTTATTATCAAGACTTCATCTGATGCTGCAAATGTGGAGGTAAGATGGTACAAAAAAGTCCTGTTTTTGAATTTCTCTTCTGTACTTATTTGTTTAGTGTAGGTTGTTAAGTCTCTTTGTTTTCTGCAGAAGGAGAAGGTGTACATTGGAAAATTGAACATGATCCTGGTACAGGTGAGTTTACTGTAGGATAAGAAATCTTGAATTTCTGTTGTGACTTGATATTCCAGTTAAGTTAGAAACTGTGAAACCTGAAATATCACTGTGAAAATCGGAGTCTGGTTAATGTGAGGATTTGCTGACATCAGTTCCAGATGAGTTTTTAATATAATCATCTTTTCCATGGAGCTGCCAGCTAAATGAATTCGTTTCCTTTAATGAACTTTTAAGTCTTTAAATTAGGTTGAGTCATGTCATGATTTTTCTGTTTTAATACTTTTTGTTACTATCATATGTGATTCAGTTGTCTATGGTTTGTCTTTTTGAGTTTGATAAACAACTTTACAGTGATTTACCTGTTAAAACAGTATCACTTCAGATCAACAAGAGCAGGATTTGAACCTGGGACTTCATATTGCAAAGCAGTGCCTCTAAATATTATGTCAAGTGTTTGACTTACACTATTCCAAAAATAGAATTTGGGTTCATTTGACAGTTTAATCTGTACAGCTTTGTAAACTTTAACTTAAAGATAGCTAATTATGAATTTGTTGGAAAGGCGGTATGTGCAAGAGGTCTTCAGGACAGTGTTTAAGGAACCATGTGTTTAGAGTAAGACTATAAATGAAAATTAGTACATCTTGGTCAGTGAACTTGGGTGGAATGTTCACAAATGACTTGTGGTCTTTTGTTCAGATACTGAAGCAGGAGTGGCCCAAGCACTGGCCCACTTTCATCAGTGACATTGTAGGAGCCAGTCGGACCAGTGAGAGTCTATGTCAGAACAACATGGTCATCCTCAAGCTACTCAGTGAGGAGGTCTTTGATTTCTCCAGTGGGCAGATGACACAGGTCAAAGCCAAACACCTAAAAGACAGGTACAGAGTGTACAGGAATATCCATTTTCCTTTGTCTTGTAAGGATATGCTTTTAGCTTTATCATGCAAAAAAATTCACACTATTTTGTAACTTTTCAGTTGCAGTGTATAAAAGTAAACGATACAATGTTCTCTTACTGTCTTTCCCCATCATCTTCAGCATGTGCAATGAATTCTCACAGATCTTCCAGCTTTGCCAGTTTGTTATGGTGAGTACAGGTTTTGTCCCAGCGTCCTTCCAAACTCTGCAAATAGAAAGTTATGGAACAGTTTACCCTTGCACTGTAAACATAATAAATATTTTTAATGTTTTATTTTTCCCCTCCAGGAAAATTCGCAGAATGCCCCACTGGTTCACGCAACATTGGAAACACTGTTGCGGTTTCTGAACTGGATTCCACTTGGATACATATTTGAAACTAAACTCATCAGCACTCTAGTTTATAAGGTACAACAGACTGTTGAATCCAGGTTACAGCAACAGTGATATTAAAATGGCTGTTTCAGAATGCAGTTCTGAATACTGCATTAACTTTTTAGTCAACATACCATTTGATTTGGATGCCGTTTTGTATGTTATTTCTGATAAATGTATTTACCAAGACATTTTATGTAATTATTTATTTTTTCCCTTTTTAAACACGAATGTACAATAATACTTGAATATCTTTGTTCTGGGGTACTGTGACTACATTGTGTTGATCTCTGTAGCTGCATTCGTGTTCATGCAGTCTTGCAAGGCTGGGCTTTTATGGTTTTCTTTCAAATGTATAAGAACTGAAGGAATATGAAAATGAACAATCATTTTTCAACTGCAATTGTCTGGCACGTATTGAGTCAGCATTCCTACCTTTAGAAATATGTTGCTTACATGAAGATAAATAGCAATTTTGAACAAGTATAGAAAGGTTTTGACACAGACTGTGTAACCCATTTAATCAAAGTGTGCCAGTTTAAAAAGCTCAGCGTTCCTCATCCCCCCAAGGAGCCATGTTGGAGGCTAGAATCCTTGTTAATGAGAGCAGTGCTGTTAAGTGGCTGTGCCAGTAATCCACTCCCCTGTGTAACATCCACACTCCCTTTCCCAGTTTCTGAACGTGCCCATGTTCCGCAATGTGACCCTGAAGTGCTTGACAGAGATTGCTGGTGTGAGCGTCAGCCAGTATGAGGAGCAGTTTGTTACACTTTTCACCCTCACCATGATGCAGCTAAAACAGGTATGCTCCATGACTGTGCCATTTTTCATTTACAGGTTGAGCAAATTAGTATCTCTATAAATGGTTAGGGGGAATTGGAGGGGTGCACTTGCTTGTGGAGGAATATAGTAAAAAGTTAATTGTGAAAAGCTGGTTCCTATCACTCATAGCTATCAAAGAGAAGTCTAGTAAAGAGAAAATTCTGGTCTATGAAGTGAATTTTGCCAAGTGAATGAAGGCCTTGGTGATATTCTTTAAAATATTTTGTTGTACAGATGCTTCCTCTGAACACCAACATTCGCCTGGCCTATGCGAATGGTAAGGATGATGAGCAAAATTTCATCCAGAACCTGAGCCTGTTCCTGTGCACTTTCCTGAAAGAGCATGGCCAGCTAATTGAGAAGAGACTCAACCTGAGAGAGACTCTGATGGAGGTGAGTTTCATTTCATGTGACATTGCTAAGATCTGAGATAAGTTTGGTTATATAAGCTTATCTATTGCTGGAATACTTGGGTGACTTGGAGTGGTGATATAATTGTCTTGTGACCTGAGTTTCAGCAAGTTCATTTAGCTTGATACAAACCTTTAGACATGGTTATACATTGAATTGTTAGTGGATTGCAAGAAAATGACATCTAAACATTTTTATCTGTCATCACCTTTCCAGGCACTTCATTACATGCTACTAGTGTCAGAGGTTGAGGAAACTGAGATCTTCAAGATCTGTTTGGAGTACTGGAACCACCTGGCGGCAGAACTGTACCGGGAAAGCCCCTTTTCAACTTCAACATCACCACTGCTTTCTGGCAGCCAGCACTTTGACGTACCACCTCGCCGGCAGCTCTACTTGCCTGTGCTCTCCAAGGTGAACTCTCTGGCTGTGTGTGTGTGTGTGTGATTGTGATTGTGAGATTTGTATCTTGATGGCTAATGGGTTATGTGGAACATAACAGGTTCGTCTCCTGATGGTGAGCCGCATGGCTAAGCCTGAGGAAGTGCTTGTGGTGGAGAATGATCAGGGTGAAGTGGTTAGGGAGTTCATGAAGGACACGGATTCCATCAATCTCTACAAGAACATGAGGGAGACCCTAGGTGAGTAAACTCCCGTAGTGTATGTGACTGGGGCCTGAAGGTGTTTCTTATGTAACTCTTTCCATGACACACTTGTCTTTTAGTGTACCTCACACACTTGGACTATGCCGACACGGAACGCATCATGACCGAGAAGCTGCACAACCAGGTTAATGGCACAGAGTGGTCCTGGAAGAACCTCAATACTCTTTGCTGGGCCATTGGCTCCATCAGTGGGGCCATGCACGAGGAGGATGAGAAGAGGTTCCTTGTTACTGTCATTAAGGTGGGTTACTTCCTCCAAACTCTCTTCAAAATTCATCCTCCCACAAAGGCGCACTTTCATTGGTTTGCTTGCAAGTGCGTAAGAACTGGAGGAATATAAAAATGAATGTTGACGTCTGTAATACTTTCTGTGCATGCAGGTAGTAAATCAGCATTCATACATTTAATGGCTTTAAGGGAAAAAAGTTTCATTGCATTTGTTACTTTGGAGGTAGGTTTTTTATTTTATTTTTTTTTTTGGTGGGTGCTAATTCTGTATCTCTGTTCAGGATCTTCTGGGACTCTGTGAACAGAAAAGAGGCAAGGACAACAAGGCTATCATTGCATCTAATATCATGTACATAGTAGGCCAGTACCCACGCTTTCTACGAGCCCACTGGAAGTTCCTGAAGACTGTAGTCAACAAGCTGTTTGAGTTCATGCATGGTGAGTGGAGGCTCATATTCCTGACTGTACCTAAGCTGAACTTAGTGTGTTGGAGTTAGTGCTGCTGGGTTTGTTGTAGCTCATGAATGTTAGTTACACTTTTTTGCACATCAGCCATAAAAGTCTTTGTGTGCTTGGGTTGAGCCCTTCAATGTGTTTCTGTTCTGCAGAAACCCACGATGGTGTGCAGGACATGGCATGTGATACCTTTATCAAGATTGCCCAGAAGTGCAGGAGGCATTTTGTCCAGGTGCAGGTTGGGGAGGTGATGCCCTTTATTGATGAGATCCTGAACAACATCAACACCATAATCTGTGACCTTCAGCCCCAGCAGGTATGACCTTCCTGCATGTGGATGTAACAGTTACACCCATCTAAAGATGTACTGATGGTGATAATCTCCTGTGTCCAGGTTCACACATTCTATGAAGCTGTGGGTTACATGATTGGAGCGCAGACTGACCAGGCCGTCCAAGAGCACCTCATTGAGAAGTACATGCTTTTGCCCAACCAAGTGTGGGACAGCATCATCCAGCAGGCAACCAAGGTGAGTTGCAATATTTGACATTGTAGTGTTTTGTTTTGTTTTACCTTTGACGTGACTCTTTAAGAAATGAGATTCATGTAAAACTGTTAATTGTTCTGTCAGATAAATCCTTAATCGGTTGAATTAACATTTAGCCTCTTTAAAATCAAACAGAACGTAGATGTATTGAAAGATCCAGAGACTGTGAAGCAGCTGGGCAGCATCTTGAAAACCAACGTGCGGGCATGCAAGGCAGTCGGCCACCCCTTTGTCATCCAGCTTGGCCGCATCTACCTGGACATGCTGAATGTGTATAAGTGCCTCAGTGAGAACATTTCTGCTGCCATCCAAACCAACGGTAATCGAGGAAGCTGCACAGGGCTGTTGGTTACTGTGCTCCAGAAAGTCACATGTCCACAGACATTCCAAGTCCTATAAATAGTCCAGCTTTGAGGAACATGCCAGTGTCTAGTTCTTCTGAATTGACTGTCATAACCCAAACTGTAGTGACTTGGAGTCAATAAGTATGTCTATGTGCACGAGGGGAGGTGTTTCACGGTGATCAGTATGAATTATGTGTTAATTTTCTTGAACTCTGCTCTTCCTCAGGAGAGATGGTGACGAAGCAGCCCTTGATAAGGAGTATGCGGACAGTGAAGAGGGAAACGCTCAAGCTGATTTCAGGCTGGGTCAGCCGCTCCAATGATCCACAGATGGTAAGAGATCTATTTTGACAGCAGTACCTTTTTTAGAAGACTAATTTTGGTAGATTCATCACATTCTGCCTGACAGGGTGCTTAAAATAAGTTTCTTTGCTCCAAGTGGTAAGAAGTCTTCTGTTACTACTTTTTTCATTCTCTGTCCTTGTCAGACTATATTTAGGTATCTGTTAAGGTATTTAACATGATTGCTACTTTTGTGTATGTCTAAATAAAGTGTATAGTTTCAGATTTGCCTTATGCAGCTAATTTTGAGCCAGAAGTTGCATAGTACTTGAAAGGCTATTTCATGGCAAAAAAGTGAAACCCAATCGAGATGTATCCAGTACCCACTGATGGGGACCTTCTTCTTCTTCTCTCCAGGTGGGTGAGAACTTTGTTCCTCCCCTTTTGGATGCTGTACTTATAGATTACCAGAGGAACGTTCCTGCGGCACGGGAACCTGAAGTTCTCAGCACCATGGCAACCATTGTGAACAAGCTGGGTGGCCACATCACTAGCGAGATCCCACAGATATTTGATGCTGTGTTTGAGTGTACCTTAAATATGATCAACAAAGTGAGTTGTGTTGTATTCTGTGGTACATTGCCTTGGTTGTGCTTTATCTATTCTTGAATTTGTTGCCTTTATTGCTATTAAAAACCGTTTTCATTTAGGGTTTTTTAATTATTCAATTTCCGCCTCCAGGACTTTGAAGAGTATCCTGAACATCGAACACATTTCTTCTACCTGTTGCAAGCAGTGAACTCTCACTGTTTCCCTGCATTCTTGGCCATCCCTCCCACACAGTTCAAGCTTGTGCTGGATTCCATTATCTGGGCCTTCAAACATACCATGAGAAATGTAGCAGACACTGGTGAGCTAGCCTCCATCAGCACAGGGATACGACGGGATTTGAAATAATTGGTGTTTCCATTTTTAATTGGTGCTGGCTTAACACCATGATGATGTCTAGACTCTGTCTCCTTGTTTACCTTAGGCCTCCAGATCCTCTACACGCTCCTCCAAAATGTGGCCCAGGAAGAGGCTGCTGCACAGAGCTTCTACCAGACCTACTTCTGTGACATTCTACAGCATATCTTCTCTGTTGTGACGGATACATCCCACACAGCTGGTAAGGAAGGGAATCCTGATGCTGCAGCCCATTTTCAGACTGCTCATGTTTCACAGATCTGCCTACTGTCAGGCCGGATCTCAAGTTTGACTGGGTGTGACTGGGTCATTGACACCCCCCCCCCCCAATTCCCTTACAGGGCTCACAATGCACGCATCAATCCTAGCGTACATGTTCAACCTTGTGGAGGAAGGGAAGATCAATGCTACACTGAACCCCACAAATCCAGTCAACAACCAGGTGTTCATCCAGGAGTACGTAGCCAACCTGCTGAAAACGGCCTTTCCACATCTGCAGGAGTGAGTGTTGATATTGTTCAAGTGCTAAGAATGGCTGTTTTTTCAGCTACTTTCAAGTCTTCTGATTCTGTACCAGTATTAAAACTCTTCTTCTCTCAACAGTGCCCAGGTGAAGGTGTTTGTAACAGGACTATTCAGCTTAAATCAAGATATTCCTGCCTTCAAGGAACACCTGAGGGACTTCCTGGTACAGATAAAGGTACAATGCCACACCTGCAGTGTTGTTTTCTGACTGTTGTGGGTTAAATATAGGTTGAAACTCGCCTTCTTCGCAGCAACATTTTGTGGTGTAGAAAATGAACGGGTCTGCAGTGTACAACCTGCCACTACCAGAGTTAGCCATTGATAATAGTCTTCACTGATGCTGGAATATATGCAAGCAAACTTATCAGAAACCAAAATGCCTTCCTTAGGAGAAAAGTGTCATGTTGAAAATATCCATATTTATTTTGATTGTAAGTACAGCAATAATTTAGCTGGAAAGGTGTTGCAGAAAATTGTATTTATGAGTGGCTAGAGGCAATGAGATGGGTTTTTGAGATATACAAGATGCTTTGATGTCAGATTGCTTGAGGTGGAGGGGCAGTTTCAAGCTTATCCCAGTTCATGTGTTTAAGTGTGGTGATATGAGTTATTGAAATATCCCCAGGAGAGTGTCAGGCAGAGCTCAGAAATGGTGTTGAAAAGATGAAGTTTTCAATTTTGGGTGACTGTGGCTAAATGTGTCCACCCTCTCCTTCCATAGGAGTTTGCTGGTGAAGATACCACAGACCTGTTCCTGGAGGAGCGGGAGGCCTCGCTGCGCCAGGCTCAAGAGGAGAAACACAAGCTGCAGATGTCTGTTCCAGGGATCCTCAATCCCCACGAAATCCCTGAGGAGATGTGTGACTGAGGCAAACTGTCATCAGCTAAGCAACATTGAGAGCGCGGTGCTGGTTGTCCTGCCCCAGTGGGTTGCATCCAGCATCAGGGTGTTTGTTGACCAAAATGATGCCAATATGTAAATGATACTGTGTCACCCAGTGGCCCTTTTTACATAGTATGCGTTTTTATATGGAGACCTTTTGTGTAATATCTTTCCATTGTTAATTCTAGTTTGTTTGCTTTTTTGTTTTATTTAGAGCTGCATGAGGTTGTAAGGATTAAAGACTTTAATTTTTAATTTCTCCCTTCCCCTTGCCCTTTCTTGTTTATATATTATATATAAAAGGTGGGAGAAACAAATTGTTGTAAACGTGCTTGTCAATAGTCCATCTGCAGAAAGGCTTCTTGAACCCTGATGATGCAGACATGAGGTGCAGTGCTGCAGCGTAGGGATGTGGCACCGTAGGAGAATGTGAACTGGGCAATTTTGAATGAAGGTCTGAACGATGCTGCTTTTTCCGTCTGTGGTGTCGGGGTGAAGTTGGGCTTGTGGTCGTGCTTGACAAAACCAACTGCATTTTGTTGCTCAGCCGCGAGATAATGTGCATATCATCCCAAAATGTAAAGCAAGTTTAATAACATGGGAACATAAAGTTGGTTATTTTTACTTTTTTGTGGGTGTGCGTGTGTGCGTGTGTGTGCTGTCGCTTAGTCGACATCAGGTTTTTGTTTTCCTCAATGAGGATTGTTGCTCATTTGTGAGCCTTCATTAAATCGAAGTTTGAGAAAGTGGTTGAAATATTTATAGGTTAATATTGGCTGCATCTTTATAACAACTCATGTTAATTCTGATGGCTTTTGAGATTGAATTGTACTAATTTACATTGTTTACCATGCTGTAGTGCTTCAAGAACACTACTTAGAGCAAAAATAAAATGTGGTTTACATTTAATTTTGTATTTTTGCTTCACTTTTTTTCTTTGAAATTAAATTCAAACGAGGCTTTTACCCAGCAAAAACAAAATTGCCAATTAGAGGAATGTTTAAATCCAAATATTGATCTTTAATTCTCCCGTCACTAAGTGTTACATTTGTTGTGAAACTTTTTGGATCTGATTAAAGTTAAAAGAATTTTATAATTCTGCCTCCATTTGTATTTTTCTTCCGGTGATTAAATTGACTTGCCCTTGTTCATAATGAGGAGTTTGAGATGGTCAGTACTTGCAGCCTCTTGAAGAGGTTTATTTGCATGCAGTTTAAAAAAGCTTTTTCTTCAGTTGCTTGCGCCATTTGGAGACCATGGCAAGAAAAGCACTGAGAACTTTAAACTATTTCTTATGGTCAGTTAGGGTTGGTGAACAAAATCTGGAGGCCATTACTGTGATTACTCAGGTATTACTGTGCTTGGTTGGCTAAGTGCCTAGCTTGTGCTGTACCAGTCTGACGTGACCTACTTTAGGGGCTACAATCTGAGGAGGCCATTGTGTGAGAGCAAAAACGATGATCAGAGGGCCTACAAGATGCAGAGGGCTCCTCAGACCTTTTGATGTGTGACTGACATCACTGTTCAGCCTGGTTAACAGGACTAACAGGTGGTTAGCAGGTGGGAAAGGTGTCACTAGTAGCAGTGTTGGGTTCTGGTGACTGAGACTCTGAATCAGAAAGACTTTATTATCCTGAAGGAAATTGCTTAAAGGTTGAGGTCTGGCTTTGCATCTCCTTACTGCCTTTGCTTTCATGGTGAACAAGCAGGCCCCCCTCCAGATGAAATTAGCTTCCCTCGTTTTGGTGTCCAATTGTACAAAAAGAGTTCATCAGAGTTAAACCTATGAACTCCTCCTGTTCTGTGAATTCTGCTATATTTGAAGTGATTTACAAGCAAGCAGCTTAAAATGCTTCATACTGCCACCTACTGTGTGATTACGGAAGTGTCACTGGTTTGGGATTTAGCAGGAGAATCGGAATTGCCTCTCAGTTTGTTTACAAAACTCTCTTCCATAAAATACTGGATCTTTCAATATTTGATCAACTGCAGGAAGCTGAGACTTCAAAATGACCATGAATATAAGGGGAAAAATGTGACAGGAAAGATGAGTACAAATGGCCCCAGTAGTGTTGGCAGCAGGAGCAGAAATAACAGAACAGGAAGAGCATCACAACTTTAAGTGGACAAAAAGAGAGACCAGAGCTGCAAACAGCACAATCAGAAAATGCCAGATACAAACCTGACTTTTTCTTATGAAACTATTTGCTAATTTTACCCCAGCTGAATTTTTTGTCATCTGTGGATTTATAGATTTGTACAATAAGGATCAAATCTTTCAGCTGGTTACAGTTTAGGGACATCAGAAGTTGCACTATGTGTAATCGCCCCCTATTCTTCCAGCAGCTGTGATACAGAAGTGCTGGTCTTCAGGATGCTTCTTCCGTCCTGGTAAGCAGACAAGCAGCTGCTGTAGAAGTTCTTTCAACTTTCAGTTTCTCTCCATACTGATGCTTTTGGCCCAGTTTGGTCACCTGTTTGATCCACTGCAGTCCACCTCTGACTTCTGAGTGACTGTCAGGCCCCCCAGCTGTTTTCCTCTGTGAGCCTATGATTTCCAGGGATGCTGCTTGTTAAACTAAATTATAAATACAAACATTGTTTAATAACCTGGAGTTTGATAAATTAGTTTAATTACAAACAGAGAAGCATGATTTGTCACTCCATAGAACACTTTCACTGTTCCACAGTCCAGTGGCAGTGTGCTTTACACCACTCCATCCGACGCTTGACATTGGACTTGGTGACGTGAGGCTTGTGCATGCAGCTGCTCGGCCATGGAAACCTATTCCACGAAGCTCCTGCCGCACAATTTTTGTGCTTACGTTAACGCCAGTGGAAGTTTGGAACTCTTCAGCTATGGAATCAGCAGAGCGTTGGTGACTTTCATGCACCAGACCTTAGCAGTCATTGACCCCACTCTGTAACTTTACATGGTCTTCCACTTTGTGGCTGAGTTGCCCTTGTTCTTAAATGCTTCCACTTTCCAATAATACTACTACAGTTGACCGTGGAATATCCAGCAGAGATGAAATTTCACAGACTGTCTTATTGCAAAGGTGGCATCCAATCACAGTACCACGCTTAAGTCACCAAGCTCTCAGAATGACCCATTTTGTTTCACATCAGTTTGTAAATGGAGACTGCACATGGCTAGGTGCTTGATCTTATACACCTGTGGCAATGGGTCTGACTGAAACACCTGAATTCACAAGAGTGAATCAATATTTTAGTCCATATAGTGTATTAATTAGTGGGCATTGGCCAGTATTTTTCCACTATACATCTCTCAGGACTTAACATGTTTATATGCCATTCTAGCCCTTGTCCATCTGGAACAAACTGCTAAAACAGACTGCATGGATCCAACTGTCGGCACATCATGTACAAGATTACCCACTTACCTAATCTCATTTCCGACATGAGCCCGAGCTCAGGCACGTAGTTTGCTGCACACAACTCATTCTTGAAGCACACAATAATAGACAAATAAGAAATTATTGGAATTAAGCTAAAACCACGAGTTATAATCAAAAAATATAAAAGATATGTTTATATAAAGTATAATCAAATGTTAAACAATAAAAGACAATAACAAATGATCACAAAAATAGAAATCACTTTTCACACATCACAATGTCTGTACACTGGCGTAAGTACAATTATTGAAAGCAAGCGCAGTGTTCTGACCTTATAATTTCTTTTGTCATTTTCCAACTCCAATCCATATAAACCTGAATGCTTATTGGATCGAATCATTTCTAGGTGATATGTATTTGTGTAATGAGGGAGGGTCTGACCCAAAGAGATTAACACCTGATATAAGGTGTGCATAAGTATCAAGCAGCTTCATTACCTCAGGTGAAATGGGCCGCATGAGATTTTAACTCACACTGAAAAGCTGCAATTGTAAAATGCTTTTCAGATGGATGCAGCATCTTTTTGTTATTTAGTTGCCTAATAATTGTGTCCACTTATACAGTTAGGTCCATAAATATTTGGACAGAGACAACTTTTTTCTAATTTTGGTTCTGTACATTACCACAATGAATTTTAAAATGAAACAACTCAGATGCAGTTGAAGTGCAGCTTTGGAGCTTTAATTCAGTGGGTTGAATAAAAAAAGATTGCATAAAAAATGTAGGCAAATTCAAAGCATTTTTTTTTTTTAACACAATCCTTCATTTCAGGGCTCAAAAGTAATCGACAAATTAAATAACTGGAAATAAAATGTTCACTTCTAATACTTGGTTGAAAATCCTTTGCTGGCAATGGCAGCTCAAAGTCTTGAACTCAGCAGACATCACCAGATGCTGGGGTTTCTCCTTTTTAATGCTCTTGGCAGGCCTTTACTGCAGCGGCTTGTTGCTTGGCTTGTGGGCCTTTCTGTCCGGTTTAGCTCCTCAACAAGTGAAATGCATGCTCACTGGGTTAAGATCAGGTACTGACTTGGCCATTCAAGAATTTTCTTCTAATTTCTTTTGCTTTAATAAACTCCTGGGTTACTCTTCAGCAACGCAAAAAGACCTGACGCCCACGAAGACAACAGTGGTGGATGATCGCAGAATCATTTCCATGGTGAAGAGAAACCCCTTCACAACAGCCAACCAAGTGAACAACACTCTCCAGGGGGTAGACGTATTGATATCCAAGTCTACCATAAAGAGAAGACTGCACGGCTTGGTTCTGACACCTGCAGCAGAACGTGAACATTTGTGCCGGAGTACAGCGGTACACAAGATGGAAAAACAGTATAAACTGCAGCTGTCGCCCTTTGTTAAGATTACATCTACCATATGAATGTATATACAGACACTTTAACCTTGTCCTGTGACAATGTACAATATTGAAAATAAGGCAGAAATAGTGACATTTAACATTTTACACCATGACATTTAGGAGCACAAATTGTTTAGAATTTGATCTAAGTCAAATTGGT
Organism: Heterotis niloticus; assembly: GCA_018136845.1. Classification (NCBI taxonomy): domain Eukaryota; kingdom Metazoa; phylum Chordata; class Actinopteri; order Osteoglossiformes; family Osteoglossidae; genus Heterotis; species Heterotis niloticus. The sequence continues at coordinate 11,539,930 of CM030889.1, forward strand.
CTACAAGTGTATATGCATTTGTTATGGTTCTTGTTTTTTCAGGTGGGGAACTGTCGTGTTCCTGTTCGCTACGTCTCTTCATAGGGTTCGCATTTGACAGGTCCATCAGAGTTTGTGAATTGGTCCGGCCGGGTTATCTGCACGGACCACTATGTGAGGCAGCGCAACAGCTTAGTCTTTGGTCGTGTTTTCTGGCATTCTATGCGTCTAGTGGGGGATTTGCTGTTTGCCCTTACTTGTACAGTGTTACATCCGGGGAGTGTACAACCTCGATGTACCTGGCAGTGCTAAGACTTAGCAATCTTGTACCACAACTACGCGAAAACATCAGGCTTAAGTGGGCGGCTCCCTACCCTTGTATTGGCTTGGTGATTTCTGGTGTATTGGAGGCTTCCACTAGGCTTGAGTTTGTAATTTGTTTTCTTTTCTTTTCGTGGCCCAGGTCGGGATGTCTGTTTTGTTCTGTTGTTGTTTTGGAGTTAGGAACCGCTTATATTATTGTAAAACTGTTTTTGAGCCTGGTTCTTGGCTTTTGTTTGTTTGTATATGTGTCTTTATATAATTCCCATCACTCCCCACTGTAAATAAATTACACTCTGGTCACCGTTAACCGTATAACTGTGCCATATATCAGGTTCATTGTTGAAGGGGGTTCTTCCCTACCACCTACATTTTCTTCCTTTTCCTTAAAATGCTACGATCCTCAATGTTGGTCCCCAGCCAACTAGCCGACGGAAATATGTTGGAAAAGATGGTGGTATTGGATCAAGTAAGTGCATATCTCTCTTTTGGACTGCCTGTCTCCCTATTCAGTTGATTGTAGCAGTGAGAGAGTAGAAGACAGCATCTCCATTTGGTAGAGTTAATGCACACTTCATGCATTGTGGGCCCACTAGCAGGGGGATTTCTATGACATGGGGGTCAATAGTTTCAATAAAAGTTTTCTCCAACCCTAAAGATAAAACAGGGGTTTATGTTCACAAGTCAACCCCTTATCCTATTATATCACAAAAACTCTTAATGCCCAACATAAGCATATTAATAAGGAATACAAGCCATTATAAGAAATTGGTGTTTTCCCTTAGGACGATCAGTTGAAGCTGAAAAGCAGTCCTGATCAGTGGCGTATGACAAAGTTGTGACGGTTGTGTTTGTCAGACCGGTACGCTCTCTATCACAGATTCATAGCGGAGGTGTGATTGTCTTATCCATGACTGCAGTTCAAGAAGGGCGGTGTTTCCAGCGATGTCCTTTTCACAGCAGAGGTGTCATTGCTTTCATTGTTACTATCACTGAAGGTGGACTCGATGTTTGTCTCCTGAAACAGCGTTCACCACAAATGAATACAGAAAGTGATGTTGTTAGTCTGCTGGTCATCTTCTTGTACTTTTTACAAGACCACCATAAAGAATCTTTTGTTCATTCTACTGACACCAAATCTTGAGGTATGAATCCACTCATCAGCAACTACGTATTGAAATAAAAGCTCTGCAGTTTATAAGCACACTTCCTGACATTTTGACACGTTGTCTCATGTCTACAGTCATTCAGAGCCATACCAAAGGCAATAAATATATTCAGACTGATGTATGAGCAAATCAATACATTTCTTACCATTTACTCTACAAATTAGTTGCATAACAGTCAAAATATTGTTGATATTCTGTATATTGTTGTTTGGCGTGAAAAACGAAGTATTTGCTCCCCTACCGTGTTTTCCTCCTGTCTTCCTGCTTGTATTTCATGATTCCTGACTCTAAAATGAGAATGCAGATGTTTTATGCTTCAGCAGACAGTAACACGCACCATGAATACCTGGTGTAAAGCACAGCATGACTGTAGTGGTAGCACATGGTGTGGTTATTGAGGTAGCTTGAAAGTTTTAAACAATTTGCATGCGAAAGAGGCCATTTTTTAAAGAGGGGCCAAACATTTTTCTGATTCCCAAATCAGGAGGCTAAGTCGGCTAGAAACAGGTCAAGAACATGAGTCTCGTAAAGTGAACTCCTGAATTCAAATACACATCAAATATCACAACTGGCATGACAGGTTAAACTGTGGGTTCTCTGCTGACAAATGAATCCAAAGTAACTATAAGGGCAAAAACAGTACAATAAACTCCCCTAATGATGTCTACATGTTTTAGTATTAGACCAATGTAATACACACACACACACTAATTCTGTGCAACCACATGTTGCTCATCATTATTGACAGTACTGATTATGAAAAAGCTATGGTATCGCTGAGCTAAGTCAGCTAAGGAGAAAATCCATCAGTGTCAGCCACGTACGCTTCTGCCTGTGACATCAATACTCTTGCTTTCAAGCCTTGTCAGAGACACAATTCTAAATTTTCAAAATAATAAGGAGCCTTTTGTAGTAATAGTAATTTGGAGAGACACTTATTTCGTGCACCCTTGTTCTACACATTCAGAAACAAGTTTATTTTAGTCTGAAATTGGGGCTATTGGATTTCTGACTGTGAAATACAATTGCAAAAACCTATTTTAGTAACATCAGCAACACTTTCAATATAAATTTAGCTGTAGAATAATTTTAATGTCTCTTTTCTTTCTATTAAAGAATCAGAAGGAACTTTTTTCATTTCATTTTCTTGATGGTAAATTATTGAAGTACCTGCTTATTTAATATTTAAAAGTCATACATACAATGTATTAAATAAGTAAAGCATATAAAATTTGGCAATCTATATGAATATTTAAATTAACTGAACACAAATACAACAGACTATATATTTGACAGTGGTTTGTAGCCTAAGAGAACTACGCTATACCATATCCAAATGACTCGATTCTCGGAATGGCGCCTTCCATAGTGACGGTTCTCTCCAGGCTCATTGATGGTGACGTTGATGATCGGAATGATCTGACTGTCACGTAACTACTGCCGCGGTTTAGTCACAGATCAAGTCTCTAAGCGTCTGCTTTGTGGCTTGAAAAACAAAGCCATGCATAAAGAACAAACAACCAGACAGACAGAGACTGAGCTTTTACAGGTACAGAGTTACCTACAGGATGAGGCCATTTCCAAGTGTCCTTTTTAAGGTCTTGCTACCATTTTCTTTGTGCTTCCTGCCATTACAGGTTGAAGAAGGTAAACAGGAAATCCTTATAAAGAATGCTGTTACCTGTGTCATATTTAGTCTAAATGTCACTTGACTTTTATTTAGAGACTTAAAAACAAAAACAGGATTGAAAAACATCTTGAAACCCCTATTAGCAGAGACTGCATTGGTGGCTCTTTACCTGCTTGAAAATGAAAGGCTATATGTACTACAAATCCGATGATGCTCAGTGCCAGTAGTACACCCAAAACAATACTAGCAATAGGAGTTGTGTGATTATTCTGTGGTGAACCTGGGTCCACTCACGGCAAATCAAATTCTTCTCCAAAGACTCTCTAGGTGTTTGTCACAGTCGCCTGCTCCTCCCGTAGCTTCCTGTGGATAAAGCAGCAATGTGTCATAGTGGCACTGAGCCGATACGGTGTCACAACTGAGACGGATCAGTGTGAACCCCCTCTGAGAAACCGTACCTTTGGACTTGATTTGAAGCAATAACCATATTGCTGTTCAGTCCAAAAGCAATGAAGTTCACATAGGGTGATGTCATTGCTCTTAGGAGATCGATTTCTCTGTCAAAGATGTTCTCGCTTGACACTTTAACAACTTTGATCCTCCAGCCGAGTACCTGCATCAGACTCCTGTGATACAGTTGAAGCAGAACCACCAGGTCAAACTGCATGTTTGTGGAGGATTTCATGACACTCCTTTTAAACAATACATCTACTGCCTTCCACCAATTAGTTTGTTCATTTTTCCATTGTCGGCACCAGGCTGACAACCACGTTGACTGGCCGGTTAAGGGAGATGGTCACCACATCAGAGCGAGAAGTTTGTATAACATCCACCTGTGAGGAATAAATGAGGTGCAGACTTAAGGGCTTTCAACTTTTACAGCTAACAAAAATGTTGCTGTGATCATGTTATGTGGGTAGCAGATCACACAATGGTTGGAGTTTGCACCGCGAAGGACCCAGGTTCCAATCACACCTTCTGCCATAGTGGCCTTGATTGAGGTACTTTTACACCAAGCCAACAGAGTAAAAGTCATGCATGTAATCGTATGAATTTTCTTTCTTTATTACATATCTTTAGCTTACAAAAGCAGCATTTCTCACCTCCACTCTTGTTGTGGTGGACAGACCCTTCCCCTTGCTGTCCGTGACCGTTAGCTCCAAAGTCACATGTCCTTGACCCTTCAGGGACAGCACATATATCTCCCCACTAGAAGGGCTGACTTCAAACCTAGTTGGCTCAACCTGCAGGCTGTATCGCACTTCACCCCACTCCCCAAAATCAGGGTCTGAGGCCTAGAAATGAGCAGACTCATAGCAACTTTCTCCTTAAACACAGATTCACACTCACACACTTCCATATGAGTAGAGCAGCACACAAGCACAGATGTGTCTGGCTCTTCAACAGATTATAATGAAGTCTATGAAACTCAGGCATTTTTTATTCTAACTCAGAGTCATTATATGTGAGTTTGAAAGCTTGATCCTCTTTGTCTTTGTAAGACCATTTTCTCAAAACACCAAGCTTTATGCTCATTGCAAAATACAACGCTTTGCCTCCTGCACCTGATTTTATTTATTTATTTATTTATTTATTATTTATTTAAAACCCCGGATATTAACTTAAAAAGCCATTTGGAGATGATGACTGTTCAAGGAATTTCGGTTTTGTCTGTACGAAAATATTTTTTTGCTGTGCCATGTATTATATTATAATATTATAATTTATAAAATTTTTATATCCAGTTTTTACTTAAGGTTACACTAAATAAAAAGTAATTTGTAATACTTCCATCCCTCCATTATCAAAAACTGCTTGTCCAATGCAGTCAAAAATCTCTCAAAACATGGTACAAGATAAATTCCCTATGTGAAGTTACTTACATCACAGGGCACCTTTTGAAAAATTTGTTTAAATTAATTCTGAAAACTATAAAATTACTGCAAAGTTACTATAATAGTGTTGTTGTTTTAATATTATAGCATTTGGGAAAGTTGTTACCCAGTTACCCAGAAATTACGGAAAGTCTCGATTTATGTTTTTGATTTATGCCTATTCGGGATCTTTTTAGATGCATAAATTGAGGGATGACAGCACTATCAATGTAATAACTACAGTCCACCTCTGTCTTTTTCCCCATTAATCTACCTGGACTTGCAGCATAACCCCATTAGTATGAGCTGATGCTCAACACCTCAACACGGTAGCTGGTGTTAGTGAACTCTGGTGGCTCATTAACATCCTCAACCTGCACTGTGACCTTCACAGGGAAGCAAGGATGAAAATGTTCAGCTCTCAGTGATGTGTTTGGCAGGTGTAATGGTTGAAGACTGGATGAGGTTACAGCCATTTCCTCGTGAGCTAAACTGACTTGGCATATAACAATTAATCACACCATTTGTGATAGTATGGAAGATGCTTTGGATAAATGTATTTTAGTGAATGATGTAGTAACAGGTTTTAGTTTAGTAACACATTTACTGAGAGGCTGGCTCCTTTGTTAAATCAAAGTGGAGCTCCTGACATACCATAGTAAATGCGGTGTTGGACGGAATCCTGCTGTCCACTGCCTCCACCTCCAGGCTGTACCACACCTGCACCTCCCTGTTGAGGCTCTGGACAGTGTAGATCTTACCATCTTGGTCCACGGAGAAAGCATCTGTGGGACTTTAGGGTGTAGGCTGCCCACACCACAGAACTGGCTATCTCAGCCTTCACCCATCCTGTAATTTGGCCTTATCAGGCTTGTTCTCTCACAATGCTGAAGTTGTAGAAAGGATGTTCAAAGGCCAGTGTTCCCCGTGAGGGCTCGACTTCAGAAGATAATTGAGACAGTGGCTATGTGAGCAGAACAGGACGGAATAAACATTTCAGTACACCTTCTACTGGACCCTTAGGATGGCTGTGACTGTTATCCACTTTCTTTTGACTTCAAAATAAATCACTGGGTTCCTTGTATCCCAACATTAGAGTTATAAATTACAGGGATATCAACATTTTAAGTTTATTTTCTAATTGTATACCAGTACCTATGTTACAAAACATTTGACTTAAATGGAAGGCAGCGCACTGAATACGGAGTTGTACAGATGACATAGTTTTACTTTCATTAGTTTTAAAGTAGATCCAATGTTAATATTACTTCAAAAATAATACAGAAAAAGTCCCGAGATGCACTGGTGTCCAAAACCCAGAGACCCTCAAAATGTACCAGTTCAAAAGCTAAAGTCTTATAAATAGAGTTTGCAAATTACAGCTAGAAAGAGTTTTACAGCACCTCACTTGTGGAATATATGGGAGATACTGTATGTGAATTGTTAAGCTTTCACTGACTGTGACATGGAAACTTGATTTATAAACAACAGGAGCTGTGATGAGTCCCGCCCAAGTTGTTTTTGGTGCTTGAGGACTTGTGTAATAAAAAGTATTGTTGTTCTGTTCCATCTCCTGACAGAATCCCAGTACCCTGATGGAGTGAAAAAAGCCACAACCCCACCTGCCAGTAGAGGTGAACTTACCACTGGAGGAGCGGGGAGGAACACCATGGTCATGAGCCTCAGCAGTCAGGTTGAGCAGTGTGTCATTGATGACGCCTGACAAGTTAGTTCAGGTGATTGCCACCAGTAACAAGTATCCAGGTGTAAGAGAGGACAATCTAGAACTTGAAACCACCAGCAACACAGAAAGTGGTTAAGTATTGTTCTGTATTTTGAAACATATCTGTTTTAAGCACCACGGATCACCTGTATGTGATGTGGGAGTTGTTGTTGGCATCCTTGTCTGAGGCAGACAGCATCAGCACAAGGCCTCCCTCTTTTGCATCCTTCAGCAGAATGTCCTTTGAGGGTATCTCCCGCTGAACTCAGGGTCATGGTCATTGATGTCTGAGATCCACCTGGGACAACTGTCATGTTCTGGTGGATAATCAAGACTTAACAATGAAAACGGTTTGGACCTCTTAAAGGCATCTTTTTTTCTTATTTGTGAATTTTAACTGTGATTACTCTAAAATACACTTATTACAGTTTTGGTGAGCTTAATCCAAAATACATCTGGACTGGATTCTGATATCATGATGTGTGTAACCAAGTAATGAAATTACATTAACTTTTCCAAAACATACAATGTATTACTTCCTTCTGCCTTCATGGAAACAACTGTGATGTTCACTGACTCCTTACAAGCTTACAAACGCAACTGGGCCCAAAAGGTTCTTAGTGACTGATTTTGTCTACTGAACCACGGTCAATGCAAGGTTAATTATACAGAGATCTTATTCATTGCTTATGTTCTATAAAAGTCCCATATACAGCTAAATTCAATTAAAAAGCCCTGTATTAAATTTTATTAATTTTTATTTCATATTTTTTATTAACTATGAGCAACATTGTACCATTTTTGAATGATGGAAAAATACATTTTCTCAAGCTCCTATTTAAAAGTAATTTCGAAGAATTCATTCCGGTATAACACATTTTTTATCTTACTATTGATAACTGTCACTCAAGAACTGTAAACACAGTGACAGTGAGTTGAAATGATGCAGTCCCTAACTCTATTTGGATGTTTTTTTTACGGACATCTGTCACCCTGGCATACAAAAACACTGATGTTCTCTTTATAGACAGAAATTTCTGCCAAAAATGAACTGAAAATAATGAATCTGAAGATTTGTTACTCAAATCAGTGCAAAGGGCCAGAATGTTTGTCAGTAAAAATTATTACAAAATGGTTGTTGTGAAGAAATATTAGAAATATGGTACTTTTCATAAAAAACACTTTTTCAAATTAACTAGCAGATGTAATTTATGTAACTCTGCCATTGTCTTGTCCCAAATCCAGGGTGTGATAGGAGGAGGGTTTTGGGTTAAGCTTGCAACCAACCATATAAAAACCTCTTGTTACGTGAACTCCAAATGTAAAAAATGTTTTCAGCTGGTTCGCTTCATGACTGTGAGGGCTGGAGAAGATTCATTGGTGCCTTTATGCTCCACCTGGAGCGTAAGAGGATTAACAAAACCAATGGAATGGCAATAATTCTTTGTGGAGCTGGAAGCCATGGAGACATTTACCGTGTTCTTAGGCCACCCATGATCAATGGCTACTATAATGAGATCATAGATTTCCTTTGTTTCGACATCCAGAGCACCCACAGCCACAGTGTCCATTCCCCACAGGAGATAAAGTGCAAAGGGTCCCATCAGTAAACATGGTGAAACATCCAGACCACTTTGATGGATAAACTAAGTTCATGATTTCATGTAAATGTTAACAGAAATAATGGGCTGTACCTCCTGGATTGTGAAGGGCACATTAGATTCTGAGTTGGCAATGGACAATGCGAACTTGCCATTGAAACACTGTGAGTCAATGGTCACAGAGACATTGATGTGGCACCTCCACAGGATGGGAATCTAATAGTTCCTCGGCCGATGAAGCGGGTTTGACATCACGGGAGAACTGTGGACTGTTATCATTGATGTCCAGGATGGTGATATTGAGCTGGGCTGTGGTGCTGAGGCTATTGTTGGTAGAATCTACAGCTACCACCTGATCGTAGGAAAAAAAGAATTTTCTGAAGACAAACGCTCACAAAACTAAGCATGGGACTGAAATTCTATAAGGGCAGCCATCTTCGCACTGAACTCAGTAGGAGCCAAGGTAGATTCAAGAAGAGAAGTAAATATCTCATCTTGTTGGATTTACTACCGTGTTACAAAGTTACTGTAAAAAAAATCATTTAAGCATACCTTTAAAATGTACATATCTTGATACTCTCTGTCAAGGGAAGCATTGCTGTTGAGGAACACCGTGCCATGCTTGTTTATACGAAGACACCACTACTGGTGATGAAGAATCTTCGAAAACCCTGCCTGTAAGAAAAGAAATGACAAATGAAGACTCTCAGGTCCACACAAGCCTATTCATGGATTGTTCAGAAAGTTAACATTTTCCAGAGTCATTAGACCTAAACTAACATGACTGGAATCAAGGATCTAAGGTAGTAAATCACCTCATCAGCATATCAGTAACATCAAGAATGAAGAGTGGAGCTCCTCCAGGCAGGTTTTCAAACACTGAGAAGTCATAGTTTTCCTTCCCAAACTGAGGAGGATTATCATTCACATCTTCAACCTTCACAAACACTGTAGCACCAGCTGTCTTCTGAGGGGCATCTCGCTCAGCAGCCTATTTTGTAAAGACGAAGCCGGTAAATATCTCTACGGTTATTTTTGTATGCCAAAGTATTTACATACAAGTATAATTCAACCGTTAAAAGGCTATTTAAAGGTGTCGGCGCAGGAAGGATGGTGAAGTATTATAACCTTGATGTTTATGAGACTTGATCATGTCAATCTCTTCTGTCCAACCCCTGTCACCAAGGTGTGATGACCCCGCTTATCTGGGTCCATGCTGAAGTTGCTCAGGTATTTTCCGGAGATACTGTGATTCCCCAGAGACACAGTTAGACATTGGGTTGTAGGGTCAAGGGATCATCATGGGCAAAATTATCAGCTGAGGAGCAGCAATAAACCCGCTCTTTGGACCGAGTGCTTATATATTTACAGAGCCACTGCAGGAAGAATTGTTATCCCAAGGTCACCCTTGTAATTAAAAACTTTGCCAAAACCTCCATGAAACTGCCACAGACATGAAGGGCTGAAGAGTACTCAGTTGATGCTGTAGACTGATAGTCTGATTGATGCCCATATTTCCATCTCTTACTTATTGCCTCAGGCAGAATATTAAGGATTGGCCCAGCCTTAAAAAAGCATCAGGTGTTATTTTGTTACTGAATTATTTATACATTGTTTATATGCGACAATATGCATGCAATACTAAAGCATTTGGTACCCACCTCATTCCATGTGATGACAGCATACACAGTATGGTTAAAAGAGGGATTCAAGTCTTCCACTGTTATGTCCACTGTAGCTGTGTCATTCAACCCCTTTGGGTCCTACAGTGTACAGCATACAAAAATGGATAATGGGTGATGCTGAGAGATACAAATAATTAAATAATACAGATTATATGCCACTTTATTCCTTCAGACAAAACTGATTTTCTTCTTTTTTTAAATATTCATTGTATGAAAAGTTCCAGCACCATCATCGCATGGTCCTGAGTGACAAAATGAAATACCTTCCGCTTTTCAGGACCGATAGATGGATTTCCCATGAATGTCTCATTCCATTGGCAGATATGGCATCACAAAGTGTACATTCACCAGCATGCTGTCAACAGTGAATGTGCTTTCTAAATTGTGTAATATGCCAGTTATATATTTGTTTTTTTTTTCATATCAATGCCCTCCAGATAGGCTTCTTGATGTCAGGAGCTGACATCCATTCATCATCATGCCCTATGGATGAGCTTCACCTCAGACCTGGTCCACAACTTCTGTCTCATTGACAATGCTTAGATTTGTTAACAGGCACATGTACACAGGTCCCCTGGACCACATTAGGATGCCCAGGAGGGATGGACAGCCACTGCACCTCAGACCCTCCAGAGGTTCCCATTCTCACTTGAATTTAGTTTTCTTTGCTTCAGCTGCCAATTGGCTTGCCAATCTTATCTGCATTTTACTTGTTTGCACTCTCTATTAAAATAAGTGGAAAAAAATGTACTAAATGTATTTCTCTCAGGAAGATGGATTTTATTAGCCTTAAGATGGAAGAAATGAAGTTGTAACTCTTTTTAATCTGATTTCACAGCTGTGCCTATAAATCTGGCTGTGGTCTGAAAAAGCAGCTCCCCTTACATACCTTCAGCTCCCACTCTGTGAATCTGTAGCTTCGCTTGTTGTGGTCCAACGGTTCCTTCCAGTTGTATGGTTCCATCATGTTTCAGCTCAAGTCACTTGGTTTTGGGAGGCTTCAAATGCACACAGAAGGGGTGGATTTCTTAGTCCTGTGGGAGTCAAAGGCCGACTCCCATGGTACACCCAGGTGGAAGGGATTAAGATGTGAAAATAAAGATGTCAAAGATGTCAAATAAAAATCTTGGTTAATTTTACCGATTTGGATGTTTGTCGAGAAACACGACACGGTGACATTTGACTTGCTTTTTTATATTCTGTTTCTGACTTGCTTTCCTTGTACAGTATTTTTAAAAGAGTGAGGCGCAGGAAAGTTATCTGCAGTGATGGTTAGCAATTTTACTTACCACAAAGTAGTATCATTATTCTGTTGTTATTCTCTGTAACATCTGCATCTTTTGCGTAACCTTGGAGTAATAATTAGGACCCCTCACCAACAAGCTCTGCTTCAAGAATCTAAAATTGTGAGAGAATCTATAGTAAACCAGCAAACAGGTTTGTTGTTACAGGATTCTTTAACAGACACAGCATGTGTGATATATTTGAGAAAAACGCCATTTTTGGGCCTCTCTTTGTCAAAGAAGTGGCTCTGGATTTTTGACTGTCAGATGGTTCCATCCCTCCCAAAGCTAAAACAAAATTCATGCTCATGAGCAACTTTCAGCTCCCATGGTAATGACTTCCTTACCTCTGAGATTGATGTTTGGTAGCTTTTTTCTTCAAACACTGGGGCGTTATCATTAATGTCAATGAACTTCAGTGTACGATCATTGTTCGTCTGTGGAGACCAAGATTGGGAATGTCAGAATTCAGTAAGGAAAGAAAAAAACATTTCAGATTTTGTTGTAACAGACAATACTTACCTTTGTACTCATACACATAACTGAGTAATGAAGAAGTAAATCATCGCCCTAAATAGAATAAAAGAGATTAACAAAATTGTTACAATTGAAGTGAAGTAGCATGAAAATACATCTTCCTGTCAGTATTGAAAGAAACAGGTTTTGCTTCAGAAGATGAATTTGGATGAATTTGGTGACCAATTACGGTTAAGTCAGGTTCAGTAGCAGCCAAAGGGAAACATGTTGGAGTTGGGCTAGAACCAGTTGTGCTTCTTCATGTGAATAAACCACACACCCCTGTGTAGGCCTCAGCATCTAGCGGTTTCTTGATCTTCACGACCGCAACCGTGTCTCCAGGGGTGAAATTCAGCTCCAGAAAGTCCAGATGTTCAGGAAACAAGTCATTCACCAGCTGGACATTCTCACCAGCTGGTATCCCAGTTATCTCCTCCACATCACCTGAATGGACATTGAAATGAGGACATTGTGTGTTAAAAATGATTTCATACCGATATGAAATCTGACAACTCCATTACACTGTGTTTCCAGTGAGACTTTTACAGTGCATATTAAGTAACTTTCTGTTAGCAAATTTTCAGCACGTACAAGATATAATCTCCCCACAACTGTACATAAATAAATTTGTATATGTGACGCAGTAACATTCGTCATTTATTTGCTGCTCACTGGTGAGGGAAGATGGGGGAAAGATTTTACCAGACTTGGGTGAGATCCAGATGGCACAGAACCTCCCTCTGGCTCATATAATATAGCAGGACTAAATGTATTCAAATGCTCCAAGAATCAAGTTTCAGTTTTGTATCAGCAGATTAGTTTCTTAAGAAATTTGAATGAAAAACATTTTAAATTATGAGTAGTACATTTTATAGGCTCACATAAACAAGTTCAACAGAGTAGGAGACATAGCCATAACTACTAGATCTTACCGGAGTAATTTTCTTCAAAGAGTCCGAGGTCACCCCAACTACCAATATCACAGTTTATGGACAAAGAACCTATCAAGAGAAATTGTAATTGTAAATACAAATAAACATTTTCAGAGGATAAACTTTCCATTTCCTATAGCATGAATAATGACTGTGGGCAGGTGCCTCAGAATCACTGACTGTTCAGCATAAGTAAGAAGAAGTGGGAATTCAAAGCAAACTCTAAAAGCTGACCCCAAAGCCTCTTTGGCCATAATTTAACCATCCCTTATGAGTTTACTGGTCCTCAGTTTCTTAAATGAAGACACATTCAGACAAACTTTAGCAGACACTACCAGCACACAGTGGATGCAAAAGATGGGATGAAGGTGATGAGAGTAAGAGGGCAATACTCGACCCCATGTTTTGGGACATTACCGGGCCGATTCCATAGAGCTCACGTTGTGTGAAGTGAAGGCCAGCAATCTTTGGTTCTGGAATCCAGGAACAAGCTACACCTTGTTTTCCGAAGTTTTGATCAACTTTATGACTCTTCGTTACCACTCAGTCATTGCAGCAATGAGTCCAAGGTAAAAGCAAAGCTCAGAAACTTGATATTCAAAACTCAGATAACTCAGATTAGTGAAGCATTTACAGCTCCAGCAGATGACAGAGTCCAATATGTGTCCTTGAGACATGTCAGGTGCCTCAATAGAGGTTCAGATGAAAAATATGACAGTTTCAAGAGTCAAGATTAAAAACAAGATCCAAAATGTTTTAAATGACAAATGTTGCATGTGGAGAAGTGTAACGCACAGGCCATAAGAAGGAGTCCATGACCTTGATCACAACCAAGCAGGAAATGAGGCAGCATAAAATGAGCTCCAGGAAATAACACAAAATTCTTCCCTACTGCAAGAATGGACTTTATCAACATTTAAAAATTTTGCTGGTCCTTCTCATATTCAAATTCAATTTTATCTTTAAATGCATTTATTTATCAGACACTTTTCTCCAAGGCAAAATACAACTCTAAAATAAATGCATCAGGATGAACTTGATGTAAACAAAGGATGATCAAAGTACAGCTTGTTTGATATCACCAAGTTGTTGTGACCATATCCTCAAGGATAAAGCTTTTCAGGAGTGACATTCATACAATAAATACATACAGTAGATTATCACATCTAGTTGCAGTTCTTTTTCTAAGCTGCAGCAGGTTTCCTTTGTATTTATTGCATTCATTTTGCCTCAATTTTCACATTCAGGTTCTGTTGCATAGACGATTCCACCAGCATGATGTTGCCACCACCATGCGTGAGGATGATGTGTTTTTTTGGAGATGTGCTGCGTTTGACTCATGCCAAAGATAAAATTTAGTATGATAACTAAAAAGCTTGGTTTCTGGTTTACTCAGATCAAATGACACTTAATTACAGTATCTCCTACATACCTTCGGCAAACTTTTTTACAACAGTGGCTTTCTGGCGGTAAACAGCACAATATAAACTCAAATTTTTTTTTTCTTGCGAACACCTACACTCTTACACCAGCTGAATTTTTTTGTCATCTGTGGATTTATAGATTTAAATAAGGATCAAATTTTTCAGCTGGTTGTTTAGGGGATTGTGAAGTTGCACCATGTGCAGTCGTCTCTATTCTTCCAGCAGCTGTGGTGGCCAGAAGTGCTGGTCTTGAGGATGCTTCTCCTGTCCTGGTAAGCAGATAAGCAGCTGCTGTAGAAGTTCTTTCACCTTTCAGTTTCTCTCCATACTGATGCTTTTGGCCCAGTTTGGATCACCTGCTTTATTCCCACTGCAGTCCACCTCTGACTTCTGAGTGACTGTCAGGCCCCCCATCTGTTTTCCAGAGCCTATGATTTCAGGGATGCTGCTTGTTAAACTAAATTATAAATACAACATTGTTTAATAACCTGGAGTTTGATAAATTAGTAACTATTTTATTTGTAATTATTTTCACTGAACTGTTGCATCACATTCAACTCTCAGTCACTATTGGTAACTGTAGTCTAATACAGGGTTGTGGATGCTTTCTCCTCTGCATAGAAATGTGCAACTCAGAGTTCATGGGAAGGCCTTTAGTTCCAGTATTCTCCTGCAGAGGGCAAATATAATTTCTGCTTTCATTCTTAGGAGACGCAATGTACATCGTGATTTGTAGAAGATAAAATGATCGACCCACCTAGGGCACCATCAGTCAGCAAGACAAGCCCAAATTACCACCCAGCAGCGCTGCTTTTTTATGACGTTGGTACCAACAAGAGCATTACAACAAGAAACTCTCATGAATGAGTGTTTCCGCAATCATATTTTATTACATTCATATCATACACACTATATGGACAAAAGTATTGGGACACCTGATCATTATACCAATGAGAATTTTAATGACATTATTCAAATACATAGACTTATATGGAGTTGGGTCCCCTTTGCAGCAATAATAGGCTTCCACTTCTTCTGGAAGGCTTTCCAAGATTTCGGAGTGTTTCGTGGAAATTCAGCTCATTCATTCTATAGACTATTTATGAGGTCAGGCATTGATGTTGCCTAGCTCACAATCTCTGTTCCAGTTCATCCCAAAGGTGTTTGATGGGGTTGAGGTCAGGGTTCTGTGCGGCCAGTCAAGTTCTTATCCAACCATGTCTTTATGGACCTTGCTTTGTTCACTGGGGCACAGTCATGCTGGAATAGAAAGGGGCCTTCCTCAAACTGTTTCCACAAAGTTGGAAGCGTAGCATTGCCCAAAATGTCTTGGTATGCTGAAACATTAAGACTGCCCTTCACTGGAAGTAAGGGGCCTAGCTAAACCCTGAAAAACAGCCCCATACCATTATCCCTCTCCACCAAACTTCACGTAATGTTCTCCCGGCATCTGCCAAACCCAGACTCACCCATCTGACTGCCAAATAGAGAAGCATGATTCGTCACCCCATAGAACACACGTTTGCACTGCTCCACAGTCCAGTGGCAGTGTGCTTTACACCACTCCATCCCACTTGACATTGGACTTGGTGACGTGAAGCTTGCATGCAGCTGCCGGCCATGGAAACCCATTCCACGGCCTCCACGCACAATTTAGCCACGCGAAGCCAGTGGAAGTTTGGAACTCTTCAGCTATGGAATCAGCAGAGCGTTGGTGACTTTTGTGCACCATTCACCTTAGTAGTCTTTGACCCCGCCTGTAACTTTATACGTGGTCTTCCACTTCGTGGCTGAGCTGTCTTCTTGTTCTAACGCTTCCACTTTCCAATAATATCACAGCTGACCGGGAATATCCAGCAGATGAATTTCACAGACTGTCTTATTGCATGCGGCATCCAATCACAGCATCACGCTTTAAGTCACCAAGCCTTTTCAGCCCATTTTGCTTTGCCACGCTTGTAAATGGAGACTGCATGAATAGTGCTTGATTTTATACACCTGTGGTAATGGGTCTGACTGAAACACCTGAATTCAATAAGAGTGTTCCAATACTTATGTCCATATAGTGGCTAATTTCAGTGGGTACGGCCAGGCTTTTTCCACTATACATCTCTCAGGACTTAACATGTTTATATGCCATTCTAGCCCTTGTCCATCTGGAACAAACTGCTAAAACAGACTGCATGGATCCAACTGTCGTGTACATCATGTACGTAAGATTACCTTAATTTACCTAAATTCGCCTCGACACAATAGGCTCCAAGAGAGCCAGGCACGCAGGCTTGCTGCACATAACTCCATTCTGAAGCACACAATAATAGACAAATAAGAAATTGCTGAATTAAGCTAAAAAACCACGAAAGTTATAATCAAAAATATAAAAGATACAAAAGTATATAAAAGTATAATCAAATGTTAAACAATAAAAAGACAATAACAAATGATCACAAAAAATAGAAATCACTTTTCACACATCACAAATGTCTGTACACTGCGTGCACAATTATTAGGGCAAGCGTAGTGTTCTGACTCTTATGTACTTGTTCATGCTGTTCCAACCCAATCCATATAAACATGAATGCTCACTGGATTGAATCATTTTTACATGATATGTATTTGTGCACTGAGGGAGGGTGTGACCCAAAGAGATTAACACCTGATATAAGGTGTGCCTAAGTATCAAGCAGCTTCATTACCTCAGGTGAAATGGGCCAAAAAAGGAGATTTAACTCACACTGAAAAGTCAAAAATTGTAAAATGCTTTTCAGATGGATGCAGCATCTTTTTGTTATTTAGTTGCCTAATAATTGTGTCCACTTATACAGTTAGGGTCCATAAATATTTGGACAGAGACAACTTCTTTTTTTCTAATTTTGGTTCTGTACATTACCACAATGAATTTTAAATGAAACAACTCAGATGCAGTTGAAGTGCAGCCTTTCAGCTTTAATTCAGTGGTTGAATAAAAGATTGCATAAAAAAATGTGAGGTAACTAAAGCATTTTTTAACACAATCCCTTCTACTTCAGGGGCTCAAAAGCACTGGACAAATTAAATAACTGGAAATAAATGTCTATTTCTATTACTTGCTGAAAAACCCTTTGCTGGCAATGACAGGCTGGAAGTCTTTGAACTCATATCACCAGATGCTGGGCTTCCTTTTTAATGCTCTGCCAGGCCTTTACTGCAGCGGCTTTCAGTTGTTGTTTGTTTGTATCTTTCTGTCCGAAGTTTAGTCTTCAAACAAGTGAAATGCATGCTCAATTGCTTAAGATCAGGTGACTGATCGGCTATTCAAGCAATTTTCCACTTCTTTTGCTTTAATAAACTCCTGCTATCTACAACGCAAAAAGACCTGGACGTCCACGGAAGACAACAGTGGTGGATGATCGCAGAATCATTTCCATGGTGAAGAGAAACCCCTTCACAACAGCCAACCAAGTGAACAACACTCTCCAGGGGGTAGACGTATTGATATCCAAGTCTACCATAAAGAGAAGACTGCACGGATTCTTAAATTCGCAGCAGAACGTAAACATCGTGCCGGAGTACAGCTGCACACACAAGATGGAAAAATATATAAACTGCAGCTGTCGCCCTTGTTAAGATTTTTTACCCACTATATGAATGTATATACAGACACTTTAACCTTGTCCTTGACAATGTGTACAATATTGAAAAAATAAGACAGAAATAGTGACATTTAACATTTTACACCATGATATTTAGGGAGCACAAATTGTTTAGAATTCTGATTCTAAGTCAATTCTGCCTGCCAAGTGTATATGCATTTTGTTATGGTTCTTGTTTTTTTCAGGTGGGGAACTGTCGTGTTCCTGTTCGCGCGGTCTCTTCATAGGGGTTCGGCATTTGACAGGTCCATCAGAGCCAGAATTGGTCCGTCGGGTTATCTGCACGGACCACCATGTGAGGCAGCGTGCAATAGCTTAGTCTTTGGTCGTGTTTTCTGGCATTCTATGTCTAGTGGGGGATTTTTGCTGTTTGGTTCTTACTTGTGTACAGTGTTGGCACCGGGAGGTACAACCTCGATGTACCTGGTGCTAAGACTTAGCAATCTTTGTACTCACAACTACGTTAAAACATCAGGCGGGCGGCTGCCCCCACCCTTGTATTGGCTTGCGATTGTATTGGAGGCCTAATTAGGCTTGAGTTTGTATTTTGTTTTCTTTTCTTTTCGTGGCCCAGGTCGGGATGTCTGTTTTGTTCTGTTGTTGTTTTGGGATAGGAACCGTCTGTTTTATGTAAAACTGTTTGGAGCCTGGTTCTGGTTTCTTCTTTGCTTGTTTGTATATGTGTCTTTATAATTCCTCCATCACTCCCCACTGTAAATAAATTACACTTGGTCACTGTTAAACTGTGTATAACTGTGCCATATATCGTGGGTTCATTGTTACGTGGGGTTCTTCTCTACCACCTACATTTTCTTCCTTTTCCTTAAAATGCTATGATCCTCAATGCTGGTCCCCTAGCCAACGAGCCGGGTCGTAACATGTTGGAAAAGATGGTGGTATTGAATGGTAAGTGTATTATCTCTTGACCGCTCTGTCTCCTATTCAGTTGATTGTGAACAGTGAGAGAGAAGACAGCATCTCCATTTGGTGAGTTAATGCACACTCCTGCGTATCGTGGGCCCACTAGCAGGGGGATTTATGACATGGGGTCAAGAAGAAAGCCCAATAAAAAGCCCAACCCTGAAGATAAAATAGTTTATGTTCACAAGCTCAACCCCCTTTTTATCCCACATATCACAAAAAAACTCTTAATGCCCAACATAAGCATAATAATAAGGAATACACACAATTATAAAAATTGGTGTTTTCCCTTAGGACGATCAGTTGAAGCTGAAAAGCAGTCCTGATCAGTGCTTATGACAAAGTTGTGATTGCTGTGTTTGTCAGGACTAGCACGCCTCTATCAGTTAGTAGATTCATAGCGAGGTGTGATTGTTCCTGTCTTATGACTGTGCAGTTCAAGTAGGGCGGAATTTCCAGCTGCATGTCCTTTCTACAGCAGAGGTGTCATTGCTTTCATTGTTACTATCACTGAAGGTGGACTCGATGTTTGTCTCCTGAAACAGCATTGACCACAAATGAATACAGGAAGTGATGCTGTTAGTCTGCTGGTCATCTTCTTGTACTTTTTTCAAGACCACCATAAAGAATCTTTTGTTCATTCTACTGACACCAAATCTTGAGGCATGAATCCACTGTCAGCAACTACGTGGTTGAAATAAAAGCTCTGCAGTTTATAAGAATAATTTCCTGACATTTTGGACACGTTGTTCCAAGGTTCACAGTCCGAGCCATACCAGCAAATGTATTCAGACTGATGTATGAGCAAACTTTAATACATTTCTACCATTTACTCTACAAATTAGTTGCATAACAGTCAAAATATTGTTGATATTCTGTATATTAAGCTGTTTGCATAAAAACGAAGTATTTGCTCCCCTACCGTGTTTTCCTCCTGTCTTCCTGCTTGTATTCCATGATTTCTCTCTCTAAAATGAGAATGCAGATGTTTTATGCTTCAGCAGACAGTAACACGCACCATGAATACCTGGTGTAAAGCACAGCATGACTGTAGTGGTAGCACATGGTGTGGTTATTGAGGTAGCTTGAAAGTTTTAAACAATTTGCATGCGAAAGAGGCCATTTTTTAAAGAGGGGCCAACATTTCTTCTGATTCCTGTAACTGTGAGGCGAAGTCGACAGAAACAGGTCAAGAACATGAGTCCCTGCAAAGTGAACCTTGAATTCAAATACATACATCAAATATCACAACTGGCATGACAGGTTAAACTGTGGGTTCTCTGCTGACAAATGAATCCAAAGTAACTTACAAGGGCAAAAACAGTACAATAAACTCCCTAATGACATCTACATGTTTTAGTATTAGGACCAATGTAACACACACACACACTACCCCTGTGCAACCATGTTGCCCAATATTATTGACAGTACTGATTATGGTGCTTATATGGTAAACAAGTGATTAAGTCATTAAGGAGAAAATCCATCAGTGTCAATGTGATTAGCCTGGCTTGTGACATCGCTACTCCGCCCAAGCCTTGTCAGAGACACATTTCTAAATTCTCAAAATAAGGAGCCTTTCAGAGGTATGAATGCAGAGAGACACTTATTTCGTGCACCCCTGTTCTACACATTCAGAAACAAGTTTATTGTAGTCTGAAATTGGGGCTATTGGATTTCTGATTGTGAAATACAATTGCAAAACCTATTTTAGTAACATCAAGAATATTTCAATATAAATTAATTAACTAGAATAATTTTAATGTCTCTTTCATTCTGTATCAAAGAATCAGAAGAACTTTTTCATTTCATTTTCTTGATGGTAACTACGGGAAGTACCTGCTTATTTAACATTGCAAAGTCATACATACAGTGTATTTAAATAAGTAAAAGCATATAAAATTTGGCAATCTATAAGGAATATTTAAATTAACTGAACACAAATACAACAGACCACATATTTGACAGTGGTTTATAGCCTAGGAGAAATACGCTATACCATATCCAAATGACTCGATTCTTGGACGGGCATCTTCCATAGTGACGGTTCTCTCCAGGCTCATTGATGGTGACGTTGATGATCGGAATGATCTGACTGTTCACGACTATCATGCGGTTTAGTCACAGATCAAGTCCTCTATGTCTGCTTTTGCTTGGAAAAACAAAGCCATGCATAAAGAAACAAACAACCAGTCAAGCACAGAGACAGAGTTTTACAGGTACAGAGTTACTCACAGGATGAGGTCATTTTCCAAGTGTCCCTTTAAGGTCTTGCCACCATTTTCTTTGTGCTTCCTGCCATTACAGGTTGAAGAAGGTAAACAGGAAATCCTTATAAAGAATGCTAAATACCTGTGTCATATTTAGTCTAAATGTCACTTGACTTCTGCCTTTGTATGACTTAAAACAAACAGATTGAAAAACATCTTGAAACCCACTATTAGCAGACTGCATTGTGGCCTTACCTGTTGAAACAAGCATATATACTTTACAAATCCGATGATGCCTGGTGCCAGTAGTACACCCAAAAACAATACCAGCAATAGGAGTTGGTGTGATTATTCTGTGGTGAACCTGGGTCCACCACGGCAAACTGCACTCCTTCTCCAAAGACTCTCTAGGGTGTTTGTCACAGTCGCCTGCTCCTCCTGTAGCTTCCCTTGTGGATAAAGCAGCAATGTGTCATAGTGGCATTGAGCCGACATGTGTCACAACTGGAGACGGGATCAGTGTGAACCCTCTGAGAAACCGTATCTTTTGACTCTGGATTTGAAGCAACAACTATATTACAAGTTCAGGTCCAAAAGCAATGAAGTTCACATAGGTATGTCATTGCTCTTTTAGGAGACTGAACTTCTGTCAAAGACGTTCTCGCTTGACACTCCTTGGTCAACTTTGATCCCTCCAGCCGAGTACCTGCATCAGACCCTGTGATACAGTTGAAGCAGAACCACCAGGTCAAACTGCATGTTTATGGAGGATTTCATGACACTCCTTTTAGACAATACATCTACTGCCTTCCACCACTCAGATTGTCTTACTCTTCCATTGTCGGCACCAGGCTGACAACCACGTTGACTGGCCGGTTAAGGGAGATGGTCACCACATCAGAGTGAGAACTTTCTATAACATCCACCTGTGAAGAAAAAATGAGGCGCAGGATTATGGCTTTCAACTTTACAGCTAACAAAAAATGTTGCCGTGATCATGTTATGTGGGTAGCAGGATCACACAATGGCTGGAGTTTGCGCTCGGGCGACCCAGGTCTCAATCAACACACCTTCTGCCATAGTGGTCGGATTGAGGTAATTTTACACCAAGCCAACAGAGTAAAAGTCATGCATGTAATCGTATGAATTTTCTTTCTTTATTACATATCTTTAGCTTACAAAAGCAGCATTTCTCACCTCCACTCTTGTTGTGGTGGACAGACCCTTCCCCTTGCTGTCCGTGGCTGTTAGCTCCAAAGTCACATGTCCTTTTCCCTTCAGGGACAGCACATATATTTCCCCACTAGAAGGGTTGACTTCAAACTGCTGGCCTGGGTCCTGTAGCAGGCTGTATCGCACTCCCCCACCCACTCCCCAAAATCAGGGTCTGAGGCCTAGAAATGAGCAGACTCATAGCAACTTTCTCCTTAAACACAGATTCATACACTCACACACTTCCATATGAGTAGAGCAGTACATACAGATGTGTCTGGCTCTTCAACAGATTACAATGAAGTCTATGAAACTCAGGCATTTTTTATTCTTAACTCAGAGTCATTAGATGTGAGTTTGAAAGCTTTCTGATCCTCTTGTCTTTGTAAGACCGGCTTTTCTCAAAACACCAAGCTTTTTTATGCTCATTGGTAAAATACAACGCTTTTGCCCTGCACCTGATTTTATTTATTTATTTATTTATTTATTTATTTATTTATTTATTTAAACCCTTGAACATTAACTTAAAAAAATATTTGGAGATGATGACTGTTCATAACTTGTTTTGTCTGTACTGGTAAAATATTTTTTTGCTGTGCCATGTATTATATTATAATATTATAATTTATAAAATTTTTATATCCAGTTTTTACTTAAGGTTACACTAAATAAAAAATAATTTGTGATACTTCCATCCCTCCATTATCAAAAACTGCTTGTCCAATGCAGTCAAAATCTCTATCAAAAACATGGTACAAGATAATAACTTCCCTAAGGTACAGCTACTACATCACATGGCAACCCTTAAAAAATTTGTTTAAATTAATTCTGAAACTACATAAAAATGACTGCAGTTACTACAATACTGTTGTTGTTTTAATAATATAGCATTTGGGAAAGTTGTTACCCAGTTACCCAGAAACGATGGAAAAAAGTCTCGATTTATGTGTTTTTGATTTTTGCGGCCTTTTCGGGACCTTTTTAGATGCATAAATTGAGGGATGACAGCACTATCAATGTAACGAACTACAATCCACCCCTGCCCTTTTCCCCATTACACCCACCTGGACTTGCAGCACAATGTCAGGGTATGAGCTGTTGCTCAACACTTCAACACGGTAGCTACTTGGTGGCTCATTAACATTCCTCAACCTGCACTGTGACCTTCACAGGGAAGCAAGGATGAAAATGTTCAGCCTTCAGTGAGATGTGTTTGGTGGTGTAATGGTTGAAGACTGATGAGGTTACAGCCATTTCGGAGCTAAACTGACT
Source organism: Heterotis niloticus (assembly GCA_018136845.1). Taxonomy (NCBI): domain Eukaryota; kingdom Metazoa; phylum Chordata; class Actinopteri; order Osteoglossiformes; family Osteoglossidae; genus Heterotis; species Heterotis niloticus. Next base: position 11,563,314 of record CM030889.1, read on the forward strand.
TGGCACATAACAATTAATCACACTATTTGTGATAGTATGGAAGATGCTTTGGATAAAATGTATTTTAGTGAATGATGTAGTAACAGGTTTTAGTTTAGTAACACATTTACTGAGAGGCTGGCTCCTTTGTTAAATCAAGGTGGAGCTCCTGACATACCATAGTAAATGCGGTGCTGGACGGAATCCTGCTGTCCACTGCCTCCACCTCCAGGCTGTACCACGCCTGCACCTCCCTGTTGAGGCTCTGGACAGTGTAGATCTTACCATCTTGGTCCACGGAGAAAGCATCTGTGTGGGACTTTAGGGTGTAGGTTACCCACACCACAGAACTGGCCATCTCAGCCTTCACCCATCCCACCTGGGCCTTATCAGGCTTGTTCTCTTGCACGCTGAAGTTGTAGAAAGGATGTTCAAAGGCCAGTGTTCCTGTGAGGCCCGACTTCAGAAGATACACCAGGACAGTGGCTATGGAGCAGAATGGACAAACAACACTTCAGTACACCTTCTACTGGACCCTTAGGATGGTCAGACTGTTATCCACTTTCTTTGACTTCAAAATAAATTCACTGGGTCTTTGTGTCCCAAACATTAGAGTTATAAAATTGCTAGGATATCAACATTTTAAGTTTATTTAATTGTATACCAGTACCTATGTTACAAACATTTGACTTAAATGGAAGGCAGCGCACTGAATACAGAGTTGTACAGATGACATAGTTTTACTTTCATTAGTTTTAAAGTAGATCCAATATTAATATTACTTCAAAAATACTACAGAAAAGTCTGAGATGCACTGGTGTCCAAAAAACCCAGAGACCCTAAAACGACGAGCCTACAGTTAGAAGTCTTATAACAGATTTGGTAAATTACAGCTTTGTATGAGTTTTACAGCACTTCACTTAGAATATACATGGAGATACTGTATGTGAATTGTTGCTTTCACTGACTGTGACATGGAAACTTGATTTATAAACAAACAGAGTTGTGACAGAGTCCCGCCCAAGTTGTTTCTTGCAAGGAGGACCTGGTGTAATAAAAAGGCATTGTTGTCTCTGTTCCACCCTGGCAGAATCCCAGTACCCTGATGGAGTGAAAAAAGCCACAACCCCACCTGCCAGTAGAGGTGAACTTACCACTGGAGGAGCGGGGGAAATGACTATGGTCACAAGCTTCAGCAGCTTGGGGTTGACAGTGTGTCATTGATGACGCCTGGACAAGTTAGTTCAGTGTGATCACACCAGTGTCGCCATCCAGGTGGTGGAGGAGGACAACTTGTGGAGAACTTGAGACCACCTCAGCAACACAGAGGTTGGCATTGCTCTGCATTTTGAAAACATATCTGTTTTTACACCAAGGCGGGATCACCTGTATGTGATGTGAGTTGTTGCTGGCATCCTCGTCTCGAGGCAGACAGCATCAGCACAAGGCTCTCTTTGCATCCTTCAGCAGAAATGTCCTTTGATATATCTCCTGGCTGAACTCAGGGTCATGGTCATTGATGTCTGAGATCCTCACCTGGACAACTGTCATGTTCTGGTGGATAATCAAGACTTAACAATGAAAAATCATATTTGGACCTCTTAAAGGTATCTTTTTTTTTCTTATTTAGAATTTTAACTGTGATTACTCTCAAATACATCATTACAGTTTTATGAGCGAACCAAAAATACATCTGGACTGGATTCTGATATCATGATGTGTAAACTAAGTAATGAAATTACATTAACTTTTCCAAAACATACAATGTATTACTTCCTTCTGCCTTCATGGAAACAACTGTGATGTTCACTGACTTCACAAGCTTACAAACTAACTGGGCCCAAAAAGGTTCTTAGTGACTGATTTGTCTACTGAACCACGGGTCAATGCAAGGTTAATTATAGAGATCTCATTCATTGCTTATGTTCTATAAAAAGTCCCATATATGCAATTCAATTAAAAAGCCCTGCGGTATTAAATTTCCATTAATTTTATTTCATATTTTTATTAACTATGAGTAACATTAAAATTACTTTGAATGATGGAAAATACATTTTCTCAAGCTCCTATTTAAAAGTAATTTCTGAAGAATTCATTCTGTAAACAACATTTTTTATCTTACTATTGATAACTGTCACTCATGAACTGTAAATACTGTGACAGTGAGTTGAAATGAAGCAGTCCCTAACTTTATTTGGATGTTTTTTTCTTACGGACATCTGTCACCCTGGCATACGAACACACCTGATGTTCTCTATAGACAAAAATTCTCTAAGCAAAATGAACTGAAAATAAATGAGTCTGAAGATTTGTAACTCAAATCAGTGCAAAGGACCAGAATGTTTGTCAGTAAAAATTATTGCAAAATGGTTGTTGCGAAGAAATATTAGAAATATGGTACTTTTCATAAAAAAATACTTTTCAAATTAACTAGCAGATGTAATTTATAACTCTGCCATTGCCTTGTCCCAAATCCAGGGTGTGATAGGAGGAGGGTTTTGGGTGGAGCTTGCAACCAACCATATAAAAACCTCTTGTTACGTGAACTCCAGCAAAATGTTTTCAGCTGGTTCGCCCATGACTGTGAGGGCTGAAGAAGATTTGTTGGTGCCTTATGCTCCACCTGGAGCGAAGAGGATTAACAAACTAATGGAATGTATAATAATTTCCTTGAGCCGGAAGCTTCGCTTGGAGACATTTACCGTATTCTTAGGCATCCCATGATCAGTGGCTACTATAATGAGATCATAGATGTCCTTTGTTTCTCATCCAGAGCACTTAATAGCTAACAGTGTCCCATTCTACAGGAGATAAAAGCGCAAAGGATCTCTATCAGTAAATGATGGTGAAACATCCAGACCACTTTGATGGAGCAACCAAGTCGCGATTTCGTAAACGAACAGAAATAATGGGTTGCACTCTCCTGGATTGTGAAGGGCACATTAGATTCTGAGTTGGCAATGGTCAATGTGAACTTGCCATTGTCACCGTAGTCCGCCGAGACGTTGATGCGCGGCACACCCACGGGGATGCTGTGAACGCAATAGTTCCCCTGGCCGATGTAGAGGCTTGACACGCCGGAGAACTGTGACTGTTATCATTGAAGGCCCAGATGGTGATATTGAGCTGGGCTGTGGTGCTGAGGCTATTGTTGGTAGAATCTACCGCTACCACCTGATCGTAGGAAAAAAAGAATTTTCTGAAGACAAACGCTCACAAAACTAAGCATGGGACTGAAATTTATAAGGGCAGCTATCTTCGTGACCGAAACTCCAGTAGGAGCTAAGGTAGATTCAAGAAGAGAAGAAATTTATCTCATCTGTTGATTTCCATTTACCGTGTTACAAAGTTACTGTAAAAAATCATTTAAGCATTACCTTTAAATGTGTACATATCTTGACATTTCATCAAGGGAAGCATTGCTGTTGAGGAACACCGTACATGCTTGTTTATACTAGAAGACACCACTACTGGTGATGCAGCAACCTTCAGAAAAACCTCGCTCGTAAGAAAAGAAATGACAAATGAAGACTTCTCAGGTCCACAAGCTCATTCATGGATTGTTCAGAAAGAACATTTTACCAGAGTCACTTAGACCTAAACTAACATGACTGAATCAAGGACGAAGGTAGCAAACTCACCTCATCAGCATCAGTAACATCAAGAATGGAAGAAAGTGGAGTTCTCCAGCAGGTTTTCAAACACTGAGAAGTCAGTAGTTTTCTCTTCCAAACTGAGGAGGATTATCATTCACATCTTCAACCTTCACAAACACTGTAGCATCAGCTGTCTTCTGAGGGACATCTTGCTGAGCAGCCTATTTTGTAAAGACGAAGCCGGTAAATATCTCTACGGTTATTTTTGTATGCCAAAGTATTCACATAGAAATATAATTCAACTGTAAAAAGCGATTTTAAAGGTAAGTGATGGTGTATTGGTAATAATATAACCTGATGTTATGACTTATCATGTCAACTTCTTCTCTGTCCAACTCCCAGCCATGGTGATGACCCCACTATCTGGGTCCATGCTGAAGTTGCTCAGGTATTTTCCTGGAGATACTGTGATTCCCGGAGACACAGTTAGACATTCAGCCAGAAGTCATGTGGATCATCATAGGCAAAATTATCAGCTGAGAGTTATAACAAACCCGCTCTTTGGACCGAGTGCTTATATATTTACAGAGCTACTGCAGGGCACCATCCTGGGGTTAGCTCTTTACTATTAAAAACTTTGCCAAAAATCACATCAACTGTTATTTGGTGAATATGGAAGGGCTGAAGAGTACCTGTGCTGATGCTGTAGAACACAGTTTGACTGATGCCTGTATCTGCATCCTTGGCCACTATTGCCTCAGGCAGAATATTAAGGATTGCCCAGCCTTAAAAAAGCATCAGGCATCATTTTGTCATTGAATTATTTATACATTGTTTATATGTGACAATATGCATGCAATAGTAAAGCATCTGGTACTCCACCTTTCATTTCATGATGACAGCATGATACACATTACAGAAGTTAAAAATAGGGATTCATGTTGTCAAAAGTTCTCCACTGTTATGTCCACTGTGGTTATGTCATTCAACCCTTTGGGTTCTGAGCAGTGTACAGCATACCAAAAATGGAAACAGTGATGCTGAGATACAACAATAAATAATACAGATTATATGCCACTTTTATTCCTTCAGACAAAACTGACTTTCTTCATTTTATAAATATTCATCATATGAATACTTCCAGCACCATCATCGCATGGCTCTGAGTGACAAAATGAAATACCTTCTGCCTTTTCTGAAATTGAGCAGATGGATTTCCCATGAATGTCTCATTCCATTGGCAGATATGGCATCACAAGGTGTACATTCACCAGCATGCTGTCAACAGTGAATGTGCTTTCTAAATTGTGTAATATGCCAGTTATATATTTGTTTTTTTTTCATACCAGTGCCCTCCAGATAGGCTGCTTGATGTTAGGAACTGACATCCATTCAAGAGTGATGCCCCATGGATCAAGTGATTGCAGGCCTGGGTCCATGAGTTCTGTCTCCATCAACTATACTAGCTTTTTGTTAACAGGCACATGCAACACAGGTCCCATGGATCACATTAGATACTCCAGGAGGGCTGGACAGCCACTGCACTCAGACCTCCAGAGGCTCCAATTCTCACTTGAATTTTGTTTTCTTTGCTTCAGCTACAATTGTATTTTTACTTGTTTGCACTCCATAAAAAATAAGTGGGAAAATGTAATAAAAATGTATTTCTCTCTAGAAAAGCCTGATTTTGCCAGCATGATGGATGAAATGAAGCTGTAACCTTTTTTTTTATTAAAGTAACTCAAATTTTACACCTGTGCCCATAAATCTGGCTGTGGTCTGAAAAAAGCAGCCCTTTACACACCTGAGCTCCCACTGTGAATCTGTAGCTTCTCACTTTGTTGTAGTCCAACAGTCTCTTTAGTTGTATGGTTCCATCATTTTTCAGCTCAAAGTCACTTGGTTCTGGAGGCTTCAAATGCACACAGAAACAAGGTGGATTTCAGTCCTAAGGGAGTCAAAGACTGACTCCCATGATACACCCAGGTGGAAGGGATTAAGGGTAGCTCAAAGATGTCAAATAAAAATCTTGTTTTTTTTTTTTTTTTTTTTACTGATTTGGATGTTTGTTGAAAAACACAACTTGGTGACATTTTACTTGTTTTTTATACTCTGCTGGTGACTTGCTTTCCTTGTACAGTATTTTTAAAGAGTGAGGTGCTTGATGGTTGACAACTGCATTGTGGTTGCAGGAAAGTTATCTTTCTAAGAGATATTAGTTAATTACTTACCAAAAGTAGTACGTTATTCTGTTGTTAGCTTGCACATCTGCATCTTTTGCAGTAACCTTGAGCACACTAGGACCCCACCCCATGTTTAGAATCTAAATTGTGAGAATCTATAGTAAACCAGCAACAGGTTTGCCGGGTTACAGAGGGGATTCTTTAACAGACATTAGTATGTGATATTTGAGAAAAACGCCATTTTTGGGTCTTTGTCAATGGAAGTGGCCTGATTTCCGACTGTCAGATGGTCTCCATCCCTCCCAAAGCTTAAACAAAATTCATGCTCATGAGCAACTTTCGTTCAGTGTAATGACTTTACCCTCTGAGATTGATGTTGTAGCTTTTTTCAAACACTGGGGAAGACACACGTCAATGATCTTCAGTGTACGAGAATTGTTCATTCAGAGACTAAGATCGGAGGCCGTAGGAACTCAGTAAGCAAAGAAAAAAACATTTCAGATTTTGTTGTAACAGACAATACTTACCTTTGTACTCATACACATAACTGAGTAATGAAGCGAACCGATCTAAACAGAAAAAAAAAGAGAAACAAAATTGGTACAATTTTCAAACAGTTCAAATTATTTTAAATGCAATTTGCTATCAGGTGAAGTAGCATCAAAATAAATATTCCTTTTCTATTTGTTAAACAGGTTTTGCTTCTAGAAGATGAGCCCAGATGAGTTTGGTGACTAATGGTTAAGTCAGGTTCAGTAGCAGCCAAAGGGAAACAGGGTGAGCTCATCAGCAGCCAATAAGAAAGATGTCGAGTTTGGTTGAAACCAGTTCTTGCTTCATCATATGAAGAAACTAGACACCTGTGGTGGATACCAGCATCTAGCGGTTTCCTTTTTGGTTCCTGGGCCAACCGCAACTTGTGTGGAATTTCAGCTCCAGAAAGTCCAGATGTTCGGGAAACAAGTGCCCCACCAGCTGAACATTCTCACCAGCTGGTATCCCAGTTATCTCCTCCACATCACCTGAATGGCTACTGGCTGAAATGAGGACATTGTGTGTTAAAAAATGGATTTTGCTACCCATATGAAATCTGGACAACTCCATTACACTAAGTGTTTCAGTGAGACTTCATATGCATATTAAGTCATTTTTGAAAGCAGCACTCAGCACGTACAAGATAGTAACTCCCTACAACTGTAGTACAACAAATTTGTGTAGTGATGTGTGACGCAGTAACATCTGTCATTTATTTGCTGCTCACTGGTGAGGGGCGCAGAAGGGAAAAGATTTTACTATTCTTGGTGAGGGTCCGATGGCAGAACTCCTCCCTTCTGGCCTATATAATACAGCAGGACTAAATGTATTCAAATGCTCCAAGAATCAAGTTTTAGTTTTATATCAGCAGATAAATTTCTTATTAAGAAATGGAATGTAAAAACATTTTAAATTATTTAGTAGTGTATTATGAAATAACATATGAATATGTTGAATACTGACTGGGAGGGTATAGCCGTAAATTATTAGATCTTACCAGAGTAATTTTCTTCAACAGTCCAATTTCTTCATCATTACCAATATCACAGTTTATGGGCAAAGAACCTATCAAGAGAAATTGATGTAAATACAACAAAATTTTCAGAGGACAGACTTTGCATTTCCTATAGCATGAATGATGACTGAAGGCAGGTGCCCCAAAAATCACGACTGACTGTGACTAACTTCAGCATAAGTCAGGAAGAACTAGGAATTCAAAGCAAACTCTAAAAGCTGACTCCGAAGCCCTTTTGCCATAATTTAACCGTCCCTCATGAGTTTACTGGTCCTCAGTTTCTCTCTTAAATGAAGACACATTCAGACAAACTTTAGTAGACACTCACCAGCACAGTGGATGCAAAAAGATGGGATGAAGATGATGAGCAAGAGGCAAATAATTTCAATTCCCATGTTTTGGGACATTAATGTATTTATTCTATAGAGCTCAATGTGAAGCTTAAAGCCAGCGATCTTTGGTTCTTAACCAGGAACAAGCTACACCTTGTTTTCCGAAGTTTTGATCAACTTTTTATGACTTTCTGTTACCGTCAGTCATTGCAGCAATGAGTCCGAGGTGCAAAGCAAAGCTCAGAACTTGATATTCAAAATTCAGATAACCAGATTAGTGAAAGCATTTACAACTCCAGCAGACGACAGAGTCCACAATATGGTCCTTTGAAACATGTCAGGTGCCTAATAGAGGTTCAGATGAAAAATATGACAGTTTCAAGAGTCAAGATTAAAACAAGATCCAAAATGTTCTTAAATGTTCTTAAATGGGACAAATGTTGCATGTGTAACGTGTTGTGTCATAAGAAGGAGTCCATATTGACCTGATCACAACCAAGCAGGAAATGTGGCAGCATAAAATGAGCTCCAGGAAATAACACAAAATTCTTCCCTACTGCAAGAATGGACTTTATCAACATTTAAAATTTTTGCTGGTCCTTCTCATATTCAAATTCAATTTTATCTTTAAATGCATTTATTTATCAGACACTTTTCTCCAAGGCAAAATACAACTCTAAATAAATGTGCATCAGATAAACTTCCAACACAAACACAGGATGATCAAAGTACAGCTTTTTTGTCTGATATTGCCATATTGCTGGACCACATCCCTCAAGGTGGTGCTTACAGGAGTGACATTCAAACAGCAAATATATACAGTAGATTATCAGATCTTCTAGGTTGCAGTTCTCTTGCAAACTGCAGCAGGTTATCCTTGTATTTAGCTGCATTTATTTTGGGCACAATTTTCACATTCGGGTCCTGCTGATAGGAGGAGCATTGCCATAGCCTGATGCTGCCACCACCATGCTTGTTGGTGAGCCAAACATAGGATTTAGTATGATAACTAAAAAGCTTGGTTTTGGCCTCATCAGATCAAATAACACTTGGTTTCAGCATCTCCTACATACCTTCTGGCAAACTCTTTCTACAAAAGTAGTTTTCTCTATGGCACTGTTTCATGAAGTTGCGACTAGTGAAACACATGACCAGCAGTTATACTAGTGAAACACAGTTGTCATCTGCACAGTCTCTTTTATTGCAGCCACAGAAGCTTCTGACTCCAGAGTTCTCATAGGTCTCTTGGTGACCTCCCTCACTTGTGCACAGTCATTCAGTTTTTGAGGACGGCCTGCTCTAGACAGATTTACAACTGTGCCATATTCCTTCCACTTTTTAATGGTTGATTTAACTGTAATCTGAAGGTTATCGCATGACTTCGAAATTTTTGTGGATCCACCTCAATTGGTACTTTTCAAATATCTAAAAATCTGTCACACAGTTGCTTGGAGTGCTCCTTTGTCTGCATGATCCAGTTTTTGCCATGAAACTGATTCCCTATCAGTCGGGCCTTCCAGGTGCAGGTGTATCTGTTGCCTGCTCACAGGTTATCGCCATTAAATTATGGGACTTCTAAAACCAACTGGCTGCACCCGTGAAGATTTAGGTGTGTCACGGTAAACTTCAGCAATCTATTATTTTGTGTTTAATAATGGTAACAAGTTTAGATCAATTTATACAGATTTAGTTAAGCTAAGAGAAATGGGTCCGAAAGAGATGGATTTGAGAACCTCATTGAATGCTGGGTGGGAGTCAGGAGCTCTGATGGAGAGTGAGAACTCGTAGCAATGCACTTGGGACAAAGCTGCCAGCCAACGGCTGGTTTTTGATTTCAATTGTAAACTGGACTTACTGTTAATCTATTAAGTAGTATGTTCATCACTGTTTTTCCAAAGTTATTGTGCAAATATTAAAAATAAAGAGGATGAACACAGAAGCTCCTTATTGTAAGGTGATAGTTTTATTATTTATATTTTAGTGCAATCTCAGTATATGGCATCTTTACCTTACAGATACTTTAACATCAGAAGAGGGGCCATAAAGAGCAGCATGGTGGTTCTACATTACTCTCTAAAACCATATAATGAAAGGAATCCGTCATTACTGAGCTTCTAGCAGAGAGCAGAGAAAATAAAAATTAACTAAATATTTGAACATAAAGTAGGGATTAAATCATTATGGCATCAGCAGCAGGATCCCCTCAATAGCTTTTCCCCACAGCCAGGTGTGTGTGTTCCTAACACCGTCAGTGGCTGAAGTCCAGCATTCCTGAACCATTCTTAATTTCTGACAACATCTAGTGCAGTACACCAGAGGGTCCAGCAGGTATGGAAGTCACCTGAGTCGGTCAGAGACCGGCCACACATGGGCTAAAGCTGGAGGTGGGACCTGAGGTCAGGGACAGCCTTGGAGGACTGCCCTGAGGGACACCTTCTGGCTGGAGAGGCAGGGCACCCAAATAGGCAGATGTTGAAGGGCTCACTTGTCTCTATGTGGGCCTTCCCTGCCCCAAACGTGTTTTTGCTCTGAAAATAAAGAAGTAACAAAGGGTAGGTTGAATCGGAAACAGGTACTGAGAGAACAACAGCAGCATCCCCAATATTCTGACAGATTATGGATCCCTAGGGGTGTAACTGAGCCATCTTCACCTGAGGTTCTTCTCAGAGCTCATCTGTCGGGTGCTGGCCTGTGAGGACAGTTTCACCTGGGCCTCTAGCCTGGAGTAGATCCCTCCAGTGTGCTGCAATAGTGACAGTGATGGTAGGAACTGGAACTGACCACACTCTCAACTTACATAAGACCACATGAGAAAAGCCTCACTTCCATCGGAGCTTCTTGAGTTGCTGTTAACATCCTCAGAAGAAAGGAAATTTTATAGACTGGCTACTTATGTACGCACCTGCGGCTGGAAGTTTGCTCTTCAAGATTCACTCAAGGAATCACTTGTACCATTAAGTCACAATCAGTTAATAATAAGACTACCCTGATTTATTTAATGGGTTTCAAAATTCTCAGGTACAGCTATAATCAGTACTACTTTCATAAGCATTTTTATTTCAACATTAACTTTCACTTGTGTTGAAATTAACATTTTAAATGATTGAAAATGAAAATCTCCATAATCTGATTCATTTCATAAATCTCCTGGGTTTTTGTGATTGATCACCAACACTCCAGATCACCAGACAGGAGCAGTAAACATTGTGGAAGTGAGTTGAATTAAGACAGCCCCATACTCCTATTCTGTGTGGGTGATCTTTACTGTGATCTTCCAGCTGAGAAGGTAAACAGGGTGGGTCTTCAAAAATATGCAGTGCAGCCATTCATAACATGAAGAACCAATATTTATGCACTATCCCAGATCTTAAGAAGTGTTTTCAGGATACAGAACAAGACCCTTCAAACTTACTTCTTTCATTTCCCTTGATCTGCTCTGTTCTAGGTCTCCAAACCTTATCTCGGTGAGATGCCCGATAATTTCAGCCATTCTTCGCTGATCTGTAAAACAGAAGATGCTTATTGGAAATGGGCCACTTCTGAATATCTCATGCTCACTCCATAGAGTGGCTCTTTGCTGCTGTACCTTCCTCTCGCTGAGCATCTTGGTTGAACCTCAACGATCGGCTGCTGTCCCACTTGCTCTTCTGAGCACTCACTCTGTGGAGAACAAACCCTGGTGAGATCCTGCACTACAGCTCAGCAAGCCTCAAATCTCCTATTACTATCTCTAATGTACTGTTATGCTTTTTAAAGGCTATGACATAATGTTTGGACCTATAAACAATTCAAGTTAGAAATAGACTTCCAGTCCCAAATGTATTTGTAAGGTGAGGTACAACTATATTGTTATGTAGCAACCTTGCCAACTTGTGAATTCTGGATACTTACCATACCAATAAACAAATGATAAAAGCAAGTTTTTTTTAAGTGTAGACAGAAAAGTCAGAAGGCAATAGGCCAGGGGAGATACAAATAGTACATGAGAAGAAAACTCTGGTGGTCCAAGTCATCTGGATATTTGTTCTCTCCTGGGCAGGAAGAAACTGGACAATTAGAACAATATTGTGAAGATTATTAGGTGGCTACCAGAGCCGTGAGGGTGGGGCTGTAGGTCTCAGAAAAGGACAGGAGCAGGTGAACCTGGTCACTCACTTGAAAGCATTTGTGTCCCTGCATGAAGCCTAAAAGCAGACAACAGAAGACATTCAGTACAAAACTGGATGAAGTGATTTGAGCCAGACTCCACACACACACACACACACACACACACACACACACACACACACACACACACACACACACACACACACACACACACACACACACACACACAGAAATCTCCTCCGATCCACACACCTTTTCCGATGTCTTCTCCTTACGCTGAAGACTGGGGGAAGACACCTGTCTTTTCAGGGATTTGCTGGACCTCTTGGCCTTGGCTTTCTTCACCCCTGCGTGCAAAGACACACCCATCCCTACTATTAGATAAACACACACACACACACACACACACACACACACACACACACACACACACACACACACACACAGGAACATAAATATGATGAAGGATGGCATACAGTTCAGTATGGAGTCCAAATAGGTACTGAGAAATGAGAAGTCTCTTCTGTCCATGAACACTAAACTGATCATCCACTGGCTCTAACAAATCACTGCACTCAGCAATAATGGAGATTGCCCCCACCTTGCTTCTTAGAGACCTCCTCTTCATCGCCAACCTCATCCTCAGTGACCTCGGAGCCGGTGGTGTACTCTTCATCTTCTGAGAGCAGGGACTGTTGTCTCTATGGGATGGCAGGGAGACAACTTCAGAACTGATGCAACGTTCATCACACACACGTACAGCTGAAGCCGAGATGTCACTTACCAGCTGCAGACCCCAGTTCTTCAGCAACGAAAACTACAAATGGATTGAAAATGCATTAGATACTTTCTGCTGCCAGTAACAGGAAGTGTCTGTGATAAACACCACATGGAGCCACTTGTGGTGGGACCTCACCGCTGTGACCTCGCCTCCTTTGGGAGCTGCTGGGATGCAAAGCTCCAGTTGTATATCGCAGTGGAAGGACTGCACTGCTGCTGAGGATGCCTCTTCTGTGCTGTAACACATAGCATGGGGGTGTCTGCCAGCTCTTACAAACTAAGAATGCTTGGCTGCAAGCCCCCAGGGGCCCCAAAATGGAGAGCACACCACTGGTCAACTGCTGGTTGGGCAGACTCACCTGGGAACAGGTGGGTAGTTGGGCACACAGATGGCATCTCTGTGCAGCAGCAGATCCTTCAGCACTTGGGCCTGAGCAGAGCTAAGCAGGGGGTCACTGCTGGCCTTCCCTTCTGAGACCCCCATGGTGTGGTCTTTCAGTTTGCAGCCCTTGGACAAACACACACACACACACACACACACACACACACACACACACACACACACACACACACACACACACACACACACACACACGCGTGCAAAGACACATGTACAATTCAATCCAGTCGGTAAACATTTCTAAATCCGTTGTGAAGGTACAGTGTGCATGTGGTGGGCACTGTACCATGGGCATGCAGGCTGGGTCAAAGCGGAGTGCCTTCTGGTTGCAGCAGGGATATAGGCCGGCCCCATTCCAGCCCTGCTCCATTCCCACAGAGGGGTAGAGCACAGCCTCGGGGTGGTACTTGCACTGGGACAGCTCCGTGCACAGGAACACCTGCCAGCAGAGGGTGCTGTTAGGAAACACCCTACATGCACACTATGCTGTGGGCAGAAGTGGATAAAAAAAAAAAAACACTCATACAAACAAGAAAAAGTAAAATGCTATCAGGGCAGAAAACTACTCAATTTGCTTTGATTCAAATTAGGTTTTTTCAAGTTCCAAACCACCAACAATTTTCACAGCTTCAGTATATCATTTCTTCTCAAGGGCAGTGCTTTGGCACACTGGGTAGCATCAGCACATGGGTTTGGACCCAACTTAGTTTATGTGCGGTTTGAATATTCTCTCCTTGTCTAAGTGAGTTTTGTCCATATGTGTACAAATATGTGTTTTAAGTCAATTGGTGATTCTAAATTTTCTGGAGTGTATGAGACTGTTATTGTGCACACCATGATGGCATACAGTATACAACCAGCAACAGCAGGATTAAAACCAAGAACATTTAAATTCTACCTCATAATCCCTAACCCTATCTCTGGAACACTTTCCATCATAAGAAAACACATATGGAAAATAATTTATTATTATTATTATTATTATATACTATTTACTGTGCTTAACTAACTAATGAACTAAGGCTGGTCAGTTCAGATGCTTGCAATCCAAGGACAGGTGGAACCCTGTGGGGTCAGCTACATTCTCTGAACCTGCTTTAGCCGTTTATTTAGGACATCAAAACTAGACCGTAGCAAACATTACCTTAAATACAACTTACAGAACTGGTTTATTATTTCTACTTTTTCTTTCTGCCCCCAGCACTGGAAGAGTTGATGGTCACACTACAGCTGTGCTGTATTTTGCCTTTTTGGTGTTTCTCTTTTCATTTCATGTTCATTCTTGTTTTTTGTTGCACAACTACACCAGTGAACTTTTTTGTGATTCTTTTTGCGATAAAAGTACAGTGGTGGTGGAGCTTTGTTTCTGGTTCTCTTGTTGCTTCTCAGGATGCCGTATCTGTCAGATGGATCTAGGTGTACAGGAGGTCAGCTGCTGTCCCTGAACAGGCAGCCCATATTTGCTCAGGAGAAGTTTGGTGTTCCTGATGGGATTGAGTAGAGACATTGGTGCTACAACTTCAATCTAGCATTCCATAGGAGGGGAAGTAGTGTTCTGTGATGTGTGTTTCATTTTAACTGGTGGCTAAAAATTGCAGTTAATGTGTAAATATGTGTGTGAGGCTACCCTGCAATAGACTGGCTGCCTGCCCATGGTCTACCATCTCCAGCTCTGTTCCCTTTGCTCCTAGGATAAGCGGCTAACTGAAGCAGTTAAAGATAGTGAGTGAGCGAGTAAAAATAAAAAATAATGTCTCCACAAACTCCTCTTCAGTGCTATTCACCGATTTGTCCCATAAACATGTTTGACGCTCGTCTCTTTGGTGATCACCGACACTTAGGGACACCAGACACGATCTACTCACACTATGCAAGTAAGCTGAATAAAACAGCCCCACATTTTTATTTTGTTGAGGTGCTCTTAGGTGCTATCTACCAGCTGGGATTATAAACGCAGGTCACATTGAAATTGCAAGAAACTTTTATTATTTTCTAAAATTAAAAAAATAAATACATTAAGAAAATGTGATTTAGATAAATAAACAATGTTGGTATCTACAAAACAAGGTCCAGTGAAAATGTATAGTTGGCAGGGACAGGACAGCTGGGCCCAGCTGGCATTACCTGTTTGCAACTGCTACAGGTGAGGAAGTTCACTGTGCCCCAGATCCTCCAGTAGACCAGAGACCAAGACTTGAGCTCCTCATACAGGTCGTTCAGGTAGTCATGGATGTCCCAGTTCTTTTGCCTTGGTGGTCAGTGCAGTGCAGGTGAACAGGGAAGAAGAGGCACAACATGAAGAAACGGCAGGCACATGCTACTTGCGGGGATGTGTACAGACCTGCTGATATGTGGCTCACCTGATGTGACTGTATATGATGTTTCCACGAGTATCGATGTTAATTTTCCCTGGAACACAAGGAATCTTCTTCTCCGCTTCTTTGGTCAAAAGTTTAGAGCACAAACTGCACCTGCATAGGAAACGGGGGCAAATTTAGCAGTGTAAACAGAAGAGCTGCTACAGGTTTCTATCTGCAGGTCAGCTCACCTGTACAAGGTGCAAGCGTTCCCTGGAGAATCAGGATTCTTGTAGTCGGGGTCAAAAAGTCTCTCAATTTTCTTTTGAAATAATTTGCTGCATGGAAGAGGAAAAAATACAAATATTTTATAATTATGCTGCAGTATAATTATGAAAGTCATGAATCTGTTTATGCCCTTATATTTTTACATCTTTCCAATAGAATGGATTTTGTTTTTTATACCAAAAATCTGATTGAAAGTTCTGAGCATCCCACAAACTGTGTACATCAGCATTTATGTTCTGAATGCTTCATGGAATGTTTTCCAGCTCAACTTGGCGATTAAAAAGTCCCCATCTATATCCCAAAAACCTGTCATAATGTCCAAACTGCGAGCTGAGAAATATTAAATAGCCTGCAACTTGAGTGGGGAAGGTCTGCAGAGGGTTTTTGTCCAGTCAACTGTGCCAAGCAGGTTATTTGCAGGCTTTGCTGTCTGCTGATGATGCCAGCTTTTGCTGAACATATCAACAAGTTCACCAACTCCTCCATTCTCTCCTCCTGCACATATCAAGCATTCGCTTCATTTCGTAACTATAAACAGTATTTAACAGTTCGTTTCTGTGAATTACACAAATTGTGAATTGTCTGTGCTTCTTTCTTTTTTTTTTTTTTTTAAACACAAATGTCATTGCCAAATGTTCACTGCTGTACAAGAAGAACGAGGCAGGGAGCGACAAAGAGAGAGCAAAAGAGACAATGGTTGTTAGTTTGATACAGTACATATAGTGGTGTTTTACAGTTTTTTAGTGACATTCAAGGGAAATTATTTGGGTTTTTAGGAAGGGTGGACAGATTAATTTCTATAATTTTCCCAGTTTAATTTCAGTTTTCAGGAACAGATTAGGAATGTAAACTGGGGTACGCATGCATATTTTGAAGGACAGAGGTAATAAAAACATGTTTAAAAGTGCACTGGGGCCCTGTAGTCACCTTTTGAATTTGTCCTTTTTGTCCTCAACGTCCTCAGCCTCATTGTGGGTGAAGAGGTCAGCAATGCGCGCTGCCAAATTGTCGTTGATGCAGCTCATGTTGCAGGGCGTAGCCAGGATGGCGCTCATGTGAGCATGACAATACCGTACACATTCTTCCACCTGAGGGAGTCCAACCAGACAGACCGCAGTCATGAGGCGTCTGTGGCCCTGTCACCTTGTCAACTGACACGCAGCCACTCGGGGCAACACGACACGCTAACACTAGCATGCATCTACAGCTGTCCTTCAGGCAACACATAGCAAACACACACTCATGTGACATGCCACCTCACACCACTTCACAACACTTACTAAAGTCTCCATCTTCAAGAACTCGGAGGAGATCAGGATTGAGATCACATTGCTGGGTTCTGAAACCAACAAACACACACCACATAACAGACTGCCAGGAACCACTGTCAACAGATACACCACTGAGGACCGAAGAGGAAGGGCTATGACTGCCCAGGCCTGCCACCACAGAGCCCCTTTACCTAGTTTTGGGCTGCTGCCGCCCACATGCCTCTTCACATAGTTCATGAGCCAGTCAAAGATCTGCACATCGCAGTGGACAGAGATGTCCACCTCATCCCACCGCTGCGTGTCCATGGACAGGTACTCAGCAAAGTATTTCATCTCACTGACGAGGAGATCGCGCGGACATAAAAAATCCTGCTTCAGGCTCTTGGCCTCATCACACACATGGATCACCATGTTCGCCCTGCCAAGTGGACAGAAACTGCTCAGTAACCACAGTCATGAACTGCGTGGTCTAGTGTCTGAGCTCAAGATGAGCTGCACACACAGAGTTTTATTATTAGCATCATTTTTATAGGTAGAAGGTTTCTGGAGATGTTCTAGACTGTTTAAATGTGCAGCTGAGTTGCCAGCTAAGCTCCTCTTTGGATTTTATGTTGTTTAGGGAAAAAATGGCATGTACCCTTTGCAGTCCATCTGTCCTGCTTCCCCAGTGCTGCCATCACTGTCACTTCCACCAGGTCCTCCACCTTTGCCTGAGCCTGGAACTGACAGACCTGAGGACACAGCAAAGACATATTGATGCATTCTGGCTTTTGGGCTTCTGGAGATGACACTGAAACTGAAAGGGTGAAATCAGAGAGAAAAACTTTTAAAAATAAACACCAACATGTGCATGTATGTCAGCTCTCTCACCAGTCACAGGTTTGTGGCTCTGGATGCCCCTGGTCTCAGGTAGCTCCACTGCAGGGTCCAGGAGGTCCTTGACGCAGGTAGTGAGTGTATCTGGGGAAATTCTGCCCCCTGCTGTTAGGGGGTTGCACTGGTCATCCACAGCATGGAAGCTCCCAGTGGTCTTGAGCTCCTCGAACCGTTTGGCACACTGTCCTCAGGACCAGCACAACACAAAAGTCTGTGTCAGGTGACTCGAGATGCCAGAAGATGTCACCATGTGGTGCCAGTGCAGAAGCCAAATGTGTAAGCAGTAAGTAAAACTTCTGCTAGATGAAATTCTGCTCCAGACTGACCTACAAGAGGTGCAACTCCCCTAAGGAATGCAACCATCCTGACCATGCTGGACATGATGTGAGCAAACACGGTGGTTTGTCTTGCTCACTTGGACAAGCTCACCTCATTAGGAGTGAATCCAGGCACGAGGCGGGCGACATTCTCCCAATCGATGGGCTGAGGGACCCCCCACAGGGAACTCAGCACCATGTCCAGGACCAGGATGTTATTGTCATACGGGAAGTTGTTGTTGACTGAGCAGAAACGACTCATCTCTACACAGAACAATAAATCAAACAAACCAATTCAGCATGAATAAAAACTGCCAGTGTTGGTCGGAGGACAGAGAGGAAAACAAACACAAACACACACATGCAAGAAGGAGGACTGGAATGGTATTGCAGTGGAAAGGCCTTGTACAGACACTGGAGAGAAGACAGTTCCAGATTAATGGTGCTATCCTGTATCTTGAAACATGTCTCAATTTAGTCATACAAATTACGATTTTCGGCTCCAATCAAAGTTCCAGCTCATGGACTGCAGAGTCCAACGGGTTGCACAATTTTTAAGAGCTGTCACCTTCCAACTGAAAAGCCTGAGTTCAAGTCTCTGTGCCTGCTGTAGTAGCCTTGATCAATAAAAATCAACTAAAATAAACCTGAGAAAATCTGTGCATGCATCTTGGTACACAAACCCACCACAGCGTAGCATCCCACACTGCTCAAGGGCGCCCCTAGCAGTAGGAGCAGGAACTGAAACATAAACCGTCCTCTGTGTATGAGAGCTGGGTAGTTGACGCAGTTGCTGAGTGGTAGATGGCTCTGTGTGTGTGTGTGTGTGTGTGTGTGTGTGTGTGTGTGTGTGTGTGTGTGTTGGGCTGAGCATCTGCCCTGGCTTCTTTTAAGGAGCAGCTTGGGGTACTTGGACATCAGCTGCCACTGATCCTCTGCCTGTTGTAATAAACGCTGTGCAATAATACCCCATCCACACCAACAGCGTAGTTTACCATAGTAAACCACCCTGGAGGGAAGTAGAAGTTCATGTAAATATGAATGAATTACTAGTTATTGCAAATGTCAGCTGGTGTGTGCGCAGTCAGCAGATCCCGCCTACGATGCGGAACAAAGCGGCGGCTTCATAGTAACGTCGCTGCAACGGTGTAACAGCTGACCGTCCGGCCACTGGAAGAGACACAGTGTCGCCCGGAGCCGCCGGAGGGCGATGTTCTGTTAACACGTGATGCGCAGCGACGGCCGGACCAGCAGAGCTCGCGGTGTCCCGGGATACAGAGACAAAACACACAAAGATAACAAAGGCAAGAAGAGAGAAGGAAATGAAGGGCGAACCGCGGCTCAGTGTGACGCGATGCTGAGACACAGACCGTCAGTCATCGCTCGGCGACTTTGAACACAACGGACACAGAGATGAGTATGGCGGTACCGGCGATGACTCGGCGATGAAGGCACTCTGCAGCTGGGCGCGATGTCTGTCCTCAGTAGGGCAGCTCCTGCTCCGGGAAACGCCGCCGTTCACTCCCCACACGGCGGAGGGCGCTACTGGCGGTGACCCCGCTCTCCGCGCTCCTCTTTGCGCTCCAGCTGCTCTTCGTCCATCGCAGAGGCCGGCAGCGCAAACCACTGCCTCCCTCCCCGCATGCGGACCGGCGCGGTCGGCTGCGCAGTCGGAGCGCAACGCGGAGCGACGATGACCCGCAGTGACCGAATCAGCGCGTGGGGATGGGGTTGATGGTGGGGGCGGGGCGTGCGGCCGGTTCGTGCGCTTCCGTTCGCTTCCGGTGCCGCAGTGCAGCAGGTGCATCGCAGCGTCCCGGTTGCCGTGCGACGGCGAAGATGCCGGCCAGCCAGGGCTGCTGTGTTGCAGTAACAAGGAGCCGGGTTCGAGTCCCCCTCCTGCTGCAATACTCTTAAGACACTTGCTCTGAATTGATAAAGTGTAGAAACACCCTGCTCCGTGCGTGGGTAAATCCGGGTAAAGCTCCCCATCTAACGCTTTAATTCACCTCAGACAAAGAGGTGATAAAAAATTATAAAAGCAATATAAAAACATAAAAGCAAAATGAGCTCTGGATTGCACCCAGGGATTGGGGGGGGGGGCTAGTGAAGCCTAATTAATTATTATTATTATTATTATTAATAAACATAATGTGATTCCTCTGTCAAGATGACACAGAGAAAACTTCATACAAGGGGAAAAGTGCCACCTTTATTTCTCTTAGAAATTCCATTATAGATGCAGAAAACTAAAATATTAGTTTGTCACTAATTTAAAATAAAATGCATCTATTTTGCCAAATTTTTGTATTAGCCACTGTAATTTACTGTAAACACATTCAAAATTTTTACTTTGTTAGATTACTTATTACTCTGGTGCCAGGAATTTTATATTAAAAATACATTTTTTAACAGTAAAGTAACTGACCACCTGACAGCATCTTATAGGATGAGACTTTGTGTTTCAAACAAAAAGAATAAAAAACAAGTAATTCACCGATACATTCATCCTTGGGTTACCTTTACATGAAAATAATTTTATTGTACAGATTTCCCTCCAATAAAAATTTTGAGAATTATATACAAATTTAATTGGTATATTAAAATTTGCATGATGAGCTCTTAAAATCAGTTTAAAATGGCAACACTGAACATCATACCAGGCCAGCCCCTTCTCAAGAATCTCAGGTGTCCTGTGGCTGTAGAGAACCAAAGTCATTTTAAAGTCATAAAATAAGCTGAAAATGCAAACAAAATCCATATATCAGCTTAAAATTTGAAATGTCATGTTCTACTGAAAAATGTCATTATGAATGATTTACCATCATGAACTACAGGAACAGCTCAGCAGTAGCCAGCACATAGTGGCTACAGTAATTACAACTGCTTCCTTCATTAGTGTTACAATGATATCAGCATAAAAAAATTATAGTAAGTCATACATTAATAATTGCATCCAGTGCCAGGCCGCTATGGTCCAGCATCTGTGTGACAAGCTTAGGTTCATAATAACCTTAAGTTCATAACTGTAAAAACATTCTACTTTGTGATTTAAACAGTGATTTAACACTTCATTTGCTGTAATTTACAATCACAGCAATGAAATGTTTCCTAGCATTAAAAACACATTTTCTTCAAAGTAGTATTAACAGCCCAAAACATAAAAATTTAAACAGCATTTTTATTGCCACCATTTTGCATTGTTTCACAAAAGAAATAATTAATAAAGTAGCTTTGAAAAGATCCACTAATCTAGTTGACAATGGGCTATATCAGTAGAATGTGGTCTGTTACTGTACATGTGTCTAAGAAACAACTTTTAAAAAATAATGAACAAAAATGATGGAAAACATTAATCGTTACAAGTCAAACATGATGGAAACCAAAACCAATTAATTAAAAATTTTTTATACAAATAACAGCATACTGTATTGTGAATACAGACCATAGGTGCAGGTCAAAGTAAATAATTTCTCTCCGCATGTAAAGCTGGACCTTCAAAAATTAAGACACAGCACAAGGTAAATAATGAAGATATTGTATAAATGTGAAGAAATTCTCCTAAGCGTTACATAACCACAGTCTGATCAGGTTTTCAACATGTAAAAAAATATTCTAAAATTAAATAACCAACATTTCTTCATAAACATTATGAACAGATGCATTACACTCAGCAGGGCCATTCTGTGACCTGACAACTCAAAACTCCACATCAGCCTCAAAAGTCAACCGAAAGTTTAATTTATGGCTTGTGAATGTGTTAGTGAAACCTCTGCTAGCCATAACCTCAACACTGCCTTCACTCTGTGGTGTTACTATGATTTAAACATACAGTAAATAGAAATAAATCATTTAATTTATACTCATGAAACCATTATTCCAACTTCTATTTTAATGACAAACTCTTTAATGCAAAATTGTACTGTCCACTCCACAGAAAGCAATGGCTTATTCATGTCACCGTTCTTTCCCAACACACCTGCAGACAGAAAACCCCAGTGAAATTAACTATGCACAAATACATTCCTGTGTGTGTGTATGTGGGGGGGGGGGGGGGTATTTAAAAATGTACACAGTGAGGTGTGAAAGAATCAGTGTATTCAGTTAAAAGTTGTAGGCTGCTACTGTCCAGTAGAAAGACATCAAACTCAACCCTGAGGGCCCCACAACCCTGTGAGCCAGCTCTGCACTGTAGTACAAGTTGTTTACTAGGGTAGGAGGAGACTGGTATTACAGGACACTCCAGTATCAGAGAAAAATTGATTTAGGAGTACAAGTACAACCTAGATGAACACTCTTTGCAGCTGCATACCGTACAAGCGATGCTCAGAGGTCAATCTTCTCAGGAAGCACTGAGACATTGCTATTGGAAGAGGATGGAAAGGAGTCCATGTCAGACTGGCCAGGGGCCTCTCTGTAGACCGACTCAAACATCTCCTCAGAATCTGTGAGGGATAGTGCAACATCAGCAGGGCCAGCTGCAGCAGGTGGTCTGGGCTGTGGGTTCTGGACTACATGCTGCTGCTCCAGTCTCTCCTGTTCCACATGGCGTCTCCCTCTCCGCCTTCCCAAGACCTTCACATAGTTGGCAGGGACCAGACCTGTGGACTGCCCATCCACGCTGGCCAAGAGCCAACCACGGATTCTGGGCTGTTGCTCTAAAATGGTGGAAAAGCATTGCAACAGTGTCATTGTGATGGAAGAACATCCACAGCATTATTCTTATAGCCAAACAAGCTCCTCTGCCTGTCCACCTCCACCTCCTTCTTCTGCACCTTTACAATTTGTCCCCAGACCCTGAGTTCTAGGGTGACTGAAGGAGGACACAATCATTCATACAGTCATCAGCCAGACAAACACTACTATCCTACAAGTCATAATCACAACATCTCTCACTGGCACAACTCCTCAGAGTGATGAAGAGTGTGTAGATGGGAACACACATTTTGTTGTTTTGTTTAATCTCCCCCTTTTCCCCCTGTAACTGCCTGACGAGTGAAGATTACAATGTGTTCATCTGAGCCCACAGCTGGTAAGGCCTTAGATAAATGTAAGATTTTGTTAAAGATTAAAAAAACAACACCTTTTAACAGCATATTAAACACCATTTTTTTTTTGTATTTTTATAACAATCCTGACAGGGCAAAACAGCCTTTTCCTGGGACATCAAGACACTGCAATGCTTCAGTTGCGGCTAAAAGCATGAGTTTTGCTTTCCAGCCAAATGAGCAATCCTTCGGTGGATGACAAAAGAGCATTTCAGCAGATATACACACACCGTATCCTTGCCACAAAGCCATCTGCATGTGCTACTTCACCTTGAATGTAGCAGAGGATATAAAATCCCTTCAGTCCCACCTCCACCTCCCTGCCAAAAACTCTTACCCTTGGGCGCCAGGTTCAACATGTCACCAGCCTGGATGGAGATCTCCTCCTCAGATGCCGCAGTGAAGTCAAACTCTGCTCTGGCCACCACATGGTCATCATCTCCACTGGCCCAGTTTGTGGCTGTACAGGGACAGCACGTCAGGTTTCAGCAGGAAATGTATCACTAGATCCCACTGGATTCAACAGTAAGATCAATAAAAAAGGTCCTTCATGGTGTGTGATCAATTATCAGCTGACCGTAGCAGGAAAAGCCAAAATTAATCAGTGTGAAACAACAAGACCCCATCGGTTTCCTACCAAAGCTCACCTGTTTCCTCCGAACCCTCAGAAGAGCTCAGAAGCTTCCAGATAAGATACGGACCCCCTAGGATGACTGCGAAGAAGAGGAAGATAGGCCAGGACTTGACAGAGTTGGAAGCTGGGTCGTCCGTTCCAAGACCCCCTGTAGCAACCGTCGAGCCTACGCTGTCAGCCCACAGATCGTCCGCCTCAGAGTCACGTCGGAGGCCCAGCATCCTCTGCAGCCGGCGGTAGAGGAAGCGGAGAGAACGCACGAGGGCAAAAGCCGACAGAACCTTGGTGAAGTGGACCCGGAGGCGGGAGAAGTGGTTGGCCACGTCAAGGACAGCACGGAAGCTGTTGTACACGGCGGAGAAGGTGGCGTCCAACATCATGCTGACGGACGAGAAGGCGTGTACGATGCTCTCGATGGACTGGAAGGCGCCACGGCTGCTCTCCTCTGCCTGCTGCACGAAGCGGCTCGGCGGCGCATCCTCCATGCGAAAGCGACCGTATCCCAGACCGCTGCCCACACCATACCCCCCATATCCGTAGGGAGAGTATCCACCAAAAATAGAGCTGCCATAGGGGCTGTACGCGGACGAGAAGGAACTGTATCCAGGACGGTACGCAGACACCGTGCCCCCCGACTGCTGGGCTGGCCGAAGAGGGACTGGGGGTGCTAACCGGGTCAGAACCGGAGGTCCAGGTCTTGATAGCCCAGCAGAGCCAAACTCCGCTGACCTGTCGACATGACAGTAAGAAAATTTAAGGTAAGGTTAAACAACGAGTATGGGTTTCAAATTCCGAGGCCTGAAAAAGGTTGGACATTGACCTCATACGGGAACCAAAATGGATTTTATCTGCATCTTTAACCATATGGAGTGTATAGTGTGCAGCTCACGGACAAATAAACACTTATTATGAACGTTAAGGAACGTAAAACAAGGAAAATGACGGAAAATTAACAGCTGAAAACAAAGTTAGTTGATAAGCAATATGGAAAATGAAGACCAATAGAGTCCTCAAGGCGACGTTAGAGTGACCGACATGCAACATAAACACCTGAAGTGAAAGACTGACTTTGTGAAATCTGTCGCTTGTTTACTTTTAACCCGATACTAATATTAACTGACAACTAGTCACACCAAATGAACAACCCCAACGAACTGTAGAAACAGCAAAACAAATTCTGGAGCTGCAGCAACTGTCCTGTTTTGTAACTCGACAACTGAGGGAATTATTAACCCGGTTCTCCGCAGGCCCGAGGCATCGGCAGCTAGCTATAGCGATAACTACAGCGGGTGAAAACCGTGCTTCAAGTGAGTAAACTGAGGTAAAGTGAGGTACCGATAGTTGGCCGGAGCAGGAATAGTGCCCGGAGCCCGTTTCTCCCACGGTTTCAGCGGAGGCTGCGACGCCATCCCAGCGAAAATACAGTACGACCGCTTTCCACCCCAAGGGGCACAGTTCTGCGGAAGAAATGCGGAGCCAGCGCAACCAGCGGGCGGCTCCAGACCCGACTAATAAATCAACGAATCGTTCGGCTTGTAACGTAGGATGCCACGGAATAATTTTACATTTTGCCGGATCACACAGCTTTAGCTGAAGTCTAAAATCTAGACATCTAGAATCTAGAATCTTCAGGGCATTTATATACATTTTTCACTTTAATAAATCTCCATTCAGTGTATTATAATCAAAATATCTGCTCTTGATTACCCATGCCTACGGAAGTAAAATACCGCGGCGGTTATACAAACGCAGGCGGAATCTGTCGGTGTGCTGAAGTCTTGGTAGTCTTTCGAGATTCATAGTTTGTTCAATTTTAATGTTCTCTCTCTGTGAAGGAAAAACTAATGCCCGCATCTTTTTTTTTCCACTCGATCTTGAGTATTAAACACGAGAGCTGGTTGAGTAGGGAATCCAACAATTGTTGCATTCGACGCGCAATCCTCTTTTTCAGACAGATAGTTCATATACTTTTGCATTATAAAATGTACAAATGTAAAAAGTGCAACTTTATCAATGGCCACTAGGTGGCAATGTAGTCTTGCGTAGTTAATTCTGCCGTTCCACGTGCTCCGGAACCATGGTATTTTTGTCTCAATGTCCAGTAAACTATTCATCCATCCATTGTCTATGACCGCTTATTCATACTCAGAGTTGCGTTGGCAGAATTACCAGGTGCTATGAAGCTACTACAACTGTTTGGACTGTGGGAGGTAACCAGAGCACCTGGATGAAACCTACAGACAAGGAAAGAACACATAAATCAACTTCAATCCACTCAGACTGAGCTGGATTCAAGCCTACACCCAAACAGTGAAGGTACCACCACCATGCTTCCCTTCTCCAATAAACCAGCATTTGTTTATTTACAGATCATTAGTTTTCCAGAGAATCAACAGTAGATGTCCAAATTGCACAGCCAAGCAGAGCTGTGTGAAAATAACTGAACTCTGAGACCTCTAACTTGGTCTTCAGAGTTCACGCACATCTACATCCAAATTTTTGCAGAGTTCGCAGGTTCTGTTATTTTACCTGCGTTTCACCTATGTGTTTGTGATCAGTGTTTTGTTTTTGTCTTGAGGTGTAATAAATACATAGCATAATGAGAGTCAAATAAAGGATCCTGGTACGGTATTTATAGTGCCTTGTAACAAAAAAAAGAGAAAGAATGCATTGTTGCGGCATGTACTTCCTATCTGTGTGCAGTTATTAAAAGCAGAAGTAAAGGATGGGATTGCAGGCAACCTCAGTGGGGGGCTGGGCTGGTGGCTAAGCTCATGAGGAAGAACTGCCAGTTCCACATTGATGCTCCACAGCCTCCCGCAGGCACACTTTACATCCGTAGCCCAGCTCCGCAGGTGGGCGTGCAGGTCACGGGTTGGAGCCCACTTTGCACCAGGACCTTTAGCGCTTGGCCTACTCCCACTTGAACCCTTTTCTGTTCCATAGTGATTGACGTCTGTCATTCCACCCACTCTCGCTCTGGCATTCAACAGTGTATGCTCTGCATGGGCACGTGTGGTGTGTGCACAGTGGGAGGCACGGCCCACGGTGCTACTAAAGGCTCCTCCAAGTCACACGTTAGTCTCTATGCCAACATGCATCAAGGACACACACAGTGTAACCAGTGTAAGTCAGTGGCTGCTGCTCTGATTATGTGCTGCATGTTTCTAAACATGAGCTCCTCACTTCCTCTTTCTGCCTACTGCCTATATAGAGGAGGAAGTGAGGTAGGCCGCCGCGGCTGTACTCGACGATCACGCGCTCACCAGGGTTGCAACCTAGAGTTTAGTGTGAAGCACACCTTCATGGTGATCCACAGCTACTGCTAAGACTGAGCCCTGCACTTCCTTTTTAAACAAACACAAATATGTTGAGGAGATAGTGAGATTGTATGAGAGAAGTTATTATACACAAGTATGAACTCATCTATTGCAGATGTTTCAGTATGGCAGTCTGTCAGAACTCTGGGACACACTTTAGCAAAGCAATCTAACCTCTGACCCATGAGGAGAAACCCTGGGAAATCTGTGATGATGATGATGATGATGATGATGATGATGATTATGTTGGCTGTACAATGAAGGTAGAGCAACAAACCTTTTCCAAACTTAACCTCCCAGATCAGAGAAACATTACACACATATGATCATATTTAATAATTGGGACAGCATAATGAATGGGTCCTTCACTATTTTACACCTTTAGGTGTCAATATAGGGAGAAAATACCAGATGTGATCAGAGAAAACATCACGTTTTGCCTCTGTCATTGCGACTCATGCCAGCTCAGTCACACCTAATGGTGATCTAGAATCCAAATGTCAGATATTGCCTGACGCTGGGATTTTCTTGTCCATTCTTCAACTGTTATCCCAACATTCAGTTCTCACACAAAGTAAACTTATGGCTACATCTCAAAGATAAATGATCATCATAAACAAGTGAAAAGGTTTTTTAAATAGAGATTTAAAACAGTTTTAAAACAAGTGCAGTCAGATGATATCAACTCTTGAATGTGCTGGGTGGGTTTTGTGGGTTAGAAAAGCACTCAAAGCTGACACAGTTGTTTATCACTTTCGCTTTGACTTAGTTTTGCAGCCACATTGCAGTGTATGTCTGTGTTTGTGCTGCTGGGTAAATCTGTGTTTTAACAGCATCGGAAAACACAGTGTCGTGTACCTTTTATTAATACTGTACTACTGTACTATCAATACTTTTGAACACGGGGATTTTAAGTCCAGGTGAAATGTGTTTTTATTAGCTTTTATTTAGAAATCCCACGTGGGCAGTTTCTTGAGGACAGGAAGCCTCGTCTCTATATAAAACTACTATTCACAACTCTTGAATAGGAAAAACATATAGGTGGACGGATGTGTGATCACCGGTAATCGGATGGCTTTCAAACTACTCACTAAAAAACAGTAAGTTGTGATAACCTACTACATCCTCCTCCCATTCATTTGGAAATAGATACCCAGTTTAGCTTAATTTCTAACCATTAAGGGATATTGAACTACTGATGGACTTATCGTATTTTGGCATTGACATCTCTCATCTTAAAGCATGAAGCTTTTCCCACAGAGCCACCATATAGCTCCAAAGAACAGGTACACCTGAATGAGGCATCTAATGTTTGCAAAACATTATGCTGTTTGATGTTAAATGAAAAAGTTGCCATCTTGTTTTGTTATTGACAGGTGATGCCTTCCTGGAGCCACAGAATTATGATGTACAATTAGGAGTGAACCCAAGTAAGGCAGCCTTTTTTGTCAACAGGATGCTTTCATGAGACATTTATTTTTCCCCTTTATAGAGTCATCGAGGGAAATATTTCCTCTTCTGACATATGTTGAAAGTATGAAAGCACAAGAAAAAAAACACATTGTGATCTGACACTGACAAGGCCACACAGACTTTTTATTTTGAATGGTGGAAGAGAAACTGCAGATAATTCAAGGCAAACACATAGAATACAGTCAATATGGTGTGCAGACATCCCTGTGAGAAGATGCTGCTCGTGGCACTTCCTCAAAATTATTCTAGCCATCAGTACATATACATTTATTCATTTATCAGACACTTTAATACATAACTGATAGCAAAAAATGTGCTTGAACTAAACAGACAACAAACTTCAATAACAAACACAGGATGATCAACACTTGTTGATCAAACACAGCCATGTTGCACGTTCACATCCGTGAAATAACTGCATATAGAAGTGACATACAAACGGCAAATACATCGATAACTATAGCAGATGGTGCTGGACTCATTTATGGAGCTGTCAGAGATCAGGAGAGGAATGGGTTTGAGATCCTTTTTGAATGCTAGCAGGGTTTCAGCAGCTCTGAGGGAGAGAGGGAGCTCATTCCACCCCATCAGTGACGAAAATAAGAACCTTCAGACTTCTAGTACTGGACCCCTTGTGACTGGCACCACTAAGCGGCCAGACTTTAACCTGAGGAAGTGGATAAGAAAACAAGCAGAACTGGTGCTAAACTGCAAAATCACGATCCTTTAATAAAGCAGATGCTGTGTTCCAGCTATAAAATTTTGAGAGGAAGGTTGTTTGTGGCTGATGTGTCATTAAATCCAGGCCCAGCGAGGACAGCTTTATTAGGCTGTGTATCATAATGTTGTTTCTCCCTGAAACCTTTTGTTTCATGTTCTGCCTCAAAACAGTTTACTTTACCTTGCAAAGTACATGTGGGCAACACAAATCTGACTGTATTAGCTCACATTGCCTTCAGCACACACAAGAGTGGTGATTGATAGTCTGGTGAAGGAAATATCAGTGCTGAACACTCATGACTGGATGGAGCCCCTGTAGAAGAAATTCAGTTGTGAAACAGCTAACCTTTTTCCACAGGTTAGAACAGAGATGTCGGTCCAGATGGGTTTCCACATCTGCAGACTGAGCATCTTACACCAGGCCAAACTGACGGTGCTGGTGTTTTGGAGTTCCTTTGAAGCACGTCGCTCTGAGGTCATACTGTCGGCTGTTTCAGACGCCTCCGAGAACAGCTTTCTCCGTGCTCTGATGCCTGTGGCAGAGATAAAGGAGACCAGTTTCCGCTGCCAAACTCGCTCAGGCTGGTTTCTCAGCATTGTGGGAATGCCTCTGGTTCTTTAAGGAAAACACACGTCACACAGATGACGTTTTGAGTCTGTAAAAGCTTTTTGGTCTAAGAGCAAAGGAAGCCAGTGTAGCTCTCGACAAGGTCCGGCAGCCACTGCTCTGTCTTGTTCAAACCAGATCTGCCGATAAACACCCGCCTTTCTGGGTTGCCTGTTTTATATCTTATGTGATCAGCCTGTATTATACGTTTACTTTTCCATTCACAAACTAACAAAAACACAGCCTAAAACAAATATGCAATGTGTGACATAGGACTTGCTGACCCCAGAAATCTTAATTTTCAATGAACCCCACAAATAAATAACCATTAAGAACTGGAATATTTGAGAGCTTAGCAGCATTTACTCTTAAAAAGTAATAATAATGATAACTTGGGCTTTCTTCAGCCGGAACTGCCAACCTAAAGATGCTAGGGAACCCCCCCACCACCACCACCACCACCCCCAGTCACCTTCAGATCTAGATATTTAAGATTAATTTCAAATTATGTGTTGGCATGCTTCCCCTATTCTCCATTTCTCTCTCATCATTTGTTTTACTTTCTCCATTGTAATCTCTTTGTAGGAGTTTGCTTCTTCGTTCTATTTTTTCTGTGCTGACTCTTTATATACTGTAAATTGTCATTTTTACTATAATAAATAAACAGTATACACTATATATGTGAGTGTGTGTATCCCTATATATCCCTGGTGGCCTAGTGGCACTGTCATCATTGTGATCCCAGTTTAGGTGCTGGTCAGGGAATATCCTTAACATTACTCTGTTAGCAGCCAGTTATAAACTTATTTAATGTAACAGGGAATTTGTACTGGTAACTTAGGTACTTGAGTGATTATTGACTATTGTCCAGACCACAGTAGCAGCTGTCCGTTTGATATCCCAGAATGACACAGCCCATGGAGGATACCCTGGATAGGATGCCAGTCAGTCACACAGTATAGTAAGATAGTGTACTGATGCACTGGGAGTGGTTACAGCAGGCGAGGTAAACTGGATGGTATCCAGGGAGAGGGTGAGAGGGCTTGGTGGTACCCACACCTGGTTGGAAGATGGAAATCCTTGGACCATGCTGTGTGATGCTACCATGGAGTGCTGGGAGTTGCGGGGATATGCTGAGCTGTTGTAGGATGCGGCCGGAATCTGAGACATCAAGTTGGACACCAAGGGCTTCATGAACATATTATGTGGCTCTGCAGGACTAAAAATGTGCAATATGAAGAGATCAAAGAGGGAGAAACACTCAAGAAAACTGAAGGAAAGGGGAGATTGCATTTAGAGGTCACGCCATTTGCAGAACACACATCTACATATTTGGCTTTCAAACCTTTTTTCATGGGGGTCATCGCAGGATTCCGTCCCAAGACCTGTATCCTTCTATGTATTAATAGTGTATGTCAACAGTAACCCTAACCCTATTTATCTTTAATTTTGTTGCTATTACTCCCTGTATGTCCACATTACTTAGATATGTTCATATAGATATATTCCTGTAACTGTGCCATTTTTAGAGTTTGTATATGATTTATTACGTCTTCTTCAAGCTCCATTCTTATATTGTATCCAGAGACTTTGATGCAGTTCTGTATTTTCAATTTGCTTCCAGTGCATGGATTCCATGCATGAAAATGTTCCTCTTTATCTTTTTTCTTACAGTAAACACTTTGAGAAGTTGCTTTTAAAGGTGTTTTATGCAATAATTATTATAATAAAACACAAGATTTAGTTGGCCCTCAAGGACCAGCCAAGATGTAGCCTGTGGGGGAACTGTGACTTCTGATGCAAGAAGCACATCAAGCTTGAATTTGGTTTTGGTGTACACAGACAAACACACACACCCACCCACCCACACACAGTGGAGTGGTAGAGGAAGTGGCAGTCTGATGGCTGCCTCTTCAGCTAAAATGCCTCCTTGCAGTACCCTTGAAGAAGCTATAAACCATAAACTCCATACTCTACACAGTGGAAGCATCGGCATATCAGTGCATATAATTAGAAAAATTTTGACTTTAGGAAACTCTGTGGATTAAGATCTTTTTGACCATTTTTGGAATTAAAAGATGGAAAAGGAAAAAAATGTATGAAAAATGTTTATTGAGAAATAATTGTAGCCTGCTAAATTGTCAATTACACATTAAATATAGTTATTGCTTCTTTAAGATAGAGATTTAATTTACAAATCAAGACGCACACAAAACTTTAAGAAATAGTTACAAAAAACATTTTTGATATTCATCAGAGAAGCAGAACCGCCATGAGTGAGAAGCAGTAAGTGTGCAGTGGACACAGTGGCGTCTGGCACTAAACTGTCCGTGAACTTGTCCACCAGCCCACCATAGAGGTTCCCCCGTGAGTTACACCTTGTGGGCCAGGAGTGTAAAACTGCTTCTGTGTTGAAAAGATGCCCAGAAAACTCCCGAACTCTTTTTGGAAAAAGATTCAACATGACATCGCCATTAGAGGGGAACCAATCCTCGTTTCACTTCTCCTTCTCAAATGGATGTATGCCTGTCAGTTTGTCTCACCACTTCGGTATGTTTTACACCTTAGATACAATGCCAGGTGGCTTGGAGTTGTGCAGAAACACACACACACTAACCCAAACAGTCTGATCAAGTGTTCCTGTAATCGTAATTGACCTTGAAATCTGTTTGGTGTTGGGTGTTCTTTGAGGGTTGGAGGAGTCCTTGCGGTCAGAACAGGACACCAGGTCCAGGAGCAGCCCGAAACAACCCACTTAGACCAAGTGGTTGAAACTCGAGCCAGGTTAGCACCGGTCAGTGTGCTCTTCCTCTCAGGAAGCTGCAAGAAACCTACAAGAACCACATTCATTCCGTGAAGTAGGATGCCCAGTTGATGGAGTCGTAGCGGTCCTCTGTTCCGGCCCCATTGCCAAAGTTATTGTGTAGAGTAAGACCAGGACTGCTGACGTTCTCGCCCCTAGCCTGTCTCAGGGCCTCCAGGGCTCCTCCGTTGGTCTGAGCAGGCACCAGGGGGGT
Source organism: Heterotis niloticus (assembly GCA_018136845.1). Classification (NCBI taxonomy): domain Eukaryota; kingdom Metazoa; phylum Chordata; class Actinopteri; order Osteoglossiformes; family Osteoglossidae; genus Heterotis; species Heterotis niloticus. The sequence goes on from CM030889.1 coordinate 11,596,108, forward strand.
GTAAGACTGTACACAGGTGGATGAGGACATCAAGGTCACATTATGGTTCACATTCGGTCGCGAAGTGGGCACCTCCTGTTTGGGCTGGAATACTGGTTGGGGGGCAAAGGGCTGCAGAATTTCCTCCTTCTCCATAAAGTGCATAAACTCCATGGTCATGGGGATGGGGGGGCAGCCAGCACCGTTCAGAGATTGCTGTGGAGGTGGGACACTGTAGCTAGGCCAGGAGGGCTGCATGGCTCTGTCAGAATCAGGTTCCTTCATAGGGACCACGGAGTGGGGTGGCTGCTGCTGAGAAGCCCAAGCTTGGGGTTCGGGAAGTTGGGATTCTCCCATGAGGCACTGTAGGTCCCCTTCCATCAGCTGCGGCAAACTGGGACCATGCTCTTCCCCCACTCCATCCGGGAAGGATGCACTTGGAGTGGTTATAGCAGGCGAGTTAAACTGGATGGTGTCCAGGGAGAGGGTGGGGGGGTTTGGTGGTACCCACACCTGGTTGGAAGATGGCAATCCTTGGACCATGCTGTGTGATGCTACCATGGAGTGCTGGGAGGTGCGGTGATATGCTGAGCTGTTGTAGGATGCAGCTGGAGTCTGAGACATCAAGTTGGACACCAAGGGCTTCATGAACATATTATGTGGCTCTGCAGGACAAAAAATGTGCAATATGAAGAGATCAAAGAGGGAGAAACACTCAAGAAAACTGAAGGAAAGGGGAGATTGCATTTAGAGGTCACGCCATTTGCAGAACACACATCTACATATTTGGCTTTCAAACCTTTTTTCATGGGGGTCATCGCAGGATTCCGTCCCAAGACCTTCACTCTGTTTCCTGCTGTGAGAGAGAGAGAGTTTATACATTAGTTCTCGTGTTGCTGACAGGTGAATCACCACAATTTGTCTTGCCCAGTGATCCTCACCTGGAAGAGATGGCAAAACCTTCATGAGCTCCTGCCGCCTTCGTTTCTTCTCCTGACAGCCGTAGGGATCTGCAATGTGTATGCACACATGCACATACCAGCAAATAAGTAACCAAAGGACAAGTGTGGCATTGAGAGCGATGCAATCCCAGAAGTCCACTGTTCATGAAGTAACAGCATCCACTCGGCTTAAATCTAAAAGGATCACACTTTGTCAGATAAAGGGCATCCTGCACAGGACCCCCTCATCTCTTACCTTTGTCATCTGGCAGATAGCGGAATTCCATGGGCTCACTGACTTCCTGGTCTGAGGGACGGCGCAGCTGCATGTGAACGGTCACAGGGGATGTAATGGATGGGTCAAAGTATGGAGGGGTCTTGAAGACAATGGCCACCTGCCTATGGACATCAGCCTGTGAAAAGGAGCCCTTGGCCTCCCAGGTCTGAGTGAAGAAACGCACCTCAATGTCATCTGCAGAGGAATGAAGATGGAAGGATGGGTGGACAGATTGATCAATGTGATCAGATGGCTGGGCAGTGAAAATGGATTTAACATTGCATTTCATGAAGAGACAAGAGATGGATGGATGGATAGACGATGGATGGATGAAAAAATTATTATTTTTAATTCCTTTCAGCTGCAGTTCTACTCATGGTAGTTGAAGGAAACACTGTTTTTCACCTCTATGTGCAGTCAGATGCTCTCCAATTCCACCTAAACTGACCTTTTTGCACCTTGTCACAGAGCAGGAAGATCTCATCGCCACCCTTCACGCTGCCACTGTTCTTGTTCACACGACAAATGCGCAGCTCTGCCGTGTTGGGAGCCCCTGGAGTATCAAGGAAGAAGTCAAAGGTCATGTAAATGGGGAGCAACAATCACAGAACCCCATCAACCTTGGTTTCAGTGAAGACCTTGAGAATCCTGGCCATAAGATGGCATCCATTTTAAGATGCGCTCTAGTTTCAGAGATACATCATCACAAAAAAGAAGAAAAAATATTGATACCTTAGGAAATATATCAAACAAATCACAAAAACAGTAATAATAAGGGTTTACTGTTTAAACTTTTTATTGTGTAACACTTTAATTTTTAACTAATAATGGAAAAAGACGAAATGCAAAAACAAATGAACAAAAACCCAGGTCTCCAGCAACAAATGTCTGTTTTATGTGTAGAAAAGGTATGCGGTGCAGCTGTATTTCCATGTTTATCTGTGTACAAAATAACTGTCTGTCTCAATACGGCATCTGTCTAATCTGTGGGAAGAGATCTGAAGCGGGTCCAGATTTAGGTGTGGTTTTAGCATCAGACAGAACTACACTGAAGTCAGATGGAATCCATGATTCTGAGATGGGGCTGGTTTTACGACACATCCCGATTTTCAAGACATTGAAATGTGAAAAGATGTGGCTGTTTGAATAAAAGAAATAGTTATTACATATTTGCACCACTGTAGTGGCAAACGTTTGGTACGATGCTGAAAGAGGACATTTGCATTGGATTTTTTTTTGTATGACCACTTTCTCCATCCCTGTTCATCTCCTGCATCCATGATGGCCTGCAGCAGGACAGAGGTACAGTTGTGTCTTGAACTGCATGAATGAAAAGCCTTTCTAGATGGGGGATGGAGTACAACAGAAAGCACTGGACTATGCTAAACCAAATTAGACCACCAGCTCACAGGCACAGCAAGGTTACGCCACTCCAGCATGTCTGGGCTGACATGGAGGGTCTCAAATGTCAACTGAGGCTTTCGGACGAGGAAGTGCCAGCATGTGTTTGGAGAGATTTAGAGCAAAAGGGGAAGTGCTGTGTGTTCCTCTTTTGCAGGGAGTGAGGGACTATACCATAGTGTGAGTGCTACATCAAGATGGTGCTTGGCGCCAGTCCCAAATCCAATATTGGAGAGAGGGTGTCCTAACTTCAACTACAGAATCTGCACAGCGCTACCTACTGTTGTTAACAATTATTCACACCTTTGTTGAAAGCAGCTTACAGTGTAAGGTTTATATATAGAGCAACTTGCAGTGATTTACCCAATTCAGGGTAAGTACCTTGATCAAGGCTACTACAGCTGTAGGATGGGAACTCAGGTCTTCAGACTCAGTCCTAGACTGAATTTGGCCACAGACAGGAGGCTCTACTTACGGTTGTCGTAGATGGGGTTTGAGACAATGGGGCTCAGTGCCCGTGTGTAATGTCCCACGTGGTCCGGCAGGAAGACCTGGAAGCAGAGCCGCACCACGTTGAGGTCATATTCCTCTGTCTGCAGCAGTTGCTCACGGTGCACTGCGGGAACATGGCCACCATGAGAACCAAAACACAGTACGATGGATGCAAGACAGCATTTCACAGGTAACTACAGGACACAATGAATGACATCACTGGACACGTCTGGACTGGGTAGGAATCTTGATTCAAAGGAGAGGGCTTTTCTGCGCCCTGGCTGAGAGAGAGAAAGAAAGGGGAAAACAGAACAGAAGAAGAGTGCAAGTAGGGGAGACTCCAGGACAGGCATGATGATGAGGTGCCTCATCAAGGTGCCGGCAAGCCACCGCAGCAAGATAGTTGTGCCCATCGCTGCTCTGCTTCCACGCTGCAGGACCAACACATCCACATATGAGGTATTTGGGGAGCCTTTCGTCTTCACGTACAACCAGACCACCTACAACTGAGGTCATTAGGCACTTGCTAATGTCAGGCTGAGGAGCAGAAACACCTTCAGGCCCCTTGCAGTAATGCAGAGAGTGACGTAGACAGCAGCCCCCAGACCACGGGCCAAACCTCAACCGCAGGAGGGTGTCAAGAGTGAAAGCAAGAGAAGGAGAGAGCAGGTGGTACAGCGACAGTTTAAAGGTTTCTGGTATAGAGCAACAGAGTGACGCTGTTCATGGAATGGAGGCGGAGCCTCGGGGGCGGGTGTGAGCACTCCGTGGGACTAGGTATTGCACTTCTCACCTTCCACCCTTCTGGCAACTCACATTGTGACTTTTGCCCTTTCTTGTCCTCATTTCATTGTCCCTTTCTTGTGGTGCTGCTATGGTGATGTTAGATTGCTCTGGGAAACAGCAGGGGAGGAATCCTTTCTCATAACTCAGCCCCATGTGTGGGGCTTCAAATGGTCACTGGTCACTACCTGACAGAACTGCTCAAATCACTGAGGACCCAGACCACTGGGATCTGCGGACCAGTTCAGGCATATGATTCCCTCAACATGTATTCGCACGCACGGATGTTACAGCCTGAGCAACGCAGCATGACCACAATAAAATACGGTTCTTCAAGGTTTCACAATTGAGATAGGAGCGATGCTGTGACTCATGGGGGACAGATCCCACGCAGAGCTGTTTTCAGGCACCCATCAACACTGTCCCTCAACATGAGATGAAACGTTACTAAGGAACAGAGAAACAACTACAATCTGCAACTCAATGGAGGCACCGAGCAAAGATCTGTCCAGCAGAATAGATGGTTAATCCTTGTGCTTAAAGAGGAAGTGTCGTGGGGGGTGGGACCTTGAGGACTCATATTTGCAACCTCTGCATTAAAACAAACAAAAAACATGCAGTTTATCTAATCAAAAACCAGTTCAAAAGTATACATAAAAACATGACAAATGCATTAAGTGCACAGCATGCCACTATGGGACGGCAGTATGTTTTATTAACTTAAAACGGTCTTTCTGGTCTAGTTCCATTCATGGGCTATGGTCACATTGGGAACCAGTGGTTACGAAGCAACCGTGCCAGGTGATGCAACGCCAATCTCGTGGGACGTGTATGGCTTTCGGGAAGTTGGTCGCTCAGCTCTCTCTGCTGCAGGAAGCAGCTGGGTTTCGCTGCAGAAGTGAGACGGGACCTTTCTTCATCAGCCCCCCAGAAGGATCGGTACGCGGCACTCTCCTCAGGCGCCATGTTCAGTCACACCCCGCCTGCTTCTCGGTTCCTCTTTTTCTTAGACTCCTTTTGTGTGGACGCCCAACACTGGTTTCCCATCACATTTCGATCAAATTCCTTTGGTGCCATTTTTACCGTATTGTAACACGGTAATGAGATGCACTTAAAGGCTTATTATTGGAAGCAATCATCAGCGCCAAACAATGTAGTCAGATTTAGCACTGAACTGTGACCCGGGTGAAAACAGCACCTCCTGCCTTTAAGGGAACCAGAGGGTAACGTGCGATGCTACAAACAGCAGGACAGGTAAACAGGATTGGCCAGGTAGCAGCATGCAAGCCAGGTATCAACTCAGCTTTAGATGATAAAATTTGTCCCCAGTTTCATAGCCAGGGAGAAAAAAGGTTTCCAGCGCCTGTGAAGTTTCTTTGTGTTGAAAGGATATAGAAGAGACGCTGCAGTCAGTCTGTATAGGATCTGTGTAATTCCTGTATCGTGTATTGTGATCGGTAGTGAGGTGTTGAGTGGACGAGGACCCTCACCGTTGAATGGGTTGATGCAGCGATTCACTCTCTGCATGATAGCATCCTTCACTTCCCTTCTCCTAACGCACTGGATGCCCAGGTTCTGGAAGCTGGAACACAAACGTACCGTGGTCAGATCTTGTCTCACACGCAGCAACAAGGGTGCGAACTACGTACGTTTGAACTACAGCTAAGATGAGAGGACGGCTGTAGCTGAATGCTTTGAGGGACATGGCATCTGGCTGCCTGCCACCTAATGAGCGAGACATCCCTGTCATTCACTTGGGGAATCCCCGGTGCTCGCTGCAGAGCCCTGGGCTGTGTGTGGGTGGGGAAAGTGAGAGCATCACAACAAGGCATGTGCATCCTTCAGGAGGCTAGGGAATCCTTAGCCAGATGGCTGCTCACATTTACACTGCAGCGGTGGCCCAAAAACACACCACCATCTTCTTTATATGAACACAAACATATACAAAGCTTGTATGTATGACAGATGAGGGTATGACGGGATGAATCAGTGACAGTCAAAGATGACTAAATAGTAAATAAAATGTAAAAGTTACCTGTGGGTAGCATACCTCTGAAATATGTTTAAGTTTAGCAATACACATTTAAAATATGCAAATTTTAAATGGGCATTAGGGTGAGTAGAGCTTAGATTTGCTGCCTTTGGATTCAAACAATCTAAGTTTGAATTCAACCTCCTGCTGTTGTACCACTGATCAAGGTACGATCACAATAAAAATTGCCCTCGTGTATAAACGGGTAAATCAGTGGTCAGCTAAATAAATAACTGTAATAAGTTGTTTGGGTTAAATGTTTTCATATGTTTCGCTGTATTGCATAGACAGGTTGTTGGAGACTTACGCAATGACCTTGCGGTCAGGCCCAAAGTCAGCCTCATAGTAGCCATCCCTGCAGTCCTTGCCAACTAGGTCATGGGGGTGTGGCCTGTATGGCTCGTTCTTCGTCACCAGGGAAACACGCACCTTGCCTTTCCCACTGTAGTTGAGAATCTGCAAAAGAATGGATGCCGTAACAAAGGGCAAAGGCAGCCGTCACGTGAAACTGTCCTTTTGTGGAAAGTGGGGAAGCTGAGGCACATTCGTCGTGTGACCAAAACTTCTAACACACACACACACACGGATATATGCACACAGATGCCAGTATTCAGCCAGAGTGTGTTGCTGGTGGAAATGTGTTTCTGTGTCAAACTTAGGCCGAGGACACAAAGATGCAGCAGTTTTCTGTGGGCCTTTCCCTGTGAGCAGGACCCAACCGCACTTGCGACCCCCAGTGGGGCACACCTGGCACACGGGCATCTTCTGATGAATCTTGCAAGCATCAAAACTGGAGCGTGGTCATGGCATGAGCAAGCAATTTCTCATCAGCAACCACAACAACCACAGAACAGAAAAAGCATACCTGGTTTTACACATTCACATGCACACGCACCCTGCACCGAAAGATCATGTTTGTCTGCTTTGAGTGACACACTTGCCAATGCACTCAATGCACAGCTACCCTTCACTACCATTTAGTCCTTACTTTATCTGGAGTTTTTATGGCAACGTCAAACTGCCACAAATGTATGTTTAGTGTGAAAGCATCAATGGTCCTCTTGGAGCGAGTTCAGTTCCTTATAAGCTGTAATAGCTAACAAACAGACCGTGGTGAGGGGTGACACTCATTCTCCAAAACTGCAAGAAACTCAGCTCCAAGCTAACTGAGAGAAGATAGGCGGGGCTTCCTACACACCTGAATGCTGGGGTAGGTCCTGTTGTTGTCGGTGCTCGTCTTCCCTGGGATGCTGCCGGCCGAACGGCCCTCGCACTTATACCGAAAGCGCATGCCCCTCTGCTTGGGTTCCTCGAAGATCTGCACGCAAGGTTCTCCCACTGGCCACACGGAGGCATAGTTATTAGAGTTCACTAAACATCGTGAGTTTTCTAAATGCACAATCATCAGAATAAAAATCACAGCTGTTTAGGCTTAATACATTCCAATTTGACCAAAAGCGTAAAAACAGCCAAGGTAGCTGAAGCTTCTGGACTTCATCTAAAGTCTAGATGGACAAGAGCTGGACAACAGAACAATGACCAAGTCTGGATCCTGCATACAGGACCATTACGGGTTCCATTATCACACCAAGTGGTGCTAGAGCAGAGCGATGCTACCTCCTGATGCACAGTTTCCACTGAAGCGTCACATTTATCAATGGAAAAGACATGTAAAAGATCAACACCCCCCTGACCTGATCTCCAACTGTTGTGGCATCTGTTTAATCTTCCACTTGGAGGCAGACATTTCTATGGTCTATGGTTGCAGGGCATGAACACAGATCGTGCCAGTGCCTGCTGCTAACTTGTCCATCCTTTCTACTGTGCGTGCTCATGGGCCAAACTTGACAGGGGTCAAAACGTGACAGAAACCTCTGCTTCACACCCTTGTCACCAAGTGCCCTGTCAAAGGGGGGCGGGGTACACACTGACTGTTGGGCAGATAATTGAACCATCATCGGCAATTTTACATGCTGTAAATGTCTTACCTAAGGGCTGGGAGTCGCCAGGCAACGAGAACATGGAGACTGTTGAAAAGGAGTAAATGAAGAGATGAGTGAATGAACCCAGACAGACAGTGCAGTTAAAGCTGCAGATCTGTGCGATTAAACAGAAAGAAAAGCAAGAAACAGTACAACCAAGAACCTGGAGCTCCACACACATCATTAGCTTCATTGCTTTTCTTTCCATTCATCTGCCTGACACTTTCCTTCATAATGGCTTACAATGTAAGGCCAACTCACACCGATTCACCCATTCGTACAGCAGGGTCAGTTTTACTGCACCAGTGCACAGCAAATACCTGGACTAGCACACCAGGAGGCAGAGTTGAAACCAGGAGGTGGCGTTTTAGCCACTACACCCCCTACTGCCCCACTTATGAGCTCGGTCCTCAGTGACTGTTAAAGCAGGAAGAGCCAAACCACAGTCTCACACCCCCTGTTTTATATTTCATACAGCTGTGTGTTCAAATGTGTGAAAGTTATTCAGGGGTCTTGTGCGTGTGAGAGAGAGATAGTTCTCACGTTTTCAAAACTGATCCCACTTTAGCAGCTACAAAGAAAAGAGCCTTCCCAAGCTTTACGTGTATTTTATCTTTAAATATATTTATTATGTATTTCCTCAAATTTTATTCGCGGTGTTCCACCCGCCGCCCCTTCCGCCTTCACAAAACATCGTCTCTTGACTTACAGTTCATCATCAAACCTCATCCAACATCTAATGTTCACAACATTCCCAACGCACTACAGCCACGCACTGCACACCCCGACAGCCGTCCGCCGCCTTCTTGTTTTGTACGACTATTAATATTTTTTATTACTATTAAGATCGCTGTAGTTGTGTTTTATTAATATTGGGTGGGGCGATTCGATTGCCTTCGCACAGAACAGGGCGCCAGATGTCCTGTAGACAACATCAGGTCAACGCTGAGAAAAACCGCGCGTTCGTTACCCTGCAGACGTCCAGCCAACGTTATGTGAGAAAAAAAATTTCCACCGTCTCGTACGAAGTGTTTATGTTTTCATAAACATGTTCGTATGACTCACGAGCAGTGAACGAAAGGGTTCAGCAGGGCAATCGAACCGCTGCAAATCGCGCACAGCTGGGGAGAGCGAGAGAGAGGGAGTCCTACCATCCATGGCGGGAACACCTGGCGCAGCGGGGATCCGAGTCCTGCGGGGGTCCGAGCGCGGGTCCGAGTGCTGTGGCTCCAGCGCAAGAGCGCGCCCAGCCTTTAAGAGGAGGGACTCGGGCCGGGAATCCCCCGCAGGCTCCGCCCACTCTCTTCGCACCCGTGCGCAGACTCGCACGTCCGCACCGCGATGTCCTTTTTCATTTAAGAATATATTCACAACCGAAAGGAAATATTTTTTAATTCTTCGAACGGTTTAATAACTGTATGTACAAAAACAAATATTTAGTAGTTCGACATGAGTGTAGGGCGGAACGGCGCCACAGCGTTGGTGATGGCAGGGACAGGGCTGTACGCTCGGTCGCGAATTTGAGTCCGGTTCGCACGTTTTCCTTCTGGTCTTGCGTGTTTCAGGGTGACTCGAAATGGTCCTTTACGCTTGCGCTTACAATTGTTCAACCACTGTTACTGGCAAGGTATACATTTGTCGCACGGATAGAGCAAAACGAACCGGGGGGTAGGGGGCATAGACTTTAGCCACCTCACCGGGACAAGCGGTTATTAAAAAAGATGCAACTGTAGCAAAACTGTACTTTAACAGCACACACTAGCGGGGTGAATACAGGTTTTGTGTCATCGTTCTCATTCATTTTTGGTTTGAACTTCTTATCCAGCGTGTGTAACATTTTGCCGACAATCGAACTGAACTGCGAATGAGATTGGATGAAGATTGAAGATGGACGGAAGGGATGGACACTAAACAGAGAAATAAGAACATGAGACAAACGTGGTGAACAGGAGACTAACAGAAAACAAAGTGATAATGGACAGAAGATCATCTGGAGATGAGCAGAAGGCACAAGTGGTGACCATGAGATGGATGGATGTTGAACAGGTTAAGAGGGATGAACAGTCAACTGGTCCTTTGGGGAGTTGGATCCCGTTTGTTTGGAGACAGAGCAGGAAGGTCCGGACAGAGCAGGAAGGTCCAAGTGAGTAACATGGGTGTCCAGGAAGCGCATAACAAAAATCCTACTGTGTGATGTAACTGCTGCAGGGAGCTGAGGGTGTCAGGCACTATGGAGCATTTCTAAACCTAGTAAGCAGGCCACTCTTCACTCTTACAACATTGGGGATTCTGGGAATTTGTTCATCTGGTTTACTTATCCTTTCCCAACCTACACTTTGGGAGTGTGAGGTGTCTGTGCTTCTTCTGCTGCCATTCATTCTCTGTATCTGAGAAAGGAGTTTCACATCAGGATCAAGCATAATTCACTCAGTCTAGGTGTCTTGCCGCCACCTCTGCTTGTGGTTTTCATGGACAGGATTTCAAAGTGGAGTTAGAATTTAGAAGGTCTTCAGGTAGGAAATACCAAGGCTTTATTGTAGCTGCTTCCAGATGATGTGATCTTTGTGATCTTCAGAACCAGGGTAGTTTGAGGCTGCGTGAGAACCAGTCAAGATGAACACCAGCATCTTAAAATGTGAGGTTGTCACTCTGTCCAGCATTGGGCATGGGGGTGCTGTTGAAGGTATAGGAGGTTAAACCTCACTTTTTAAAAACTGACTGCAGGGGGAACTGTGGTAGTGAAGTAGGAGTTGATTCTTCCAGTCACCAACTACCACAGACCTGAAATCTACCACAGCCACAAAAACACATTCTTTTCCTGTTATCCCTTCACACCAACAGGTTTGTTCTGTACTCAGCAGGTGTGTGAATATTTTGTGAGATTCTACTCTGCATTTATAGTTTAACTCCTGAAAAATATGGGCATTTTATTTTTAGTACCATGGCTAGCAACCTGACACTCAGGAAGAGACCAGTCTGAAAGGGATATCAACCTAAAGAACTCAATTGGCATTTCAGGAAGAGTACTGTGCTCCTCCCTGCAAACAACTTGGTGGTTCCCCTCACAAGGGATCCAAAAATCAAAATTTCTTGACTCTGGCTCCAACATGAAGAAATATGGTCTCTGTCCCTGACAGCTGCTGAATTGCTCTCAATATTCAAAGGACTCAAAGTCATCTGTCTGTTACAGAGACTTTCACCAGATTATCCTTAATTTAAAAATGTACAGCATATCAATTCTATTTGCAGCTACTTGTGTAATGTTCACTGGTAAACACTGTACTAAGTGACTGCTACTTTGCAAACCACATGTCAGTACCTGCACTTGTTTGTTGGTGAAATACACCATTTTCTGTGTGCTGCAGAAATGTCTGCAAAGTGAATAAATATTAAAAAATGCTGGAAGTGTCAAGTTGTGACTATAATGAGAAGCCAGTAGTTAATTCAGATATGCAGAGCCAATTCAAACCACTTAAAAGTAAATGTCTTGCCTTCCTTTTCAGTTACCCAATTACATTATTATGCCCGATTTCATCACTGAATGAGTTTACTGATGAGACACACAAATGTATGTCTGTACAGAAAAGTGACAGTTGTTGAGCACAGAGTCATTCAGAAGGATTGTTCTGCACCCCACACAGAAAGATGACAACAGGTCTTTGGGGTTTTATGGTCTTATTTCAACAAGGCAATATTACACATTACATACAAAAATATAATTAACAACTCTGCCCTGTAAAATAATGACTTAATGATTCCCCTCACCCACTTGTGATGACACATGCAATGACTCCCAATCACAACCGCAGTGCTTGTGGCAGATATAAAAAGGTCACGGAAGTAGGAATAAAATTAAGGATCCTGAGAACAGACAAACAAGCACTAAACACGCAGCTGTTTTCTGCAGGGTGAACAAGAGTAGGGCAGCCAAAGATTCGCCTCTCCTCCTCTGTTGTCATCAGCAAAGGGCCTCCACAGGAGGTGAACTGGGATGACACCTCAGTTACCATGGCAACAAAAAAAAAAAAAAAAAAACTTACAATCTACAGTCCTGGAAGGGATCAGCAGTGACTGGTTTACTCACAGGATGTAGTGCAATTGCACAACGAGGGGGAAAAAAGGTGGTATCACAGAAAGCCCCTCCCAGTAAAAAAATACTGGGACCAGTACCATGATCTTAACCAGGAAAGCAGGGAGGTAAGCTCCAGTGGAAATACTAACACACAGAAAGGGGGCAAAACACACAAATATTCAGTTTTTTTTGTTGTTTTTTTTTTAAAGAATTTTTGTTAAAACTTACTTGTGCTAGGAAAAAAACTAAGTAGTGATTTTAAAGACATTTTCATATCTAAACAATAAATATTCTATGCCAACCACACATTTTTAAACATGGTCAGTTGAATCTGATGTCTTTCAATATTTAAAAAAAGTAACTGTGCTGTTACTACAGCACAATGTAAGATTACAAGGCAATGTCTTGTTTCCGTAGCGCTGCTGGAGAGAGCTGGAGGATGCTCAGTAGAGGGTACCTGGCTGGGTTCCTGCAGGGCTCCAACTCCAGACACGCGTAGAGCATGTGGTGTACCCAGTTTGCAAGTAACAGTTGGGCAGGAGGGCTGCCGGCTTTTCCTGTGCAAGGTGGTAAACTACCGGTTAAGCGTGATCTTGATGGAGTTCTTGACCACACGGAGGGTCCTGGTAGGGATTGGGGACGAGGAGTCTGGGAGTTCCTTGCTGGAGAGCCTCTGTGGGGTAGCAAAAAGACCAACATGATGGGTCAGCAGGACAGTCCACCATCTGGAGCACTTTTAATTGCCTCCTGCACAGAGGTGTTACCTGTGTTCTCAACATGCAAATTGTTGAGACTGGCATTACTTTAGGCCCTCTGAGACTCTCCTGTTGAACAAGGAGCAAATTAAATTGAGGAATAAAGTGGGTGTTTCAGCGCATGCACAGATGATGCAGAAGTGAACACTCACCACTGCCCAGCTGTCATTTCGCTCCTGTTTGTCACAGGATGACAGGGACACATCTCTAAATACACAGTCATCCATGAACTGCAGCTGTGGGAACAAAAGGTACCCTTGTGACATGTGACTCATGTAACCCAAACAGTCACACTCAAGCAACAACCCCATACCTTCTCCACATCTTTCAGCTTCTTGGGAGACTCTTCCACAGTGGGGGAATGAGGCCTCTTGGGAGCAGAGCCAAAGACCACCGGTTCTGTTGTGGTATGCAGGTCACTCCTTGCGGCTGGACATGAAACCAAACTCCTGCTCAACACTGTAGGGATGCTGCCACCAGTATGGAGTGCTATAGATGCTAAAGGAGGGAAAGAAAGGGGAAGTTATTATTTGGCTGTGCTTGCTACCACCAGCTCATGTCCACTGTACTCACCAGTTCCCATCATTGGGACTGATGTCCCCCACTCAGCCTTTGGATGGACCATCTCCCTGCTTGGTGGGCTGTCCATCTGCAGTAGGGGTGGGGCATTGCTGTTTAAAACAACAAGTGGTTAGCAGTAGAAGCAGGGAGTTGACGACAGGCCTAACTGAAACAGAACCCCCACCTGCAGTCACTACAGGTGGCCAGTCTGCCTGCTGTGGTTGGTGAAGTGAAGTGTGTCCCACAGTCTATGTCCTGTGAGGTGTCCAGTTGGCTCCTGTCTAGTAAGGATCGTTTCAAATCTCCAGTGCTGTAGCCACGGTTCACCTCTGCAATGCTCTGATCAGACAGGAAAGGGCAATCACTCCACAGGAAGGCCAACTTAACACACACCCGCAGTGTTCCACACCCTGCGATGGATGACCTTTCTCCTACCTTCTTCTTCTTCTGCACAAGCTCTGGAGGCAGGTATTGGTGGAGCTGCCGCTTCTTCACATGCATGGCCTCAATCTTCATGCCCTCTTTCAGCCTGCTGACATTGCCAGCCTGTCTGTACACTGAACAGCAGCAGATGTTCACAGCTTAGCCGATCTCCCAATACCCATTGTGAAAATTTTTGCCCCACTGAACCATAGGACCAGCTAAGGGGAGCTGGGGATGCACCTCACAATTGCAGGCCACCCAGGAGGGATAGGCATCTGGTTTTGGACCCTAAGTTTTATTTCTTTTTGCCCATCTCCTACACTAAGGCCCCAACTAACTTTTTAAACATGTACTTGCCATTATTACCTACTCTTCCTGCATCATACATCTTTGTGTCTTTAGCATTATAGTTTAGGCACTGAGGCAACCAGTTACATGCAGCTATGAAATTTAAAAAAAAAAAAAAAAAAAAAAAAAAAACTCAATGTAGCAGTCAAATGTTTTTGTTTATAACCATAACTGACTAAATTCACTCAAACATATGGCAGACCAACTGGGTATAAAAATACTGACCAGTGTCTGTGAAGGTCTGGATGTCGCAGGTCAAGTCAATGTTCACACTCTCCTTATTTTCTACCTTCTTGAATTGGATTCCAATGAACCACATCAAGACAAAGTCACACCTTTGCAAACACAATACTTTTCCTTAAAATTACACCACACATTACCACTGAAAGAGCATGAATGTTATCCATATAACAATAAAAAGCAAACCCTAAACAATACAAACATCAACATAAAATATCCTCTATACCACTTGTCACCACGTACCATAACATCCCAAGTTGAATAAAAAAAAAAAGATCACTCACTAGAAAAGTGTAGCACTGCTGCTCTCTAGAGGCAGAAGGTTTACAGTCTCAGACAAACACACTTACTCATCCTTTGAGCTGGGAAAAGACTGGGGGTTCACATGAGCCAGGGTGATGTACTCATTCCGTTCCAAATTTCCCACAAGAACTCGAATTTTTGATTCAACAAGACCAATCCTGTAAAAGACAAAGGTCAGTAGTGTTTAGAAAAACCATACCAAAAACTATAGCTTTACAGCCAGGGGCATCGCTAGGGTATTTGTTTCTTGCCTCTTGGTATCAGACTTGGAGCCCTTTAGACTTACATACTTAAATTAATAAAGATACATATCTATATACTCCCTTGCAAAAATATACAACCACTTGAAAGTTATCAATATTGCCAAGATTACAGATTATGCTTACACATTCATACAGTCAGTATTTTCCGTTAACTCAAACTTTAACATGAAATCATTTGTAGATATTTTAAAGAAAAAGCTGAAATATGCTGTTTGCATAAGTATTGAGAATCCACAGATTAATATCTGGAAGAGCCACCTTTTGCTTCAATAGCTTTAAGTCTTACAGTAGCAAAATTTGGTGTCCATAAGCAATTTAATTATAAAACTGGCCCTGATAGCTGCCTGAACACACACAAAAGAAAAAAAAAAAAAACACACTTATGAGGACAAAGGTAAAGTTTCTGTACTTCTGTGCAGTACCTGAACACCAAAGAGCGCTCACACACTCACCATTCCAAATGCTTTTCCTCTGTTGATGCACTGGCTCTTAGAATGATGTAATGTCTGTTGAAGATCAAGAAAAACACAATATAGTGAAGGACTTTAAAAAAAAGCATATTCTATGAATTATTTAGTTACAAACTGAATGAACATTTTTCAGTTCAGCTACATTTTCTTCACTTAAGAATTTCTGTTGGCAGTGGAATGAATGAAACCTGTTATGTACCCTCCAAGCCAACAGAGGGCACTAAAGTGCATCCAGACTGCCTTCATTAACTCATTTCTAGAGAATTTATAGCTCCTGTTTGATGATCAACAACAAGATAAATGCTGCATACATTTATGGAAGTCAATGAACAATCAGAACTGGACAGGAGTTAGTGGAGATATTTTTATTTTTAGTCTTTTTACAATGAATTTAAAAACAGTCCAAGGAATTTTAAAAAATTTATTCCTATATCTTACGACTTTTTTTTTTACCTAACTCCTAAATAAATTCAGAGCCAAGTATTTTAACTGTGACTTAGTAGGCAAGGTAACAGAGTTATGAACCAAATTCTCAGTTGTGCATGGAAGTTAAGGCATTGGTCTATTTATGATACTGAACATACTTGTACTTTTGGAAAAAGTTTGGAGGCTCAAACAATTTGGACCAGTCAGCTTTGCCAAGGAGAATGTCCTCTGTGATCCTGAGACCTAAAGACAGAAGAAACCGTAAAAAAAAAAAACCCACCCCAACTGTCAACAAGATGGTCCATGCTGACCATCAGTTTGGCCTTCCTACCCACAATGCTCCGCTTCATACCATATTTAAACTCTTCTGTCATGATTGCACGCGTGGAGGAGGACACATTGTACGTAGAGTTCTGCTGTGGGTAAGCAGGGGTAATGATGGGCATCAGATGATACCTGTCAGCAGGGTTCACCTGAGCAGGGAACAGAAAACAAGCTGAGACTTCAGCTCTCATCTCCCAGGCTCCTAGGAGGCAGGTGTTAAAGCAGACTCACTCGTGGGTCCCATACAGGGAGGTTCAGGTGGCTTTCCTCAGGCTGTTTTAGAAGCACTGGTTTGGGCCACTCCCTGTGGGGGTAGTTTGACACAAAGAACACATGGAAATGTAGCTTTAGAACCCTTCACTATGGCCTTAAACCATTTTACAGGCTGTCCACTTCACAATATGTCACCTCCACAGTGAACAAAGTATACTACTACTACTACTACATGACCCTCACAGCTGTCCAGCCAACCTCCACCATCAGTTCTCTTTGGATTCCTGTCTGCAACCCTTGACACCAGGCCACCCACCACTGTGAGAAGATGAGGAAGAACTTGTGGAGCAGAGTGGCAGCAACTGCGTTGGGATACAGCTGGCAGGTTCGCACCACAAGCATGGCCCAGGAGACACCCCCCAGGAAGCCCAGCACATTGGAGTAGATGCCACGACCTGGAAAGGAGGCAACAGGAAAAGAGCGCTGGAACTATGCAAACATGGTACTACACATAAGATCTCACTGCTACTTGCAGCTTCAGCTGTGGTCTTGTTTCTGCCTTACGTTTGGCCCACAGCTTCACGACCCGCAGGGTGAGACGGAAATTCTCTTTATTTGGCACCAAATGGAGGATTTCATCTGTGACTCTGCAGCCTGTGGAGCACAAAACAGGGAGAGTTTGTCTATCCTTTCTATGCGGCTGTAAGGGAGTGGGAAAATGACACCAGTTGCTAAATTACCATTCAAGCTGCGAATGCATCGTATATCAAGGTTTTGTAAGTGGAAGTCTGCCCTCAGGTCCAGATGATCAGGAATGGCTGAAAGAGAAAGCCTGGCAAACAGGAGGTCAATCTTCCCAATCAGAGTAAGCCAGGAGAGGGTTCAAAGGAGAGAGAGAAGAGCCCACTGTGAGTTTGTGGAATTTATAATGAAGAATTTTTATCATTTCCTTCAGACATATCCTGAAATTCTTTACCTCAATCCCATAAAACTTGAATTTGATAACTGGCACAAATGCGTCCTCGACAGCCTGCGTAAAAACAAGTTTAAAGAAAACCATGAGCTTCACTGGAGGAGCACTGAAGGGGTGTTTGCCTCTGACAAACTCCCTGCAGTAATGACCCAATAAGAGTCCAAATGGAGTCAGACTGCCAATCAAGAACCTCCAACGGATACCTGCAGCATCACATCGGACAAAAACCCAGCACCAACACCACACACTGACTCACTCGCAGCTGCTTGATGTCTTCGTGCTTCTTCAGCTTTTCAAAGAAGGACAGGAAGAAGTCTGTTCTCTCCACATGTCGAGGAGCCACACACAGAGCATCAATATCTGCACCTGAGGAGAGAACACTAGAGGTGGGGTGCAAGAGCAGCTTCCTATCTTTCATCTAATGCACTCACAAAGAATGACCAAAGCTCTTAAATTGGGAATTGCAACTGGGGCACCAGCAAAATGAAACATCATATTTTTACCTTTTGTGTGGACTCCGAGTCGGAAAGACCCAAATGTAAAGATTTTGCCACCAACATTGGCAATGGCAGAAGGCGGGAAATTCTATGACAGAGCACAATTTTTTTTTTCCTTTATATTGAAGAAAAGCATGTAGTATAAATCTAATCCAGTCAACAAGGGCTCACCTTAGACTCACTGATTTCCTTTATCCATTCCTTTACAAACAAGTTCAGTTTGCCCAAAACCTCCAGTCTGCAAAGGTTATTTAAAAAATAAATAAATAAAAATGTTAGCACAACAGAACTTCTCCCAAATATCAGGTATTTGCAGGTCTCAAAAACAATGGACCAGGAAACAAAGGAAATTGGTCCTTAATTTTTGCCCCAACATGGAACAACACCATATTTGCTGTCTGAATGTCACTTCTAGTATGGACAACTACTCAAGGAACATGAAATAGCAACATGGTATCAGACAAACAAGCTGTGGTGTTGACCATCCTGTGTCTAAAGCTTTTGTTCTGCTGTTGATGCACTTTTGTTTACTGGGTTGCACTTCTTTTTGATGAAAAGCATCTGACAAGGTAAGAACTATAAATGTAAAGTGCTAATAATCACGAAAACACACCTGTGATTCAGCTCCTCCTTGTCTTCGAAGACACCAAACGGCTTCATGGCATCCACAAGCCTCTGTGTTAACCGGTGATCTGTTTCACTGGGATGTGCCAGACTGATGGAAGAGGTGATGCCACAGTGCTTCAGAGGAAGCTGCCCACCAGTAACCACACCGTTATTAATTCTGGGAAGAAAAAAAATACAATAAATAATTTGCCTTCAGTTATTGTTTTCACGAAGTTATAATTGACAAAGATGGAATTCAGTATTAACATATAAATGAAGCAAAAAGAACACAGAAATTCCGCAGTCTATATTTTTAGTACAACACCGCCCCCTAAAGTACATATTTAGAATCTGGAACTTCCAGTTGAGTCAAGTTTTTCTTGAAGTCCAAGGTAACTCAGCCCTTTACTCCCTCAATAACCCCACACAAATGGCATATTTTAAATTCACTGACTGGGAGAGATGCTGCCTTAAACCACTTAAACCAAGATTTAACATAACATTTAGAAACAAAGCACAGGGTAATGTTTTAGAGACATTGCGGATAACAATGGAGGTTTATTCAGTATGAATATGTGACACTACAACCAGGCATGGAATGTTATTATTCGCGCATTCATTCTCTGCCGATATCAGTGTGTCCAGGTTGCGGTCACAGAAATGAGGAGCCTACCATGGAAGTCCAAAGTCACCTATTTCCTCTAAAATGCATGTAATGTGTGACTGAATGAGTGTGTGCACCTGTACACATGTTCTGTCCACCCCATCTTTTACTGTTATCTGACTCCTCTTACCTTCTTCTCCAGGGTCACTTACAATGTGAGGCTCATGCTCCAAGTTACTTACAGTGATTTACCCATTTATATTCCCAGGTAGTTCTAACTGCATCAGTAGGGTAAGACCCAAAAACCCAAGACCTCCTGAAAGCAAGGCAACAGCTTTAATCACTACACCACTCAAGAAAGACCTGACACAGCAAGGAGAGAGACCGCTGTAAACGCTACACCACCTCAGTCTTCAGCCCCAGTGTAGTCTCCTGAAGATGGTGTCATGCTGACACTTGGTGCTGCCCCTTCTTTTAATTTTTTAAAAGTTTTACAGTTTAAGGCTTGAAACACTTAAAGTATAACGTGTAACATTTTAAGGGCTTTAATTTTTACTTTAGGGTTTAAGTGTTTAGAAGTTAAGTGTATTCGGGATTCGGGAAATCCCCATATTTAAGGATTAAAACTATCGTGGTTCGCATTTTCATATGTTTTGGGTTTGAGTGTTGAATTTTAGGGTTTTTTTGGATTTGCCGTTTAAGGAATTTTTTTAGCGTTTTAGGGCCTGTTAAGAAAAGGGAATATCAGGTTGTGATGTATAGTTCCACCAGTGCAGCTGGAAATAAAAACAGAAATAAATAAAACGTCTCCCTTCGAGCGGGACCCTAAACTCAAGTGCCGTTCCTCCTCACAGTTCTCACACAGCAACAACGCAACCAACAAAGCGGCCTTTCCGTTCCAACTGACTGTTCAACTTACGCCGACATTTCCCTCATGGTGTTTCCCGGTCTGTCTCTCGTTCAGCCACGCACTTTTTTTAAATACATAGGAACTCCAGCACCGCATTCTGTGCCTTTTTATAACAGCAGTGCACCTAAAACTACAACATGGCGGCTCCCACGTCCCGGCAGCCTTTGCGAGGACCAATTTCAGCATTTCGACAATTTGCGAGAGCAATGGCCGAAGGTGACGGATGGTGGCGCTATGATTCCCCGGTAACTGGTAATCGCTTCCCGCAGTTGCAGTTGTACAACATCTGTCCCGTAACTTTCCTGATCCCGTATTTGAAGGTAATAAACTGAAACAACCAAATTAACTTAACTTAAATTAAATGGTAACGAAATATAGCAAAAGTTATGATGGCCATTAGCTGTCGTTGAAATCCCAGAAACAATTAGCGACAAAAAGGTCTACAGAGTCAAGACACAAACGGTTTTTCAAATCGGTAACGTTATATTCAATGTCAGGGACATTTTAAAGGGAACAATAATTTCTGACGATTATAGATTAAGCGATATTAACAGAAAGGTTGTGAACAATAGGTCAGAGGTTTTAGAAAGCGAAGTACAAAACTGGAAGAAAGTTTTGTTCCGTATTTTCCAGATATATAACGTATTAGGGTTTTTTTTTCCATATTCCATTTTGTTCTGAGTAACAGCAGTTGTTTTCTTTTCATTGCTGCTGCCGGTGCTGCCGGTTTCTCTTCGCTCTCAGCTCTGGGAAACAAATCTTGATCGGCGCGTTTGCAGCGACACCCGCAGGGAAATCCTGGAAACACAGCCTGGTGGACCAGTTTTTCTGCAGATCTTTATTTGTCAGACCCTTTTATCCAGGTCACTGTCTGCTCAGAATTGTGAACCCATTGCTCTTACCGGAAAAGTTGGAGTGGGAACTGTGTGTTTGTTCATTATCTCTTCCACATGGCAAAGTGACAGCACCGGGTTACTACAGATTCCTATTCGGGTGTCTTTTCAAATCACCTGTGTATGGTGTACTGTAATTCTTACTTTCCTATATAAATCCATATATTTGTTAATGCTCAGCTGACATACTTAAGACTTGATCGCACAGAGCTAAACCATAAAGTTAAAGCAGCCTGTAACTTGTTCTTGAAATGCACTTTGTTTTTATAGTTAAGTAAGTTGACAGTGGTGAAAACGTCACTTAGATTAAAAATGGCATAACCATTTACCTGATGAACAAAAGCTCACAGGGTGCAGTGCTAATATGAAACATATTTTAATGCTGTGTGAAATGTGGTATTGAAGCCGCTTCCTACTGCCATTAAGCGTCTCTCCGGTTTTCAGCTGGGCTCCGATCATGACCGCTTCAGCCTCAGCGCGACGCTCCTCAGCGGGGATGTTGGAGCATCGCTTGATGCTCCAAGTCCCAGGCAGATCAGATCGGAGGCGACCGTGGAGAGAGGGGGGCTCCAGCTGAGCGACTGGGAGCGCCGAGGGGGGGGGGGGGTCCTTGGAGGATGCCCAAGTGCGCGAGACGGATTGTTTGCCTGGGGGTGATTCCAGCGAAGCTGTAGGTGGTGGTGGTGGTGGGGGGGGGGTGTTGTTTGTGTGCTTGATCACTCCCCCCCAAAACAGACACACACACA
Source organism: Heterotis niloticus (assembly GCA_018136845.1). NCBI lineage: Eukaryota > Metazoa > Chordata > Actinopteri > Osteoglossiformes > Osteoglossidae > Heterotis > Heterotis niloticus. The sequence goes on from CM030889.1 coordinate 11,617,622, forward strand.
CACACTGAGAAAGATCTGTGTTTGGCAATTTTTCACTTTTTATTTTTCATGAACGAAATTTCTTGGGGAATTTGGGGAAAAAAAGCCTTTGGAAAAATAACGGAAACAGAACTGTGGCCCGAATCACAGTCAGTGCTGTCACAATAATTACACACAATAATTTACAGTAACAGCAGTAATGCACAGTAATAATACACTATAATTACGCATGTTTGTACTTCAATAACTGAGCATCATGTTTGTTCCGTGAAAAGCATGACATGGAATTTACAATAAAATTTATTTGTGAATGCAGTAACAATAAACAGTGTACACTGAGATAAAAACAAACACGGTTTAACCATATGGATCATGATGTCATAACACACTAAGCAACATTAGTACACATAACAATAAAGAAGTTGATGAAAAAATATACTGTACTTATTCAAAAAATATGGGATAAGTTGTATAAAAAAAAACACTGACAAACATTGTAGCTCTGTGCGTAGCAGTGATACGTTTCCCTTTTCCCTTTCTGTCAGTGTGATGCAGGGCGTGTCTGGGAGAACCTGGGGGAACCATGAACATTTATTACTCACGCCCAGCTATGAATTTTTGCCTGGTTTCCGCAAATAATAATAATAATTCTGGGGTGGTGGTGGTGTAAAACCGAGACTGCTCTGTATTTAAATACTGAACTCTACTGTATTTCTGGCGGTGTGTTTGCGGGCGTCCCGCTTCGTGAGCACCACATGAACCGGAGCGCATACCTGTAATCACCCACCTAGCAGGTAGGCTCGTTTCAAATGTGTAGGGAAGGTGAATTCCAGCAGGTGGCGCAGTGATTAGGGTGTCGCCCTGAAATCTGAAGGTCCTCCTGCTGCAGTTCCCGTAACCAGTGTACGTTCTCTAAATTACAAGGAAAATGGGTAATAATAATAATAATAATAATAATAATAATAATAATAATAATAATAGTGGTAGTAGTAGTGCAACCCGACGTGGTTTAAAAAGCACGGCGTAGCGCATTAAACGCCTCCTCATGCAGGTGTGAGTGTCGGATGTCCCTCTGGCCACTTACACTCTCACACACACGCTGCACATCAGGAGTGTGAATTGCATGCTGTTAGTTTTCTTCCATGATTGACAATAAATGTTAGACTGAACGGTAAAAACTGAGGGTTACGGCGCGGGTTTATTTTCTTGCGGAAATACAGTGTTAACTGATGGGGGTTCGAGGTTTTGCGCAAAGTACGTCGGATTTTAGGCTAAATTAATGCTGAACATTAATTGAAAAATGGACTCAGCGAGGACCGCGAAGCTAGGGATGTTAGACGATATTAAGGGAGTAAAGATACACACATCGGATGAAGCCACGACCACAGCGCGTAATAAATAAACGCACAGACTAGCTGGTAAATCACACCTTGGGATAAAAAGCGGGGAGTCGTTGCCACACGATTTTTAAAATCATAAATCGCGGTGTCATCAGATTAGATCATAATTCATATCACAAAACAACATTGAGGGCTCCTCACTACAAAACAAATTCGACAGTCTTATCTGGAAGGAATAAACTGTCATCGGACCGAAGACACCCAAAGGCAAAGACTTTAAAAAACAATTAATTAGTGTCACGAAGGTGGCAGCGTCACGCGTCGACTGTCCGTTCCACCGTGCGCGCTCACGCAATTCCAGAGTTTTCTTTCTTTCTTTCTTTCTTTCTTTCTTTCTTTCTTTCTTTCCGTTTAATGCATTAGCATAAATGCGCTTTATTAGCCCCATTTGATAAATCCATATTAATAAGAAAACAGCGAGTCTTATTATGAATAAATGTTAAGGACATGAATGTAACGCAGTCAACTTTCTCTCTAAAGGCACAAAACTGCACACTCCCTCAGTGCGCCACGTCACGTCATTACTGGGTTAATGCTATCATTCCACTTTATGGCTGCTTGCGTTTTACATTAGAAGTAAATGTTTCTGCGTCTTAGAGTCACTTGTTTTTATTTTGGGGAAAAAAGTGATCCCTTCATTTTTTTAGCATACGTCGATGGTATTAACAGCAATTCAGATGCTGTTTAAGCTTTTGTCTTAAACGTGCATGTATACAGTTATATTGTATATAACAGTATGTAAAATGTATGTTTGCAATGTGTATTTTTGTCATTGCTGCGGAGCACCGTTCACCCACATTAATATACTGCGCAAAATATACCGTTCACGTTATTTGGATTCAAAACAAATCTTTATTGCTTTGGTGCACATTTACCCAGAAAATTCCTCATGATACCGCTTAAACCAGTGTACTCAACTTTTTCTAATATTTAAAGGTTTAAAACCGCACGGTTGATTTTTGTCAGCATCTTTTCCGTTTATCCCGGGTCCCACTGACCATGAACTAATGCAACAAAATAAACAACTGCTGAAATGAGTCAAATATCCTTTGCATAAAAATATCAGCTACATTATATAATAATAATAATAATAATAATAATAATAATAATAATAATAATAACAACAAACTCACGAATTATACATTCAGACACCAGGGGGCGCAGCCTCCTTGAGAAATTCCACAAAACCTAAACGGCACATTTTGTCATGTAAGCGATAATATGGGTATTACTTTTTCATAAAAACCGTGAAGAAAAAGCAACGTGAAATACCACTGGGATGCAGTAAATGTTGATGAATGTTGAATAAATGTGTACGTAGCAAACACGAAATAATCATTACAAAGTGACCGGATTTATTGAGGGTTTTATAGATGCTGAAAACGGAGATTGTTCCTCTCCATTGTTTCTGGGAGGAAAACGTATTAAAATATTCACACTCTTTTTTAATATTCAGAAGAATTCGAAGAGTTTCTTTCAGCATTTTGCCGCTTTTCATTTTTGACAATTGCTGTTTGTCCCAAAGTATCTATAAAAAGACAGCGTGGGTTAGAGGGCTGTAGAGCTATTAAACGGACACATTTACACAACTGTAAAAATGATATAAAAAGGCAAATAAAACTGAAGTGAGCGAATCGTAACCGGAATAACGATATAATAAATTCGTGAGCTCATTATTCAAAAATGGATACTTAGTAACATAATATGAACCGCACTTCACAAATCCTATAAAAGACTTTTCCAGCTGATTTGTCTAGCAAAGGAATTTAAAACACGGCGAGATATTAATAGCTTTGTGGTCGCTTAATCAAAGAGCGCTTTTATACATTTCGGTGGAAAAGTGACACAAATCGCCCGCGTCTAAATTTCAGAAGTGTTTTCGGAGTGCGCCTTAAAAGTATTTATTCTGTTTAAGGAAGACGCGGTGCGGAAATAAAACCCTTCCTTGAGGCCATGGGTTCGAACGGCCCATAGAGCACTAAACAGGAGTGATGAGGCGACGATGAAGCGACGCTGTGGCCACTCTTCACGGAGTAAAAAATCGGCAGTGGCACCCAGCGGGTCCACCGTGGACATTTAAAACCTCGCCGAGGTCCTCGGCTCCACGCGCTGACACGCTCGGCACGTGCCTTTCATCGCTCCGCGCTGTATATTCCGATCCCTGCTTACGCGCCGACGAGGGGGGTCTTAATTGTTGTTGCAGCGAAATAAAGGAGTTTAACGTCGTTCGACGTCCCCCGTGCACCATCTCAGCCCCCCATCCATCATCATAACAACCGTTTAGTGTCACATTAACAGCGACACGAGCGCTGTGCCCATAAAACACGGCCGCGCGCCACGAAACGAGGCCGCGCGCAGGAACCCGAGAGCACGGGTCATGGTGATGAGTCGGACACACACACACACACACACACACACACATACACGCGAGTCGTGGGGCTGTATATAAAAAGGTATGTAATTTGCCCCCCCCAGCCCAGTAATCCCTGTGATTGTGTGTAATGCCTGGCGGAGCCCAGGCGACACGCGCGCCCATCTCTCCCCGCGATAATGTGCGATAAGGCCGCAATGCGAAATCTCCGCATTAATATTAATTGTTTGCCTGTGAATCTGTCCGAACCACCAAAGCTTGACAAACCCGACTTACTGACACGGAGCAGCGATTCGCCGCGCAAGTGGGACACACGTACGTCTGTGCCCCTGTGTGTGTCTCTCAGTTCACTCAGGTGTGTTGCGGTCGGACTTCCTGGGGGGGTCGGAGAACCCTCGGATGATGGTCTCGCCACCAACTGAAAAGCAGTTAAAGTTGGAGAAAAGCGTCTTTCCTTGTTTTAACTGAACATAAACGTCAGGGCTGCTGTTGGGGTAGTAATGCGGGGATTAATAACGTTATATCCTGTCCTAAAGTCGCTAACTTTGAGGCTGACAAGACGATTCCACTGCTTGAGAGGCCGCTCCGGTGTGGTCACACCCGGGCAGGTCAATGGGACCGGTAGGGGGCGGGGCTTCCGGACGATATTAAGGGACCGTTGACAGGTGTGTGACAGACATAAAAGGCACGGTTAGGGCCGTTTCTTTCCTCGCGAGACTGCCACGAACACCCAGGTTGAGCACGCCGTCCAGCACACACGCACACACAGAGAACGAGAGTCGCTCTATACAATAAAACACAGATGAAGTTCACTAAACACGCCTTTCCCCCGCGATGTTCCGTTTTGCTTACAAACATTTTAAATACAAATAAAAATCCCATATTGTCTCCCTCGTCTCTACGTGATACCTTCGACTCTATGCTGTGCATCAGCGACAAGACCCACGCGTGGAGGATCAGATGAGGGTCGGGGGGGGGGCAGAGCCGTGTGTGGTGCGCACTTCCTTTTGTGAGCACTGTGGCGCGCGCTGCGCAGGACATCCCCACGTGCTCGACAGGTGGAGTAGCGCGGAGTGAAGAAAACGAACGCGTTCGGAGGTGGGGGAACTCAGAGCAGACAGGAAGATCGGAACACAGACATTAGGTGTGTGTCCTCGTGGGGGTTTCGAGATGATGCCACTGCGCCTCGTGGAGCCCCAACCCCCCCTCCAGGTCCGAGTCTTGGGGGTAACGAGATGGGATCACTATATTCAGCAAATATATTTGTGTATAACTCCATTCATTCGTGCTGCTAATAATGTTCGGTCCTCCCATACCTGACAAAGTATGAGGTGGAAGTGAAACTGAAAAATATTAAAAAACGCAGGGCTTGGAGTGAAAAATTATATAGACTTCCGGAGACGTATAGTACAGTATAACTATAGTATGCCAAGCTTTGCAACTAATGACTAAAAAACTAATAACAAATAATAGCATAAAGAGGCTGATTAAATGTTGGTGGCAGCGACATGCACGGTCCACATGGTCACACGGAAAGCACGTGTTAATGTGGGTCACATGTGTACATTAACATGGAGACCGCTTGCAGTGTGTGTGTGTGTGTGTGTGTGTGTGTGTGTGTCGAGAGCAGTAGAGCGGATGAACTGAAAACGGGGGAATGATGACAAAACGAAGCAGAAGGAAAATGACACAATGCGAGGCGCTGATTTATCACACTAGACCCCGCTCATTTCCATATATTAAAATGCACCCATCCGGCCACACGCCCTATTCTGCACACGCCGCCGGGCGCATTCCCCGTCCCCTCTGCGGGCAAATTTTATTTATTTACAGAACTGCACCGGGTTAAGTTGAAAATAAGACCTCGGGCAGCACGGGCTCACGGGGACTGATTCACTCATTCGCTTTCGTGCGGCCGCTGGCCTCGTTGCTGTGTTTTTGTATCGGATAGTAAAAAAAAAAGAAACTGCGGTAGGGTCAGTGTTGCGCACAAGCGGGGGTGACACACGACGGAGCCAGCATGCAGTGGATGGATCAACCAGGAGAGCGAATACGGATCCCGCTGCTCCTACTGTCGTTGCACACAGATCCGGATTGTTCACGCAGAGGGCATCGGAAGAGGTCAGGGTCGCGATCACAGCCACCCAGGTGGGCCAGTAGGGCGGTGCTCTGTAGCAGCAACACACAGCCATGCACTGGCACATGCGTGTGCGACTGTCCAGTGCGGCCGTACGCATAAGGGTACGAGGCTGTCATCCAGCACAGGTGGTGGGGTTGGACGGACGAGCATGTTGCCCTTACTGTGTCTCACAATGGCCACAGGTGTGCTGCTCGGGGTAAAGTGTTAGCTTTCCAAGGAAGTGACGCCCGCTGAGGTTCACTTTCACTTAGAGAGACAATGATGGGAACAGAAACGTTGCAATGTTGCTGTCTTTGACACAATATTTTGAAAAAAATTCCATGGCGGTAAAGGAACACCCAGGTGACTAAAACGACTCTGTCTTTCCTAATGTGTGTTTCAGAGGTGGTGAAGACCAAGAATTGCGTCTAGAAAAAAACCTTTTGTTGATTTTAGCCTGTCCAACATCATGCGCTCCTACAGTCTCATTTCCACACCGAATTGGATCATTTTTGTAGCCCAGGTCATGACGCACACGTACACACATGCATGTACACACCACGTACAGATACAAAGACTCTCTCTCTATCTCTATCACTCCCTCTCTCTCTGTCTCACACACACACAAACACACACACACACACACACTTAGGCCCATGCATTTCCATTAAACTCACGTTGTTCCTGCGACTCCCCATAAAAGCGCGGGAACGTATGTTCTTCCGGCGTTAGGTGGCCGCGTTCCTGCGCGGCTTAGGCGGGAAACATAAGCGTCTACAAACACGTCATACAACAAACCACAAATATATTGTAAAACTATCATTAATAATAGCATGAGGGAATACAATTAACTATTACATTTTTAAAATAATGGTCCAACTTACAGTTGTGCGACCTGCAGTTAAGGAAGTTTCTTAAATAATCAGGACAATTTGAAACAATAAGGTGTGCATACGGACTGTGCTTCTATTTAATAAGTACGCATATAGACCCGAGCTTTACTGTCGGGCTATCGTTATTCAGTTCCAGCTCCTTAAAAATGATTTTATAATCAACAGTTAGAAACTGAAATACCGCCGGGTCTTCAGCACTTTCACTTTAATTAATGAACTCAACAGGGAGAAAGACTATTTGATTTTCAATTAAACAAATTAAATAATTTTTCCCAAACGAAAAACAAATATACGCTGCAATTTAACCAATTCTATTCTCGCCGAACAGCACCAGGCAATGTGTGTGGATCGGTGTTTTAGTTCCACGGTCTGCCCTTGTGTATGCAGTTATGTCACGAATAAAACGTGTTTATTCTAAACGGACACAAAACGTCATTTTATGATTAAACAACCGAAATGCGTATCTCTACTTTTTAGTCACTGATAGACTCAGTTCTCCGGCAAACAAGCGACAGGCGACTTCAAACCCGAACAGTAAGCATGGAGATCGTCTAGCGTGTGCATGTGTTTGTGAGAGTGTGTATGTGCATTTCTCCGTATTTCTGTGCGCGTTCTGTCGTTTTCCTGTTCTTTCACTTTATTTAAACAGCCAAATATTAAGTCATCGAACCCATCATCAAACTTTGAACACCCGATCTCGTGGCCAAAGTGTTATTTATTTGTTGATCGTGTTAAAATAGTCGCTATATAAACCAGAGCACGCTGCTCCTTTCTGAAAATGTTCAGTCATCTTTCCGTGATGATCTTCAAAAGTCTTTCTTTTATCTCTTATTGTTCAGTAACGCCACTCAACACCAACTTGCGGCTGACTGTCGAGAATAAATTATGCATATCTCACATTAACGAATTTACACCCCTAACGTGGCCACAAACGTGCACGATGACCTCGACCCCCAGGACCCTCCGATGTGTCCACGCGTGACCCCCCTCACTCACTGTCCACGCCTCTGTCCTTCACCGACGCGCGGAGACTCTCTCTCTCTCCCCCTCTCTCTCTCGGGGTCATGCTGCTGCGCGCTCCCGCGCCGTCCCGTCTCGATCAGGCTCGCTCCCGCGACTCGGTCGCACAGCCGCGTGCGTGCTGCCACTTTCAAGGCTGGGCTCGCTGAGTGTTTTCCCTCGCGCGGCTCGTGTCTCTTTAAGGTGTCGTTGTTCGGTGTGATCACACACTCTTCTGTTCCTCTTACATTTCCAACGCCCCCCCTCCACTCCCCTCCCCCACGCGGCGTCCCGACCCGAATACACGTGCAACTGATCGCAGCGACCTCCACCTTCTCCTCCAGTTCGGACCCACGCACCGAGCCACTGAGACCCGGGCTGTGGACACAGTCACACTCATTCACCCATTCACTCACTTTGCCTTTTCAGCTGCAGTTCCCAACTCCATTTTCGCCGCCCTGCCCCCTGCCGCCCTCCTCGCGCACTTTCCCCCCCTCACATGATCGCCTCGCGCTGGCTCGCCGTGCCCTCGTGTCCTGCGACGGAACCTGTCCGTCTTGTTTGGGAAACCGCGCAGTCTCTTCACTGACCACGAGTGTGTGTGTGTGCGCGCGCGCGTGTGTGTGTCTCTCTGAGTGAGTGTATCGGTGTGTGTTTCTACTCCAGGTGCCGGATCAATGTCCACTACCCGTCGCCCGTGTGTGTGATACGATCCCCCCCTCCCCCTCCAGTGTAGTACCGCATGTCCGGCCCCCTCGAGTCTGTTGTCCATTGGCTTCTCTTGCTGTTTTCCTACGTCCCCCCCCAACCCCAACACACACCGCACATTGCTTTCATTACACATACACACACACACACTCTCTCTCTCGCTCTCTCTCTCTCTCTCTCTCCGTCTGAGCCCCCCCCCCCAACTCTCGAGACAGCCCCCGGCCCCTCTCGTCCGGCCCCCTGATCTCTGTGTCCACGGACCCATTGGCTCCTGTGGGTCTCCACTCCACGTCCAGCCCCTGATGAGTGTCCATTGGTGTTGTCACGCGCCGTCCCTCCTCCCACTCCACGCTTCGCCCTGCCCATGTTTTGTGTGTCCGTGTCCATCCATCTCCTGACGTTCAAGTTCGCCGGGACGTCACGTCCGCACTTGAACTTCAGCTCAGGGGGGCTTTTGCCATTTTTTCATCTCTCTCTCTGCTCTCAGAAAAGCCATGACGGCCGTCCCGCGATCCGTCTCCCGCGCGCCATCTTTGTGTGATTTCTGACGTGCGGCGGGTGTCAAAGGCGCCCATGAAGACCCTTCCTCCGGAGTCCCCCCGCAGCCCGGCGCTCCCGATGTGAACCGCCCGCCGACCGCCGACCGCCGACCACCATGTCCCGCCGCAAGCAAGGCAAGCCGCAGCACCTGAGCGCGCGGGGCTTTTCGCGTGAGTACCGCCGCATCTCGCCGCGCTCCCCGCCTTCCTGCTTGTGTGTTTCTCTGTGTGTTTACGTGTGACTCCTGGTGAATTCACACCGCGCGCTGGACAGCGACCTTCGCGCTCAGTCGGACCTCCGTCGCCGCCCCCCCCCGCCCCCCCACCACTCGCCGCCACCCCGGACTCCCGGACAGAGGGTCTCCTCCTCGGACACTCGGGGTCCCTCCTGGGATGCGAGCGGCCAAAGTTGCAGCGTTTTGCGGATCCCTGGGACTCCGTGGCAGCGGCTGTGCCCGCGAGCTGCAGTGGATGCGCTCCGCGCGCGCCGGAGCCGTGCGGGGTTTCTGCGGGAACGTCCGTGTCCTTGTGCGCGCGGTGCCGAGAGGGGTTCCCTCCTTCCCTCCTCTCCCACCCTCTCCCACTCTTCCTGGAAGCTTTTCAAGAATGTGGAAGTGGGTTTTGATTGGGAAACATCTCGCGTCCGTGTGTTTACACGCGCCGCGTGCGCGCAGCCCGTGCCAGCGGTGTGTAAAGACCTAAAAGAGAGGAGAATAAAAACGCAGTCTCGTCGTTCGTAACGCATCTCAATAATGATCGTGAGGGGAGAGGAGCTGTGCGTGTTCAGACCTCCACGGCGACCTGTTCTCCAGGTGCAAACCCGGACACAGGACAGTAACAACGCCGCGCGCACTCCGTTTCATTTATTTTTTCTCTCATTTTGGGATTTAAACAATATCTCCGAAATCAGCTGAACACAGAAATCCGAATTTCACGCGTATTTGTGGGTGAAAAGCGGGAAGTGGACACTTTCTGGTATCTGTTTATAATCTTTTGAAAATGTTTTAATCCGTCAACCTGCAAAACTCGGCTGTTTTCTTTAATCGCTCCCGTTTCTTCATAAAAGCTCTCGTTCATGGTCAAATAAATGCTCAACTCTGGAAGCGACCACGCAGGAAGCAGGCAGTCTTTATTTATATTAAATGTGTCGTCGGATGTTACTATGTATCCACAGCTGGACGCAGCGCGTGTCCGGCACGTGTTCTCGCTTGAGACTGGCCACGTTTTCTCTTTCGGGTTCGGACCGGACCTCGTTTGGAAAATCGAGGTGACGACCCCCCCCCCCTCCACCACCACCACCACCACCAACGGTACCGAGTTGCACGCGGACAGGTCTCCGCGCGCCCGCGTTCACAGCTCGGCTCGCGCTCGTGTCACGCCGCCCACCGCTAGGAGGCAGGAGAGGACCGTAAACCAGGGTGAACTTGAACCCGATCGGTTTCACGGGCGCCTCGATCCACGCGACGTGACGAGGTGTTTGGAGTGAAAAGGAAACGAGCGATACGGGGTTTTGGGCCCCTCACCCCTACCCCGGCAGCCCGCTTCCCCAAACAGCGGCTCTGTCTGTCAGCTTTCTGACTTTATGCATCAGATTGTCAGCGCGCCGTGGAGCGGATCGATAGGAGTGATCAGTGTGAAGAGAGGATAAAAATACCTGAAGGACAGAAAGAGTTTTTTATCATTCACGCATCACACTGAAATAATTCACACTGAAATATTGCGAGCGAGTGGCTGTGAAGCTTTCTGAACACAGCATTTCAACTATTTTCATTTGAAAATTAATCATAAGATAAATATAAACAGTGCATATATTTAATTCATATTTTAATATTACACATGTTCCGCACACATGCATTTTTCAGTTTAATATGTTTATACATTTTAAAGGAACGAAGAAAAAAGGAAAGAAAATACAGTATGTGTGCAATTTGTATTTGGATCCCGGGGGGGGGGGGGGTGTAGCTTCCCGATATGTTACTGGTGTGTTAGTGTGTTTTCATCGATCCAGTGATTATTAACACTGATCGTGAAAATCGTGCTGAGATGAAAATTTGTCTCTTTATTACAAACTGAAAGTGTTTAGTTTTGGCTTCAGTACATTTGGATGATCTGTTATTATCACACGAAATCTATAATATACTGTAATTTTATAAATAATAGAGTGTTATATTGTAATAGAATTTAAATGAACATTTGCCTTTTGATGCTGAATGTCTTAAATTAATCATTATTAACAGGAAATGTGCCAGAATTTTTTCTTAATAAATTATCTATTAAATTGAAGTTTACAAGAACAGAAGACATACTGAAATATTTATTAAAAACAGGCCTTAATTTATTACCAAAAAAATCTTAAATAATTTAGTGTGGCTTTTACACAATATTAAACCAGTTATATCTTTGTAGGGATTTAGTTGGAAAACAAAAAATGCTTGGTAAAGAAATCAATTTAACATACGTGTACTGTAGCAGGAAATTAAAATAGTTTTCACTTCTTTGAATGTGAACATTTGTTTTGAAGCATGTGCAGCTTTTATTTATTTCCCTGCCTTTTTGTCAGTGCGTGTTTTGCTTAGGAATGAGCTAAGTGACAAAACAAACAAAAACAAATATGGGAAGAGTCTACATATTTGTCCATAAATAAGAAAAGGAGGAGAGCTTGAGCAGCACAGGTTAAAAGGAAAAAAAATCACCCAGTGGTCGTAGCTCTTATCTAATGATGTTGTATAACTGCTCCATCCCCCTGTGTGACCTCACATTCAGTCTGGAGGAAAAGGGGATGTTTCCTCAAGGTTTTCTCCACATTGTCTCAGTGCACCACGTGGGCCAGATGTGCAGGACTGCTCTCTGACCTGAGCTCTAAGAACATCTCGGAGATATTCTCCGGCTCTCAGGGACCTCCTCCACATCCACCCCTCAGCTGTCTGCTCCAGGTCGGCCTGAAATACATGTCACCTCCGTTCACAAGATCCCAGCACTTTTATCCAAATCTGGCCCAATCATGCCAAACTCAAATTAGAATCTATTTTTTGATTCTCTGTGGTTTTAGGTTCATTAAAATGTGAAATTGGCAGTTTAGTTAAGAAGGTCAAGATGCTTAACCATTATGAGGCTCAGAAAGTGTGCTCACCTCTGTGAACACTGCGTCAAGCTCATACACGCTGGGCCTCTCTCGCACCTCATGCACACCTCACACACTTGTCGCACACTTCTCTCCCCGCATCAGTAGAAGATGCTCCTTGCTGGGAACCTGTCTGCCATTCTCCATTCCATGTCACCAGCACGAGCAGAGACCTCACACACTCCCAGCTCTCCTCAGCCTACACATGTGTTCAACACATTTTAAATGTCTGTCCTTTTAACAGGAGCACGTGAGCACTTAACAGGACAGAGACGGCATGACAAAGAAAATATTTTTAGGCTTAGTGCATTTATTTTAATGCACATCTCATAAGCAGACTGTAAAATATTTTAGTGGCATTGTACAACAACTCTCTTGCTTATGTTATTTTGCTAATTTTTTACTTAACGCTTTACTTAATACTTGTTTAAGAGTTTTATATACATACTGTATATAGAGCAAATGTAAATTTTTTTTTTTCATTTGTACACAAATTTTATATAAAAATGCTGCTATTCAACATCCTGGAGTTGGTCATTCTGCTATTATAAAATAACGGTAAAATTTCTTATTGTGTCAATTAACATGATTATTCTCAAAGTGAATTTTTAAAAGGAGTTATCGCACATATATTTTTTATGATCAAAATATTTCTTTTGCATTTAAAGAGCTCTGCTACACATCCGTAGTGAAATGAGGAAGTCAGCCTTTTCCCACAGCATCTCTGCAGTTTCTGTCCAGAGCTCCTTCATGTGTGTTCACTGTTAAACCCACACATGCTGAGCAATGTGTGAGAACCACTGCCATTCACTCCTGCTCATATATGTGGTGTTGGGGTCACAGGTTACACACCAGGTAGAGTCACAGATTTTGTGTCCTGGTGTCACTCTCTCTCTAATCTCTCTTCTCTCTTTCTTTGTCTCTTCCTGCCCCCGGGTGATGGTGGCACCGTGCAGCCGAGCCCCTGGCTGCAGTCCTCCCCGAGGAGCAGCTGGTGCAGCGAGGGCTGGAGCAGGACCTCCTCACCTGTGGCCAGTGTCAGATGAACTTCCCTCTTGGGGATATTCTCATTTTTATCGAGCACAAGCGGAAGCGGTGTGGCAGCGGCGGCCTGTGCTTGGACAAGCTGGTGGACGGGCCACCCTCGCCCCCCATGCTGCCGCCACATCTGCATTCCCACCCACAGGGTGCCCTGCGCCGGCCATCCAACCCTGTGGAGGTGGGCGTCCAGGTCACTCCAGAGGACGATGACTGTTTGTCCATCTCCTCACGAGGAATTTGTCCGAAGCAAGAAAATATACCAGGTAAGCTATGTCCTTGAGGGAAAGTAGTAACACAAGTACACACACACGCGCGCGCGCATGCACGCACGCACCCTATCCCACATGTGTATGGGTGTACGAGGAGAACAGGGACTCCGTGTTTGCTGGATTACTTCTGCTGTGCAGACATGCACGCCGAAGCAAAGGCTCCCAGTCCGCGGGGATGGGTGGGACTCTGAGAACCACGTGTAAATGAACGCGGCGTCCTGCTGGGTGGGGTTTGGTGTCTCGGAGAATTCAGCTGTCTGTCTGGTGGTAGCGAGGAATGCAGGGTCTGGTCATTCCGAGCACAGAGTAAAAAGCTCCACAAAACATGGTAAAAATCAACTGCAGACTGTGGGCACTGTTCACTTGTGTGTAAACTTGTGTAAACCACTTTCTAAATGAAAGTAAGTTGAAAGTGGTTGTGAAAAAAATAAATGAGTGCAGTTTATTGTTTTACATTTTTATTTGTATTTGAATGGATTGTCTTTCTACTCAAGGAGAATTTTCTTTGTTCTGGTTAAGAACCTCAGCCATGTCCAGACTGCTCCTGTCATGTGTGTGCAATCTTCTTGTGCCACATGCAAGGAGCTTGGCCTAGTCACACCTGCCACTGTCCCAGGTTCCGCCAGCAACTGGGCGCTGCTGTTGCCATTTTCCTTTTCACAGTAATCAGATACGCCGTGATGCTGGAGCAACTCGGAAGACCCTGCCGTCCAGGTGCCGTGTAAGAGGGGTCAGGCCTGAAGGGAGTACGGCACAGGTCACGCGCAAACAGGCTTATCCTGTGCAGGATGGGAAATGGTGTGAATGGAGGTGCTTGTGGGGGGCCTGGGTGGCCCCCTGCAGCCCAGCCCGATGAGAATCTCCTCCCGGTGTGCTCCACCCGCTCTCATGTGGTCCGGACAGCTGTATCTCCATTTCCTTGTGGTCACAGGCAGCCACATCTTATCCGTAGAAATGCCCGACTGCAGTACTCTCACTTTCTGACCGGGGTATAAAAAGAAAGGCATTTCGTTATTTTCAGTTGTCAAAGAGGAGCAATTTATTTAAAGAGCCGTAACGCCACTAATTATTTGTTAGAGATTTTTTTCCCCATTTTTTAATTAGGGAGAACTCATGGTGGTTTGACTTCCAGCAATAAATTAGACTTGGGAAAGCGCAAAGTACAGTAGGGGAGACAAAGAGCAAAACAACGCCGTTTATCACTGTGCTGTAAACAACTTGCCAAGGAATCGCTGGAATGCATGGGGTTAAAGCTCGCCCCAAGGTAGCTTGTGCCCTTCTCCTCTGAGACCCCTGTTCTTTGTGTATTTAAAGGATGTAATGTTGGTCAGCTTCCGCATGTTTCACTTACGGTGGCTTTGAAACTGTTCCTCACCATGAGGGCTTAACTTCCCACTTTGGAGCCGTGCCCCCTGCCTCTCGGACATTTCACGGATTGCATTCCAGGAAGCCCTGGTGTGGGGCGGTACAGGCTGGGATCGCTTGTTTGTGACCTCGGTTTTGGAGGGTAAGCGGCTCTTGGGATCCTGTGGTTGGGGAGTGTTTAGTAGCTGGGAGACGATCCTCCCATCATCCCCTTTGTTGCACCCACACAGGACAAATGTGCATCTCTGGCCTGTTCCTCCTGGAATGTGGTCACATCTCATCCGCTGACCTCCATCTTAATGCTGATTGGTGTCAGCTGGGGTTGCAGTCGTCTGCTTGACCCCCTTTGTTTTGAAGGCGCCGGTGTCGTCCGTTACAGCGTGTTTGCAGGCACACGTGTGTGCGACCCCTGTCATCTTCTCCACACCGTTATTGTGCTCATTTACATCCTAATGCGTGAGGGTCTGTGCGATATGGAGGGGTCGCGCTCCACTGGCCATCTGTTTATTGTACGCCTGCTCTGCGTGTGCTGGAGGTCCGTTTGGCGGGACGTCGGACAGAGAGCAGCAGAGGTGCAGCTGTATGGGCTGTAATCGCCCCCCTTGCGCGCTCTCTCTCTCTCTTTCTCTCTCTCTGTTTGGCCGGCAGGGCCATGGGCCAACAGCGATCCGCAGCCCTGCGGCCTACTGGGGGGGCACTGTCCCGCCACCCACAGCATCCAGATGGCCAAATGCCAAAGCCTCCCGATCACGCAGGAGCAGGGTAGAAAACCATAATTTTTACACCTTGAGCTCTGCATATGCGTGCCGTCCCTTCAGATGTGCTTATTGTCCCGCTTGTGGATCATTCCCATGGTATTTTACAGTGGTTACTGTGGTAAGAAGGACAATGGCCGTGAGCGGGGCTCAGGTCTGTGATTAATGACCGTGCTGAGAGCGCACAGAGGGCCCTTCCAGGGTCCACGCTGATCCCAGTGACCAAATATGGCATGGAACGGGGGTGATGTAACAATGCTATTTACATATTGAGGAGCTCTGTTTGCAGAGACGAAACGCAGGCGCTGTCACGGTGGAATGGACACGGCACTGTGGCTCGGTCACATGATCGACCCCCCGCAGACACCACTGCCGTGCCCCTTTTCACATGCTGTGTGAGAACCGTGGCGTTTTTACTGCTGCTGCTTTTTTGTCCTTTTTATGCCCTGTGGAAGACGCCGAATGATGGCAGTGGCTATTTTCTACACGGGTGTCCATGATAATGAAGCGGTAACAAACCAGGCTGCAGGAAAGTGTAATAACACACATTTTGTCATTGCGGTGAATAGTTTTTGACAAAAACATGAGGTGTGGAAGCGGAGCAGTCAGTGCCCGTGACCTCCTGTCCGAACTGAAACGTCAAAAAAATGTGTCCAAAAGACAGACTGGATTCATCGGCTGTGGACGCAGATTTCATTCGGAGAGGTGGATCCCAATTTGCATGTGAAACACCCACCGGTGCGGCGCGGCTTTACAAACCCAGACTGCCTGGAAAGGAGTGTCGCATTAGCGTGCCGAACTGTGTTTTACAGTTAACTACTGTGAAGCAGGACCTCAGCGCCTGCAGGAGTTCTAATGTGCGCCATGTTTTCAGCTCATTTCACCACGTTTCAGTACTGTTCTTTGCCCACCCACCCCCACTCTGCAAGGCCCTCAACCACCCATCTCGATGGCCTTATCACTCCGCTCGCTGTGTCGTGCCTGAGGGTCCATGAAGTTCTTAGCTATGCAGTGTTACAGATGAGCAGTGCATTCTGGGAAGTTTGGACATGGTATCCTCCCCCTTTGTGAGGGGCTTTGACATGGGCTTGTGCGTGCTTGCGTGCGTGCGTGTGTGTATGTATGACTGTGTGCACAGAGGACAACAATTAGGAAGCAGAGAAGCACCTTGTTTGTCTCGTTCTTCCTCGCCTGCACAGTGCCCAGGAGGCGTTACCACAGCACTGCCTCCCGTTGCCAGGTTCCAGTGCTGAGCCCTGGTTTCCATGGACTGCACTCTTTAAAACCGGCTTTACCATGGTAAAGCCCCCACCTGAAAGTGGGATGGTTTGCGTGTTCATGTGCATGCGTGTCCTTGCCTGGTGTGGCCGAGGGCACAGGGTGACGAAGAACATTCCAGAGCATGTAGGTGTACTGCTCAAGTGTCTCCCAGGCCTCACAGGCTGTAGACGGGTGCAGGGGCCGTTATTAGATAGAACAAAGTTTGATTTGCATGATATGGTCTGGCGTGGGCCGTGTGTGTCTTTCTTTATCTCTGTCTCTCTCTCTCTCTCTCTCTGTCTTTCTGTTCCTCTCTCAATGCCTGATACATCCACAGTTTGTAATATTGTACTATTTTGCTTTCTGTTTAAATTAGAACAAATGAACTGTTTGGGAAAATTGTTCCAAGCCACGTTCCTTAACGTTCCTGTGAGCTGATTTTATACATGTGTGTGTATGGGTGCACTTGAGGACCGCACAACAGCTCCCCCCACACATGCCTTTGTCTGTTTCGCATAAATCACTGCATTCAAAATAATCTGGCGTACTTATAAGGTCAGATATTGACCACTAAAGAGAGGGAGAAAGGAGGAGTTGGGAGAATATGCCTTTTCGGCCCTGGTGCTCTGCATATGGTGTTTGTTATTTGTCCCACAAATGTGTGTGTGTGTGTGTGTGTGTGTGTGTGTGTGTGTGTGTGTGTGTGTGTGTGTATTATGCATAGCACAGCTTGCCTAAACAAAGGTATTTAGCAGTGCACCTTCCCCCACAGTGGCGTCTCACTCCACCATGCAGACGCCCACCTGCCGCTTGTCTGACATACTGGCTCTCAGCCAGTGCCACTGTGTGCACAAATACACACACAAGCACGCGTACATGCATGCATGCACGCATGCGTGCGTACACACACACAAACACACATACACACGCACACACACGTGCGTGCACACACACGCACGCACGCACACACACGCACGCACGCACACACACACACACACACACACACAAAGAGATTCCTGTGCATATTAGTTTGAATCATTGCTGCCTTCTCAGGCTTCCTAAAAAGCTTTGATGTAGAATTTGATTTAGACGTGTGTATAAAGTGGGTGGGGCTCAAGTGGGTGTGGCCACCGATAGTCTGGCCCCAGCTGGCATCTCCCTGGTCTCTGGTCTAAAGACGTGGGCATGTTCCAGTTGTCAAGTCCCTGTCACACTGCAGCTCTCAAATTATGTCTGATGTTGTATAAAACATGTCCATAAAGTGTTTACACACTACAAAGCGTTTTTATAAATCCCAGTGGATTACAGACGTGTTTCATAAACACGATCAGTGACCCACAGTCCCTGGGATTTCGATTTTCTGTTTGCGTGTCTCTGCGTGTGTGTATTTAAGTTTGATGTGGCCTGTGGAGATTTCCCATGTGTCTGCGTTGGTCAGGAACGTTTGTCAAACGTTGGGAAATTGTTGCTGTTGAAATCTGTTTTTGGAGAAGTGAGATGGACCAGAAATCTGGATTGTTACTCTGAGTCCTTTGCTTTTCAGGTTTTCATTGTGTGTTGTTCTGTGTCTGCATCCTCCATCCAAGACTCTCGTACGAATGCTGTTGCCTCAAAGGTCAGAGGTCAGGAGCCCCTTCGCTGCATCCTGCTACCCTGTTCATTGGTTCATTCTGAAAGGTGGTGGGAGTCTAGAGAGCTGCTAAGATTGAAGCAAAAATGGTTTCTGGGTATTTGGAATCCCAACCACCCCTGACAGGGATGCAGACTTCCTGTTGTCATGGCACACTGGGCAGTGTTTCACGACGAGCCCAAAGTGGCACGTGCCTGGATCCCGTCCAGCCAGATAAGAGGCACGGAAGGGGGCTGTCGGGAAGCTTGTTGCGCCGGATGGCTTCCTCTCGGGAAACGGCAGCCCATGCGCTCACTTCCCGTCCCCTCAAGGAAATGCTTGTCTTAGAGCTTTGGCGGCCGCCCGTCTCCACATTTCACGACCGTCCTTTTCGTTGCAATTGACCCAACCCAACTACCGCTGCACCCGGCGACTCATTTAAAAGAAAACACTTTTGAAATAACCTCAATCGTGACGGCCGCCGTAAAAGGCGACGTGAAAGGAAGGCTTTTTTTGAAGGGGACACCGACGCCGTTTCCATAGGTGCGTGCGGTTCGGGCCCGGCTGGAGGTGAGGGCGGATCATCCAGAATCCCCCTGCGTGCGGCAGCATGAGCCCGGACACATACGTGCACGCCGTGACGCGCGCGCCAGCACGCACTGACACACGCGAGCCCCTGCTTCCTGACTCAATCTTACCGATAATTTGCTCAGGCTCATTTGAATTTTAAGCACTTCTTTAATCTTCAAAGCCCAAATTGCTTTATGAATATGCATGATGTGGGCAGACTTCAGTTCATTACCTTGTTGTAAATTCTAATGACCATTAGGTCCTCTCAGTAATTGCCAATTGTTTTGCATTTTTGATTGGCCTATTACCATGTGCATTCTCAGCACATCAGCGCGCCGTGTCAGCGGGGCTGCCGGGTGGGGCGGCCAGGGGGCGCCGGGGGGTGAAAGCGGTTTGTATGGTTCAGAGGCGGAGGATGCCGTGTCTCCCGGCTGGCGCTCGCAGAGCGCCGAGATGCGACCCGGCGTCCCGCCATTAATGTGCCCGGCACGCGAGTCACACTTAATCGCCGCCGATCGGGCCCGGACTGCTTCCGGAGTCCCAAATGCGGGGAGGAACGAGCCGGGCCGCGGTCTGCTCGCAAGCGCACTTCTTCGTCCGTTAATGATGCGTTCTCGCGGCACTTTTTTAATGTCGCGGAGAAGTGCGAACGCCACGTTGACGCGTGCGCATAGCGGCACGCGCGCACGTGACCGCTCTCGCGCCGGGTGACATCACGGAGCTGCCGCTGAGACGTGGTGGAAGCGGCTCGGTTTGGGGAGGAAGTTCTAAAAAGAAAGTGAGTGAATGGGATGAATACATCAGCAAGTGCTAATGAGCGGCGGCAACGAAAGGGGGGATGTTTGCCGTCCGCCGGGGTCTCGACTCCCCGCCGCCTTCGTCACGCCGCCCTTCGCGCTGCTTCTAGGGACTGCCGAGGCCATGGCAGCATGAAACAGAATTGCTAAACAGGGGAAGTAAGTTGTGTGGAGAGCGCTGGCCTGACTGAGGTGCTGCTGAGGGAGGGGCCCGGCAGGCCTATCCCCCCCCCCCCAGAGCCCAGAGGTCCCAATCCGGCTGCAGGCATACTTCAAAGCCCTTAATATTCTGCTGGGAAACCATATCCAGAGCACCGATGAATAATTAAGACCCTGAACTTTTTAGGCGGTAAAATGAACCGATGGGGAACATCTGTAAAATGTGCCTCCCGTTTGTTTGTTTGTTTGTTTTAAACTGGACTGTGCTGGGCGTGCGCCGGAGTGCCTGCGAACGCGTGCATGAGAACGCATACAACCGTGTGAACGTGCCCTGTGGCCCTGCCCCTCCAACTTCCCAGCGCTGGTCTCCGTCCAAGGCCATGCATAATTGATTCCTCCTGCGCTATCATTTTCTTGATGTAATTGCTTCAGTAAGATATGATGAAATCTAATGGATTATTTAGTGTTTCAAAATGGGTAAAGAAACAGTAAATGTTGGTGGATGGCCCCCCTGCCTCATGGTGTGGACATAGCGGCCGCACATTAATAAGCTGCGAATGGCTGGGGACTCCTGAGAAGTCCAGTGTTGGCGAAGGAGGGCCACACACATCGGGCAGCAGTTTGGACTCGCAGGACAGGGAGATCTGACCGAGAAGGTTCACTACTAGTGAGAAAGACAAGTTTCCTCTTGCTCTTCTGCTCTCTGTGCTTGCAGTCAGTTGTCTCATTCTGGCGAATGTTTGTGAGACTGAGAAAGCAGGCACAAGCCCATTTCTGAAGTCCTATGGCAATGCTGGAGATGTTTGATATCATTAAAAGCTATATGACTGTTTAAATAAACTGCTTAACTCTCTGTCTCAGCCTGGTTTTTCTTCGGAGGGCAGCAGTGGGTAGAGCTGTCACCTTGCACTTGAAGGACCCAGGTTTAATTCCCATCTCCTGCTGTATGACCCTTTATCAAAATACTTTGCTGTATAAATGGGTAAATCAGTGAAAGTACCATAACAGTACCATAACAGTGTAAATTGCTTTTGAGAAAAGTGTCAGATCAATAAATTTTACACGGAAAAAGTTATAAATGGGCAGGACTGCTTGTAAGCAACCCAGTGGGAGAGGATTCCCTGCTTGGCAATAGGAGGAATTGCACTCCATACATCCTTCTTGCTCCAGACCTCGTGCTGTTGTTTGTGTGGACTAATAAGACACAGACACTGTATGTGTGGTGTGTGTTTGTTACTCATTCTGCTGCTCGCGGGGTTCCAGAGGCCTGGTTTGGACCAGTTTATTGGGGATGGCCCAACACTATGTGGCCCAGGGGGCCATGTGGGGAAGCCCACCATTTTCAGCCAGTGGGTCCCCCTTCCCCCATTACATAGTGAACCCAAGTGAGGGGGGAGTCTCAGAGGCTGCCTACAATTTGTGACAGACCAACGACCCGATTCAGAACCTCTGTACTCGGCACAAACCCTCTCACCGCTGTTGTTGAAGTATCTGTCACTGTGAGGAAAAAGGTGCAGAACTCGCCCTGGCATGTCCAAGTGAGCAGACCCCCCCCCACCTCACCCTGGGGGAGAGGGGTCTCTCTCACATATACACACGTACGCACGCACGCACGCACGCACGCACGCACGCACACACACATACCTTTTTATATATTTATTTTCCTGACCAGAAATGGGGTGAAGTTTCAGCCTTCGTCTAGGTGGTCAAGCCGGTGGTTGGCTGCTGAGGTGGAGCACGGGGGTTGTTTGGGAGTGGTAGGGGCAGGAACTCCAGGCCCATTAGTGTGCCGGGCCCCGGTGTGGGCAGACTGGTTCTGCCAGACATGATGATGGATGGCTTTGTCAGGGGTCCCTGGGTGTGGGGCCCTCAACTCGAGCACTTTGTTTATCTGTGACTGAAAGGGAAAGGCGAGGGAATAATCTGCCTGCTGGCTTCCAGCAGACCCGAAATGGGAGGGGGCCGTGAACGGAGGCGATGGGGGGGGGGGTCGAAGGGGAGGTCGGCGGTGGTCGGGGGAGGGGCAACAGCCAGATGATTGTCCATTAACAGATGAACTTGGCCGGAGTCCAGGCATTTGATGAGCCCCTCCCCCCTTTCTCTGTACCTGCTCAATGTACATAAAATGCTCCCAGGTTCGCTTTTGGCTGAAGGCAAAAAAGAAAAAGCTCTGTGTCCCTTCCCCCCCACCACCCCATCCGTGACAGAACCAGTCTAGACCGGTCGGTTGGCCTTGTGGCTGATCTCTGCCATCGGTCTGGGTCTGGAGGAGTTCTCAAGAGAGCGAGAGAGAGAGAAAGGGAGTGGGAGCTGAGGAAAACTGAGGAAAACAAAGAGACGTCCTCCTGACAAAAGCCACCATGCAAAGGTCTCATACAGCGAATAGAGTGAAACCACTTTAAGTGAACAGGGCTTTTCTGAAACTTCCCCAAACTTGGCTTGTTTTCTGTGTGTTAAGTTAAGGCTGTAGAACTGGATGACCAGGGCTATCTTGGGAAGGGAGAGGGCAGCTCAGTGTCATCTCAGCTTTTTGTGTTGTACCCACTCCCCTACACTGGCTCCACCCACTCTGACCTGTCACCCGCTTATATAAAAGCTGGTTTGCTGCAGTGAATGAGTACAGCATCAATTTCTCCATCTTCTCTTTGAAGAATTGCTATTGTTGTGCCATTCATCACCCCAACCAACTGACCCGTCTTGTCCATGGCCTCACACTGCTTTCCCACCATCCAGGCCTGAGCAGCTTCCTGCTTCAGAAGAGCTTGTCTGCCCAACAATGCTGTGATGTTGAGTTTTGGGGTTTGACACCACGAAATGTGTTCTGTGTGTGCTGGAATGAGTCTCAGCCAAATCTGATCCTCACCAGGAGCTCATCCCACCCTTCAGCTGATTTTTCTTTCGGTTTTCAGTCATTTCTTTGGTGCTCTGCTGGAATTATTGCGTCAGCTTACTCTGAGGAAGGCCCTCAGGTCGATGCCCCTGAAAGCTGTCTTCTGCAGGGACCTCAGGTGGGTTGTAAAAGGCCGCCTTATCTGGGCCACACCCCAAACGCCACCTGGTGCAGACTCTGGTATCAAAGGTGATGTGGTGGGTGGGGGACAGAACTTATCAGGAGCTTCTTCTTCTGCAGAGTAGATTACCAGGCTGAGGAGATTCTGTATTTGAGGACTGAAAGGCTTCCGGGTGAATTTTAGTGGGAATCCTCTCATGCGGGCAGAGAGGCGTCAACTCACTGTTTTGTCAGCAGATTGGTGTGCATTGACCCTCAGTTTGCCTTTACAATACAGCAGTCTCTGTGTTCACTGGCTCCCCTAGTGGTGGGATGAGGAGGTTTTGGACCCCACTGCCGGCTATTTCCCTCACTCTGTTGGCTGTGCTCTTTGTGGCCAGATGAGCTACATTTACAGTCAGGGTTGAAACCATACTGCTCTTAATGCTCACCCTCGATGAAGACGTGAACAAACAGGGTCCCGGCCGCAAACCCGAAGATGGGTTTTGTCTACACTCAGCGATTAACACAAACTTTGAAGGGTTGGTTCCACTTGAAGAAAAGGATGTTAAATAACTTTTTACTTAACAGATTAACCACAGCGGTTAGCGAGGGAAACGTTAAACGTAAAGGCTTTTAATGCACAGATTTCCCTGAGCTCTTTGCAGCAGCAAACAGAATTGAGCTCTTGCGGTCATCCCGTTTTGTTCCACTCCATCCTGTCCTCCAGGCTCCTTCATTTAGGGCTTATACCTGTCCTCTGGGCCCTGTTGTTTTGGGGTCGGCCTCATGTCCTCCCTCCCATTCCATGGGCAGCACATTCTGTCCTCCAGCTCCATCATTTTAGGTCAGCTTATTTGCCTCCTGTCCCATTGTTTGGCGGTGTCTGCTGTCCCCCAGTGAAGACCATCGGCAATGCCTCTTGCTCTTTGGCCCCATCTTTTGAGTGAGCCTCCTGTCCTCTGGCCCCGTCCATGTGCGATACCTTCTGTCCTTCAGCTCCATTGTTTTGGGTCAGCCTTCTTGCCTCTTGTCCCATTTTTTTCCAATGCTTACTGTCCTCGGGGCCCTGTTGTTTTGGAGTCAGCCTTCTGTCCTCTGGCCCTGTCCGTAGGCAATACCTCCTGTCCTTTGCCCACATCACTTGGGCCAGTTCCTGTCCCCACACCCAATCTACAGGCAATTCCTCCTGAACTTCAACTCCGTCATTTTTCAGTCGGCCTAGTTGAATCCTGCTCCATTTTTCTGGCAATCGCAACTATCCTCTGGCTCCATCATTTGAGTTGCTTCCTGTCTCCTAGCCTCATTGCTGTGAGTCACGTTGCTTATGTGGCATTCAGCGGCTTTGGTCAGAGGGATGGTTGTGAACGCATTTCTTTCCTGCAAATCCCATTTCCAGTTCCTTGTCCATACGTTTCGTCTCCTGTGTTGTTGCTGCAGGAGGCGGTGGTGTTGGGCACTGACGTATGGAGCCTGTTTACTGGACTGTGTTTTGTTGATGAATGAAGATATGCTCCACATTCAGGGGTTCCACTGGCCTCGGTCTATAATGGCAAAGTATTTATGGGAATATCACTGGCATGAATAAAGGAAACTTTCCAGACTTCTTTTTTCACTCAAGGGTGCAGTGCGATTCACTGTCTGTCCCCCCACGCATTATTGGCTGAGGTCCCCATGAATAATTGATACATAGGCTGTGCCGTTCGGGAATATTAAATGTGGTATTTTCATTAGGGCTCGAGTGGCTGAAAACTGGGTGCTTCCCCTTGGAGCGAGCCTCTCGGGCCGGACGTGGCCGTTTATTTATTCAGAGCCCGGAAAGCACTGCTCTGTGGAGCTCTTTATTGCGGCTGTAGAGTCTGCATCTAGGAGAGAGACTGACGTTTGTGCTGCTCTTTGCCTTTCTGCAGCAGGTGTTGCGATGTTCAGTGGCCTCCTACCTGATGACATGTGCAACACGGCAGAAACAGGGCCTCGGGCGGCCCGGGCTGAACACTACAGGAGACACATCTTGGTTTTGTTTGGATGGTGAGAACCAATGTTACAGAATTATACTCACCCACTGCTAAGCCTGCTGGGAAGGTTGGAAGATAAAGAACAGACCAATCTGAGCACCTTGACCTGCAGCGCAGGCCATTTATTTTACACTCGGTGTGAGTTCATAGGGCATCATGCGCCAGTTGTTGAAAACGGGTGCCTTTGCTGCTCTCGCTCGATCGTTTCCCGTCCAAGAAATTTCCCATTTGACGTGAAGAAGAACAAAACCGTTTGGCGCTGCAGTTTGGAGGCATCAGCCAAACATGCTTTCTCCACATCTTCAAACGCATCCGACAGGGAGATGCCGTTCTGCAGCAACAAGAATCGATACCAGCAGAAGCCTCCTGTGAACCTCTCCCTTCATCCTCACCTCTCTGACCCAAAGGCCCTCCTGACACCTGTTAATGCCGCAGGCTAACACTTCTTCTCGGCACTGCCGTGTTCACATTCCCCTTCAGATGTTTCAGAGCGGAGCTCTTCCTGCTCAAAGGCCCTGTGTAGGTGGCTTTTTCATAACCGTCCTGTTGGACACACACTGTGCAAATGGACTGGATGAGATGCAAACTGCACCGTGCTTCAGCGATGACTGTACGTTCTGAACCACAGCCTGCACAGGTGCAATCCTTGACAAAATTTGCAAAGGCCATGATGCATTCTATACTGGTAGCTTGTGTAGCATAGTGTGTAAGTGTATGTGTGTGTGTGTGTGTGTGTGTGTGTGTGTGTGTGTGTGTGTGTGTGTGTGTGTTTGTTTGAAGGCACAAATGAGTGCACATTAGAAGATATTGCCAATTGTAAGATCTCATAACACATCATTCCCTACTGCTGACATTGCTGTCTCCTGCTGTGAACATGTGTCTGGGCTACGTCCCAGTGTCTTCCCATCGCTGTGTCCATGGATTGTTCTTCTGCCGCGCGCACGCATGTGCACATACGCATGTGCGTGTGCACGTGTGTGTGGGGAGGCTCACAGCTGAACGATGAAGCCCACCCTGCCTCGGCTGCCATCCGAGTCAAGCTACCTTTCTTACCATCTTAACGTATTTGTGTGTGTTCTTCCACACATGGATGCTGTAGGTAAATATTTAGAATCAATCACCATCAGTTTGTCAGTGTAGCGTGTATCCTCCTCCAGGTATCGCTCAATGTTCAGTGGTTAGAATTCATAAAGAGGGAAGACTAGCTCTCTGGAGGGTCTCCACCAGGTTGGTTGGCCTTGACTGTTACAGGTCTGTGTGAGAATGTGGACTACAGAACATGAGACACCTACTGTATCTCCCGGCTTGGTGGATCAGTCAGACCTTGGCTATTGCTTGTCAACCACCAATTTCTTACTCCCCTCAGGGCTGCAGACACCTTCAACCTATCCTTAATATGTCAACAACATCATATTAGACTAGTACTTATTTTTTTATACCACATACAGTATCTACCAACCACCACAATGTTCCTCATCCTAGGGACATCACTCTATATATTATTTACTACTATCATGGCAATGATTGGCGTTC
Organism: Heterotis niloticus; assembly: GCA_018136845.1. Classification (NCBI taxonomy): domain Eukaryota; kingdom Metazoa; phylum Chordata; class Actinopteri; order Osteoglossiformes; family Osteoglossidae; genus Heterotis; species Heterotis niloticus. The sequence continues at coordinate 11,644,113 of CM030889.1, forward strand.
CTTTGTTATATCTGTATCATTATGGTGTCTGTAGTTGTGTCAGTGGGGCAGGAGGGAGCAAAGGGGATAAAGCCCCACCTTTGAACTCGAAAGAATTCAAATTCCAAATACTCCTGTAGTACCGTCATCAAGATCACACACCCTTGTTTGTTTTTTAACACAATACTTGTTTATATTACAGAGTATGTGTGCAGTTTCTAAAGGCCAACATGCTGCATGTTACACCTGAACCTGTTCAAATCATATTCTGTTTCTGCTGTACACCTGTGGGTAGTGAAATAACAGTAAATCTTAAATCTCCAGGAGACAAGTATCCTGTGTTGGGCTGCAGGCAAATGACGTCTTTGTGACATAGTTTGGAAGCCAATCAGCCAATAAAGTCGGACAAATGTGCGTGGCACACATTACACGTGTAAATACATGCAGCCCAATTTCTCTCGTCCCATTAGTGTTTTCGCGCTGCATTTTAAATCTGCCCCACCGTGCAGTGCGAAAGCAGCTTGCCAAGTGCAAGGGGCAGGTTGCCAGTGATGGGCCTGCAGAGCGCATTGGTGTACAGCTGCGCTCAGCCCACATCACTCTGCTGGCCTTAAGAGGAAGCCACGTTCCTCATTTGCATAACATGGCTTCCTGGCCGGACGCATGGCCCTGAGGGACTGGACCCAGCAGCACTCACTTCTCCTATTCTATAAACAGTATGGCTGTTGGGTGTGAGGGGGTGGGGTGATGGCTGAGCCTCACTTGACAAACCTAAAATATCATGAAATAGAGAAATCTGGCTCCGGGGTGGGGGGGGGGTGGTGGTGGAATGGGGCAGGACCCCTGTAATCCTGCAGAGAGTGCGCATGTTTAGGTCTGCCCATTGCAGCCCCACTTTCAGACACCTGCTGCTCTGTAAACATGTTTGTTCCATGTTATCGCTCTGCTCAGTTTAGTGGCCCAGTACTCTTGAGATGTGTTTTCAGAAGGTAGTGTGGGGTGGGGTATCACTGTGAGAGACTTTCTGGTTCTTCACCTAATACACTGTGTAGCCAAAAGTACATGGACACATGACCACCACACCCATATGTGCTTGTTGAACACCCCATTCCAAAACCATGGGCATTAATATAGAGTTGGTCCCCTGCTGGGTGTGTCATGGTGTCTTGATCCTCCTGCTGGATAGGAGACCTAGAAGAACAGCTGAAAGGAGAAATCTCTGCCACCTTGACATCAATCCCACAACTCATAAAACCCACCTGACTGCTGTTGTAGAAAATAAGGCTTATGGGAGCATTTGCAGGTGAATTACAGTGAGCAGGGTGCATAAGACTACACCTTATGGATTGCCCTCAGACATGGGACCACCTGCTTCTGTCGAATCCTCTTTGTTGGCATAAAATGCCCACCGTAGTTGCAGAAGTGGGAACTGTGGGGCTAATTTTGGCATGTCTTTGCTGGTTATCTCAGAGCAGTGCTTTTAGCTGCCCTTTAAAGGCCTCACACCTGGGTTTTCCTGCAGATTAGGAGCGATTTGGCTGTGTATAGCTTGGCTGCACAAGCTCTGGTCCTAGTGAGACATTGCAGGACAGAGCAACACAGCTCTGCCTGGCACTTCCCAAAGGGCTTTTTTCACCTGGCTCTGGCTCCTTTACGCTCGGCCTGCTGGGAGTAGGACCTGACACGTATGCTAAACCTTTGTCCCTTCAGGCTGTTAGTGATCAGAAGGCAAACACTCACCAGTCTACTTTCCCACCAAGCATCTGTCACAAAAGAAGGAAGGACTCTTTTGGCCAGTCCTCAATTATGGTGCAGCACTGATATGTGTGTTTGTGTGTGTGTGTGTGTGTGTGTGTGTGTGTGTGTGTGTGTTACCTCTTCTTAAGGCCTCCTTGGTGACCTCCCATTTGCTTCCTGTGCAGTCCAGAACTCAAAGCCTCCTTGTTTGCAGTGTTGAACAATCCCAGTAGGTTCTCTGCTCTAATGAGGCAGAAGAGCCTTATTTTCAGTCAAATAAGAGAATTTAACATGGCTCCAGACAGCACTCCTGTTATCCTTGAGCTGGAGTTACACACTGCATTCAGAATCCTGTCCTCCTCTCCGCATGTAGAGCTTCCAAGACTAAATAAGTTATTTATTCACTTACAAAAAGTGTACTGTCCAAGTCCTGCTCATATTTTTTATATAACTGCGCATCCAGTGATTCAGTTCAGGTGGAGTGGAATGTCAAACCCAGGATTCAAGCCTGACATCTGGTGACCCGTCTTTCTTTTGCCTGCCATTTCATGCCACAGCCCACATACATACGCGCTCTGCTTATGAAACACTCTTGGTCGGGGTGACCCACAGTAAATGTGCTGCACTTGAAAACTAACAAGGCCATATCGAGAAATGGCAATGCTAGTGTGTTTGCGTGTGTGTGCATTCTCAGGTCCCCCAGGTCAAGAACTGTTGCGTAGCTATGAGGGTGCATACCTTCTTGGATCTGCCTTCCCTTCACCACCACTCTCCAGACGCTGCATACACCTCAGACCTGTTTTACGTAAACTCTGTGCTTCCTCTGGTTGACAGATGGCCCATGCTGCACCTCATAAGCTGGCATTTATTCGAAGCTGAGGCAAACACTGCAAGTGTTTCCTGGTGGTTGACAAAGTGTGAGGCTGTTTGTTCAGATAAGCATCTCAGACATGTTCTTCAACCATGATGACCTCAAGGAGACTAAGTCCCCTCCCCTAGCCTACCCTGCCCTGCCACAGTTCTCCTGGTTGTTCGTACGGGCTGCTGGATCTGTGGGGGACAAGTTTTTGGCAGGATGCTAAAGTAGCGTCCCAGCATGCTTTGGGCTGACTGTGTTTGAACCTGATTTATTAAGATGAGCTACCTGCCACTTGCAGGTATGCTGGCTAATTAACATGTTTTAGCGCTGGTTATGCAACTGCCTTGCAGGAGATGGGCTGCATTTGAGAATCACATGCCTCCCTTGGAATGCTGGGATGCACTGTAATTGCAATTTTGCTTGGTTAAAAAGGACATGCAGACAAACTACCAAGAGACACAGAGTGCCAGGCTACAACATTAACCAAAGGGCATTTAGAAATTATTCTCTATGCTTGGATCATCTTAAGGATGTGGATGGATGTTCTATGGGATGGGATTCAAATCAAAATACAGCTATTAAATTGTTGAGGCTGGTTTAGAGCCGGAGCTCAGGTATGCTAACCCCAAGTTTATGTTTTCAGCCAATATTTCTGCAACTTGTCAGACAAAAGAATTGTCAGATGTCGCATTACATTTTTTTCCATTGTTTCAATTTCAGGTGTTTCATAATTTGCATCTATAGCAGTTGTAACTAAGTACTTTTAAAAAAGTGTTCAAAGAGTATTATTTTTTAAATTTTCAGCTGAGCAACCTGCTTTCACAGCGTTTGCATAAAGTTGAGAATTTCACTTCTCATTCACCACAGCTCTGGCTTCACCGAGAAATAAGTTGCCCACCAATGATTTAAGGTGCTCTGTGTTACTCAGTGCAGTTGTGGAGAAGTCACTCTGAGACTTGGTGTGTCCATTTGGTTGATCTTTTCCGAGGGCCATCAGAAGGGATGGGAGGATGTAGTGACATCTCCCAGAAGGCTCTGGTCCTTTCAATGTTTTATACTGGTGAAGTGGCGTTACACTCTCTGTCCTGAATGAATAAATCAGTAGGGGCTCTGCAGTGACGTTGGACATGGTCTCCTGGGCAGCCTGTACCCCAACCCGACTGATCCTTGTATGGTGTCTTTGGTCAGAAGGATCTTCAGAAGGGCCGTAGTCCTAGTTTGTCCCCTAGATATTGTCCCCTCCCGGTCTGTGGACTTGATTCTATGCTCTGAGCACAGTGGATCACTTACGAAACATTTGAGCAAATGTAGATGCACCCCGAGAGCAAGAACAGCACAAAGAATGGGCAATTCAGTGATGGACACCACTGAACCTTTGACACTCTGCTGGATTATCCACAGTGATGCAGTGGGTGTACGGCAGAAAATTTAGCTGCATTGGGAGGTGTGTTAAACACTGTGCTTTTTGTGGTGCATCGTTTGACTCGCAGGGCAAAGCAGTCACACTGAATGGCGCCTTTTCACAAGTACGGTGTCACATGAGCACTGTGACCTAGTGGTCACTTTGCAGCCAGTTCCGAGATAAACGTGTTTGAAATTGTCTGTGTCTCAGATTCGTAGCTCCGCTTTACCTCGTTTCACTCAGCTTTGGAAACACATACGAGGGTACGGGCTGGTCAGCAGTTTGCCACTCAGCACATGCTTTATCTTTCATTCCCTCCTTCTTTCTTTCCAGCTGTTGGGATCTTTCTGCTAAAACTGACCAGTGTGAAATTCTACTCATCACCGACTGCCTGCTTGAAACTGTCATATCATATGCACACTTCACTCACTTCCATGCATGAATCTGTGCTCTTTAAACCAAACCACACTGGGAATTCACCACAGGGTACATGGGTTGGGGCTACCAGAGGCTCATCAGCTTGTCTTTGTCGGATGTGGATTGAAGCAGATTTAGATTGGCAGTCCCAGCATGTCCTTGTGTCTCACCTGTTTGCTTACAATGCCTGCAGCAGCACAAGTATGTATAGATGAACCACACCTGGACCTTGCCAGAGTCGCCAAACACTATCCACAAGTCTGCAGGCAGATTCAGGAGTGCAAGGGAAGGATGTTCCATGGAGATGGTGCTAGTGGGCCATCAGAAGAAGGGTGTTAGGGAGTGGAACGAGGTGGGAGTGGGAATCCTCTACAGGCAGGAAATGCTCCTAAGCCTGAGAAGATTTCTCAGAATCTTCTTGCAAACTTGCTTCTAATGAATGTACGCGGTCATTGCATTCATCCTCCATCCCTTTGGCAGCCTCAAAGAGACCTTCTGATGCCCAACTTGAGCCTTGGCACAGCAGCACCATGGGCTGTGCGGTGCTCCCTCAAATGGGTTCTCATCTTCCCATCTAATGGCACATAAAACGCTTCCCGAAGAGCCGCCTGCTAATAGTCCTCAGAAGTGTCCTGCTGCATTTCTGATCTGAGTAATTAGCGGCGTGTTTGTGCGCCGTCCGCCATGAACATCCTGCTCTTATTTGGCTGCGTGGTGTTTTGGGCCCGGCTAAAAGGCGTTGGTTGATCCTCAAAGCACAGCGCCTGGAGTCCGGTGACCACGGCGCACTCAGAGGGGCGGGGCCTAAGTGTGCACTGCGGCTCCCAGGACCCTGCTGACGGGAACATTAGCCACATTAGGTGACTCTCAGGAAGCCTAATGGAGCAGTGCTTACGCCCAGCAAGCCTGGCAAATACCTCAGGAACCTGTTTTTTTTTTTACTGGAAGTTCCTCTGCCTTTGCCATAGCTGATCGCTGCCAGAGATGGTGGAAATTATCCACGGAAACGTTTGTGGGAACGCTGCGATATCATCGAGGTTTGGCATTTCAGAAGGATGAAGTAAGAAGTGCTACTCAAGGTTCTTTTACCTTTACATTTACTTTCATTTCGCCAGCACTTCTGGTGCAACTCAGAGTAAACAAAAGTGCATCAACAACAGATGAAGAGTTTTAGATGCAGAAGCACAATTGCTGACATATAGTTTGCCTGAAACTGCTGTCTCTGCCAGTGAGCATTACATGAGCAACCGTGTACAGAAATGACAGGAAATACAAATATGATCATGGCAGATGGTGTTGTGCACCTGTTAGGAGCTCAGGAGAGAGTTGAATCTGAAAGAGATGGTTTTTGAGACTCTTTTTGAATGGTGGAAGGGATTCAGCATCTCTGAATGACAGAGGCAATTTATTCCGCCACATTGGAGAACTTACAGGTTTTTGATGTTTCAAATTCCTTTAAGCGGGACCACCAAGTGGCTAGAGGTAGATGAGCACAGTGTATTTCTGGGCTTTACGAAGTAACCATATCCTGTAACTTTCGGGGAGCTGATCCTTTGGCCCTCTTGGAGACCATAACCCAAGTATTGAATTTGATCCGTCCCGCTACAGGGAACCAATGCGCAACACTTTGGCAGGTCAAACATAGCATGTTCTAGATCAGCTAGATATGGTTGTTGGTGGAGGCTGGTATGGATCACCAATAGGTTTTCTGGCCTTCTTTTCCCACATCCTGTCATCCATCCACTGTTCCTCCTCAATACAGAGTTTGGAAACACATTAGTGAAGTTCACAGAAACTCGTAACAGTCCATGTTATACTTGAGCTGATCCCTCTAAACTCTCTGTATCAGGATGAGCTGTGTGTAAAGCACATCTAAACCATGTTTGTACAGTGGACAATAAAGGCGGTGGGAGTGGCCCAAGATGATTTGTGGCACTTGCTTTGAGAGTAGAAAGCAGGGTATCGATCAGAGAAATTGACTGTGATCATGTGGGTTAGCAGGGGGCTCACTATTTGTTCTTCTTCTGGGGTGTGGTGAAAAATCTGGTGGTCAGCCCTTTCCGGCGCATCAGTCTCCACTCTGCCCTTCAGACCCCCGAGGGCCTGCTCTGCACCTTTCCTGTTAAAGCCGCATGGTTAAAGCCTGAGATGAAGAGGAAGTCGTTTATTTTCTTGGGCCGTTTCGCATCACTACCCAAAAGGCTGTTACACTCGATTGACTTGCAGTTTCACAACGTGTGTATTTATTGGTCACTTCCGGCATGTGAAGGGTGGTCGTAACTGTGCCCGAGCTCACTTTGTCCGTTTAGAGGTGGAGGGAGGAACCTGTGGGGAGGTGGGAGGAGTTTAGTGGAAACGCCTCTCCTGGGTTTGGTGTTTTCTTGGCAGCTGGTAGTTCTTGATCATCACACGATCTTCCATGTCCCTCTCTTTTCCTCCCTCTGTCTCGGTAAACGTGTTATTTTAACTGTAATGCCTCCCGGTTCCCCAGGGCTGCTCACTGAAACCCACAGGGGTTTAGTGAAGGCTGGTGTTCTAGCAGGGATCTCCTGGGGGAATTAAGGTGTTGAGAGGCCCAGGTGTGGCGTTTTATGACCCTCACCCTCCCCAGGTCCTGGATGCCTGCCAGTGTATTTATCTACCCAGGGAGAGAGAACAACACACCTTTATGGGCTCATGAATAATGGTAGAGGGGATGGAGAGAGGGAGCAGGAGAATAAGAGAGATGGCATCTGTTAGTGCTTTGTGGAATGTTCACATGAGCATGTTTTCATCTGTATGAATGTGAGTCTGTGTGCAGGATTTTCAGCTCTCTATGTGTCTGTGAGTGAGGCAGACTGTTTGACCATACTCAGCTGCAGCAGCTATTTTTCAGCCTGAGCCCTGGTGAGATGCAGCACCTCTGGTTTCTGCAGTACCCGTTACCAGAGTGACCATCAACTTGGGGAGTGTGGGGATCGGAGGAACTCCTGCTGAGGTCTGCACCTCTCCTTTGGGGATGGAGTTGTTGAGTCATACGTGTGTGTGTGTGTGTGTGTGTGTGTGTGTGTGTGTGTGTGTGTGTACCTGGCCTGTGCACGCATCTGTGCTCATGGTTGAGTTTCACTTCACACCAGAGGAAGTGAAATGCGAACGGTACGATGACACTTATCATGTGTAATGTGTGCACTTGGGGTTTGAGCCGAGGCAGAAACACACCATGGCACAGACACTCTGAAGGAAATGTATTCAAATTGAAAACGGGGAGCTGCTTCCCTAATGGAACTGTGAATTGCGGGAGGTGAAGGCAGGGAGGCGAGGAAGGGTGGAGTGCTTTTTTGAAATGGCGGCCGGTGTTGTGGTGGTGCATCTCCAGTGATGCCCCACAGCTGAGACTCCTTTGCCTCCTGCACATTTATTCATTTATCAGATGGTTTCCTCCAACCGACGTATGATGATTAACTAGTATTTAGCTAACACTTTTATCCAAAATAACTTATACTGTTGAATACAACCACCTACAATCCTTCACACATTTATACACCAGAGTAGCGTAACACATGCACACACACTAAAGGCAATGCAGCTAGCAGTTCAGGGAAAATGCATGTCTTTGGACTGTGGGAGGAAACTGGAGCACCTGAGGGATACCCACACACATGTTTGGAGAAGGTATAAACTCCTCACCGACCAAACTGAGTTTGAAACCTGTGATTCTTCTTCATACTCATTAAGGTAGACATGGTCTTCCCAATTCACCTGGAGAAGACTCCAGCTAGGGGTGATAGCAGTTGTACCTGCATGTCCTGCTTTGATCCTGCTTGTCAGACTTGTTGTCTATTGTCATGTTTGTACTTGTTCAAAAAAAAAAAAAGGATAAAAGCACCTAATTTTTCAGAATGTGACTTTATACCTTGAATGATAATGACAATTTGTTCTTGTGTGCGCCTTGTAAAGTTAATTTACTCCTAAAAACTATTTGTCTTATGAATTGTCATAACCTAGATTAATTTCCTCGGTCCCTCTCTTATCCAATAGAAATGCAGTTAATCACTCATGTAACCGCAAACACTCACTTTTTCACTGTCCATCAAGATTTCATCAATTTCTTTACACGTCCCAGGCTAGACAGTTAATGCCGAATGACTGTGACTGTTTGTGTTGGTGTTTTCTGAAGTGTTTGCAGGAATTGTTTGCATCAGTTCACCCAACCGGTATTTCCAGGAAAGGTTGGAGTGGTTGAGGTGAAGCTGAGTCGCTTAGCGGAGTGCCGTGTTGGCCCCGTGTGCACTCCTCCCGTTCACCCTCCCGCCCACACTCTGCTCCCTCTAATTCATTCACGCCGGTTTGGTTTTACTGCAGCCTGCAGTTGTCCCCGCCAGGCCGACTCTCTCATGCGAGGAGAACGCCGGGAGGCCCAAGGAGCATGGCGCACATAAATGCTACACATGGACGGTTATATAAAGGTTTGGCTATTTAATTACAATCATAAACACAGTTTAGGAGGCTTCAACCGTATTATTAAAATTAAGTTATGAGATGAGGCGGAAACAGATTTCTTCCTCTGGTGTTTGGTGAATAAACTGCGGAGCGATCACCAAGGCAAGTGGCTGGAGGGGTGCCCCCTCTATGTCTCCCATCGGAGCTGTCTGGGGTCCACCCATAGATAAAGTTCTTTCTTCCAGAGTCCAAAGTGTTGTCTGGGGCAGGGTGAGTGTGGGGCAGCAGGTTAGGGGTGCTGTTGCCTCGCTGGTTTTTATCAAGTGTTTTGCACACAGGATCTCTCCTGCTCTGACACGACCTGTCCCCTGGAGGCCCTCCTCCAAAAGAGCCGGTTGCTCCATTTCCACAAACATGACTAAGGGACGCTTTGTCTTTTACACAGTCTGCTGAAAAACACACATTTAGGTGCAGACAGGATGTGTGTTAGACTTGTCTGTTGTCTTTTTGTACTTGATTCAGAAAAACACAGAAGCCCCTGATTTTTCCAAATGTGGCTTTTCGCTTTGAACAATAATGTTGATTTGCTCTTGTGTACAGTCGTCCCCCATCTTATAAAGGTAACTTCTGAAAACCCTTGGTCAGGTGAATTACCGTAAATCAAATGTAATTTCCATTGGTTTTAATATTAAACATTTTTGTCCATTCCTGAGCCTCATTTATGATATAATATCACCAAATCCAAATAAATTGGAGACACTTGCTTCATTGGTTAACATTAGTTGTCATAACACAACTTAACAAGGGAGTTTATTAATTACTGTATAATACTGTACAGCTGTCTACCTGGAGTCATTCAGCACTTTCCTAACTATTATGTACTGCAATATATATTCAACTTTTAATGCAAAAATGCAAAACAGTATGAACACTTCTTGTGGCTGGAGCCAAGCCTTAAGATGACAAAGACTGCACAGTGCGTCTTGTCTCGCATCAGTTAGCTGTCCAAATGTGGTCTTCATAAATAGGGAAAATGCATTATATTAAATTAAATTCCTAAAGTTGAGTTAACTTGAATAAGTGTATCACTTTTCATCTCATTATAAATTATAGAAACTGAACAGTTCTCTGTCCTTTGTTGGATGGTGTGTGTTCCAAAGGGCATTGTATTCTAGGTGTTTCTGTCATATCTTGACTCTTTCTGCAGAGGTGTCCAGGTTCAGATCTATTCCACATACATACAAACTCTGCATTCGTAATTTGTATGCCCTGTTCCATCATGGCACCTCTATCTGAATTACAATTCCCAATGCTGGTAAGTACAGCTGTGCAGACCCCATGGAGGCTGGCAAGGGGCTGCATACAAACACGTGACCGAGGGCTTGCTGAGATCAGGAGGGCTGATCTTGCTTTAGATGTGTCACATGGTCATGTGCTGGAGGTGTAGTGAACATAGCTACACTCAGCTGGGAGATCACACACAGTGCAGGTGATGTATATGTTCCTATGCACAGCTCTCATAGCCCCAAGTGCACACTTATGGGCACACTTTCATTGCTTCCTAAGCTTATGTACTCCCATACAGATTTTTTTCACAAATTCCCCTTTATATGAGTTTTGTTTCAAAGTTGCACATACTGTACTTGAAAGGGAGACAGTAACATCACACTAACTGTTATCTCCCCATTTGAGGCTACAGAAGGATCAGTGCAATAGCTACAGCTACACTGACTGGGACTATCTATCCAGTAACATGTTCAATTAGAACAGATTCCACTAAAATATGGTCCAGAAGAGCTTATTCCAGTAAAGCACAATCTATTACAATCTGGTTCCAGGAGAAAAAGATTAATTAGAACCCGATTTAAGTAAAAGTTATTCCAGTAGAACTTGTTTCCAATAAAAAATGTTCCAGTAGAACTGGTCCTAATAACACATGTTCCTCTAGAACCTGGTTCCAGTAGAAACTGTTTCCAGTGGAGTGCAACTGTGACTGTATGTCCAGTTCCATTTTCCAGGCTGTGCTGGCAGTGTGCGGGCTGAGTTGTAGCGCCCTCCCTCTGGTAGAATATAATATGCGTGGTGAATCAGGTGCTCCCTAATCTCCGCCAGTGTAATTGCGCACACTGGATGGTGCCGTTGGAGGGATTACACGCACAGCGACGAGACTAAATCCCAGGACACGGATCCCCGACACGCCACGCTGCCGCTCTTCTGTAGGATGTGATTGACCCGACTTGGCCGGACTGCAACTGACGTCTCCCACTTAATTAGCATACTGCTATTGCAGCCACTTTCCTCTGCCTTCTTTAAACGCGTTTATACACTTCCTTTCTCCTCTTCATCCGCAGCACTTCAGAATAAGCAGCAGCATGGGTTGAATTTGTCTCGGTCTTTCTGAGTTTGCTGTAGTGCTCTTTGGGCTGAGTGGTGCTTCTGATGTCAGGCCAAAATATTCATCATTATTATATTATTATTTTTGTTGTTTTTGTACATTTGTATGGTGTCATCCTTTACTGGGCACATCCACCCACTTGGTGCACCTGAATGAATAGACTTTCCATATAAAAAATTTATACACATATGGCAAAAATAATGAGTCATTTGAGCCAGTTAATGCAAATAGATTTGTCGGACTCTGGTGTTCACACCTGTCCTACCTGGGCTGACCTGAACATCCTTGATTTAACCTGTTTGCAACTGGGCCTTCACAACTTTGTCACCTGCTGACAGACTGCAGAGACACACACATACACACACACACAGCCTCTCTCACTCCTTCAACCACGCACACCCGGATACGAGGGCATAAAATCTTAAAATATTAAAATAATCCTAAATTTAGAAGACAATGTTTCGCCATAGTTTCAATTTATCAGTATTCTATTACCCAGAAGAAATGTAAAAAATGAAACGCATTAATAAATCAAAGCACAGGGCAACAAAGAAATGAAAGTTGAGCTGGAGTAGTTTAGTCACGCCCTGCAGTGGACTGAGAAGTGAAGTCTGATCACCCACAGAGGAACCAGAGACTTTGGAAATGTTTTTTTCTGGGTTGTGGTGTGTATGTAACAGTGGTATCTGGCAGCACGTGATGGTTCATGGTGGGATGCAGCTGTATGGCTGTGTGTTGTGCTGTGCAAAGGTATGCAACCAATACATTATGCTAAGTGGCCGTATGTAGTGGTATCACAGCATATAGCCACACACAGCCCTAGTTCACGGAAGAAGGACATGCCGTGATGTTGGAAGCTCTGCTTGGTTTTTGATTTTTTTTCCAGGTGGTGGGACCCTCTGGCAATTGTTTGGGTGCTGTGCTGTGTTGACTCTCTGCTTGTCTGGTCTCCCCTGCATCAGCACCACGGCATGTGTTGTGTGTGATGATCGTAAAGGTGATTGTAATGATGACTCCAACTTATCTGTTAACTACTTTGCTATACTGGACATGCTTTCCTTCATCCTCGTAAGCTAGAGTTTGTCTCTTCTCCAAATATTAAAACAGCCTTTAAGGCAGACAACATCCAGAATTAGGACACATTATTGAACAGTGAGTTGTGGCTGTATTAAATAATCTCTGCTTTAGTTTAGATGATCACTAAATATCCTTTGCATGATAATAGACCAAATATACAGCAGGTTAAACCCCATGCAGGTGGCAACAATTAACTGTCATTTGCAGATTGTAATGATCCATAATTTAGCAGCCAGGGAGCGCCGTGCAAAGTGGTCCAGAGTCCGGATGTAGCAGCCAGTCGCAGTGTGGGTGTCAGTGGCCTGGTCTGTTTCCTCTTCCCCTATTTTGGGTTAGCCTACTGTGGCTCAGTGCCCAGGGTTTGGACTTCCAGGTCCAGTACAGGTCAGGAATCGTCTAGCTTGTCATAATCAGTCCCTAATCTGTTTTAAAATAAATCACTGCTTATGAGTGACCTCATTTTTTTGTACGTGACACTGTCTTTCTTAGACTCTTTATTTATCTCTTCTCTCATCCTTTCTTTGACACGGGGCTTTGTGCGTATATGTGTGCCCCCAGCTCTCCATCTGCATTGACATGTTTGGTACTGCAGTCGTGCAGAAAGCAGGTATGCTAGCTGTGTCAAAGATGGGATTCAAACTTACTGACCCCACCCCACCCCTCTAATCCCCATACCGTCTGGCTCCACCATTGCGCTAATAACCAACATTTTTTCAGCTCAGGCACATATGTGCCACAGGCTCTGCGTACATTTTAGTGAGGCTAATTTGCAGGGGTGTCTGTGTGTGTGTGTGTGTGTGTGTGTGTGTGTGTGTGTGTGTGTGTGTGTGTGTGTGTGTGTGTGTGTGTGAGCAGCTGTATTTACTCCACTTGCTCCATCAGTCACACAGGTCTGCCCAGGTCTTTTTTGACTGCCCTGAGTTTACCTGCCTAAGTGACAAGGCTTCTTTTGGGCAATTTTTTATCTCAGTTTTCTCATCAGCACATCAGCAGCCTTTGCTGGGCTCAGAAAAGTTGCTGACTTGGTTTGTTTTTTCATACCTATGTTTTTGGCTCATCTGTGTGAGAGTTCAGCAAATGAAACTGAACTGCTCATAGATTATTTAATGTGGGAGATTTATCTTATTTTTTTCTAGTTACCTGCCCATTCAAATAGTCATTTTAATATACAAGGGAAAATCGAATGTGTTGTCTTTCTATTTGTAAAAAAAAAAACAAAAGAATTTATTGCTTTTTAATGAAATTGCGCACCACTTTATCTTCTGGCCCCATGTTGAATTCTGTGTGCGTGATGTTCTCTGCATGCTTTCCTTGTTTTGGGCTTTTGGTGCTGTGTGCGGACTGCTGGGTAATTAACACCCCAGGGTGCCCAGGCAGCCTCCCTGGTGGACGGCTGAAGGCAAAAACATTCAAAGGAGTCTCCATAGCAGTGTGTGTTTGTCCCAGAGACGTGTGGATGGTGCGGGGAGAGGTAGGTGTGTGTGTGTGCGCGCGCACACATGAGCATCGTTCTGTGAGGGCCACTCGACTGTAGCCGCCATCCTCTTATTGAAAAATCAGATGCAATGTCTTGCGGAGCAGCGTGCGCCAGTGTCCGTCTGGTTTGTTTAATGTTGAAAGGCTTTAATTTCCACCCGGTTTATTATCTAATCTTGTAAATGAGTTGGTGGAGGAGCTGGCTACATTTAATGAGATTTCAGATGCATTGTGGAGCAAATCATAGGTCATTGTGGAAGTGCCATTGAAAGTCATTTATTGTTTTAAATGTTCCTCTACCGAATACTTTGTTGAGTCACAATAGCAGAATGCCATGAGCTGCAGCCCAGCAAGGTCGTTTACACATTGCTTTTCACAAAAGGCATTGCTAATTTGATAAACAGAATTGCTGAATGGGTTCTGAATTATTACAGACACTTATTTACTAAAAGACAGGCGACTTGGGCGCTGTATGGGGAGACCTGTCTGAGCCACCAGACTTTAACCGTGCCTTTGTTGCATTGCTTGTATGTACATAGTAGAAAATACCAAAATGCATAAATCCTGCATTTTACTATTCTTTTTATTCCCTTTTGATACCAGTCTGTTTCCATTATTGTTATTTTTTTTATAAAATCCAAAAAACAGTGCACCCCACTGATGGTTTAAAAACTTCGTTTAATAAATGCATAGAAGTTAAATTTCCAGTTTGGCGCCAAGAGCCCAAGGGAGTGTCATCTCCTCTTCACTGAGCAACAATGTATTCCTTGTGTTCTACTACTCCAGGTTGAGTTATTGACAGGTGTTTTCTGCTTGCTTCTGATCCACAGGTAAAGATGAACCGAGCAGCTACACCTGCACCACCTGTAAGCAACCCTTTGGCAGTGCCTGGTTTCTACTGCAGCACGCTCAGAACACACACGGCTTTCGTATCTACCTGGAGAGTGACCACGGCAGTCCCCTCACGCCACGGGTAGCTGTCCCGCCGGCCATGGGTGCTGACTGCGCCTCCCAGCCACCGCTACATGGCCTGCACTTACCTGAGGGCAGTCCCTTCAGCCTGCTGCGGATCCCCAGTTCTGTGTCCGGGCGTGAAGCCCCGACCCTGAGGGAAGGCCGCTTCCCTCCCACGCCACCCTTGTTCAGCCCTCCACCGCGACACCACCTGGACCCGCAGCGCATGGAGCATCTGAGTGCCGAGGATCTGGCCCTGGCTGCTGCCCACCACCCGAGTGCCTTCGACAGGGTGCTGCGTCTCAACCCCCTGCCCCTGGACCCACCCCCTACCATGGACTTCTCGCGGCGGCTGCGGGAGCTAGCCGGCAACACCTCGGGTTCAACTCCTCCCCTATCGCCAAGCCGGCCCAGCCCCATGCAGAGGTTGTTGCAGCCGTTCCAATCTGGGGCCAAGCCGCCCTTTCTGGCAACACCCCCACTGCCAACTGGCCAGTCGCCCTCGAGCTCCCAGTCCGCCCCCAGTCAGCTGCCTAGTCAGTCGCAGGGCACGCCAATGAAGACTAAATCTTGCGAATTCTGTGGCAAGGCCTTCAAGTTCCAGAGCAACCTGATCGTGCATCGGCGCAGCCACACGGGAGAGAAGCCATACAAGTGCCACCTGTGTGACCATGCCTGCACCCAGGCCAGCAAGCTGAAGCGACACATGAAGACACACCTCCACAAGTCCTCACCTGGGACTGTCAAGTCAGATGATGGCCTCTCTGCCACCAGCTCCCCGGAGCCAGGCACCAGTGAGTTGGGGGGCAGTGCTAGCAACGCCCTCAAGTCTGTTGTGGCAAAGTTCAAGAGCGAAAATGGCAATGATGAAGAAGAGGAGGAACAGGAAGAGGAAGAAGAGGAGGAGGAGGAAGAAGAAGAGGAGGAGGAAGAAATAGAGGGGGAAGAGGAGGAGCTGGAGAGCAATGGTGGTCGGAACAGCTACCACTTTGGGCTGAATCTGGAGGCGGCAAGGCACCATGAGAACAATGGTGGTCGGCTGGTCGAGGATGGCATTCCACGCTCGTTGCCTGAAGTCATGCAGGGTTTGGGGCTAGCAGCCAGCATGCAGCACTATGGTGACGCTTTCCGGCAGCACAAGCGTGGCACGCTTGGCTCTGACAGTGAGCCACACCGGGACCTGTGCGACGACGACTCGGCCCTTGAGTCGGACCGTGTGGATGAGGGTTGTGGCTCAGCCATCAACGGTCGGGGCTCATCGCCCAGTGAGTCGGCCTCCGTAGGTCTGTCCAAGAAGCTGCTGCTGGGCAGTCCCAGCTCACTGAGCCCCTTCTCAAAGCGCATCAAGCTCGAGAAAGACTTTGACCTGCCCACACCCACCATCCCCAGCACGGAGAACGTGTACTCTCAGTGGCTGGCTGGCTACGCAGCATCCCGCCAGCTCAAGGACCCCTTCCTGAACTTTGGGGAGTCCAGACAATCGCCTTTCACCTCATCCTCAGAGCACTCATCAGAGAATGGCAGCCTACGCTTCTCGACGCCACCCGGTGAACTGGACGGGGGCGTTTCAGGCCGCAGCGGCACGGGCAGTGGGGGCAGCACACCCCACCTAGGCCCCGGCCGGCCCAGCTCCAAGGACGGACGCCGCAGCGACACGTGTGAGTTCTGCGGGAAGGTGTTTAAGAACTGCAGCAATCTGACGGTGCACCGGCGCAGCCACACGGGCGAGCGGCCATACAAGTGTGAGCTGTGCAGCTACGCCTGTGCCCAGAGCAGCAAGCTCACGCGCCACATGAAGACGCATGGCCAGGTGGGCAAGGACGTGTACAAATGTGAAATCTGTCAGATGCCTTTTAGTGTGTACAGCACCCTGGAGAAACACATGAAGAAATGGCACAGTGAGCGAACCTTGAGTAGCGACATTAAGACTGAGTAGGCGAGCGCGAGGAGCCACCCCCAACGGGACTGTCCCCTGTAGATTCCCCTGGCGTGCCGGTCCCCCTCGGCCCCAGCACACATCCTCTGACCGTCAAATGCATGATCTGTTCCCGGGCAATACTCTCGCGTTGGCGCAAACTAGGAGCCTTTCTCTCGTGCAATAATTTCACGTTGCGTGCTTTTCTTCTGTTTCCTTTTTTTAAATAATTAGACAGCATGCATGGTATGTTTTGGCAAATTTTTAAAGAGAAATTGTCCCTGGTTGGTTAGTTGTTGAGTAAATGTATTGCTGTTTTTCTTGTTACGTTTTATTTAAAAAAAAAGAGGAAAAAAGAAAAAACAGAAGACATTGACCATGCTGCATCCAGTCTGTAATACATATCATGTACAGTTTTGTGTTGTAACATGGAGAAAAACAGTCTTTTGCTTAAACCCTCCTCCGGTGGGCTGAGAGTCGCACTTAAATCAATCTTTCAAAAAGATGTCGGGTCCATTTGGGGCTGAAAATGTCGATTGGCTTAAATGACTAAACCTAAAGTGTTAAATAGCCATTGAATTTCTTTAAAAAAGAAAGTCGTCGAAATCTGAATTTGTACTAAATCTGGTAAAAAATGAAACAAAAAAGAGTGCCTTGGATGTTGAAACTGCATTGGTGAATCTTCCTATTTGCTATGAAAGCTCAGCTCCGTGCTATGGACAGATGTGATCGGTCCAGTCGACAGGTCCTTGCATCAAGTACCTAACTAACAGAGTCACTGGGACACGAGAAAATGATATAATTATGACGCGAAGGAAATTTCTAGTTAATCATCATTTTGCTACCTATGATGTTCCTACAATGACCTGTTCTTCTTGTGAAGTTTGACCTCTGTTTTGCTACCGTGGTACAGTGCATAGTGGTACTAAACCTTCATTGCAATCTCTCAGCTATCAACACTTTGGTTTCAGTGTAAATGCTGTAAATGCTCTCGCTGGGGTAGCTGCAGCGTCATTCCTGCAGTTCTGCATTTCAGATATGAGCTGCGTTCATCTCCGAAGCCCAGAAACACACCTTAGGGCTGTGGACACCCCGGGAGTGAAGCTGTACAGGGGGGAGATGAATGTCTCCGCTCTCCATTTGTTTGACGCCATGCAAATATTTCTATTTCTTTCACCTGCCGCTGGTGGTTAACTACAAATTACCTGTAGACGATGTGCAGTACGATGTGTGAAGGGTGGAGCCAAAAGAAAAAGGTGAGACAGGAAAGGTGTTTTAATGTTGTACTCTGTGTGCCATGTGTGTTGACACTCAGTGGGACTTTTCCCCATCTGCTCCAATGCAGCTCGTGTCAATCGGCCAGGTGTGTCCCACGCCTCGGGTCGCAGGTTCACGGTCGAGTGTGAAACTGCTCGTGTATAGGACAAAAGTGCACTGCTCGATTTTCCCAGTTTACAGGTTTACACTTAAGGGAAAACTCGCTATAATGCTGACAAACACAGTGTCGCCACTTTTTGCTTAGAGGAGATTGCTAAACGAATCAGTCGCCAGGCCTTCCCCACAATGCCGAGCGGCCCGTACCGTACGACTTCCCCCTAGAGAATGAATGATTGAGAAAACTTGCTGCTTAACACTGCAAGAGTTTTTTTGTACAAAATTAAAAAAAATATATATAAATATGAATGACTTTTTAAAAATAACACTTCATTATGTTTAGGGGAAATGGTATTTAAGTTGGTTGTTCTTTCTCATTCCTCTGTCTTAGTGGTGTTCAGGACTTGATCACAATATGTATAAAATGGATTAAAAAATCTGTGACTTTTTTTGCCTTGGCTATTCACAGCTCTTCAGGTCGACAAAACTTGCATTGGGGAAAGGTTTAAGATTATATATAAATATAATATAGAGAATATAGGAAAATGCACACTCATGTCAATTCCTATGCGAAAAACACATTTACGGTCTACTTTTTTCTGTATTTCTAGAATGGTATTTGAATTAAATGTTCACCTAGTGTAGGGACAATAGTATTTATATTGAAGCTTGTATTTTTAACTGTTGCTTGTTCTCTCAAAGGTATCGATGTACCTTTTTTTGGTAGTGGAAAAAAAACAAGCTGCCACGGTATATTTTTTTAATTTGGCAGGATAATATAGTGCAAATTATTTGTATGTTTAAAAAAGAAAAGAAAAGGAAAAAAGAGGACTGACTTGAGGAAGAGCTGTGTGGCGTTGTACAGACAAGGGGCCATGAGATGGTCTTTCTGTGGCCGGCCAGGAGGCTGTACGTCTCTCTTTCTTTCTCTCTCTCTGTCTCTCTACCCATCTATCTCTCTCTCTGTGCTGGCTGTTCTCCTGCTCCTGGCACCACGTGTCCACAGTACCGCAGGCTCACTTTGGGTTGTGTGTTGTGCGCGTTCCCCTTCCCCGTTCCATTCCCTGCCTCTCACCTGACCACATTCCAACATCTCCAACACAAACATCATATGCAGTATACAATTATGTTGAAGAGAACAATTAAAGAAGTTTAAAAATTAAAAAAATAAGAAAAATAACTACGTTTTGCAGGTTTTTTTTCATTGCCAAATACTGAATGGTGCTTTATATTTAGATTGGGAAGAATTTCATATGCAAAGCATATTTAAAAAACATTGTAATGGAGTTAATGGGGAAGCCCATCTGAGTTGATACTTTTTTGTAAATGGCAATGTGGAATATTTTGTTATCAGCCTTTTCTATTCCAGTTCTGGAAGCCGTTTGTTGTAACTTGAACTTGAACTTTATCTTTTTCAATGGGAGTCACTATTTATTATTGTGTATTGTGCGCTGTTAAGAACAGAGGCACACAAGTGGATGTTTTTAGTTGTTCTTTTGGGTCTTTCCTTTCTCTCTGTTGTTCAGAAGTGTGGCCGAAGGTCACCGCCGTCGCGGCTCTCTGTCCTCTGCCTGTGTGTCCCCGGTCTGGGTCCGTTGGGGAGGCCACTGTCCGTGTTCTCTGGCACGTGTCTGCATTATCCTGTTCTCACAAATTCCATTTTGTCCCTTTATTGAGGAAAAAAAAAACTAATTAATAAAAAATTTAAAGAAGTAAATCTGTGTCTGGTGGCTCTGGGTTTGTGGAAAGGCTGGCTGGGTCTGGCTGAAAGCTTCTGGGACGTGCTGGATACGATTGGAATGTATGTGTGTGTGTCCTGGCACAGGTCTCGGGAACATACGAACACGTTTCTGAAGGTGAGGGGACACTTGCCACTCATCTTTGGCCCCGCAGTGCTTCTGCATGTTTCTGTCTTGTTTGTTTTGCCCACAGGCAAAGGCACGAAACACAGGTCATGTGATGGGTGGAGCCACTCTGTACCCTGTTTGGTGGGAACTGGGCCTGCGGGGACTCAGCACTGTCACTCCATGGACATGTGCATGCACGGCATGCCTGAGCTTCCCGTAAGGCTGACCGATTGGCAGGCCGCGCCTGTGAACCCAGGCACACACAAACACACACACCCTGCGGGGCCTGTCCTGCTTTACTGCCTCTCCAGAAACACACTGTGTGAATGCAAGCCACCTTTGTCCCCCATTGTGAAAATCCCTCTCAACCCTCAGACTCACCAAGGTTTTTTCCTCCTGTTTCACAGTTTCATCTTGGTCACTTTTATGGAGCTTTTAGGTTAACTTCACACCCCGAAGTCTGGAAAACAAGTTGTCTGAGACTTGGTGCCCGGTGGCTTGGAACAGCTTTGAGCTTGAACTTGACTCCTACCCTGACCCCCAAACTTGACCCCATCATTGACTCCACTCCTGGCCTTGACCTTGGAGAAACGTTACTTCTATAAAAACAACTGTTGTTTTCCGAGCCCCACCTTGTCCCAGGTGTAGAGTGGCGCGTAAAAGCTGCAGGTGCAGTTAGCAACTGCCTCTGGGGGAGCTCCTCACATTGCCTGGCAATCCTGCCCCATCTTGGTGCTGATCTGGCCCAGCCCCAGTCCCATTGTGGCCTCAGCTGGTTTTTTTGCGGTAGCAGCCTGGCTGATGGGCAATCGGGACGGTCCTGTAGCTCTGGTAACTGCATTAGCACGGAATGATTAATCACCAAAAGAAAAGGGGATACAGGAAGGTGCGATGAACATAAATGGTTTAATAAACAGATTAATTGATCCCAGATGAGTCCTCCAGGGCAAATTATAACACTCTTTAGCATTTAAAACAGTGTGTATGAATGCAGGGGGGGGCATAGAGGCTTTTCAGATCCTTCGAAACCTAGAGTGGATCTGTCCTCCTCCACTGCATACCATAGCCGCATGCTATACAATTCCTCACTGACCAGCACTCTAGCCCCTGTCAAGACCATGAACACCCTTTCCTTGCTACTCGATCTCCATGTCAGCAGGATAGCCGAGCTCAGGGTCAACTGGAAACGAAGCCCGCATGTCCAGAGATGCCACGTTGCATGGGGTACAAGTTCAGTCTTATCGCTATCCCTGGCCTTGCTTGCCCCCCCCAAGGTGCCGTAATCTCCGGCCTTGTCCTGACCCATGGTTGGCAGGCGCAGGAGGTCAAAGTCTATAGATAGATGAGGAGGCTGGAATTCAAGGTGTGGACAGCCAAGATAAAGCTGAAGAATCGTGGTGCGGGGTGGGCTTCACCACGGTTTACAGTTTAAAGGTCAGGGAGTCAGATTCTCTATCCCCATCCCCCTCCTCTTTCTTCATCCAGATTCTCAGTGCAGTGTGGGAGCTTGTCTGCAATGGCGTGCAACTGGGATGACTCCACCAACAATGTCCATGAAGAATAAGTATAGTTCAGTACAGTGAAGTGCAATAAACCATAGTAAAGTCCACAGCAGACCTCAACATCCACTGTGGTCTATCCAGCTGGGGTTCTTCACTTTAGATAGAGTTCTAAAATGAAAAGTACAAAAAATGTCCAAAATCAAATCTAGAGAGAGAGGCAGTAAGTTTCAACCAAACACACGGTGACATAAAATAATGTCATATAGGAAGTGAGGAAGGTGTGGAAAGAGGGTCAGGTGGACGATTCATGTCATACACAAGCTGGATGTTGTCCTGAAGTGTGTGTGTGTGTGTCTGTCTGTCTGTCTGTCTGCCTGTCTGTCTAAGAGTGTGTAAGTCTTATGGCTTTTCTGACTCCACAGCTTTTCTGCTGCTGTTTGTTCAACAGCCCTGAAGGTTGTCCTGTCTCACACTTCCTGGATCTGTGTGAGGGTGTGTGTGTGTGTGTAGGGGGGGGGGTGGTTGTCCAGACGGAGGTCAAACAGCCGGGGGCCAAACCAGGTGTTTGTGGGACATTTGGTCTCTTAAGCTGGAAGAAGAATGTGATCATGGAGGATGGTAACTGGGGGCTTTGGGTCCAAGCCATTTGGGTGGGAGGGGTCCCTACAGATCAGTGTGTTTTGTCTTTTGGTCACTGTGTTTTGTGTTACTGTGACCCGCAGACACAGAGTCGAAGACACTGTGGAATGTGACACATGCATACATGTGAGGATCAGAGCCCATGTGACTCAGTTCACTTTGTCCTACAAACACGCCTGAAGCTGCCAGCTTTTTTTGCATAAATGTCTTTGAAGAATGTGCCTTCTGTCCATCACAGAAACATTCATACACTTTCTGAGACACCCACAGGCATACACACACACCCAGTACCGGGCCTCTCCACAAAGCTTCCAGACTGTGCCTCCCTCCTCCAGGTCAGGTGGGTGGGGTCAGAGGTCGCTGCTCTCAGGTTTCACCTGACTGAGTGTCTTTGTTCAGCAGCTCAGCAGAGGGGAAGTGTGTGGCTCTGGGCTGTCTGAGAGCACAGGAAGGATCAGAGCATCTAAAGAAGGGCCTGCTGGCCCCTCAGTCCCCGCACCCCCCTTCCGGGGACATCCCCTCACTGTGTGTGTTGGAGGTGGTGCTCTTGAGAGTGTGTGTGTATGTGCTGTGTGTGTGTGTTTAGAGCACTGGCCCTGCGGCTGAAACACACACCAATGTCCTCCCTTTCAGCCCCGCTCTTTGTCTGAGCGTCCTTCCCAGTGGAAACTGGTTTGAGTTGGCTGCACCTCCCTGTGTTGGGTGTGTCCTCGGCCCTGCTCACCTGTAGTGATCCACCGCAGCCCAATGGGGGCAGGTTGTCACCAACCGTCGCAGGGACAGGAGGCCCTTCTGTAAACAAGTAAGCTGCTGATCAGTGGTTCAGTAAGTTCACCAGAGAGTTGCAACCAAGGGCAGTTTGTCAGTGTCACTGCTGTCTGCAAGTTCACTTTGGTTTCTTTTCAGATTGTATAAGTCTCTTGCTGCCTGTGTGTACAGGGAGGAGAGTGTGTCCAGCGGTCTGCCTGCTCAGCCAAGCAGCTCACTTGTCCTCCAACACTGCACACACATTAACATCAAACTGCTCATGAGACACACTGAAAGCAGTCCTCTGGTTCCAGAGCATGTACATCATGTTCACCTTTATTTATGTACTAGACGAGTTACCTGGTGCTGCCCGAGTCAAAAATATGTAGCGGTAAAAAAGTAAAAAGTAATAACACATTATGCAGTCACAAAACTGTTGCCTTTGAAGTGGTCATATTTAGTATATAAGTATTGTTAGTGCTGCCAGACAGGTAAACACAACAGCGAGTGATGCATGCCAGTCATTGACAAGTGGAAAAGAACAACAGAATATATGCATACAACTTTATTACCGTTACATTGTTAGTTTGTGCAGCACAGTGTGTGTGTGTCATGTATAATTTCTTAATAATTTTTTCACATTTCTTTGCTCACATATAACAGCTATTTGATACCTTTGATCAAACACATGCATGGCACTAATAGCAATGTGTGCCCTGGCTGTAGTGATGTACGTACAGTAATAACAATTTATATACTGTATCACTTTATCCCCTTTAAACTTCTTGAATGCAGTGAATTTGTGTGCATGTATTTCGTCACTGTTTCATACATCAGCGTGTGTGTAGAGCATGTGGTGTCCACCACTATGTGCATGTGAAGCCAGAGAATCCCTCAGTGTCTCTGCATGTGACGTTACTACTCCTGCTTGTCCGAGCCTTGTCAGAGACCGAATAAAAATTTTTCAAAATGGTCTGTAGTCTTTTTTTTTGAAGTTTAATGAACTCAACTGCACAAAAACTTAGGAAGTACCTGTGTGCCAGATTTCAAGTCTGTGGCTTGAAAAACAAAGCCGTACATAAAGAACGAGCAAACAGACAGAGGCTGAGCTTTACAGATATAAAGATGTGACACTTTTCTCAAACAAAACTGATTTAAAGGGACACACGGAGCCTGATCATCTGATTCAGAACATCTCCTTTGCCAGTGTGCCAGTTTCTACTGCTCTGATGTGGTGGATTGTCTCAGGAGGACAAGCGACATTCGCTCGTCTCGCTGAGTCCATACAGTCGCCCCTCCCTCTTTGCTGGAGGATCGACTCTGCAGCTTAATAAAGATTACCAATCCTCTACTTTTAAACTCCTCTATCAGACCAGGTGAGCTGTCAGGACCCCTCTGAGTGGAAACTTTTGAGCAGCTTTCAGGAACTGGGCTGAGCCGCTGGACCCGGGATGCGTGCCATGTTCAGCCTATCGGCCGGCGCCTCCCGCAGCCCAATCCCTACATGTCCTAATTATGGAGAATCGACGGACGCCTCTTTATCTGCACTGCGTGCATTAGTCCTCTGAGCCGAGCTCGGATACGGTTGTGCGACCCGAGAGTGGCAGCACCACTGCCTGCTGCCCAAGATGCGCTCCAGCCTGGAAAAGTGCAAAGTGAGCAGAACCTTCAGGAAGTATGCAGAGATTGTGTTGGAGCTTAAAGCAGTGTCAGTGAGTGGCAGGTATGAAGATTCCATTGCTCTGTTTCAGTCACACGGGCCCAACAAGAAACTTCCTTTGGGTCCGAACTGTGGCTCCAGGTCAGAATGGGAGCTTGCATGGCCGGTGCAAGCCTGTTTGCTTCGCCAGCGTGTGGTTTGACTGTGGCTCCTGTCATTAAGAGTGCGTCGCCGCTGCCGCCCTCCATCCATCTTGCAGATTAAAACGCGGCGCGCCTTTCATGTCTCCAAAGTTGCACGCTGGAAACAATTACCCAAAAATAACAGAATTATCATAAGCGAGACGGTGCTGCCAAGGCAAAGGCCAGATAATTAGTTTGACAAAATGTTTTCACTGTTTGAAGCGTGCAGGCAGATGGTTCGAATTATGATCCTTGGTCTCCTTTGGCCGCCATATAAACAGGAGCCTCAGCCTCCAGCAAGAAGCTCCTCCCTGTTTCCGCCGCTCACTTTTTCCACTTTTGCCTCCGCTTTGCGCCGGAGCTCATTGCTCCTGAGATGTGATGATAGTTTAATGATGGGACTCCAACACACCCTGATTGTATTTATTTATTCCTCATTGCGCTGGGGCCGTGCCGCCCTGGCCTCTGCGGCCTGAACTGCATCATGGGAAAAGCCCCTGTGGCTCCGGCTGGGAACTTTGAGTAACCGGATCCTGAGCAGAAGGGAGCGGATGGTGGAAAGTGCTTGGTTTTCGGGGGCTGGGCACTGGAAAGTTGATCTGGTGTCTGTGGAGCCCCTGGAGGAGTGTGTAGGAGACCCTGGAGCATGAGACGTGGGGTTCCCCACACGTGTGCAACAGCTTCTGTGGTCATACGAACCTCACACACACAGTGTGCCGCCAGCGTGCCATAGAGTGTGACACAGCTGGTGTGAACAGTGGTGCTGCATTTCAATGGGATGTGAGGGAAACGTGATGAGACCAACATGGCTGTTTTGTGTGTGTGTGTGTGTGTGAGAGAGAGAGAGAGAGAGAGAGAGAGAGAGAGATCTGTGGTGACACCGCATTCCCCGTGTCCCAGGAACAGACCAGCCTGCTGATCCCTTTGAAGCAGGAGAGCATTTTCTTTGGGGGGGAGGGAGGTCTAGTGTATTTCTATACCCCCATTATCACGAAAACGCAGATGGTCACCATGAGCCGACTGCAACTCAACATCATTTATCGCATTCTTACCTACCGTACCCTTACCTTATTCATTTGCCTGACACTTCATTAAAAGGTGAAATTTATACACCGATTTACCCATTCATACAGTCAAATAATTTTTACTTTGTTAGTGTAGGGTTAGCACTTCAATCAAGGGCACCGCAGGCAGCGTGATTCAAACTCAGGACTTTTTGTGTTCAAAAGAGAGGAGCTTACCTCTACATCACATGCTGCATTAATACGCGCTACGTATTTCATGTTTTTAGGGTGCGCAGCTATGAACATTACTGTGAACTCCAGGGATGATGGCACCTTGAAAGGTCAACTGGATTCAGCCACATAGCCCTCCTCTCTACCCTTGCAGTACCTCTCCAAGGTCACACTCGTATCCTCACAGTATGTATTGATTTCTGCTGGACAGAGTCTTTGCTCTGGTGACATAATGTCCTCGTTCCTGAACTCCTCCTGCTGCACTTTAGTCCCCAGAAGGGGGAGTACCATGGGATCAACAGCTAGTGTAGTGGTTAGAACCTTCACCTGGTATTCAAAGGTCCTTGGGTCAAGTCCTGCCTTCTCCTCTATCATAGTCATGGTTCCTATCTTAAGTTGATACAGTAAATTAGTGTATCTGTTACTGTATGCCCAGGTTCTCATTGCTCTGCATCCAACTCTTGTTATGGTTTTACCTCAATCCACTGACATTAACTGAGCGAATTAAAAAATACAGTGAAATACATCATTGCTCATGGAGGTTACTATACGCATTAAACTACAAATCCCAGAGTGCTGCTTTGTTTCATTTATCAGGACAGAACAAGCCTCGTGTTCCAGCTACTGCCCACAGTCACTGATTCACTTCTTTAATTTCTGGGTAAAGATGCATAAACAAATAAACAACTGTAAAGTGATGTAAACATGTAACATCCTGCAGTGCTGGATGCGAAGAGCATGAAGGAGTGTGAAGCTGTAGCACCAACTGTCTGCTTCTGCTGGTCAGTGGAGAACTGACTGATGTGTTGTTGTTTTTTTGTTTATCTTTTTTTCTTGCTGAACCGTTCCAGTGTTGGGGGGGGTGTTCTGTGGGGGGCGAGGGGGTATTTGCTGCCTGTTTGCTCTCATTTTGGAAGATCCCGGAACGGACAGAGCCGGCAGTGGCACGACGCCAAGGCCAATTGAGAGGCATCGCTGAGAGCCGGGGGGTAGATTTTCATAAATTATTCATCATTATACAAAATAATCCGTAGCAGGACTGGCAGCGGGGGCGGCAGTGTGCACCGTTGGGGGGATTAGCTGTAAATACGCCTTTTATGGCGTTCAGAGTCCAGCAGCCCTGTTCGTACACAGTGGTTTGTGTCAGACATCATACCACAGCTGAGTGTCATTGGGCCAATCGGGCGCACACACACAGACACACACACACATACACACAGTGTGTATTCACATGCTCTTGGCCATTCACTGGTGCACCAGTAGCCAGTGAGGAGCACGCGGGGCCCTGTGTACAAAATAAGACAAAACTAACAAACACAGTGAGCCGTGTAAACACACAAACGCATGCTGCGAACAGGAAGTGAGGGTGTTCATGTGAATGGCTTGTCTGTTTGCCAACTGGCAGGGTTCTTTGGAGGGACAAGCTGGGGTCCAGCAGCCCCTGGAGGTCATAAGGGAGATCCTGTGCCCCTATGCTGTACCTCATTGGCATGGGAGAAGAAGAGTTTCCCAAACCGTATGGGATCTCTCACACCACCCCCATCTCACCCCTCCATTATTCTGTCCTTGTTCTCTTGTCATACTTCCTCCGTCCACCTCATTGTGAGACAGTCCCCCCGACGGCTGTCTTGCCCCCTAGGCAGACACAACATGTCTGACAGTGGAAAGCAGCAACATACTGGTGAACATGGGACCTGGTGCTATGGTGGCTGACAGTGTCTGTGGCCAGCTAAGAATGACCAGATCAACTGCTGAAGTGAAGTGATGTCCAGAAGGAGAATAAGGCTGTAAACTGGAATATAAGGACATTTTATTATTATTGTATATTATTGAAGTTTATGAAACCCACCCTCCTCACTGGTGTCCATCTGACCCTGAGTTCCTGTTACAGATTTAGTTGTAAAAGTTTAGGTATAAATGACCTTCTGGGGTGTCTTGCATCCTCAGCGGAGTCTGAAACTGAATGATGTGGGATTGCAATGGATGCTGGAGGTACTGAAGCTGTGCTGATAGATAGAAAGGACACCCCCTCTACTGGAGGACAGTGTCCTGTGGTGGATGCCCAATGAGAATCCATCGTCCTCCTTTGCTTCCTGAAGTTT
Organism: Heterotis niloticus; assembly: GCA_018136845.1. Lineage (NCBI taxonomy): Eukaryota > Metazoa > Chordata > Actinopteri > Osteoglossiformes > Osteoglossidae > Heterotis > Heterotis niloticus. The sequence goes on from CM030889.1 coordinate 11,672,031, forward strand.
GATCCACAGTGACAGACCCACTGCTGGGTGACAGGAAGCCTCACTCCTTCCTGGGTTTTTGTCTACATGGCTCCTGGCACTGCAGTCAGTTCACATGTGGCTGAGCTCATGAACAAACCACCAACGGGGGGGGGTTTGATCCCCGCTGGTCATTATCATGAAATTATAGAGGAAAAAATTGTACCGAGCATGCCTTTGACATGGCTCTGGCACAGTGAGGGAGAAGTGTAAAACCCAGAGCATCATGAGGCATCCCCATGTCAATACTGGGTGGAATTTCCTTTCCCAGACGAACATGGAGGTAGGGGGGTGGTCTTGGGCCACAGCTGACCGTCACACATAAATCTTCTTGGGAGGGGCAATGTCTGGGGTTGCCCTCACTCTCGCTCTCTGTCGGGGGAGGGGTGGTGGGGCTGCTTTAAGTGCTGTTGAATAAGAGTGACCTTTATTGCGGGGGGGTGCTCCTGGATCCGTGTTCCCAGACACGCGGTGACCTTTCAAACCAGACGAGGGCAAGCCGGGGTGGGGGGGGATGTGGACTTTGAACCAGCCCCCACTGCCCCGCTTGGCATGCTGGGGCCTGCGTTTGCTTGGCCTCACTCTTTCTTCTGTCCTCCATTGTGTAGTGCGGAGGTTGGGCCGCCGGACGGGTCGTGACAAAGACACCCCTGCTGTCCCAGACTCCTCAGCCATGTCACCGTGCAGCACCTGATGACACAGAGACCCCTGTGGAGCCCCCGTCAGGCAGGACGGAGTAGTGGTTCCTAATCTCTCTTTGTCCTATGAGTGGAGACAAAACGGCACATGTTCCTCGATCATCCTGCATGAACAGCGCCTGTCAAGGGGAGAAAAGGCTGGCAAAGTCCCCCAGAGAGGTGGAAAGGGCTTCTTCATGGTGACACTCCCTCATGTTGGGGTGGATGGAGACTTTAGGTGCACTGAGGTGCCTCCTGGAGTCTGCAGCTTCAATATGTGAGTCTGTGCTCATCCCTACACCTGTGTGTTTCCTAGACCAAAAGCACACACCCTGACCCTGGTGATCCCAGGTCACCTGCTTTGGTGAGTTCACATATGTGTGTGTTTACTGCATGCTGGCATGTTGCTCATGTACACATGTCCTCATCACAGGAAACTTTGCCAATGTGTTTGGACCTTGGGTTCGGGTCAGACTGCCACACATGGAAGCAACACTGCTATGGGGCGGAATCACACGCCCTTTGTGTGCTTCCCACAGTCACACAATGCTGCCTAATGAAGGAGTGGCACACTGCGGGGTGGGGGTGGTGGGGGGCTATGTGCCGTTCTTTGTGTCGCCGGAGCGGAAGTGGGACCCGGAGACAGCAAGGATGAGGAGTGTGAACATCCTGGCGAGTATTGATCGTGCCGTCAACACCGCAACGCTGCTGCCACTAAGTCACACTTGGTTAGTGTGCATGAGACCCTGATCAATAGGTAGCCCCCCCCCCCCCAGTGGGACCCTGTCTAGCCAGCTTCCTCCCGCCCCCCCAGGGTGATGGCTAGAGGTCACGGGGGCAGGCAGTGCTGTCGGGGGCGCAGCTCACAGGGTCAAGGGCAGGAGGGTCTGGAGTCTTTCTTGCAATCAATCTCCTTTATTGAACCTCCCTTGCCATGGCACCTTCGCCAGCACAGTGTGTGTGTGTGTGTGTGTGTGTGTGTGTGTGTGCGTGTATGAGTGTGCATGCACATGTGCATGTGTTTGTGTATGTGTGTGTGTCCTTCCACAGGCAAGCTCACCCTCAGAGTGAAGCAGGGATGACTAGAATTCAAACTATTTACTTGACTTTATTTTTCCATAACATTTCCTTTTGACCCAGTTTTGACCAGGTTTTGACCTGGTCCCAGGTGTCCTTTGCACTGGAATGGGTGAGAAAAAGGAAAGCCCAGACTCATTGTCCACTCTGTTTTTTTCTCACCACAGTCTCAGTCTCATTCTACTCTGGGCTCTCTGTCCCATGTCTCTGTTGAGCTTCTGCGTCATCTCTGACCCCTGTTCTCCTTTTATCACCTCCTTCTTTTATTTTCTTTAATTCACACTCTTCTCCTGACTTACACTGTCAAGACTCTTACACCGATTTACCTGTTTACAGAGGACCTATGGTTTGTTTTCCTAAAGCAGCTTGCACACCTGATGATGGGAGGAAAAAGAGCTGGACAAACACAAATGGAAGTGGACAGTGAAGTGGAAATGGACAATGAGGCAGGAAGCAAGGTGGGCAATGAAGAGGATAGTGAGGTGAGCATTGAAGTCACTCTGGACTTTTCCTGCTGTTTATTCCTGCTTTTTCTGCCTGGAATTGCTGTGTCCTGCCTCTGTCCACATGACACCAAAACACAGGAAACTGTGTCTCTCAGCACTTCCTTTGAAGGGAACCTGCGCAGGTGCCATATCTGTGTAGCGCAGGCAGGCCTGCAGCTGGGCCGGCAACTGCGCATCCTTTGTTGTGCTTTTGAGGCAAGCGGTTGTATGGCTTGAAGGAAATGTCACCTTATCTCACCGGAGACACGTCTCCGACCGGGACAGGCCAGGAACCCAGGTACACACAGGTACACACAGGTACACACAGGTACACACACAGGTATACACAGGCTCTGATTATGATTTCCAAAATGCATTATTAGCAATGAATTGATTCCCCTTAACAAAAAATAACTTTGTCTCAGGTTACTCAGGTGTGTGTGTTGTGTCACACTACTATCGCTCACTGGGGGCCTAGATGTCATTGTGTTGGGGGGCTGGGGGTGGAGTTTATCTGAAGGGCCCAGGGGTAGGAGGTGGGGTTGCTGGACAAGGGTTTTTGCGATAACCCTCCCTGGGGGAGGTCATTCCTGAGCTGCCACGAGGTGCGTGGAAGGTCAGCTGTCACCTTCAGATAAGTGTGTTCGTGGAAATCTGGGTTCAGCCGTTTTGGCTGGCTTCCTTCACTCTCCCCCAGCTTCCTGTGGCTCGTTGCACAAGAGGCCCCAAGGAGCCCTGGGGCGGGGGTGATAAGGAGAGGGCCGAGGTCAGCAGGTCAGATAAGAGAAGACGGCCTGGTGGTGAACGAGGTCAGACAAATAGGTTCTCTGTGTCAATATTGACAGAGTAAGAGCACCTTTTCCACCTAACAGCCAGCAGGGGTGAATTTCCTAGAAAATTCCCTTAGCAATGGGCACACCCTCAATCAATGTTTGTTCACATGATACTGCTCAGCTGGTTGGTGGTCATTCAAAAAAATACAAATTTTGTATGAAAACATCTGCCGGGGAAACCGGAGAGTCTCACATGGACAAGAAATAAAGCAACTTAGATGGACAGAAAAGAGAGGATGTTGAGGAAGCAGTCAATTATCTTGTGGTGTGTAACGCATATACGGTCATGTCACAAAGATAAAGATCTAATGGTACTTTGTTCTTTATGACAGTCCAGTTCACGGTGTCACCTGGTGTGGCCATGCTTATACACACACACATACACAGAGTACAGAAACTACAGTTCTTGCTCCTGACCTTTGTACAATGAAGTACGGATGCCACAATGTAAATGGCTGTGTGTGAGGACGCTGTTGCCCTGAATGCACCTGCTGCCTCCTGCCCTTCTGTGTATTAACTGTGGCTGTTCCTGGGCACTCGAACCCAGGGTCCCCACACATCCTGCTGGTGTCTGCTGACCCCACCCCAGAGGCCCCCAGCTGGGCCTTATCTGCATTATCGGCTGGCCTCTTCAACGGAGCTTCGTGCACACAGTGGGGGTGGCCATGACTTCTTATCAATGTGACCAGCTCTGTGACCCCTGCTTCCTCCCTTCCCAAACACACTCACATGCAACACACACACACACACACACACACACACACACACACACACACACACACAGTTCTCCTTTCTGATCCCAGCCCTATAGAGCAAAGGACAATGAAATCCCAAACAATCTAGCAGGTGAAGGAGGCTGGGGGGACAAAGGGAAAAAAGTCACAGGATCAGAGGTGGGGGTAACATAAAAAAGAAAAATTCCTTTTCAGTTGTACAACTTTTTCAAGCAGTGAGACTTTACTAGACATTACCTATTTACCCAGCTGTGACTTACAGTAGGGTATTTTACTATAGTAATCAAGCATAAGGCCAGCATTCACAGCATTGGAGGAGACGTGAACCCACTTGCAGCCACACTGCACTGTCCATTTGCCTGTCTGCACTGACACTTGCAGGAGTTGTTTTGTTTTGTCCTCAGATTATATTTTCTGCCCAGGTCCTGGTCTGATATTACAGCATAACAACCAATTTTTTAATGAAATGTTATTTTCTCATTTATATTTCGTTTAACAGAAGCGCAGTTAGTCCTACTGTAATACCCTTGATCATGACATTTAACCTGAATTGAAACAGTAAAAATGACAATGACAATGACAATGATGTATAAATGGATATGAGTGTAAAGTTCATAGTTCATAGTCTAACTCTGTAAGTAATCTTAGATAAAGATGCAGGGTAAATGTATGGTAAATACAATGCAGTATATTAATAATAACAAATACAAAAACATCAGAGAACCAATAACTTCAGGGTGGAGGTGGCTGAAGGACTCCATTTGCAGGCCTCAGTTTGTGCTTTATTAGTGAAAAGTGTCTGAGATGTTTGCTCTGAAGTCTCTGGAAGTACAATCTCCATTTTTCAAAACTGTCCCCAGCAGGCAGCCTCGTGTCCTCTCCAGTGGACGTCCCCCTGGTGACGTGTGTCCCGCATCCAGCCCAGTACTTGTGACCAGCCCCCATCGCTGCGACATGTGGAGGGGAACGAATCCCAGACGGCCGCAGCAAGTGAAGCTTAGATGCTGCCTTCAAGATCATATCTGTTTATATTTTTAGAATAAAAGACTTAATAGACAAACAAACAAAAACATTACATTAATATTCAACTTTAACTCGCGTAATGAAAAAACACCCGTTTCATTAAACACATCAGTCTTGCGGTTAACAGTATTCACAGCACAGAGAGTGAAAAATATTTGCACTTTTAATTGCTCAACATGAAAGCAGCAGCTTTCTAAACAAAGTGCCAAATACATATTCCTCATTTGCATATTAACACAGATCAAACTTTTCTCTGGATGCAGTCGCTGTGAACTTATTAATTTTTGTTGACAGCATGCATCACTCAGGTGGAAAATACCTTTCTATTGTTTTTATGTGTTGCACGCACACACACACACACACACACACACACACACACGTGAGAAGTAGCCAATCACAGCAGTTGAAAGTAGCCAATCACAGTCCTCTCATTCTTCCTGTCAGTCATCACTTAGCCACTCCAGGCACCAGGGTGACCCCACTGTCCCCATATTTAGGGCTGTGGTCCCACCATGCACCAGCACAGAGGCCTCCCTAAACGTACACCTGGTCCGCTACTCCATCATGAGCTGACCATGACAAGCTGGTAAATGGCTGATTCAAAAGTGAGCAAAGGCAGAAAAAGAACTGTGCAACCACCACTCAAAACAAACAGAAGCACTTATTAATGGTTTTATTAATGTTCGGAACCTGGCCGGTTACTGTCAACATGGAACAGGCACAGAGAGGGCCGCTCAGAGGGCTGCTAACAAACAGGGCCTTTATTAGCTAGTTGTGTGCATGTCTGTGGAATAGCAACTCTAATGAGCTGAATGGGAAAGGCAGAGGGAGGTGGGACACCGGTGCCACCATGAGATGGGAAACAGCAGGAGTAGTGGGGGATCAGGTGCACAGGTAAGTACAAGCTGCCAGTGTGGGCGGGGCTCCTGAGACAAAGTGCGGGAGCTGAGGTTAAACAGGGCCGATTGGTGAGTGAACTCTTTCACACTGGGGTGTTGACGCTCCTGTCAGTCACCTCTTCCCCTCAGGGTGCTGGGTGTGTCTATTACCACACCTCCTCCTGCCACACGCAGCTGTGTGTTTTGCTTCCAGCGGAGCGTCTAGAAAGCGATGGGACCTGTGGCCAAATTGCGTCACACTGCTGCACTTTGGACCCCCCATGTGAACCCCGAGCACAGAGGACGCTTTGACTTCTGGTCTCAGCGGATGGCTCCACACAGAAGGGGTGCGGCCTGTTTTTTGAAATGGAAGCCATCTGTGAGACGGCGATGCGGTGGAGGGACTGGCTCCCCAGGGCCACTGGCTCCACCCTCAAGAGCCACATAACAGTTGAGGAAGTGTGAGGGGCCCCCTTGCATATCCACCGGCAGCCTCTGGAGCGGTGGTGGTTGAAATCAGGTGAAAATATACATCTTTACACAACACCTTGAAAAACCACAGCTGATTCTTGAAGCCCAGCTCAACCCCCCCAGCCCCCTGCGGGCCTCTCAGTGCCCCCTGCAGGCCACACGGCCCCGTGACACGAGGGTGGGTGAAGACGTGCGGCGCAGCGGGGTCCTCGCGGGCGAAACATCACTGGCAGGAACCTTTAAAGAAACTTTGAGAGAAAAGAGCAGCAACATCCCTTTAGGTAACAGAATCATTTCTGCATTATTTAATATTTAATCAGTTTGCCTTCTAACACGGGCGGTTTTTTTGCATATTCTATATATATAATTAATCAATGCCTGAGCAGCACATAAAAGAAAACAAAATTCTCACAAGCGCTGGGAAAATCATTTGTTGTTCATGAGCACAAATTAATGCAAGAGATGAAATAAGATATTGAGGCTATTTTTTTTCACTCTCCCGATTGTTGGTTGTGCAGATTCTCAGAAGACAAAGAGTGTGTGTGTGTGTGTGTGTGTGTGTGTGTGTGTGTGTGTGTGTGTGTGTGTGTGTGTGTGGGCCTGTTTACGCAAAAGTCTGATAGACACATGAGGTTCTTCCCCTTCCAGGCTGCCTAAGACCGAGGTTCAGTTTCTGAGATGTCCCAGCTGTCGGACTGCTGGATTCTGATCCATTGGTTACCTGAGCTGCTCACCCTGAGTGGATGCCACTGTGATGTTCATCGTCACCCGCAGAGCCACAATTATCCCAACATCAGATGGCAGGAACAACCAGTTAAATGTGATTCTGATGCCAAAACATTTATTTTTAGATTTTATTCCGTTGCCAGGACAACCGCAGGTGAGTGACGGAATGGAGAGCTGAACTCACGCTGTGACTTTGACGTCTGGAAGCTGCTTCTCTGCGCCCTGCGAGTATTTCTGGTCATGGTGGACACAGGAAAGGCTGAGAAGTTACAATGTCACAAGGAAGGAGCACAAAACTAATGTACACAGAAGAAACATCACTGCATGTCAGAACAAAGGGACACAGAATTCAGAAAAGGGGGAAACAATGCAGAAAACAGTCTTACACACACTGTGACAGATGTGCATTACTGCCCTATGTCAGGGTGTATGTGATGCCACATGTGTCTCAGTCAGCTGTGAGTATGTGGAGTGTGTGTTGCCAGTGCTCCTGCCTGTTGGTTGTGTTAACTACAAACACACTAATCATTCCTACTGGCCTGCAGAACTGGATTAAGCTGCTTGTGCATCACTGAAACATCTGCACATCTGTGATGAAAAACACAGCAGTGTGGAGGTAATTCAGGTACGCAGAAGGATACTACAAGAGAACGGGGAGAACACACAGGGACCCAAGTGCCCTGTTAGCCTACTTAAGCAGTGTTAATCTAGTGAAGGGTCAGAAGGGTCAGCTTGGCAACAAAAGATTGACGGTAGCCCTTAGATCATCTGAAACATCTACCTGCATCAGCACCGCAGACGCACCTGCTTTCACCACTGGACCACTGACAGCTCACTATGACCGAGCAGCACCTGAGGGGCGTGGCTTTGCGCCTTAGGCACCGCCTCCACCGACCACTCAGATAGTGCTCTGGGCGTAGCTGTTGCGTTTGATGGGGGGGCTGAACGACAGCACCACGGAGAGGAAGGAGCTCCTCCAGCGGTGCCCCCCCCCCAAGCCTGTCTGACACCGACCCTTTTTATTAAAAGCCTATGAAAAAACTTTGTGAACATGCTGTTTGCCCTGAGAATATGATAACCTCTACAACAGTGGAACATAAAAGAATAATCGCTAACTACTAAAAAAGGACAAAGAAATCCTTGCATAAGCTAGAAAAACCCAATTGGAACATTTTAGAAAATTAATGAAATTTTAGATCAAATGAATAATAAATTAAGGGGAAAAATGAATAATAAATTAGGGGAAAAGTGCTCTTACTATCAGACGGTGCTGGCAGAACGTAATTCTCAACCGGCAGTGAAAAGGGTCAAGTTCACAGGAGGGAAGTTGTGGAAAAAACAAAGGTTTGTGCGCCATTCTCCTTTGAAGGTAACTGTGGCGACAGTGCTGGGAAGGTGGATCCCCACTCAGTGACACTTCACTTTCTTCCATCGTCGTTGTTCTTTCTTTTCTGTTCCTGCAATGGGATTTATTTAACACAGAAAACACTTTTTTTTTAAAACAAAAGTCACGCTGAATGGATGCCAGTTGGGACGCTCCTCATCAATTAGTGATGCCCTCAAAAGCTGCACTCAAAATAGGAGCACAAAACAAAAAATACATTGTAAGGCCTCACAAAGTTGTGTTATTGGAAGTGAACCCCGGATGACGGAAGACATAAAACACATCTGTGCTATGGATCGAGACACCGGGTTTGCTTTGACTGGAAACATCACAATTGGATGAACACTTTCTATACTGTATGACATCAGCAGGAGAGGTCAGCACTAAAGCTCAACACTCTGCTCACACTCAAGAAGATAGTTAAAGGATCTACCCCCTGGCTAGGGTGTTGCTTGATGCTCTCTCCACCTCTGGATGTCTGATGGTCCCACTCAGCAGAGGTCCAGAATCAAAAGTCTGTAGCTTTTCAGTTTATCCTCGATTGTGGTGCAAGGAGCTCCCTCTGTACCTCACAGCTGCTGAATCCCTCTCAGATCCATCTCTCTGAGCAAATTCTTTGATCTCCTGACAGCTACATAAATGAGTGCAACACCATCTGCTATGATTATCTATGTGTTTGCTGTTTGGATGTCACTTCCATACGCAACTACCTGAGGGATGTGAACAAGCAACAGGGTGGTATCAAACCAACGAGCTGTGCTTTCATCATCCTGTGTCTCTGTCCAAAGCTGTTCATCCTTTGCCGAAGCATTTTTTTTACTCCCAGTTGCACGTCGCTTCTTTGGAGAAGAGCGTCTGATAAGTGAATAAATGTTAATGCGTCACATCCTCAGAGGCATATTGAATATAGTTGGTGAAAGGGGGTGTCCTTGCATAGAGGGATGATGTTAATGCTTCAAATCTGGATGAAGTAGGTTCTTCATCCTATAAAAATTGTATGCACAAAAAACCATGATATGTCTCCATATTCAGGACTTAGAAGCATTGTGTGTTAGACTGATTGTATATTTGGATGGATACTTGATATGTTTTCCATTGATGTTTTGGGTCTGCTGGAGGGATCACACCTGTGGTTGAGCATGGCTGTGAAGCCCCCAGACTGGGACCCAGTAAACAAGATAGAGACGGAGATGGGGTGGCAGTGGGTTTACAGAAACCAGAGCCTGTATATATGATGACTGGGTGTGGCTCTGGATTTTGTCTAATACTCCTCTCCTGAGAATTCATTTTTACAAACATCAATATATGCCAATAAGAATAAACAGTGAGAGCACCAGGACCTTCTTTTACACTTTTATGCTTATTTTACTCTTCTTTTACACTATTTATTGGTGAGAGATTCTAAATGATGACTGCACAGGGCTAGTATACAGTTTTCACACTTCACAGAAGAGCAGATGACTCTGATCCCGTGTGTCTCAGAGGGATCGCTACTGAATGCCAGTAGCAGCATTGTAGTCACTGCTTCAGTATAAAATACACTAAAAACACTTTTGAACCCATTACTGGGGGCTTTCACTCACATATTCAATCAAGCCATTCATGCAAGTCACCTAACACACCTCTCTGAGGTTTGTGTCACAGTGGAACGGACCTCACCTACTGTCCACACCTCACCTGGAGCCACAAGGTCCTTCAAAGCCCCAGAACTGTGCAGAAGGGGTAGGCTGAGGCTGAGGGCTGTTGTTGCTGCGGCTCTGATCCGCCAGCCTCAAGGGCTCCTGCAACACAGAGGAACGCCATCTTTCCAGTCATGTTCCATTATCGGTGGCCCCGGGGGCGCTCTTGCTCTCCAAGGTGAACTCATTAATGGCATTTGAAATGCAAACGGGACTTGGATAAGGGCTGAAACAGACAGTGGGGGCAGTGACAGCAGGAATTTGGGGGCAGGGTGGGGCGAGAGTTTTATTTTGTCAATACCCCCCCCCCCCCCCAAGGGCAACGTGGTACACTGCACTCCCATGCTATGTGACCTCTGCAGCCCAGACACCACCAAGGGGGTCCTCCTGTGGACTTTCGCATGCGAGGGTCCTTCTATGCCATGGTAATCGCCCAAAAATATGGGAGCACCTGTAGAGGTGGAGAAAGTGCGGCGCTGCGGCCTCTGCATCCCACTTGATGATGCCCATTAACAGCGTCTGCTCACTGTGTTCCTCAGCGCCGCCTCCGCTTCATTATTTTGTTTGATCATATCTTCTCCCCATCATCATGCTTTTCTTTTAAATTTTTGTACTTCACAGAATAAATGAGACCCAAAAGAATTTTTATAGTGTGACGGAGATGAGGCTTATTATATGCGCGCACACACACACACACACACACACACACACACACACACACACACACACACACACACACACACAGAGGACTGAGAGCAAGACCAGGACCAAATGGTATCAAACCAGAGCTCACAGTCTCACCTGTTTATATCACAGCTGTGCCTATAGATACATCTTTCATCTCAATGACATCCTGACAGCACAGCAGCAAAGCTGAGAAGCACTGATCCACCCACAAGACTGAAGTACACACAGGGTTTTGACCTCATGGGGGGCCTTGCTGGGTCACGTTTGTGCCCATTTCGAGTGGTCCACAGGTCTTTTGGAGGTGAGACATTGGCCCTAGCAACACAGCACTGCCACAACACAGGCGGGACATCGAAGGGAACAGCCGTGTCTCCTGGCGCTCTGGGAAGCCCATAACTTCTTTTGTTTGAACTTGGTCCCTCTTCATATCTGCTGTTCAGTCCTTTTTAATAAAGTTTACATGATTTCTGTGTTGTCCATTAATCATTCTGACTGACAGAGCAAGCCTCATGGCTTCAGCGACCCTCATGGGTTCACCTTCTTATTGCTCCATATTGGGGCCTTACTGGGGTATTACTTGGGACTTACTAGGATTTTAATGGGGCTTTGCTGGGGTATAACTGTAGTTATACTAGGGTCTTACTGGGGTTCTGCTGATGTCTTACTGGAGTTTCAGTGAGGCTTTACTGGGTCTGTAATGATGCTTTGCTGGAGTATTACTGAGGACTTAGTGAGTTCTTACTATGATGTTACTTGGGGGTTACTGGAATTGTATAGGGTCTTACTGGGTGTTACCAGGGTTTTACTGAGGCCTGAATGGCTGCTGCTTATCTTTCAAACAATCAAGAGGGACAACACAATATTCCCTAAACAAATTAAACTGTGCAATATGTAGATCAGTGACATGGAGACCCATGACAACAGGGCCGTTTACTGTGCACCTGACAGCACTACCTGGGGGGGCAGGGAGGGTGGTCAAAGACACAGGAGGGAATAGCAAGTTACAGGTTTCCATACTTCCTGTAGGATTTTCTGATCAGCTGCTCACACTGTCAGGGGTTGTGACCCCTTGTCCACATTTAATTCAGGGGTGGAGCCTCATATCCGATTAGCATGCCCTTCTCAGAAAACCATTGTTAAGTGTATTTACACACACACACACACACAGACACACACACACACACACACACACACATACACAAATGTACTTTGAAGAGGGCAGGTGGTTCAATAAAAATTTTTTCCCGGAGCCCAAATGTCATTAAAATCAGACATCCTTGCATCATGTCACCATGCTGTGTGTTGATATATGCGTTTTAAGAATTAACACGGAACAAAAAAGGTTCAGTTAATAGCTGAATAGCTAAAGATGAACTTTAATTACCAGAGGCCGCCTCCCAGGTGCACCTTATCAGTGGGGGGGGTCACCTTGGTGCGCTGCCTCCTTTTTATCTCACCTGTGCTCCTCCTGAAAGAGCAGCAGAGCTCTCACACACCGCAATGTGGCTTACACTTTTACTACAGTGTAAACTATAGCGCTACCTCGCCGGCATTGGTCGACTTATCCACAGTGCCTCAGCAAGAGTTATAAATCACAGGGTCTATTTAAAAAGAAGACCACAGGTGATGGCAGTGTGCTACACATTGCTGTGTGTCTTTGGTGTGCAGTCAGTGTCACTCTAGACCCCTCTGCTTCATACACTCATAGAAACATGTACGTGGGGACAGTTACACATACACATCGACTTCTGCGATAGAGACGCAGTCAGAACGCAAGCACGCGGTGAGACACACACTCAGACGCACACAAATGCACCTAAGCAAAGATAGATGCGCGCCTACTTACGCGGAGTTATACCGAGACACGCACACAGCGGGACACGCACTCCCCTCAAAGCCAGACGCACAGACATACAGACACACAGTCACTCTTGCGCGCACGCACACACACAAGCTGACACACAGCCCAGCGGTTTCCGTGCTCCGCGGTTCCATCATTTATTCAGGAGGCAGGAGACGCAGCAGCGACTCGCATTTGCTTGATACTCAATTATACATTAGTGTACATCACTTGGCAATCTGTTCATATCAATTTAATTGGATTTTAATATTGCCTCTGATCTTGTTGTCCAATTAACAGCACTGGCTGGCAATAAAGCAGACCCACACACTATGTGACACCTTTGATCCCGGCCATATGGAGCTCCTCCATTGATTACCGCATTTTGAGAGATTTCCCCCTCAATATGGCCCGTGATGAATGGGAGAAAATGCACATCCCCGACGTGATAAAAATTTCACTTCCACTCGCAACTTCATTTATTTTGTTGACATTCTGCTCTGATTAAAAACAATAAAAAAACGCCATGCCCTGAATATCATATGCAAATGGAGCCCTGGGCAGGCATGGGGCGATGCCAAGGGAGCGCCGCAGTCACCGAGCTGGCATCGCCTCAAAGAGCCTCTTAAAGGCACAGGACCCTTTTCCTGCAGCGCGGCCCAAGGTGGCCCAAGGTGGTGGGGTGGTGGAGGTGGGGGTGGTGATGGTGGTGGCGGCGGAGCGAGACCAAGAGCCACAACTCCGCTGTATGTGAGATAAAGAGCAGTGGGCAGCAGGGGGTTGTTTCCGTAGCGCCTGGCGGGGCAGCTGCTGTGGCCCATTTCCTCCTGCACTTTCTAAGCCCCAGGGCCCTCAAGGGGCACAACATCAGCTGCTGCAGAGGGGAGGCACTCATCCCTCTCAGTACTGACCCAGTTCAGGTTAAACGCCCGCTGGAGTCGAGCCTCATCATGCCCCCGGCGGAGACCGCAGTGCCTCCTGTCCCCTCCCGCCCTCAGAAACGGCTTGTGTGCGCATGTGTCTCCTCCAGACCCCCCAGGCTGCCCAGGGCGACGGACAGACGTGTCAAACGGCGCAATAGGCGAGTACAGTATGAAGTCAGCGCCGCAGGGACGCTAAACACACCTGGAATCTCCAAACAGCTGAAACACATCCACAGCTTCTCTGTGTTGGTTGGTCTCACCTCTGTTGTGACAGACTCTGCCCACAACACTGAAAAATATTATTATTTTCTCATTTATTTAACTCCCTTATTCAACTTTGCTTACAGTGTTATTGTTACACTGATTTACACATTCATGCAGCAGGGTAATTTTTAACATTATCAGCTTAGGGTAAGTTTCTTGATCAAGGGCACCACAACCAGAGGTGGGATTTACACAATGGACCTTAAACTGTAATGTGGTGCCCAAACCACTACACCACCTGCTGCCCATCTCACTTCAGGTCCAGAGGTTCCACCCAGAACCCCTGTGCTGCAACACTCGGCTCTACCCGTTGGCACCAATACCTGGACACTGTGTGTGCTTCTGCACGTTGACCTGCTGGGAAGCATCAGAGGCTTCCAGGTAGATGCCGCCCCATTTTGCAGCAATTGCCCTTTTTGGGGGCACACTGAACAAGCGAGCTGGGAGGGGCTGTGGCAGGGGCGGGGGGGGGGACAAGCCAGGACATCTGCGACCCACAGATAATTCGGTTAATTTCTATTCCCCTGAACCTGGAGGTGTTAATTTGGAGCTGCGGCAGCCGGCGTGATTAATGCGGGAGGGGGCAACCAAGACCTTTGTCCCCCTCCTGAGTCGGGGGATGGCTCCCTGGGCATCCACGGGAGGGGGGGGCTGTGATTGGAAGGGTGGGGGGGTGGGTGACTGCATGGCAGCAGGATTGGGGCCCCTGTTTCTGGGTAATGTGAGGCAGCAAGGAGGAGGGGGGTACAGAGGAGGGTTTTAGCTAGCTGGGGAGGAGGGGGGGGTGGGAGCAATATGAACATGGGGTGCATTTAAAGGGAGACGGGCGACCAGGGTGCTTTTGTTCTTCTAATGGGCGCAGCCAGCAGAACAGATGAGATTGTTTGTGATCTGGTGAGCTGAGAATGACACACACACGTGCGCGCGCACGCGTGCACGGAGCACAATCCCAGACAGAAGGTACCATGAAGAATAAAATCCAAAATAAAACACATATATGACATATAACTTAAATACCTTGACCCCTGAGAGTTGTCTCCATCAGTGGGGGCGATATGGGATAACCTCCCATGATTCTCGGTGGCCCTGCGTCTTGCTTCTGAGACGACCACACAGGGAGCCCCTTTTCCATCATCCGTCAAGCTGCACATCATGATGCACCACTTTGAGGTTCGTCGACCCCACTGAGTCCCTAACTGGAGAAACATGGGGGGTCGGGGCAGGAAGGAGTCTGATAGGGAGACGGGTGGGCAAACAAAGGAACCACTTAATGAACAATACTGACATTAACAAAAATCTTCATTCAGGGAGAAACTATGACGAAGTGCAATGCACTGCAAAACTTTTATTATTGACATGTATTTATATGACTCCTCTGTCCAACCTGAATCCTAACTTTCGGTGTTAGATAATCAAACTTACACTGATCTACACATTTACACAGTAGAGTAGTTTTTACTGTACCAAAAGCCAGAATGAAGGGTATTGCAGCAACAGGGGGATTTGAACCCAGGCCCTTCCCACTGTAATAGGGCAGTGATATCTTCTGTGCATAATAACTGTAAGGTCAAAATTTCAGCATTTTCTCTTTGCGCACAATAAAGCCACAAACATCCAACGTAGAATTCAGCCTGGAGAGTAGAGCAAACAGCACGGCTCAGAAAGGAGTACAAAACAGTGGCACAGTTGTATGGGGATGTTGTGAGGTTGTGCCCTAATGAATCCATCCTGATTCCCTGGAGAAAAATCACACACCCTGGGCAGTGTCAGTAATCCACTTGGCCATCAATTTCCAGGGTGCTCGAGTTCTACAGAATAATACCCTGCCATTAAACCAAACTCTTCATTTGCAGTCTAATTCCTGATTGTTTGTTCCCACCCAAATATCCAGCTGCACTTCCAACTATGCGTTGTTTTCCGCTGCTGTTGATCAACGTAAAGAAAGATCAGAGGCGGCATTCGGCTTTGTGTCCAGCTGACAAATGGGAGCATGTAAAGAAAATTCCATTGCTGGTAATTAGCTTATAGTGGGAAGAGGAAATGCTCACCGCTGCCAGGAGGCTAACAGCCAGCACCATGTCCCAGAGCCACTGGACCTGATCGACCCCTCTGTGCCCCCGAGGTGAGATGGAGTCACCACAAGAGGGGTCCCTGGCAGCTCCAGCAAGGGTTTGGGGAAGGTTTCTGGCTGCTTGGCACAGACTTTCCTTGTTGGCGCGGTGATCAGGGCTGCCCACACGGAGTATCGAAAGGTGCCAGGTTGGCCGGAGCCAGCCAGCTCACGCAGGGGAGCGCCGCTAGGATGTGCTTTCAAACACTCGACTCGATCGTCAAAGATCCTGCTTTGATAGCCCTTCATTTATTCATTGCGGGAATAACTGTGTGGCAGGTTTCCGTGTGGAGCATGAAACACACTGACAGAACTCAGCATTTACTGATGAAAGCAGAGAGAGAGCTGGAGTTAACATCACCCTGGCAAATTCCAGCAGGGCTCATCCCTCCATTTCCAGTTTGGGGTCCATCTGGTTAAAACGTACCCTGGAAACGTAGAGTGGGCTTCAGTGTGTTGGTGTCACAAGTGAGAAGGACCTGTTTAGCCTTGTCCCATCCCACTCCTGGCTCACAGACATGGAGCGAGGAGGTCCTGCAGCTTCGTGCAAATCAGACCACATCTGTTTTCCACTTTGCTGCTCCTTGTAAAGTTGCCTCAAGTGCAGTTAAATTATAGGAGCTCTGGGTTTATAGATGTAAAATCCACCAATAATCTGGGCTTGGCACATCCTTAAACCTGGCCAATACTGGCAGAGGTATGGCTAAGAATGTGCACAGAGCCTTTACATGACTCTTGCTGACATAACCAGGGCTGGTTTTACCCTGTTGTTACATTCTGTGTTACCCTGAGAGGAGACCAGGCCCTGAACTCCAAATCCAGTCATGAGCCTTGGTGTTCTCCTTGCTCCTGGCAGTGATAGATCAATGGGCCTCAGCTTTCAGGAAGTAAAGCCCGGCTGAACTCCGAAAATCTTTCTGCGATTACCGAGCCACTAAGGGATGCTGGGAATCGGGGTGGACGGGGCGGCAATAACTTCCATTACCCCATCTGACATGCTGACCGCTCAGCAAAAGCTGCGGGGAGTCTCACTCCACACCGGACGCTCTGCCCCGTTCATCACGGCTTCCGCAGGTTCACCCGTTCAGTTCACGATGGGAAAGTCTGATCAAGTCTCCTACCCAGAGGAATGACCCCAAAGCTCCGAAGGTGGCCATGTTGGTGAAACGTCCGAACACACTGTGCCGCAGAGAGTTATGCAGAAGCTATTTCTGTGTGCAGGAGAGCTCATTAGAACAGGCTGATGTATATTCCTCTTCTAATCAGGGTGCATGAGGCCTCCTGTCTAACCTCCATTATTTACCATGAAATGGCAACCACGCATATGGCCATTGATTTCTGCCCGGGGCCCTGCTTCTGAGCTCACGAAGAGGAATTCTGGGAACATCTCTGCTCAGACAGTGGAGACATATGCCTCTAGACTGACCTCTGATGCCCCTGACATGTGGAAGGTTTTGCTGGTCTTCTGAACTCTCGATGGTCGGTTTGAGGACCCTGACCCCAGTCCTGACCTTGGTGTACCTTGGACATCTGACACCCCATCCTTGGAATTCCATCAAGAGGAGAACAGGGAGATGGTGAGGAGATGTGTGGGGTTGGGGAGCTCTGCTCATGCTGTGATGACACTTGGAAGAGGACCCACCTTGTGGTTGAGTAAGATGTCCGCTGTCCTTATTCCCTCCATTTAATGTGAGAGAACATCCAGACCCTTTATATATTTACATTTGCTCATTTATCTCAAGCTTTTATCCAAAGTGACTCACACTGTTTGACTAATTTACCCATTCATATAGCTGAGTAACTGTATGAATTTTATCACCATGAACAATACAAAATGGACTGAAAAACCACACGAGTTCTGAGGTTTAGAGGGCCAAGTGGTGGGCCACCCAGCCCCAAACTCTACACTGGACACTGAAGTGGTAGGCACATGCTGAAGGTTTCTTGTGACAAAACTGACAACATTTCCCGAGGTTACCGCGCTCGTCCTTCCTTACGACGTACGGTAAACACAGTAGGCGGTGAGGTAATTTAAGAGAAAACCATGTAACTTTTGGCTAGAATCCAGGGCAAGATTTTGACACTTCACCCGAAAGTGTCTCGTTCCTAAATTTTAAAGAAAGAATATAATAAATTAAAAATGCTAAATTAGGTGTGTACATATATACGAAAATATCATGAGGGGCATACATTGCATTTATTTCATATAAATTTGAAGAAATTAGACTGCACGAGGATCTCCTGGTTATAACAAAACAACAACATCAATAATAATAATAATAATAATAATAATAATATCAACATCCTCTCCAGTAAACTAGTCTACTACTATTATGTTCACCCATTCATTATGAGCAACTGCTTGTCCAGGTGCAGGGTTACGGTACTCTAGAGTCTATTCCAGCAGCACAGAGCAACGATAATGTTTGTGACAGATCCAAATGCTTCATACATCTGCTGTGGCCCATGCCCCTGCAGGCAACTCAGTGGGTCTCCATCGCCCCAGGGCGGTGACAGCGTGCAAGTTAAAACTGAAGGGAGGAGGGGATCGGACCTGGACCTGGCCAGACCTGTAGCGCTAACCCGACAGCAGGGCGTGGCCTGGCATTGCAAACTCACCTTTCACCAGGTCCTCTGCTATTCATCTTGTGTAACACCCTGGGGGGGTCGGGGGGAGGGGGGGCATGCCCAGGCCTGCAGGTGGCAGAGCGCTGAGCCCCGTGACGGAACACGCCTGCGTTCTTCATAGTTTTGTTCATCCAGCCGACTCACACGCTGTTTCCGTTCATATTTCAGTTCATTTACCATCTCTGTATCAATACATGACTAAAAATGGTCATGATCTCTTAGCTACTGGTCTTCCACAAGGTAATGTGTTTGCACTGAGTGAAACACCAGTGAGGCAGGACCACCTGAACACAACACAGCACCCGGATTCATACATAACACCTGCAGTGTAAAATGGCCTTGTACAGTGTATAAACATGGTAAATCGGCACGTCAATCCACCAGTTAGGCTGAAACCTTTACTTATCATACAGTGCAGAGAGATTGACACAGAGAATAGTTGCTGAGTACAGAGTAAAAGGAACCCGGAGGTCAAAAAAGAAGTCATAAAGATGCACAGCACTAGTACACTGTGGAAACCATCAGCCAGCCTGTGTTCAGCTGTGACTTTATACCTGACAGAAAGTAAAGAGAGAGCGGGAAGAGGTCAAAGGAGCAGAACTTGGTGTAGATGTGGATGCAGACGAGAACGAGGACGACGACGCTACAAGCAGGTGACGGCGTGCGATGAAACTCACCGCCACAATCCCGACTGTGCTCCGTTTTCACTCTCGAGCGATGGCAGCTGTTCTCAGGGAAGCTGCAAACAGTCACCACATGAAAACTGCCATTGATGCAGCTCCAGGTATCAGTCTGACGTGCGTGCGTGCGCGAGAGAGCGAGAGGGGTGTACGTACAGTGTGTAACCGCGTGTGCATGTTTGTGCCTCTGTTTGTAAATGTGCAATAAAAATGTTGAAGACACGCTGGCCCCTTGGGACGGCATGGCCAAAGTACCACATTACGTGTTTTTTTCTGGCATCCCGGGCTTCATAACATGTTATTGTCTGACACGTGATAATTTATGCATCTATGTAGATGCGCGGCCACGGCGCTGGCTGTCGCTCCCAGCAAATTACCAGGTCAGAGCAGCTATTTGTAGCGTCCAGGAGCAGCCCATCCAAAGATATCACACATTATGCAAAGGCGCCAGATGCCAGCGACACCCCGGGAGAGCAGGGGCCGCGGTGTTTCCTACCGTACAGTTTCTAATGGTGATACCGATGAACGTCATTTTAGAGTAAAGAAACGGCTTTAAAAATCTGCTTCTCATCGCAGCAGCACCAGGAGCTGCGACAGCTGTGGTGACTTGGCTCTACCTTACCAGTGGTGGTGGCAATATGAGTTGGGCTGGCCGTGGAAAGGAGGGGACTGGGTCACATCACCAAGACCGGAGTATGTTTTGTGGGATTTTGTTGACGCTTCTACATGCGAAGGCACATAATCGTGCGCATGTACGCAAAAACAAAGATATGCACGCACATGTACCCACCGGCCACACTCTCCACCAGGACAGAGAGAAGAAACAGAACCCCTCTGCTGTAAACACTGAGCGGGCTTGCTCTGAAAGGCCCCTCCTGGCAGTCGGCCCGTGTGTGGAGCGCTGGGGCACCATTTTGGCTGTCTCTCCTCACGCATTTGCTCCCTGGGGGAAGGAAGGAAGGAAGGACTCCTGCGTTCACTTTAGCCAATGACCGAGGCGAAGACTGCACGTTGTGCACTCTTAGCCGTGTCCGCTGGAATCGCCCTCCCCGTGTCCCGCATGAAAAATGCAGCTGTTCTGGCAGCAGCCGATGTATAATTGATTCTGATGGGGAGTTCTGCTGTGGTAGGATGTGGCCTGGCGGGGGTTGAGGTGGCGTTGGGGGTGGGATGGATTCTGGGGCAAAGTGGATCGGACCCTTGGTAGTCATCTGGCCTGAATCTACCATGTATGATGGACTCCCTCCTTCCTGTGTGGCACTGAGAAGCCATGGGATCTGCAAAATGGGTGATGGTCTACAGGGTGCATGATTCTTTTAATAGTGGTTAGCAGTGGGTCATGGAGAAAGTGAGGGTCTCAATAAATTCTCCTTTTTGGCCTGTATAAACAAACAACACACGTGTGCCTTAATAAAATATGAAATCCCTTCTGTTTGACTGCGTGTCAAGAACATCTTACAGCTGGCTAGACTTTATGGCAGATGAATATTTCACAGAGGCATCCAGCGGCCAACGTTAACATGCAAGGGGCATCGTTCAGGACCGGACCTGTGCTGTGCGGACCCCCTGGCGCTCATGCCTGGAATGCCTCGCCTGAACCGTGTTCTCCGCAGACCGCAGAATGACTCCAGGAGCATAAATGCAGATCATGTTGGAACAACAGGTCAACAGGTCCCGAATGACCAAAAGAGGGTCATTGCCCTGACCGTGCCGAGACATTCGCTGGGACCCTGAAGTGGTTAAGCAGCTGTCTCTGCATCTCAGCCACATTATCTGATTTAGAGCGACGTGAGAAAGAAGCCTTCCAGAATGTTCCGCCTTGCCGTTGCTTTTTCTGCACTTGAATGGCAACCCCTAATCAAGTCCTGACTGAAGACTGATTTTAATCACCCTTCACACAGCTCGGCCAAAGCTCTCGAGGCAAACAGGCGTGAAAAATGTGGCAGCTTCCCCTCACCTTACAGCCGCTGTTTGTTGTTCTCCTTAAATGTATAAAATACTATATTATTGAGTGGCTGACGAGCGGCGAGGTGGAGGAGGGCCAGGTACCGAGGGAGCCCAAGGTCAGCACGCTTTGCCCGAGGACCCGCCGATCAATATCATTTGGTCAATAACTCCTTTATTACTCCCCTATCACTTCCAGCCAAATAATTTGAGAGTTGAAACATATTTTTTTGTTAAAAATCACATTCAAATACCGAGCAGTGCTGCTTCTGACAGTGGGCTAAGACAAGAACAACAAAGGGGAGTACAAAGATGTTCCCAAAAATACACTGGGTTGTTGCTTCGATGCTCAGTGTTTTCTGCCGACCATCATGGGAAACAGTAATATTTATTTTTAATATTCACAGCTGACTACATGCTCCCATAAATTCCCAATACCAGTCAGACATGAGACAGATATAAACCTTCTTGAAATAGAGAATGTCATCATTGTGGTACCACCACGCTAGATGTCTACCTTAAAAACCCTCGATATTAGACAAGTCAAGAACAAGTCAAGGTGGGATGATAACTGGGAATGATGACTGACCAGTGAAACAGTCTCATTTGGGGACCAAGGTTCAAGAATGCCCTTGTCCTCCCCCCAGAATAATGATATTAATTTCTCAGCTGTAAGTCAGTTACATGAGTTTGAAACATTCCAGCAATTATGAGCGCTCCCCCTAGTGGCTTGGTGGATCCATGACTGAGTCCATGGCATTTTTACTGTATAATTAATCTTAATCTGGCATACATTTAATCCAGTGATTTAGAATATTAGTTTTACAGCTATATATTCACTTATGCATTTACAAAGCAGCAGGGCGTGCAGTGGTTAGTGCTGCTGCCTCCGGTCTTAAGTTAGAAGTCCGAGCCCCAGCTTCTGTGGGAGAACATTTAAGGTGCTCACCCTAAATTCTTCCATGCAAAAATGCCTAGATGTATAAATAAGTAACCATTGTACACTGCTTAACGTTTTCAACTGTTTTGAAGGAAAACATCAGCCAAAATATATATTTACTGACTCTAACAAACACTTTCCTTCAAAGCTACTTACACAGTGAGCTTTGTGTACTGAGCGACAGTACATACACCGATTTAGCCATTGAAACAGCAGGATAATTTTAGTGGAACAATCCAGAATAGGTACTTTTGCTCAAGAGTCCTACAGCAGGAGCAGTTTTAAACCTGGATCCTTTTAGTGCAAAATAGTAACTTTAACCACTGTGTCACCTGCTGACAATCTATATCCCTATTCTGAGCTGACTTACAATGGGAAATAATCAGCTTGACAGTGATTTAGCCATTGACACTGCTGGGTCATTTTTACTGCAATGATTTGGGGTAAACAACTGAATCAAAGGCGTTGCAAACACCTTTGAATTTGAATCCAGGACTACTGTGCAATTGCAGAGTGACCAGAAGTCTAGGCCACTTGTTGGCCAGCATGTGTTTTAATGCTGGTCATATGCAAATATTTATTTATATATACAGTATATATACAGTATATATATATATATATATATATATATATATATATATATATATATATATATATACACACACATATATACACATATATATATTTTTTTTTTTTTATAAAGTTTTGTATGTTTATTTGGCAGCTTGTAGCTCCCTTTGCACCCTGATCGCACCTGCAGGTGTGTTTGGAATCAAGACCTTTGCGGATCCTGTGTCTGCTTTCCCTCCCCCACCGCATGGCATTCCTGCAAATCCGGCTGCCCTCCAAAGACGAGGCCTCGGTAATTGTTCTGCTCCCTGACCTCTGACCTCTGGGTCTGTCCCTGTTGGTGCTGTGCTGC
Organism: Heterotis niloticus; assembly: GCA_018136845.1. Taxonomy (NCBI): domain Eukaryota; kingdom Metazoa; phylum Chordata; class Actinopteri; order Osteoglossiformes; family Osteoglossidae; genus Heterotis; species Heterotis niloticus. The sequence goes on from CM030889.1 coordinate 11,694,954, forward strand.
GGAAGACTGACAGGGGTAAGAAAAGGAAGGGGGGTGCAGGGGGAGGGGAGTGGGGCCCTCAGACGGTCACCCCTTTCTTCCTTTCCTTCCTCTCGTTTTTCTTCAGAGCAGCTATAATTAAATACGAAGCCCTGGAAGCAGCGAGGTGCAGGACAGTCTCTTACGGCCTCTGTGCTTTCAGTCCATTTGGGAGCCCTCCTGGGGGGGGGCATTTTGCCATGAGGAGGGCGGGGCCAAAGCTGGGTCACACAATACGGCCGCCGAGCCACATAGACGAGCTCCCCGGCAGACAAGTTTAATGGCTGTCATTTCCTCCCCGCCACTCTGCCCAGACTGCCCTCATGCGTGCACTTGGGGTGCCCCCCTCCCCCACACCACACACCCGCTCTGGGGGCTTGAGCCCCGGGTTTGTGTACGCACTCTTCACGGGGTCGGTCATGGAGCATCACCGGGGCTGCATGGGGCTCAGCTTCCCAGGCCAGACTGATGCAGCTTACGATTTAACATTTATCTGACACCTTTCCTTAAGGTGGCTTTCAGTGTGACAACTGTTGAGTCAGTTGCTCACGTTAACATTCATGCATTTATCGCATACTTTTTTCAAAACTGAACAGCAGTGTTGAAATGCTCACTGATTTATACAACAAACTATTTTTTACTGCAAGTAACCTTTTCAAAAGAATATTACAGCTGCAGTAGAAGCGGACTTTCGACGGTAAAGCAATGGCTCTAACCACTACGCCACCTGCCGTTGCTGACAAGGCTACAAGAAATGTCGTCATGACAACAATGTCATCTCCCTCCCTCAGACATGCACATGCCTCCCTTCCTTTTAAACGTGCGCCACATCGGGGACACAAGCTGAGTGGGGGAGAACCAAGAGCGCCCCCTTCCCTGTGCTTGCCGCTCCTTTGCGCCCCTTTTTCCTTCCTTTTTAAAGGCCTCCAGAATCCATTTGGGCCGCGACACAAAGCGTCCGGGCGGCGGCGTCTCGCAGCCACGATGAATCATCAGCCCTAATGCATTCGGAGCCGACGAGGACCAACTGCTGCTATCAAAGGACTTGCTTGAATAACTGTAATAACTGGAAAATTATTTTGATAGCCTGAAACAATCTTATATATCACAGAACTTTATTAAAATAATATCAAATCAAATTAGCCTGTATCCCCATAATGAATTAAGTAACAGGTTACGCTGATATTAATCTGGCTTGGCTCCGAGGCACAGCGGCAGGAACATTTAATAAGGCGGTCCCTGTTGCGCCGGGCGCTGAAATCCTCGAGTGCCGCTGCTTATTCGGGGGAGAGACATCAAAAGGCTCTCGCTCTCTCCAAATAATGGCCCCGTTTGCACGTCGTCGCTGAAATTATTCATGAGGAGGAAATCTTGGCAGAATCTCGGGAGAACGGTGATTGGTTGACCCTTGGGGATGGTGCGGGTCTTAATCCCCTAAATGCTAAAGGCCCCCCCATTCCACATTTACCCTCCCCTACATGGACACACACACACACACACACACATACACGCGCACGAACATGCTTTTTGTGCTCTGGACCTGCGATAATAATTTAATAATGTCCATTTATCATTGGGTTCTGCAGGAGGTTTTGCAGATTGACCCGGTCTGGCTCAGTCCAGCTTGGATCAGAGCTGATCTGTCATGGCAGCTGAGCACCATTGGAGCCCAAAAGGATGTCTCGGGTAGATGCAGATGACAACGTGTGTCACCGCTACTGGTCTCCCGAGGGGACAATGGAGGTAATGATCTGCTGGGGCTACAGATTAAAGCAGAGCTGCAATCCAGGGAGGGGCAGATCTCATGTCCTTCTGTGTTTGGTGTTTCAGGGAGGATCTGTGTGTATACTGTGTAGCCTGGGGCTCGACCCCATGGGGCCATGGCTGAACTTGGCCCTCCTGCACCTTGTTTGACCTCCTGTTCTGTTTTTTTTTCTCATTCTCCTGCCTCCCGATGCTCCTGTGTAACCCCCACCCCCTACCCACCCCACCTCCATCCTCCCCTGGGACGGACACTAAATCTTCTGATGCAGGCGGAGCGGCGATAGCATCTGAACTGGGTGAGCGTTTGGTGGAGCCGGCCTGACAGATGTAACCGGGCCTTTCAGGGTTTAGCATGGAGCCTATCAGTAACCGGCATGGCGGTCCGCTAATCTCCCACACGCCTCTGTCCAACTTATCAGAGAGAGGGACGTGTTCCTGCAGGGTGCTGAGTCGCTGCGACTCTCCTGCACATGCAGGACAGTGCTCTGAACTTCTCTGCTGTGCTGCTGTAGTGAATATTGCAAACCTGCATCTGTATGTTGTTGTAAACTGGACGGAGCCACCTGGGTCGTTCCCCTGTGATGTTTAAAAGACAGCATACAGAGCCGATAAAAGAAACGCTCATATGGGAAGTTAAAACATTCAGGGGTTCGCCCAATGTGATCTTTAACCTCCTCATTTGGGGACGCGGACATGAACCCGAAAACACGGGACGATACTGCATGTGTGTAGTTACCAGGACACACACAGAAACCCCCAGTGCCTCTGTCACCTGGGGTGATTTGCTGGCCTAATCGTGCTCTGTGTGTGTGTGTGTGTGTGTGTGTGTGTGTGTGTGTGTGTGTGTGTGTGTGTGGTGTCATGCCACTTCCTTGAGGAGGTTTTGGGTCTGTGCCATCTGCCAGCAGAGGGGGTGTGGGGTGGGTGATGGGACTTGTCTTCCTTTTGAGGCGATAGCTTTTGTGCATCCATTGTTCCAGTGCCTCGTCCCTATGTCTCTGCGCTCCTGCAGGCACCGCCTAGAAGAGGACATCTGTATAGGTGCAGTAATCACTTTCTGAACTGTCCCTGGGAACAGCAGACAAGCCCACGCCAGGCACACGCAAGCGTGCTGAGAAACTGGGCGATGGGAGGACGTTGGGATTTGGGAAGCCACTGGGAGTTTGTCTTTGAGACGACATTATGCGTCAATCCTTGGCAAGTCTCTGGGAGTTGAGATGTCTGGAGATGTTGGGCGGAGGGCTGTGGGAATTCGCTAGAAGTTGAACTTTGGAAAGACAGTTGGTAGTAATCCATCAGAAGACTGTGTGGAGAATTATGACTTCTGAAGATGTTGGGTGCTTATTTGGGAAGTTGTTGGTTTGCTGGGAGTTGAGCTTCAAGTTACACACAGCTGTAGATGGTGACAAACATGAGACAGCATGACAAACATACAGGAAGAGAGGAAAACGGGGAAAGCAGCACCCACACATAGCGATCGGAAGGAGTAAAGGATCTGTGCAGGTTTCTACGTGCTTCTGTGGAGCTGCTGGACGTCGGCTGGCTTCAGCACATGGTGCTTCAGCACTAATAATTAAATGAAGGACAAGGCCCGGCAGCCACCAAATTGGCGCACGTATTTAAACCCTCGCAGCTCTCTGTTTGTCAGTCATCCAGTGCTAATGGAAAAAGAGCAACACACACCTGAGTGACAGAACCGCCAATTAGTGTGAGGCAGCCCGCCAGGAGGGGGCGATGTACTGAGCCATGCTCATTGGCAATAATGGTCATTTCCAGGGTGGATCCCACTCCATCGCTCAATGTTTCGACTTTGTTTACCCTGTTAGCCCACTGACCAGGTGTCTGAGTGGAGTGATGTGGTGGTCAGAGCTGCTAGGTTTAAATCTCACCTCCTGCTGTTCAAGGTACTTAACCTGAACTGATAAAGCAAAAATTACCCAGCTGTATAAATGGGAAAACCAGGGAAAGTAGCTTACAGTACCAACCTCACTCATCATATAAATAAGAGTTAAAAATTTAAACATTGTGAAAAATGCAGCACAGTCCTTTTTGCTCTGGCTGACTGACACACACACACACACACACACACACTGTATAAGTGTATTGCCAATGACCACTTTGCACCAGCAAAATGAGCTGAAGGGGGCGCCAGAGTGAACTACAGGGATTAACTGAGCTCACCCACATGGGTCCAGAGAAACCTGCCCTGCTCAGGCTTTTCCTTGTGTTGTTCTCCACCCACCCACCTGACATACACACACACACACACACACACACACACACACACACACACACACACACACACACACACACACACGGGCAAAGCGGCTGAATTCTCAATTTTCCACCTGCGATTTTCACTTCTCGCTGTATCAGTGGAGCTGCTGTCGGTGGAGGTGCCGCTAAAGACGGTTCCTACATTCCTCATCTGGGCCTACATGTCATTTCATGGTTGCGATGGGATATTACACCTAAATGGCTCAAGACCAACAAAACCCAGGATGGCACTCCCACCTGAACCTCCCTGCCCACAAATACCTGCATACGAGCACCGGTTTATTCCGGTTTACTCCAACGTGCCTGACCCGCGCAACGCAACGCGCGATGTTGGTGGGACATTACCAGAACGTTTGGGAAGCGTGGGTTGCACACACACAGCTAATCTTCCAGGTCACGACTGACACTTTTATCTTCTCCACTCGGGGTCTGCTGTGTTTGATGTGAAATTAGTGCAGGAATAAGGGATCCTTTCTTGTGCAGCACGCGCGCGGCAGAGCGAACTTTACCGCGGTCCTGGGAGGTTCAGACAATGCCGCAGGACAGCAAGTTAATGAACGCCTTTGATCCTGCCTGATATTAACAGGGAGGAAAAACAGTCAAGTTGCTGAAATTCTGCTCGGAATCAAAATGCAAATTATATTGAAATACGAGACTCTTCTCGCCTCTTCCTTTCGTGCTTTTTAATTAATAATCCCGCTTTTGTTTGTGTTTATTTTAACCCACTGAATTATGAAAGCTTTTTCTGTCTGGATTGTCATCTGATGCGTCAGTCGAGATGGTGACGGTTGTTTCATGTTGCTCCGACACATGAAAGCATTCCGACGCTTCATTTGATGGAGACGGTCGCAGACTGGGAACCGAACGTGGTCGGTAGTTCACGCTAAGCGGTGTCCCTTCTGGGGATTTTGACATTGTTCTTTTTTTGGGCCCTTGTGTTGTTCGGTGCATCGCAGCTTCTTCACTGGAGTTCTGCTAAAGTTTCCAGATAAAGATGTGTTTACCGAGCGGCGATGAAAAACAACATCCGTCTCCCCAACTACGTCGGCCTCAGTCCGCGTTGGAGCCCCGGTGTGGCTAAACGCCGCGGCCCCGACGCACGATTGATGTTGTCAGTCTGATCGGCTCAACGTGTTTCTCTTCACACTGCGTTTTTCCAGTCACCGCGCAGATTAACTTGCCAAACGAAACACGGTTACTCCACGCTGTTTTACCTCGTCTTCATTTAACCCCGCATCACCCGACATAGCCCTACAACTACACCGGCTTTTTGTTATTTGCAGTCAACTTATGACTTTTCAAAGATACAAACATTTTTTTCGTTAATATTTTAAACTGCTTTTCTTTACCGGTTTTATAAAATTTCTGTCTGGGAGGGTGAATGTGACCCGTGTTTGCCCACCCCCCGGCAGATGCCGGCAAGGAGCCCCCAAAAAAGAAGGGGACAGTTAGTCTGCGTTAATTCAACTCACTATCACAGTGTTTACCGCTTGCGTCTGGTGTTCCTGAATTTTGGTGATCGGTAATAAAATGAGGACCATTGCATGTGTTTCAGCTGGTGATGAAAAGGAATTTTCTTGTTCTCACTCATTTTTATTCAGCCTTAATTTCATATTGAGGTGTATAAAAGTTAATAAAATACTAAAAGTCTTGCAAAGTATTTTTGTTAAGATTTTTACACAAGTTAACCGGGGAAAAAGGACCAGGGGAATTATTAGCTTTACCGGGGTTGTGACTTAGTGGTAAAATGGGCTTTGGAATTATAAGAAACAGAGTCCCAGTTATGTACGCAAACTGAGAATTGGCTGCAAGGTGTAAAGGAGTCAAGTACGGAAGAGTAAAGAACAAGAGCTGTGACTAAGATGTGCGCTCTGACCTCCACATCCCGGGACAGTCCATTCGCCCTGCAATGCCGCCCTGGTTTAAACCCCCTGTCTGGATGAGCTGTTGGCTTGTGGCCCCAGGGCCTGCTGGGAATGCTTTGAGCTTTTTTTCCCCTTTTTTCCGTTCTCTCCTTCCAATTTCTCCCCGTTCCACTAAAGCAAATAGAGAGATCTGGAGAAAGTGGCAGGGTGGCAGGCGACCCAGATGTAAAGTGTGCACAATCACTCAGATACAAGTGGCACCGCCAAGAATTGCCTTCATACATCAGCTTATGGTTTACAGGCGATGGCAGAAAGGACGCCGAAAGGTCAACTGGAGAAACATATAGATGTGTCAAGCACTGAGGGGTGGGGGGACGCGGCAGGAGACGGGTTGACGGGGTGTGGGGGGTGGCGGAGAGGCGTCCGTGCTGCGGACCCAGTGCGCTCTGACTGCGGCCATTCCCACCGACCCCCAACTTGACAAGACGGATGGCCGCGCCTGTCTACACACCGCTGCGCAGCCGGGATGGATCTACTGGCCGGGGTGAGCGAGACAGGCCAGAATGCCTCGATTCGTCAACCGCTGCCCAACTCGGCCCGGGAGGGTGAGGAGCGGAGAAGACGTGACGGAAACCGGGATGGCAGGAAGCCTCGTCTTTTGTCTTCCCTGCCTTGGGCAGCCGCTGCCTGTTTTTCCAGCTGATAACACTGTGTGTTTCGGTGCCCATCAAAATGCACTCATGATGGACTTGCACCTTATTCCTGGTTTGCTGCAGCTGAACGTAGGGAACGTAAATGGCTAAAAATCCCAAACCCCATGTCAGTGCCCTCCCTGGGGGAAGGGAAGTGCACATAAGTAAGCATCTCTCACTTATCAGGTGCGATATCTGCCTGCAGTTTAGCATATGCATCCAAACGGAGCAGGAAGGAAACAGCCGCTGCAATCGGTCTTCACATCAATAAATAAATGACTCCATCCGACCACGGGGCCCCACTCATTTTCTGGCCCAGTGAGGGAGCTTTCACTCCAGAAACACGTCTTTGATTGGGTCCCCACCCCTTGCTCATCTCCAACTCATGCCACTTCTATTCCTCGCTCACTAGAGGCTCAGCTTTATGACCATTGAATCGGCTGATTTTAAGTAGTGTGTCACCATATGCATGGGCTGGGAGGATGAGGATGAATCCCACACAGCCGGCCAACAGAGGGCCAGACCAGCGTGCTGCTGGTGGAGTAGAAGAACAGGGTGGAGCTGAGCCTGCTTGCAGGACACAATCCATGCCCCTTTGAGCAAGAGCACTCGCACCCAGGCCACATGGTGGGCACGCCCACCTATACACCAAGCTCACTATACCCCTGAGAAGGAATGCATGCCATTTGGCTCCCATCCCGGCGATTGTTCCTTTGCCACCGGAGCGGAGTATAGTCGGAAGACAGGGGACGCAAACATTTCGTCCCCCTGGCTCATCCACTTTCAAAACCATCAATCTCCAGCCTGCCAGGACTGCGCTCCGAGGGCTCCTTCTTGTCCCCGGGGCAACCACTCGAGTGACTGCTGCCACACAAACGGTCTTATGCTTCAGTTGCACTAAAAACACACCTGAATGTTGGTTTAATTATCTCACCCGCTGTCTACGTCAGCGAAACGCCAAACCGCTACCGAGCCCGGCTGCCACGGGCCCCACTCCACCCTTCCCCCGCGGTTTGTAGCGATGCCCAGTGTTTACCAAAGTTTAGGTAATCTCATTTGCATATTAGATGTGATTAGCACAGTTCATTGTCTGGATTATGCTGATTGGACAGCGCGCTCGCATACCATTTGTGGAACGACGGGCTCAGCTTTGCTCGACAGCGGTATGGCCCGCATACCTATGCAAATGAGGCCAAATCCACAGCATTAGAGAGACAATGCGCTCATTCTGCTTCGCTCAACGTGCACACATGTGTCTCATCTCGCCAGGGGCGTTGAAATGGGGCGCCCCCCACCCCAGCCCAGAGACACACCAATTCAACACAGAAACATAAGCTGGTCTATGAAGGAGCAATGGTTTGATCCTCACCCTGGAAAAGACTCACCCACCCCCCCCCTCCTCCCCAGATGACCAGCCCTCGGGTAGAACCCTGGGTATAGGTGGTGTGCGCATTTATGTTTGTCTGTGGGAGTGAGCGCACATGTCCTTTTGCCCCCCCCCCCCCCCCCAGACCTAACAGTGAGTGCAGGGGCCGCAGCTGTTCTCTCCACACGGACCTGACCCCCGTGGGCTGTTGTGACCACATCTGCTGGAGCCTCCATTCCTGGGGGGCATTTCTGTTCATTCTATTGGATAGACATTCACACACACCCCCACCTGGAGAGCTCAATTGGAGGCCATGTGCTCCAGATCTGGGACATCATGTATAAGGGTGCAGGCTCACCTGTGCTCCTAAACTTGACATCGATAAGGTTGTCTGTGTCCTTTTCTGTGTTCTCTGCATTCCCTTTTCTGACACATGCCAGCACTCTCTCTGTCACACCTGGGTTCAGGTGACTCAGATCCCTACGTAAGTAACCCCAGTAGAGAGGAGTGGTGCTAAAGAGGCCAAAGGCTCGAGTGTAGCCTGAAGCAGCGCTCCATGTCACATGTGAGTTGACATCACAGTAAGGACAGGCCTGTCTTCCGTGTTTCCGTAAGCATCGTTCTGGGAATTGCGCTAATGCCCGGAAGGTGACTGGTTCTTCAGCCATGACAGGTTCACGTGTTGGTTGGTTTTCATAACGTCGGACCGCGGGGCCTTCAGGGTGGAGCCTCCTGTACTGCTTGGGTAAGAGGACCGGAGTGGAGCTGCACCATCGCACAAGGTGAGCCGCACTTCCAGGTGGGCAGCCCGTCTCGCTTCCCCAGCGTTGCCGTGGAGATGATTGTATCGGGATGTTACATGACGTGGCGCAGAGGACAGCGCCTGTTCACTAATAGGTAATAACTTGTGGGTTTAATTATAAGATGGAGGTAATTACCATGGAAAAAGCGGGAGAAAAAATGAACATGTTCTTAAAGGGGAACGGCAATTTGCACATGTAAATTACACTTGGTGAAGACTCATTTATATCGATTTAAAAGACACTTAACTGTTTTTAAAGAGATGCTGAAAGATGACTGAGCCAAAGCATCCCTAGAAGCGGATGACTGCGCCAAAGTGTCCCTACAGACCAATCCCTGAGCCAGAGTATCTCTACAAGCTGATGACTGAGCTAAAGTGTCCCTAGGGACTGATGAATGTGCCAGACTGTCCCTGCACAGCAGTGCTCCCTGGTCAGAGCCGGGGTTTCTCTCTGCGCATTTATCACCGGGGACTCCGACTGAGTCCAATCAACAGTCCAACTTCTACTGGCCCACTGGCCCCTTGTACCCTACCCCCCACTGAAACCCCATGCCACCCTTTACCACCACCTCATCCAGCATTTCCAGGAGCCTCATTGGATGGCTGGCCCGGGCAGGAAGCCAGATGGGTGTCTGTTTTACATCTCCATAGGCAGCTGCTCTTGTGGCCTCCAGCTGCGTCTCCTCCAGCCTACAGAGGGGCACAGCTCCCGGGGGGGCTGTTCCTGTGGTCCAATTCCTGGGGGCCCCCACTCACTGTGCTCAGGCATGGGTTCCAGTGAAGTGGCTGCACTGTGGCTTTCAGGCAGTAGTTTGCCTGGTGATACAGTGGCAGGTGAGGGGAACCATTAGAGCAGCTCCACCCCCCTCAGGATTTTGTGAACAATGATTTTGTTTATACTGTTTCTCTTGGTGAATCTATCTCAGTGTCAGTCTTCATCCTTCAGGTCAGCCCCCCAGTGGACCACCCCTCGCGGGGATCCTGCTTCTTTTCAAAACCCCCTGGTCTGAGACAGTGGGCCCCAGGAACCCCATACAGCCGGTCAGCCCCCTGTCCTCCTCTCTCCCTCTGGCACAATGGTCTTCCAAAGTGGCAACGTGCATGTGCACACTCTGGGGCGTCACTAACGCTCAACCTTAGGCCAATTGCTGTGCTGGGAGACAAGAGATGCCTCACCTCTGTCTGCCATGGGGTGCTGTCTGTGCCTTCTGGCAGGCCAGAGAAGGTCAGGCTAGGATCCCCCTCAAAGACGACCACAGTAGTCCACTAAATAAGACGAGTGATCTGATCCACATGCCCTAGCCCACCCCACCATCCATCCACCGGCTCTGTCTCCGCCCCCTGGGGCCCACATCTGCCTGGCTCATTACTACAGTGTCAAGGTCTCCATGGATCCCAACCAGTCTGACACTGCAGCGCCCTCCAGGCTTCCTGCAGGAGAGACAGGCACACTGACAGCCAGTGTATGGATGCATGTTCATATTCAATATGTATCTTCCATGGGGCTTCAATATTACATGGTCTTGTCACACCTCAGCCTTGAGGGGCATCGAGACAAGGTTTCGATTGACTGGGACCGTGCTTCCCCAAAAATCGGTATAAAGGCTGATAAAATAATAAAACACTTCAAATTTCTTTTAAAATGCTTCAACACATCATTGATGCATCTTCAAATATTGAGAAATATTGATGGCCTGCAGAATTTTCCTATTGCCACCCTCAGCGCAGCAGACTGATGTTTGACATTTCACTGACTCCTGCTTCCAGGGCGCCGTCCCTTGTAGTGACGAGAAGCACACGGGCCGTTTGTCCTGCGCAGGGAGGGGCCGGTGCCAGTGGCCTGATGTGACAGTGACAGAGTGGGTGGCAGATGAGCTCTGACAGCAAACAGCAGGCGGAGCGTGGACAGGGGGCTATGTGTGCGACACAACATTGCCACGGCAACAAAGCGTTGATGTACCGGTGACCGGCCTCTGTATCCCATGTGGCCATCAGAGATGTGGCAAGAAGTGCCTCCTCGATGCCCTTTTCAGTGCCCTCCTCAGTGGTCCCCCCAGTGCCCTCCTCCATGCTTTGGTTAGAACTCTGGTTAGAACTCTCCTCAATACCCTTGTTAGTGTTCATGTTACCATATCAGTGCCAGCATCGGTGTCCTGGTTACTACCCATGTTGCTTTTCATGTCAGAGTCTTCATTGCTGCCCTCATTAGTGGCCTTGTTATTACCCCCTGTTAACACTCTTATTAGTGCGCTCACTTGGGGTTCAATGCAGTGATTTGAGGTCAGTGTGGGTTTGGAATCCATTGTTCTGTTTTGGTCCCTTAATGCTCAGATGAGGCCGCAATTTTCCTATTTCTGGTTTGGTGTGGACTGCCCTGAGTGGGCGTGGCTGAATGGGCTGGGGGAAAAGTGACTGTGGCTGGGCGGGGCTATGAAGAGCGGGTGGGGTTGTGAAGAGTGCGCGTGGTTGCGCATGTTAGGCTCATCATCCTACTTTGGGAATGTACACACTTTATCAGCAGCCCTGCCTTCCTTCCATACCTGCCATTTCACACATACATTCATGAATGTGTTCAGATCTCAGCTCTCCCCATTTACTCTGTCACAAATACAGTGAAGAAGAGCAAAAGAAAGAGAAAGTTGGGACAGGAAGAGAAAACTGTGCAGGGGGGGCAGAGAGAGAGAGAGACTCTGACATGGCTCCTCTATCTGCCCCCTGGTTGTTGCCCAAATTTAACAGTAGTTAAGGAAATGGAAATGGAGATCAGAATCTTCCAGCCTCCCTCATCCTCTTCCATCTTCTCTACCTCACTCATCCTTGCCCTTCTTGACTGCCCAGCAGCAGATGGCATGGACAGTGTGTGACACTGGGTCGAGGCTGTGCCCTCCATAGGATCAGATTGGATTTTTGTACTCAGCATTCAACTTCATGACAACAGAGCTGCTTACCTTAACCTCTAGGGGGCACCCCTAGTAATCGTTGTCCTGCCTCCCAAGTAAAAACTGACACACACAAGCTCATTTCTTTCTCCATCATAATGGAACGGGAAGCACAGTTTTTCTTGACCCCCTGAGTAGAGGCTCATGGGCTTAGAACCCAATCCCCTCAGCCATCTTCACCCATTCAGTAAGTTCACAGCCTATACCCAGGCCCTGTCACTCTGTGGTTAGGAAGTGCCACACATGTGTGAGCTATGGATTCTACAGCCTCATCAGTTCTGAGACTCCAAGATCCAACCCCCTTCCACCCCATCCAAGATGATCAAATTGCCAGGACCTGGGACCCAGTGGAAGTGATACCCACAGGGTCCTGCCCAGATTGGATCTCATGGTCCGTATTCCCATGAGATCTCGTTGAATGCACTAGGAAGAGTGGAGATGGCACCCCTGTTGGACAGCCTCAGCATGTCAGACACTAATCCTGCTAAACACCCCCAGTGCCATGGCACTAAACCTTGGTCCTGAAGGAGGGGCTCAACGGTGGCCCCCAGTGGCAGGGCTCAGCTCCCCTCTTGCTGTTTGGTAACACTGGAACTCACATTTATGTGTAAGATACAGAATGTAGCTTTGTACACATGTTTACATGCAGAAGGAAGTTTGGAGATATGTACTCTGGATCCATTGGTCACAGAGATAGACATTCACACCATTCACAACTTAAAGGTTCAGGAGAAAGTTCCAGAAAATGTCCTAGGTTGCTCTGTCATAGACATTCGGCTGTCTGGGCCGTAAAAACATGGTCCTGCATAGTAAAAACAACAGGCTGCTGGGGGGACCTCAGACGTCCAGACACACACACACACACACACACACACACACACACACACACACACACACACACACACACAGTGCTGGGTGCAACAATGTGCACACGAGACATACGAAACACACGTACTCCAGTTATCCTCACTCACACACCCTAGTTCAGTCCTGCTATGTTAAAATATGGCCCTCCACACCATCCTGGACTGCCACAGAAACGCTTTATAAAGATGCCATAAAGCTTGGAAGTGATTTGGGTTGCCTGGACTGCAGCAGTTTGGTAGGGGCACGCGCAAAAGGGGTTGTGGGGGACTGTCGGGGATTTCCAGGCCATACCCGGGGCTGTTCATATGAATTAGTGATTGCGGAGCATGTGCTGAGCGTCTGATCTCCAGGCCAGTTTTGCTGGAGTCCCTCTCTACATGCCTGGCGGGGCTCCGACTGGCCTGTGGTCCCCCACACCATTTCATCCCCTTGTGGACCGAGTGGGTCGCACGACCGGTGGGAACGAAGTGCTGCCATTCAACAGACAGCACAGAAGGTCGTAAAAAATGCATCTGAGGCCAGGAGCGGTACGAGTGTGTGAGGAACGGAGGAATGTGAAGGCGGGGCAGGGGGAGGGGACAGTCAGCCCTGAATTCCTGACATTCTGCTTTAAACGGCTCATTATGAACAATCAGGGGGGTCTCCAGGCCACGGGAGGCCTGTAATTTACATATTAACCTTCATACCTGATGGACACTGCAATTGAGCATTGCAGGAAGGGACAAACATCTGTTTGTTAAGAGAGTTTTTTGTTTGAGGTCACATTTCCACAAAAACTACAGGAACGAAGGAATCACAAAATCAGCAATCTGCTTACATGGACCAGGATGGGTCAAACAAACCAGCAAACAAGCTGAACAAAGACACAAATAGCTGAAAGGTCCTAGGTCCAAAGCAGTTTGTTTTACCTGAGCTCAGCTTTTTAACAGAAATTAAGCCACCTGAGAAACATGGTCAGGTTTTATCTGGTCTACACCTGGATGTGTGTGTGTGTGTGTGTGTGTGTGGACACACACCAAGCAAACAAACCGCTCGTGTCCACACCTCCCCACAGTGTGTCAGCGTTGTTCCTGCAAGAAAGAGAGAAAAACATGAAAGCAAAAGGAATACACTGTGAAGATTAAAAAAATGCGCCTGATTAGTTGCCCTAGATTTTTAAAATTATCTTCTGTTTTGGGCATTAAATAAGAAAAACGGTAGTAATATAATCGACTGTCCCCGTTCCGGAAAGTTCCCATGTAGGGCAAGTGAACAAAGAGATGTCCTCCAAGACCGAAGGAGCAGAAACCAGGTCGCTCCCTGGAACCTCAGATGGGCCATGCGAATGAACGCAGGTCAACGAGGCCAACAACGCACAGGCTTCGGCGCCATCCTCTGGGCAGAACTAACAGGACAAAGAGGCGGTTACCTGGTGACCAAGCTGACCAAAACTACAGTTGTGAGCAGGTGAAGATCCATTCAACACAAGGCTTTTAGTGTCATGCCGAACTCGTCCACAGTTGCTTTGTCCTCTTACAGTCGGTGAACTTTGTAGGAGCCACAGAAGCCAGGTGACAGGATGGACATGGTGGTTCTGCAGAATGGGTCGAGGTCAGGTTCAGGGTCGCCATACTAACAGGGTTTCACATTCAGGCTGTGATCTAACAGCGTTTCACACTGGGAAAGATAACGTGTCCACACTGTCCACCGAGAATGACAGAGTCCTCTAAGAGGCCAGGGTTCGTGGTGTCCAATCACGAGATCCAAGCACCGTGTCCTGCTTCAGAGTCCAACCACATCATCCAGCCACAGTGTCCAAATCCAGAGTCCAACCACAGTGTCCTCCTGATGAGTTGGCTCCAATTAGGACATGTGTAGACATTCATATTTCATATGGCTACTGGTGTGTTTGAATTTCAACCCTTTCGGTGTCTCCAAATCAAACAGCTCGAGGCTGATGGTTTAATGATTTGTCTGAATACTGCGCCCCCCCTTTCGCCTACCTACAATGCCAAGGTACGTGCAAAAAAAGGCACTTTTCCTGGTGTGTAGAATAATAAACACTTGAATTAATACAAAGTCCATTCACGTACAAACCTCTCCAACGACAAATAATGACCCAAAAACATTTCCAAACAAACATCGCCGGCTTGTATCCTTGAACATGTCCATTATCGACACGCTCCAGAGTGCAACTTTCACGCTTACCTTTCTTTCTGCGTAAGTAAGCCATTAAAAGCAGGATGGAGAGGATGGAGAAATGCATGTTTCTTAGACGGCCATCAGATGGCCTTGTCAGCGGGAGAGGAAGCGCCTCCCCTCTTGGACACCGACGTTTGGGAGACTCTTTAAAGACAAACCGCTGGGGGTCTGTGAACCGGAAGCCTGTTAATTACTCCTCACAGCGCGTCTTTGTCAGGGACACGAAACCCACCCCCCGTTGCCCCCATGCCCCCCCCCCCAGCTCTGTCACATGACAGGAGATGAGGTGACCGGGGCCCCGCAGCATCGCTTTTAATTGTTGCTGCAATCATGCCGATTCGCAGCAATTCATTAATATGCAGATTCGCTGCCACCTTTTTTTATTTAAATACCAGAGATTCCTCATAAATTATCGCTGAAGTGTTTCATAATTGCTTATATAAAAATGTATATTAAAGCACAGCAGTTCTATTTGATGTCTAATTTTAGTGGACTATCACCAGCACTTAAATGTGCCCGTTTAAGGTGAATGATTTATATTTTACCATATTGCATTTTCTGCTTAGTTATTTTAAAAAATGGTTCTGTATTTGTTGATACACAGTGTACATGCACTTTTATCTCCTGGTTGGCAGGGTGTTTGAGGCCAAATCCTTTGTCGTGTGGGGTCCGTCTGTTTGGGTGTCGGTGTGTCCTTTCGACTGTCTGTCCAGTGTGTGAGGGTGTCTGGACCCTCAGGATCCGGATAAAACCTCTTTTTTCCCAAGGTCAGCCCCCCTCCATCTGGAGGTACCAATCTTCCCAAATGTAACACCAGCGCGCTGCCCCCCCTGGCAGTGTCAATAGCCAAAGCCTCCAACAGGCTAGCAGGCTAATAGCGAGATAATGAGGTTTTTACCAGCAAACGACTCCATTTAGCCGCCGCTTCGAGGCTCCGGCCGACAGGTCTCTACGGTGCGAAAATGTGTGTGCTGGGTGTTTGCCGTCAAGCAGCACCAGCTGGTCCTCGGGACAGTGGTTCCCAGGGAGCTGCAGCCCCCACCCCACCCCACCCACCAGGGACTAGAGGGCACCTTTTGTGAAGTCGTACCCACGCCTGTGCCAGCTCTGTAACACCCTCCAGGGACAACCGGTGAACACACTTTGGCTCACCGATGTCCACAAGGCAGTGTTCCTGGCTCTCTAATGAACTCCAAGTTCAAACCGCCATCCTGCATCCCTTGACCTGAAACAACAACACACCCCTTTCCACAGAGTGGACAGCGTCAGTTCGGTAGATGACCGAGTGGACGGCCACGGCGGGGACTGCACTGCACCGGCGTCGTCCCTCCCGCCGACACAGAGTTAATCGAATTGCCCTCCGTGCATTGTGAACGCAACGCTTCCCCCTGTTTGTTTTCAGCACAATACGCTGCACGAACAATCGAAGACGCCGATATGCGTATAGAATTACACAGTGGCAAAGAAACGACAACAGCCATTGTACATATTTCACGCTGAGTTGAGAATAATCTCCGCCGTCCCATACGCACAAACACAATGATGTTCTAGTATCTTCGCACACACACCACCCACCAAAAACATAAATACCAATATATATACGTACACAGACAAAATGAATGGAAGTGATACCACTTGTATTATTCATGGGCAATAATATGAATCCACTATAATGTTATTCACCGTTTACTTTTTGTGCGTTGTTTGAAAAACACGCAAAGAGACGATAATTGCTTATGCGGTATCTTCCCACATTATTGGACATGATTTAATCTGCTCGGCGCCGATAGGCTGCATCATCCAAACACGCCACGGGAAAATAGAGTCATTATGCTTGGCAGTGATCGGGGGGGGGGGGGGCTGACAGGTGGGGGATCACATGACCCTAAACCCCCTCCCTCACACACGCATACACACGTCTGTCCTTCCCTCGGATCTGGAAATGCAGTGTAATGATGGAAAAGGAACACGGGGGACCCCCTGCGAGAGGATGGTGATGGGTCCGTAGTAGTAGGAGGGCGGGGGGGGGGTGTGGTATAGACCCCGAAGGCCCCAAATTCTGGCTACATGACCGCAGCCAGAGTCGACTTGCTGCCTGCGCACATTGGGAAGAATATTTAATTAAAAGTGGATTACAGGAGAGGTGGACAAACACAGATCAGATTAACAAATAACTGTACGCGAGTCGCCATCTGCCAGAGCAAATTTGACTTTGGGGCTGCTTTGATGACACAGAGGAACAGATTTATGACACGTCCAGAATATTAAGTCGCGATCCGGATGGCAAGCGGAACGAGGGACACTCACAGAAGTTGTTTAATCCCCAGATTTAAGTGGTGATAACCTTGTTAACAACCCTTGTGTGAGCATCTGCGTATTAAATATTTAGCACTAATCACAGTGGTGCCACGTGTGTCTGCTGAGATGTTTCTGGGGGAAGTATTGATTTCTGATCGCTGTGCCAATACCTGTGAACTGGCCACTTCTGCTGTAAGAGCAAATCTGTGTGCCGGTGGATCTTTGGCCACCGGTTCGGGTGGAAAAAGGCCAGTGCCAGTAACTGTGTCTGGTGGCACAGGACAGCCAGCATGTGGGCGTCAGCACTGATCAGTGAGCTCACAAAGCTCTGTTTAGGTAACATGATGTAACGGTATGATGAAGATGGTAGTGAAAAGGTCTGTTTAGGATGAAAATGAGGTGACAGGGTAGAATAGATGCTATGAAGGTAACGGCAAAGAGGTCTGGTAAAGAAGGCCTAATGAATGTGATGATGTGAAGGTCCAAAGATGAAATCGATAATGAAGATCTGCTGTAAGATGTAAATGATGTGAAAAAAAGTCTGCTTATGACAAAGATGATGGTGGGATGGTCCGATAATGCTGAAGATGGTGGCGTGACAATATGACAAAGGAGGTGCTAAGATGAAAGGATAAACGTCTGACAGAGAAGTTATAAAGAGAATGGTGGGTGGGCACGGTTGTGCAGAAAGTTGTGCTGCTGCTTCACCGCATGTGGGTTTTTTTTGGGTGTGGGTTCAAATCCACATCAGCCTGTAAGAAGTTCCCATATTATCCTGTCTCTATGTGTTTTATCTGGGTACTCCATTTTTGTTCCACAGTCCACAGACATGTGTTTCAGGTTAACTGGTCACTCTAAATTTATCATCAGATCTGATTGTGATGAAGGTCTGATGAAGACAAAATCTAACAAAGAAAGGACAATGAAGATGACTATGTGAAGCTCCGATTGTAACGGACAAAATGGTATGGAGGTCCGATGAAGAAGATGGTGAGAAGGTCTGACGGTGAAGGTGATGATGTAAACATCCAATTATGGTGTCAAGATGTGATTATGATGAAGATGATGGTGAGAAGGTCTGATGAACATATCTCTTATTCTTACTCTGTGGCTCCAGGCTGCTGCTACTCCTCCAGATTTTATGGCTCCATCACTCTGTGCTAAAGTGTGCAGTGATACACCGAGGCTTCTGTTTATGAGTCCTGAGCTCCGTCTCCATATATCATTCGCCATAAAAAGCATCTCAGTGCTGCCCCATAAAACGCAGCATGTAGTAGAATCAACCCCCCCAGTTCCCTTGAAACACAGCTGTGGGGGGCGCTAATGAGTGAAAACATGATGCTGATCTTCAGGCTCTCTGCTGTGACATGGCTGACCAAGGAGCCGTTCCTAGTGCCATGACAACACATCTCCAGTTTCCTTGTGCCGCGCGTTGCCATCCTAGGTGACACGCACACCGTCAGCATCACGGCCCACGGGAGGTCCGCAGGTGTGAGTGGAGGTCCTGTCCCATAGCTCCCCCACCTGACCTGTCCCTGGTGATTACACAGTAACCTGGCACCTTGTTTACACCTCCAGTGCAACGACACCCAGGCCAGGGCTCCATGAGGAGTGTGTGAGCGAGTGTGAGGGTGTGAGAGAGCTTTCTGAAGGGGAGCAAGGGTCATGAGCGACGCATGTTGCACCTGCAAAGGCAAGAGGGAGAGCAAATAGCAGCGAGAGAGGAAGTGAGTGGTGGAGACAGGAAGTGCTCGTGCGCATGAGTGAGTGTGTTAATGAAGTGACCCCCCCGGGTCCACCTGCTTTGCACAGCTGCCAGGCTGAGACACAGGCCGCACGCCAGCGCTCCCTGCAGGGGGTCCCCTGGGCCTCGCCCTCCCCATACATCTCTCTGTGGAGAATGGGGTCTCGGTGCTGACAGGACATGCATGTGCGGACGAATGCTAGAAGAACACGGACACTTTGTCCAGTTGAGAAGGATACACAGGGAGCAGATCCTACAGTAGCTGAGCAGCAGCTGCTCCAGAAGCTCGAGCGCCATCAAGAGGCACCGCCCCACATACAGTACGTTGCTTAATCCAAAACTTTAATTCATTTGCACAATTAGCTCATGTTTGCAGACCATTGAAAATACAGAAATATATGTATATTTAAAAAGTAATCCATCAACTGTATCATGAAAGACGGAAATGGAGTGAACTTTTTTCAGATAAACAGCAGAGCGACTCTTTTCCTCTGTGGTTCAGCGGGAGACTCCATATTCTTGTTAATGACAGACCCCTGTTCATACTGGAACTTTCCCTTTGCAGCATGTGGGCAGCTGAGGATTAGAGCTCACACAGAGCTGGGAACATGACGCGTTGGGGGCAGTGAGAGAAAAAGGAGAGAGAGAGAGAGAGAGAGAGAGAGAGAGAGAGAGAGATGGAGCTGTCATTACCAGACCAGCATGTCCACTCTGGGGACAAACCTGCGGACCACAGGAAGCTTCTGCCCATGTCCTCACGTCTTCTGATTTGGCTGTTCCTTCCTCATCAGGGAGGTCACCCAGACATGGCTGCTCATCAGGGTCTCCTTTGCCCGTCTGCCCACCTCAGTGCCCCCGGCTCAGTCTTCAGTCCAGCGCAATATCTGACAGAGGCCTCCTGGCTGCCGTCTGCTACCTGGTGCCAGTGCAAGGCAGGTGAAACACGCCAAATTGGTACGTTTCATCATGCCGGACAAGGAGGCGCAGGTGACACCCCGATCAGGTGCGCATGCATAATCGCCTCCAAAAATAATCACTGTTTTGAATAATTCCCCCCCAAAATCCTGCAGCTTCAACTGATTCCGGCGACGTGGCTCATAAATCTTCCCGATGAATGTAAATCAGGGAAGTGTGTTCTGCCGGCTCAGGGGCTCTGAGGAGCACCACCACCACAGCAGCCACCGCTGCTACCTCTCCTTCCCACACTCCGGCACCTTCTCCGCCCGCTGCTCGGTCGACTGTTCTCTTTAAACAGGCGTTCCGTTTCCTTCTCCTCGGAGAGGAACACTGACACAGCCGCAGCCACCGCCGCCGCCACGCAGTCACACGCCACTGTACTGTAATATCAGTATCAAATATGTTGAAAGCACAATGATGGTACAAGTGTACGGCACAGTTGTGTCTATAACATACGGGCAATTATACACGTTAAATGGAGATACGTAATTGTAAGTCATTAAAAATACTCAGGGCCTGTGTCTTGCTCTTATTCGAAACTGCACACCATTTAGATGAGTAAAGTTGTTTAAAGTGGTCATGAGAAGGATACAATATTTCCCCTGCTGAAAATGGACAAATAAACACACACACACACACACACACACACACACACACACACACACACACACACACACACACAAAGTATATATATGTATATGTGAGCATGGGCAAATACCCCGGAACAATGGATGGCTCTAAAAATATGTTGTGTTGTGTTTAATAGCAGGGTTCTGCCATGTAATTGATGGGCGAGAGGACGAGCAGCGTGGCGAAGGGGGCCGGGGGGGGCAGGGAAGGGGGGTGAGGGATGGCCATGCCCCACCCACTGCACACCCCCCCATAGTGGCTGGGCGGCTGTACCGCGGTGCTTTTGTAATGAGCAGGCAGTGGGGTGAGGAAACTTCTCACTGGGAAACTCGCAATATTACGCCAGCGATCTCTATGAAAATTACAATATGCACAACCCACCTTCTCGTTAAAGGACGAGAAATAATGAAATTCTTTGTGACAGCCACCCGGCCCTTGCTATGTATAATGATTTTTTTTTCTGCCGGTGAATTTGACTATTTTTTTTTTTTACTATCTGGGTACATCTGTTTTGCATGAGATGCATAAAATGACAGCAGTTGGACAGGCGGCACATCCAGTGACAGAGATTACTGTCAGCCACCTCCTCGAGTTAATTCATCATTGGAAATGGTCCGGCTCCTTGGCTCGTCGCCTAGCAACAGCCTATCCCCTGGCGATGGGCCCGCCACGTGAGTGTGTAATACAGTAGTCCTCAGCATACCTTTTACATAAAAATAAGCTGATAATTTCAACTTTACATTTTTATTGTATTAACATAAAATATTTGGGATATTACATTGAAATTCATATCCAACGAATTGGATTCTACCAGCTATTATGCAAAAAAAAACTAAAATGCATGCTGGATTACTTGTTATATGAATAAAAAAAATATTTGCTTTGGATATTAGTTTTCTCCGACTGTGGGAGGGGAGAACTTTGTGGCAGGTGGGGGGGGGGCTCACCTGGATCACCTGATATTGTTGCCCTGATTAATGATTTGTGGGACGCTTTTAAAGATGGCGACGGGGGGTCTCTGAGGATGAGCGAGGGGGATGACTCAGTTGCCTCATGTCCCTCAAATTGAATGTGCATCTCCAGCACAGCACACGAATGCTGAAAGGCTGGAAAAATGGAGACATTTAGGAGGTTCCTAAGGTTAATAATGTGAGGAAACAGGGGAAGAAGTAGTATTAAAATACAAGAAAAAAAGATTTTTATATGACTGAATCTATGCTGAGCGGTCATGGGAATTTTAATTTGCTCTTCAGACCATTATTTCTTGCGAGGGCCGCTGTATTCCCTTAATTTGGACACTTTCATAAAAGGAAAAAAAATGTCTGACTGGTTCAAACATTACAGCGCAATACTGTAAGTAAAAATAGAAATAATTCTAGGGTGGATACACGGTACAGTATTATTGCATGTGAGGAAAGGGTCCTGCAGAAAGGGGTTCCACTGGGCAGGCAGGTGTATGTGACACAGAGTGCTGCTGCAGGTCCATCCTCTGGTGACGGCAAGGCATTGCGACACATGACTCCGCCTCCCAAAGACAGGTGGGGCCATCAGCTGTGGGATGGCCATTTGGCATAAATGCAAACAATGACGCTGTTTAAGGACATTATTTCCAGTTATGCCCTACATTCCTTATGACATTCATAACAATTGGCAGTAATACCACTATAAAATAGGTATTTAGACTGGAATTAATTAAAATAAAACGGCAAAGGAAGAAGGTTGCCTTGTTCCCCTGCAAATCCCTCCTCACTGGATAACCACCTCATTTTTGACCGACATTTGAAAACACTGCTGATGTCGCCCCACAGAGGAGAGGAGGACAAATGAATGCACAAATACACACAACGTTTGTTTGTTTCCCTCTTCCTCTAACACATACCTCAGGATGAGGATGTTCCACCAGTCAAGGCCCGTTTCTGCAAACCTGCTGTTATGCACCTGCTCATGTGTTTCTATGTTCCTACACACTCACTCTCCACAGAATGTGGCCCTACATCAGGAAAACTCCATGTGATGCTGTAAGGAAGACAGGCCTTTGACTCCAGGTAGTTGGATATGGGTCATTTTTACCACAGTAAAAGTGAGCTCTACTGCTTAAATGCAAATTCTTTACCTACAGATTTACGTAAACCACAGCAGGATCGCATCCCTCAACACTTTATGATGGCAGCAATCTGCAATTCAAATGGTTTTTTGGTGAGGATGCCATAAACAAACAGAATGATTCCATAGACTTGGTCAGTGTTGTTTAGCTGGAGAAATACATAATCACCCAACAACAGTGACCACAGGGGGCCAAGGAGCAGTGCTGTGATGCTCTTGAAAGCTGCTTGGACAGGTGGTGATGCTGTAATTCTGATGTGGGTCCATGTGGGTCCATGTGGTTGGGTCCCAGTGCTGGAGGAGCTGCTGCCAAAATCCAGCTCAGAAGACCCAGAATGCTATGTCCAGCTCCTCCAAAGCTGGACATCAAAGACACCCCTGCATTCAGAATCCATCTTTGTTTCTGAACAACTCATGGCCGCAGATTTCTCGGCTGTGGAGCGTTAATTACCGTGGGAAGGCAGTCTGAAGGCAGTCTGAAGGGCTCCCCTCATTGCCATCAATAATTCACGGCTGCAGCAGGAGAACTTCAGCAAGGAGGAGGCCAGTGCCGCGACAGCAGTGGTGAGAAATCTAACAGAATAATTCACCTTGGTGCCACTCCTCGGTAATGAGGCACAGGGACGAAGACACTTTGGACACCTTTCTCTCTCCATCATCACAAAGTGGCCCCACACCAGCTTTTGCTCACAATGGCCCATGGAGCTCATGGTTCTACAAGCATGCTTGTCAGGGTTATGAGCTTTGCCTGAAGACATGACAGCAGGACCCTTCCTGTGATCTTTAACCGCTGAGCCACTTAGAGGTAAAGCTGTGGTCTCTGAAAGGAGGTCTGACATTGAGCTCATGGAAGGAGTCAGGAGTTTGATGTGCATTGAAGCAAAGACCATGCCAAGACCTGGCTTGGTTCTGGGAGTGAAACTCAAGTCTCCAGTGGATGCTAGCTGAGGCCTCTTCTGCCAGTGGTTCTAAAATGAGTCTTCTATCTATCTATCTATCTATCTATCTATCTATCTATCTATCTATCTATCTATCTATCTATCTATCTATCTATCTTTGGAAGAAATCTGTACAAGACCTTAGAACCCAGGACCTTTGTGTGGCCTCAGAGCTTCATCTGAACTTGGGCGACACATATTATTGCGCACCATCCTTGCTCTCTTTCTGTTTCTGTTTCTGTTTCACACACACGCACACACACACACACACACACACACACACACACACACACACACACACACACACAAAGAAGGCTGTCTTCTCCATCAGCCTCGTTTTCAGCCATCACGGGAGGACATGGGCTCCAGCTCGAGCGCAAAGCAGAGATGTGGGATCCAATGGGCTCTGCTTCCCCCTCCCCTGGGCTGCAGGGGGTCAGGCCTGGCTACTAATGGGCCTCAATTATACGGCCTCTTCTATTCATTATAGGCGGGCGGTCACGCTGTGTGCCGCTAATACATGCTAACAGGGAGACGTATCAGTGACTGTTTACTCATGAGGCTGTTAATAATGCGGCGGTGGATGCAAACAGGGCTGATAGCGGCCTGGGCTACAGTCAGCCATACGGGGTTCCCTCAACAGCTCAGACCTGGACCCTGTGTCTGTCTCAACTGGCCAGAGTTTTGGATTGGTGTTTGGACTGGAATTAAAGCAGGGATTTCATCAGTTTTTGCTAACTTCTATTTCACTTTCACACGCACGTGACAGACTGTTCATGCCATTCCTTTCTGCTGTGATGTGATTTCGTTTCTGCTCGGGGAGGCGCTCCACTTTGACTGGTCTACAGGTGTGTTAGATACCCTAGTGGCTGTACCTGCGTTTCTCACTCTACAATGAGTTACGGAGGAACAAGTAACTCAGCGCTTTTGAAAGACAGGTGATGCGATACAATATTTACTGATGGATCAGCAGGTGGTGTAGTGTTTAAAGCTGTCACCTTTGGACACAGGACTTAGTGTTTGTTTATTGACACCGCTGGTGCTGGAGGTGCTGTATAGCACCTTACACACAATGCCAGCGTGTAACACTGACAATGCAAGACGATGAACACGGGCGCCCAGCACAGTCAGATGCTATGTCTTGTGGCTCAGGCTTAGCCGCATGCTAATGGAATCCCAACGTAAGCTGCAATGGAAACCAGTATTAACATCCACTCTTTCACCACATTTCACAGGCCGCAACCGCTCTTACTTTTTTGACATTGTGTCTTTAATATGTCTATGAAGCAAAAAATATTTACTAATAATATTTAATACTTAAATATAAAGTAATATTAAAATAAAATGTTGCAATTAGCTTTATGTTGCTAAAGGTTTTACTAATAAACAAAATGAATTTATTGGGGTCTACCTTCATCCCAGGATAGGAGCTGCGTCATTGGGTTGACTGCATGTGTGTGGTTGTATTGTCTATTATGTTTTGACCGTGGCTGTACAAAGAACATGTATGAAGGACCGCATAAAAGGTAAAAGTGCTGCTGGGCAGGATAATAGGCCCGCTGTATGGAAAAACAGCAGGTTTCATTGTATGGCACCCTGGTGTCTGTGGGCCAAGTGTATTTACTGTTAAGTTTCTGACTGCTTTCAGTCCAAATGAATGTAAGGAACGTCTTCCGCTAACAGCGCCCAACTAACGCAAATGAGCAGTGCGTTCCCCTGCCGTATTTCGCCTGTATTCGGCCCTCGAAGTGCAAAAGCAGGAAGTTGCCACAAAGCCCGAAGCACAACAAGAGCGTAACAGGAGAAAAACAATAATAATAAAATAAAAAACAAGAGTGGCACGGGCAGGTCGGTCGGCCGGACCGGATTCGCCAGAATATTGCTCCATATTTCTCCGAGCGGCGCGGTTACAGCACCGCATGCAGATTGCCAGCAGAGGTTGTCTTCCCAGATGAAAGATGGCACAGAATTGACGCCGGGGGACCGCAGCCCCGGTGACACACGTGCCGCCGTCGCCTCTCTCATTCCCTCTGAAATGGTCTGTGCTTCCACTAATTTACATAATACACTTCTGACACCTTTACTTTATTCATCAATCACGGCAGCTTCTCCCGGCCGTCTTTTGTCTGAGTGTGTCTCCACTCCATCAGCACCTACACAAAAGATTAATTTCACAGTTTTTTCTCTCCTCTTTCTTTTCCCCTCCCTTTCCTTTCTTTCATTTCAAAGATACAAAGCTTATGAAATGACAGAGGCGAGATAATGAAAACAACAATGCAAGCAATTTTTGGCTCCTGCCGCTCCGATTGCCAGATTTTCTGTCCTGTTTTCTCGTCTCTCTCTGCTCCTGCTCTGCCTTGTCCTCCGGAGCAGCGCGGCCGCCAGCCGTCTCGAGCCTCTCTCTTCCTCTCCCGCTTTAATCTGCTCTCGCCCCGTCTCTGTCCCACCCGCCGCGTGTCGCCAAAAAGGCCCAAAACAGGAATAATAGCTGTCAGGCATGCGACCATGCTGGTCATTAAGCGCAGTGCTCTTTTCCTGTCAGTCCAGTGAAAAACTGACCATGTGCAACTTCAGAATCGGGGCCTCCCGCAGTGGAGCACTGCTGGTCAGGATGCTCGTGAGGCCCCATCTAACATATGGATGAGGACTGCGGTTCTATAGGTGAGACGCTGTGAGGTGGGATTAGGTGAAGGAGGGGTGCTCCTCTTTTCATGGACCCTCCCACTGTCTTCAGAAAGCCTGTTTGGAGCAGGTTGCTCAGTTTTGGTGAGGTGAGGCATGGACGCAGGGCCTACACTAAGAACAGAGCAGTAAAATGGGGACAGATTTGGGACAGAAGAGGACAGCCTGGGAACAAAATGGAGACAGAATGGGGAAGAAAGGGGAAAGAATCAGGACAGAATGGGAACCACAGGGAAGGAATGGGGACACAGCAGCTATAGTCTAGGGACAAACTGGAAACAACTGAATCAAAATGGTGATTGAACAAGGATAGCTGAGGGACAAGATGCAATGGGGACACAATGTGGACAGTCTGGGAGCAAAATAAGGACAGACTTGAAGAATTTGTGACTCCACAGAAAGAACCTTGCTTGCTTGGTCCAGTTAGCGGTGCTGAAACTTTGCCACACTGCTCATGTGTTATCAGAAAAGTTGCATGGTGACCATGACCCTTTAGTCAGCAGAGGTTTGGTTATAGTAAACAAAAAAACAAGGAGAGGAACAAACAAACAAGCAAAAAAAAAAAAAAAACAGTGATGCAGGAAGTGATGTCACTAATGGAAGTGCTTGTGGGACATCTTGCAAGGGATTCTGGGATGATCAAAGGTCGCCTTTCGTGTGCCATCAAGGTCCTGCTGTCCCCTTGCATGGTGATAAGGGTGACCTTTGTGAGCTTTGGTGGCTCTGCATCTGCAGCGCATGGCTCTGTGTGTCCCGCTCTTCCTCCTCTCCTTCCATCATCTCTTCACTTCGCCTCTCTCTGTGGCTCGCCCCCGTCTCTCCGGCTCTTCTTGCCTGCTCTCTGTGGAAAATTAGCACTCCCTCCCCCGGCAGGTGGCAGCGGGAGGGGCGGTGGCCCTCTGCCTGATTTATCTGGAGCTGTCAGCCCCTGGGAGGCGCCGGTCCGGGCCGATGGCAGCTCGTTCCCGGCCCGTGCCTGGCTCTCCGGCGGACCCCCGCTCTCATTAAAGGAATCGCCGCTGCGCACTTGAAAGTGACATTCGGAGCTGCGGCGCACGCCATGACAGCCTCCGCCACTTAAAAGGCACAGCCCTCTTTCTGAGCCACGGAAAACAGCAATTTATTACATTATGGCTGGCAGATGCGGCGGCGGTACCTGTGCCGGCCCCTCCTCCGCCCCGTGCTGCTGTCACTTTCGCTTGAAACAAATATTTTGTTTGCTGGATGGGATTTTAATTTACAATTAGCTCACAGAAGCTTGTAAGGCATCAGGGACAAACACATTTCTCAGAAAACAGGCGGCATCACAACAAATTATGGTGTGGATCACAAGGCTGCCAAACCGCACCGCGATTCACCTTCACAGGAACATGCGGCAACACGCAGGAGCACATGGGCTGCGATCTTCCGCTCCGCTGGGGAGCTGGGCTCCTGGAGACCCCTGGGCCTCACTCTGGATGACCGTTCTTGCTCGACCTCCAGCACAGCTGCGGTGTCTCTCATTGAACAGCCAGGTAAATGCAATAAAGAGGGATGTGGTTCATTTTAAAGTTTACACACACACACACACACACACACACACACACACACACACACACACACACACACACACTTCCTTCAGCCATATGCAAACTCCAAAAGCACTACTCTTGCGGCAGCTACTGGTTTTATTTCCTCACACCATTTCACACTTCAGCAGCTTCCACTGACTGATGCTTTACTCGAGTTTGAGTGCCGCGCTTATGCATCAGTCAGTGCATCTTTCAACCCACTGCTGCAGTTCCAGCTCTTTAACCATCTACCAGACACACACATTCCCCCATTCCAACTTGGAGTTGAGGGGTCACTGAGAGTAACTGAAAGCGCGGTGTGGCTCTCTTCCCACCAGCTACGGAGACGGCACCGGCCCCGCGGACAGGACTCACTGCTACAAAAGCACTAAACTAATAAGCGTGTAATTATGGGAAGTATTGCCAGGGAATATCCTCATGAAAACCCGAGCGCTGTCGCCACATTCGAAATCCATTTCAACTGCGCGCTCCTCACTTATTTTTGCCAACTCTAATAAGGAGCACCGTGCTGTCTGGGCGGTCTGGTGGCCGCACTGTTGCCTCCGCTTTCTAATTAGCTTAAAACAATTATCTTTCTGTAGGAAATGGAAATGAGCCGCCTTTACATGACACCACGGGCACATTATAGTCACTTAAACAGGGGAGGCAGGGTGGGAGTGGCAAGGCCCCCCACGCTGTCACGGAAAGGCCCCGACGAAGCAAAGGGCCATGGGAGATGGAGATGCACAGTCCGACGGGATCAATCAATTGGGTTCGCGAAGCGGGATGCTGATGCTGACAGAACAGGGGACGTGTGAAAAAGTGACAAAAGAAAAGTGTCTTTAAAGACGGAGGGCGATGCCAGGGGGTGTGCAAAGCAGGAGGCCTGAAAACGTATCCAGCCATAATGTATGAGCGCACACGGCCCTGGAGGTCACACAAGTGGGGTCGTTGTAAACCTCAGAGGTCCCCACATCATCCAGAGCCACGCAGGTGCCACCAACTGACACTAGGAACAGAGCTGCAGAACTACAGAAATCACTTTGGTGGCCAAAGTCTGAGGGACCCAAATTTAGCTGGTAAAAAAAAATTCAGAATTTCAGTTTTGTTTTCCTTTCTCAGCTTAGCTGTGCTCACACAATGCAAACACATTCAGAAACCGATCCTTTTCTTCAAGTTTGATATTTTACCGCTGTAGCTGCCCTACATGAGCCCATTGCTCACTCAGCGCCAGAATGTTACTCCAGCTGCTGGGTTGTGGTGCCACAGTCCTGTTACGTGGGCACATTCTACTGGTTAAGGGGATGCGCTCCTCCCAGCAACTCCAGGCTTCATTCATTATCTGTAGTTCAGTACTATAACTCAATAAAGGGAATCATGGGAAACGGGCTTATTAATTACCCTCTTGGAGGCAGACAAGTGCACTCTCCATGTCTTCTCTATGGGAGTTGCTGAGAGCTGCTAGGGCTGTTTTCCATGCCCAGGGCAGTTCTGGGCTGCAGGCTGGGTTCTTGCGGTTGGGCTGCAGATGGTCTGACGCAGAGGGCCCCAGTCGGGGTTGTGTCTGGCCCCACCCCGGGTGTTTGGGTCACAAACAGTGTTCTGAAATAAAGTGACACGAAGCTCCCGCATTCAAAGTTGGCGCCTCGGCGAGGCCTCTAATTATGTGCACGCAGAATATGGAGCGCTGACCGACACACCTTGGATTTCAAAGTGTCCCAAAAGAGTCTCATTTGTGCCTCCTAAATCATGTGGACGAGGGCATCGTAAATGCGACCAAAATGGAATGGCGCTGTACGTCCGCTCCTCATAATTGCGCGTGTTGGTTTGCACATCCGGCACGCGGCGAGGTCCAACAGGGGCCCTGGAGAAGAGTCAAAGCCAGGCTGACCCAAGTCGAGCCAAGCCAAGCAGACATCCCTGACGCCCTGGGAGCCATGGCGTCTCATTAAGCACTTAGCACAGCTCTATCTGTCTCTCTCTTGATCTGCTTCCCCTCATTATGCTTTAATAGTTCTGACCCGGGAGACTCTCGCGGAGGCCAGTTAGAAATGCAAAACCAATGCGGACAGCGAAAGAATGCGAGTCGCCCACAGAACACCAAACACTTTCCCAGCATCCTCTGCTCTCACAACTCAACAAGAAGTCCAGTTTATAAATCTCTGCCAAACACGCTAAACGGTTTCGTTCGCATTATTTTTGCATTGTTCTACCTTAATTTGCTTGTTGGTCTGTTAACTTGTCCATCCATTTCTTCTTTGGTCCTCCTTGCTTTTGGTGGGGGGTCTGTCTGCAACACTCTGAGTACCTGGGGGTTTCACTGCTACTCCAATCCCACTGGATTGTGGGTTATTCGGTGATTCAGTTGGTGGCAGCACAGGCGAATGATCCCCCCCCTTCGGCCGGGTGGGCTCCCTGTGTCAGAGCTGTTAACTGGCAGCTTGTCCTCAGTTTCAGGTGTGAGGACAGCGGGGAGGTGAAGGGGCAGATCCTCGAGCCAAGGCAGACTTTTTATTGGCCAGGGGCCTGATAAGCTGTTCACCTTGGAGACTCTGGGGGACCCTGAGGGATGCTGGGGGACGCTGGGGGATGTGGACACATGTCTGTGACTTTCTGTTTTCTCTACACATTGGCAAGTAGCAACTTGCTTAGAATACCACTCCAGCACTGTAAGTCCCCTTCAAGAAAATTGTCAGATAAGTTAAAAAATTAAAAGTCTAACGCTTTTCTCCGAAGTGACTTACTGATCCAAGATACTTTTAGCACTTTGCTCATTTACGCAGGGTAATTTTTAGTTCAGCGTAAGTACCTTGATCGAGGGTACGACAGCAGGAGGCGGGAACCCAGAGGATTTGATTACAAGGTGACAACTCCAACCACTCTGCCACCTGCTGTTGGACAATAATAATGTGGTGACACTAAACACACTGTGTTGTGGAAAGCCAGACACGAGGTGAGGCCACGGTGAAATCGGAACAAAGTTTAGGGTTCAAAGCTGCTATTTGGATGACCCGTGAAGCTTCCCCAGGACACCAGGGAGTTCAGCTGCGGAGGTTCTTCACCACATGAACATCTGAGGTTTTCTATGACACTTAATGAAACAAGCGGACGATACTTTTGACATGAGGCCCTTAACCACACTTCCGGAGCTACCAAATAATAAGAAAATTAATGCATTTCAGAAACTGTGTTCCACGTAGTTGCCTGTATAGTTGACGTTCAAACAGCAAATACGTAAATAATCTCTGGTCAAGGCAGTGGGTTGCATAGTGGTTAGAGTAGCCTGGCTCTGGCTTCCCACCATGACAGTGTCTCACATCATGAATGTCCTCCATGACCCACCTCTGCAATGTCTCACTGTCCACTTGGACTTGAACAAGAGCAGCAGGGCTCTGCCAGAAGAGAACAGAATATATGGCTGTCAAGCTGCTGCATGTAGTCACAGTCAGTTGTGAGAACCTGCTTCACCGAGCTCACATGGTTTCTTGGGTCCAGGTTTCCTTCATTGAGTTTCCAGGTATATCAAAGGGTATCTGTCAGTCTCCACTGCTCTCCTCATGACCTTTGTCAGAACATTGCTGTGGGTTTAGAGCTCACTGTGAGAAGCTGAAGGACACATGTGGAGGAAACCCTCTTATGTCCTGGCCTTTACCCAGTAGCGTTTTGAGGACCGGTTGCTCATGACCCTCTCTGCAGACGGAGGAAAGCACCCATTAAGCCAAACAGCCACATTCAAGAGGGGAGGCTGATAAGCAGGATGAGGAAATCCTTTGTGAGCTTTTAGCACTGAAGCCCAAGACGAAGGTCTGCTGAAAATGTGAACCTGTTTCCTTGTCCCACAACTCAGTGGCAGCCAAGCCAATCTGGGAAGAGGTGCTCTTTCACGCTTCCACCACAAGGCTCTGATTTCCAAAGACAACGCAACTCCGGGGAGGCTGGGGAAAGGCACCAAAAGCAGCACCATTTTGGACGAAGATCTGAGAGTGAGAAAAAGGCCGGTGGCTCCGTTCCACTGGGGGTTCTCCTCTAGGACCCGAACAAGCAACGAAACAAAATAAGGAGCACGTGATGAACATGCAACCTCCCATTTTAATGGGGCTCTGTGGAGCTGCAGCACCCAGCCAACAGGAAGCGCAGGACCAAAGATCCTGCTAACGCATTGTGTGAGAAGGGGGCAGGGTTCAGGCCTCACACTTTACCCTCATCGCCTGCTTATTTATATTTCGGCTCCGTGATCTTCTTCCCGGCGAGTTTATTTATGCTGACCTACGCCTGGTTTCTCTCTGTCCCCTGCTGCCCAGGCTGCCCCCTGTGGCCCCCCCTCCCCTGCCTTTGTGGGGACCGGGAGAGGGAGGGAGAGCGAGCCATGGTCAGTTCTCATGCGAAGGGCTAATTTGTACTTTCAGAAATAAATAAGGACAGGCTAATTGCTGGCTTAACAAGGGCGGCCCGCAGATCCTCGTGTCAAAAGGACAGGCGTAATTATTAAGCATCTGAGCGCATTCATATTGCAGCACAAAGGCGGGGGGGGGCAAGGGTGAATACAGGGGAGGGGTGGGGGGGGCTAATAAATAGGCCCGAGCGCAGAATAATGTGGGTCTCCGTGCATTCAGACACGAGGACACTCTGGTAACGGCACGGGGTCCGGACACGAGGGGGCAATTAAAAGACCACACCCCCTTCTCCTGTATGTGTGAAGGAGAGCGAGAGAGAGAGTGAGAGCGTGTGCACGTGTGTGTGTGTGTATGTGTGTGTGTGATTTGCCAAGCAATAGGGTCACTGGGAGTCAGCGAGGACAGTGTTACGTGGCATTGACAGTTCTGTGCAAACCTTGTCAGTCTGACTTTGAATGTGTTTCCCTCATGTTTTTTTGAAGGACCAGCAGGTGGCGCAGTGGTTAGAGCTGCCCTCTTCCATTCAAAAGACACAGGTATAGATCCCACGCCCAATGCAGTCCCCTTGATCAAGGTGCTCACCCTGATTCAGTTGTACAAATGGGTAAATCAGCTTTGGAGAAAAGTGTCAGATGAACTAACGCATGTAAATGGAGATTATGGTTGTTGATGTTCAATGAGGGTCAGTAACACCCCAAGAGTCTTATTTCTTGGTCAGAGGCATCTGCTGTGGACCTATGGACAGTGAGGGAAGTGAAGTGGATGAGGAGAAAAGAGCAACACGAAGAAAGCTGCAGACATCCACCGAATCCATGGGTGGACAGGGTGGAACCCTGGGGGCTGGATGGCTGATCGGCAAGGGGAGGGCCTTTCACCACCAGGATGTTCGTCTTTGTAACTTCAGAACTGAAAGAGAAAGAGCTGAGTAGATACGTGAGCTGAAGAATGGCTGTGTGTGTGTCTGTGCGTGTGGACAGTCAGCCACTCTCTTCCATCCTGTGCCAGCCATCCAGAGCTATGCCACAGTGGTAGACCTTAATGACAGGGCCACGGGTGTGTGGAGCCGCCCAGGCCCTCATTGCTGCTATCATGAGTTTAGCCCTGTCCACAAATGTGCTGAAAGCTCATCTTTAGGTCGAAAAAAACTCCAAAGGAGAGGAAGTGTGAGGAGCACAATATCTGACAACACATGAGCGAGAAACTGCAGGGCAAAAGAACTGGTTATTTGAGAAACTACCGGGGTCCACTGGGGATGCTGTTCTGGAGAACACAGATTGATCTGGAGACAAGGGACTGACTCCTGTAAAAGCACAGTGCGGTAGACATTCTGGCCACCTCTTTGTCAACTATAATAATTCACATTTTTTCATTTATGTGATTCTCTTCTCCAGATGATTTACTGAGGTTTGTACACTGAACTTACGCTGATTTACCCATTTCCACTGCAGGGTTATTTTTACTCTATCAATTCAGTTTAAGTAATGTACCTTGCTCTGGGGTACCACAGTGGGAATGGAGATCAAAACCGTGACCACCAAATCTTACAGGAGAGCCACAATGAGTGTTTCATGACTTAATTTTCTTCGGTTTTCCTGTGCCTGCTGTCACTGATCTCACTCAGAAATATTCAACTAGTCAAGCAGATACAACAGTACTATAGTAACTGTGAATATGGTAAATTATATTTCATGAAGACTTGTAAAGGGAACTGCAGCAGTGAACAGGCCCGAAGACCACGCTGCTGAGTGGAGCACAAACACGGTACCTCTCATTTGTACCAGTTTAGTCCCATTAACAGATGGGACTTCAGGGCTCTTTGTGGCCTTTTAACAGCCTCTCTGGTTCACCAATCCCTCCCAGTAATACCTACCATTTACACATTTGATTGTTTTTTATAATATGCCCATAAACACACCACTAAAGCGTGCTATTCCAACAATAAATAACAGGATCTTTGCCTTTATTGATAGCTCATAATGCAATGGAGAGGTCAAAGGGCACACTGGAACAACGCTGAATAAATGATATTATTGCCGAAATGGCTAATTATGTGGGTTTCATTTCTGAGCTTGTGAAAAAGGCGTAAACATAATGGTACTTGTACCGATGAAATTCAGACAGATGCTTTGTTGACTAAACCCCCTCCCCACCCCGACCTGCCCCCTTCCGCACCCCCACCACCCCGACCCACCGACTCAGCCCTGGTGTTGATTGAGAGACATCCACCTAATCGGCTTTAATGCATTATGGAAATGATGAGTTTTTTCTCTCTCTTTTTTTTTAAAAGTATAGAGCCACAAAAAACGCTTTTTCTGGCAAACCGGTGTGGCGTCCTGACTGATGCAGTCGGTCAGTATGCAAATGAGCAGCTCAAGAGAGAAGAGGCCAGGAAGTCTTGTTTGTTATTTTTTTAAAGGGATCACTTGCATTAGAGTCACATGTGAAGCGCCTATTAGCAACAACCGCAGGCCTTTCAACAGAAAATTGTCCGCTGCCACATTTTAAGTACAGAACGCTTGTTTTCCACATGTAAGCTTCTCTTTCATTGTCTGCGAACTATTAGATTGTGGTTGGATTGAGAATGCGTCCGATTTTCACATAGAAGCGCAGATGTGTGACAGACCGTGCTGCGCCAGGGTAAGCGTGGACATCAGTAGTGCCCAGGTAACTGTGGATTTGAGGTAGCGCTATGGTGACTGTGTGTATTGAGTAGCGTGTGGATGACTGTCGATATTTGGAAATGCCGGGGTGACTGTTGATGCTCGGTAGTGTTGGGTTTACTGTGGATATCAGGTAGTGCCGGGGTACCTGTGGATATTGAGTGACGGTCGATACTTGACAATTCCAGGGTGACTGAGGGTGTGCAGCATTATTCAGATCATCTCACTTTATGGCGTGCAGTCTCCTTCATCCCTGCTTGGGCAACAGGAGAAGGAAAATGAAGTGTGATTTGGTGATTTACTTTTTATGTCCTGTCGATTCAGTTCGCATTTCACTATATGGCATACCTGGTTACCATGTATGTGACAAATAAATCTCTTTGAATCTTTGAATCTTTGAATCATTCAGCTTCACTGTAGTAAACACTATGTTAAACTCAGTCTTCATCTCAGCAAAGACCCTGAATTATTGGTGTTATACTTATGGTTTTTCACATAGTTCCTGCTAATATCAGTGTGATGAGCAGTGCAGTAAGCTGGGGATCAGTTGCTACCAGCCAACATCCTGGAACAAACATAATGACCTAAACACACAAAGGATATCGCCACAAAATATGAAAAGTTGACCAAAATTTAAGCGCATTTTGACTGCAGTTCATAAGCCCTCAAAAATTACCAACGGAAAATCAAATGTAACCACATAAATTTTACTTGAATAGTTTAGGATATGGACCTTGATATTCACAACGAACATTTTTAATCCAATGTTCACAGACATCAAGGACTTAAACCCCATGCTGATTTTTATAAGTGGTTATAGCACTGCTGTGAGTTTCATGACTAGAATTTGGGAAAAGGGAACAAATAAACTACTCACTACCAACATCCTTCTTGTAAGAGACCCAAATGGGGGATCTATCATATGTGTCTGTGTAGGGGGGTACCCGTGGGGGTCCCCTGCTGAGGCCCTAGAACGGCCCCTTCAATCAAACATGACCCCGAGCGTCCCAGCCTGTGACGGGGAGGTTTCCTTTCTCTGACACCCTTGTCCTTCAGTCCATTGATCTGCTGGGGAAAGCTCATCCTCACACAGGCACCGAGACAGCGCCAGGTCCGCTGCCACCAGCCGCCGCTCTGCACTGCACAGACAGATCTATAAAGGCCACCCAACTAACCTTTTCACGTTTTTTTTTTTTTTTTTTAACTTTCACTTCTCCTGTCTCTTGGCTCCCCCCTCTACGAGCCTTTTTGTTCTCGTAATTTCCTCCCTGCTCAGCGTCTCTCTGCCCTTCACAATGCAACGAGGTAAAAGTTCGGGGTTCAGCAAAGTGAAAGCAAGGGCAAATGGGCAGGAGAACTTCGCTGGAGATGTCCATAACTTGACACAAGTGGCACAAGCAGTCCTGGTTGGACACACAGGCACTAATCTCACCTTTCATTAACATTATTCTGGCCGTGAGATTTTGTCGAGTTACATGATAACAGACTGAGCTTCATCCTCTTTTAGATGTTCTACAAAGTAACCCTACTCTGTCCAGTGAACACACATTCAGTCCCCCATCTCAAGTCCCCAAGAAAACACAAATGACAAACTTAACAAGCTGCGCAGAAATGAGTTGACACAGATTTGGAGGGATCACTCCCCAAACCCTGGCAACAGCTCCCACACCTCTTGCTGCTTGATGGTTACACTCGCAAGGGCTCCAAAACTGAAAGTCTATAGGTGTTTTGCACCTGGTGAGGTAGAATGAGCTCCCTTGGTCCCTCGGAACTTTTCTATCCTACCCAGCATTCAAGAAAGGTCTGCACAGCCATTTTGTCTCCTGATCTCCTGACAACTACATAAATGAGTCCAACACCATCTGGAATAATTATCTATGTATTTGCTATTAGTTACTTCTATAGGCAGCGACTTGAGGGATGTGAGCCAGCAACGTGGTGGTATCAACAAGCTGTGCTTTGATCATCTTGTGTCTGTCTAAAGCCCTTCAGCTGCTGATGATGTACTTTTGTTTACTCTGAGTTTTATGCTGCTTTGGAGTGTCTGCTACATGAATAGATTCAGAAGTATGGGAGCAAAATGTGGATGTGTGCCCCTGACGTGTCCTCACTGACGCCTCCTAGCTTTAGAGAACCTAGCCAGAAGGACAAAAGTGAGAAACATCGGGAAATGTATTAATGCATATATTTATATAGCTGGTGTAAATATAACTTACAATGCTGGATTCGGATATTAAGTTACGTATAGCAGATTAACTACTTTTACTGTATAAATTCAGGGTGAGCACCTTGATTAAGGGTACAGCAGCAGGAGTGGGATTCAACCTGGGGTCTACAATGGTACCCACAAACAAACACTGTGGTTCACGTTCCTACTGTGGATGTTGCACCCATAACATAACTTGACCACTGTATAAGGATGGTGAGCCTCACACACACACACACACACACACACACACACACACACACACACACACACACTTTATTTTGCAAAAGGAGGCCCAGTTGTTGTCCTATTCAGATTCACTCCTTGTCAATCACGTCTCGCTTGCACGGTATCAACAATGGGCTATAAAAATGCGTCTGCTGTGGTTTTGCATGTTCGTCGGTGGCTATTATGATTTTATTATTTACAAAATGCCTTTACCAGTGGCCAAATACGGTTATTTATGACACAGAAACTGATACATATTACAATATTTCTTTATGAATGTATTAGTAGGGCTCAGAATAAAGACAGCTTTACTTTAGAAAAAGCGACTAAGTTCTGATTCCACCTGCCCTGGTGGGCAATAAAAGACTTGAGCTGTGCACTCTGTCAATGATTATAGCTAAATTTTCAATGTCACATGGACCAGAGGCGCTCTGTAGTGGGAGAAAAGGGCCATATGCTTGCATCCTGCAGAAAATGGAACCTATCACATTTGCATTTAAAGAGCAGTCTGAGAAATGTCCCAATAATAAACACCTTGCAGGCCATCAGCTCAGCCCACAGAAGCCCACAGGGTAAATATCTCCAAGTATGTCCTGCGTGAGACAATCGCCTCCGATGTGGTCTTTATTTGGATCAAACCCATCGGAGGGCGGTGTTTGACGGCGTCAAAATGTGTGACTCGTTTACACGCCGTACCGTAACGCGTCTCATCCGTCTCGAGAAGCTGCTGGCTTTATGGACACGCGCGGCAGACTGCTTTGGTGATCACGCCCATGAGGCTGGAGGGCACATGGAGGTAAACACAGCTCCCTGGGACCCCTGAATGAACGAGGCTATATTGACTTCGATGGCGTCCGTGATTAATGGCATCAAAGAAGCGGCCCCGGGCTCCAACAGCGAATGCTTGTCAAACCTGAAGAAAGTCTCACACCACTGTGACAACTTCAGCAAGCAACAGCAATGCAGCTCTTCAGCCACTGTGTGGACACCGACGTAAAATATCCTTCCTGCTCGGCCTTTAACGCCAGATCAATGACTGGTGTTAGTGACTCACTCTCAGGGGCTGTGGTGTAGCTTGAACAATGGCTGCTTTTGGGAATTTACTGACTGGTATGACATGTATGTAGAAATGCAGCTCCATTGTGTGCAAACACACTCACACACATTCGGAGTCACACTGCTAAGAGGAAACTGACTCCAAAAGGGAAAG
Source organism: Heterotis niloticus (assembly GCA_018136845.1). NCBI lineage: Eukaryota > Metazoa > Chordata > Actinopteri > Osteoglossiformes > Osteoglossidae > Heterotis > Heterotis niloticus. The sequence continues at coordinate 11,733,325 of CM030889.1, forward strand.
TCCTCTTGCACCTCCAGACCCTGAAGTAACCCCACTGCAGGTATCTGCTTCTGTTGGCTGAACACTACCTCTTGGTCCACCCTCACAGTAAATGCTGGATTGACATGCCTCTGCAACAAAAATCCTTAATGCACCTGTCTTTAGCACTTAGCCATCACCTTCCAGAGTGACTCCTATCGTCTCACAGTAATGAAGTGCCCGGGCTGTATGCAAATGCTGCCGCTCTGCATACCTGCCGTATTGAACCTTAATGATTCACCTCAGAGAGATGGTCCTCTGGAACTCCGGTTTCATTAGCTCAGTAACATGGATCTGCTGGGGGGATGACTTGCGCTGCCTCCACTGCCAATTTCTGGTAGGTGATTGGTAAATGGTGGCTTAGGGGTGGGCCTTCTCATCCATTATCCATGCAAACATCTAGGTAGGTCATTCTGAAGTTGGACTCAGCTCCACCCAGTAAACCCCAGAAGTCTGAAATAATCCTGATCCTGACCGAACTAAGGAAAATGAAGAAAACTACAAAGTTGTTTGGTTCCAGTTCGGACGGTCGAGCAGCCATTCACAAGAGTGTGTGAACGCGCTCCTGTGTTCATGGCCAGGAACAGAGCTGATGACCTCTGACCATCTTCACGTGCCACTTCTAACAGCCCTTCCCGATGTCACAAAGATGAATAAACATCTTCTCAACGAGACGTGCACATGTGCTTCACGTAAGTATCTGAAGCAGACGTTTGAAGTCAACACACCACAGATGTGAAACTGAAACCCACACACACATTCCCATAGGCCTCAGTGCAAAGTTGATCACTGCTGTCGCCACGAAAGTAAAGTGTGTGAGGTGTGCCGCTCCCTGCTGCAGAAGGCATGAGCGTGTGCCCCTACGCGGAGGTCTTCCCAACTCCTGACGCGTGTTCTGCTGACGCCCGTGAAGTTAAATGCCAACCTACCATTTAAGACGGAAAGGGCATCGGCACGCCAACCTTTGTAGCACGCCATTCAGAGTCATTTCAGAATGAAATACCCCTCTCTCACAGTGCTTTCTGGAACACGAAACGCTGATATAAAACATAAGAAGGGACATTGGAAGACAAAGCAGGCACCAGATTTGATCAAAACATCAAAGAGGATTCAACCTCTGTCTGTAGAGCTGGTTAGATCCAGAGAAAGTCCAGAGAAAGCCAAAAGGGATTTGGTGTCTATGTCCCAGTGGAATGGAAAAAGTTCTGGAGAAGTTTTCAGTAGAAGTTCCTGGTATGCTTTGAATATCATGTCTAACAGTGATCAGTTATAGCTGTGAGATGATCACATGCTGAGGACTCCAAGCCTTCTTTTACAGATCTTTACTGTGTGCTGTCATTCCTTCAGGGTTTTAACACTTGGCTCTTCACCTTATTTATCACCATTTAAGTGGAAAATCCAAGTATTTTCCACACATCTCTATTCTGAAGCGGCCTCACACAACTTATGCAGCCATTTGTTTCATCTTTTCAGGTAAAAGCAGAAGCAGCTTGGAGTGTGGGAAAATAGAAGTGCTCTTGACTACTAGTGGCCTGGTGCTCCTCGTGCTTCCTAATGCTATAACTTTTAGGCCTGATCATGTTTGCAATCCCTAATGCCTTCCTCTATGACATGGTTTCTGAGTTAACCTGCAGCCACAGTCTCGCTTTCCATATCTCCTGGGGTCTCCACTGAAGGCCTGTGGCTTTTGGGATTGCTTCTCTTGCTTGGCCTTCCTCTCTGCTGCAGGAGGTACTCGGCAATTGCCGGATTAGGAAGACACAGTTAGGCAAAGCTCACGCCAGGACACCCAAAGAGTCATCTACAGCAATCTTCCATGTAAGAGGTGGTGGACTGTGGGGAGGATGGGTGACCTGAACAGAGTCACAGATGGAGGTGTCCAGCTTAGCCTGGTCCAGACACTGTACATCTCATCAACATGTGCTTGATGTCTTTAGTACAGGGGAAATCTAAAAGCAAAGTAATGTTTCTCTTACTGGGAATAAAGAAAGGGAAAAAACCAGCTGAGACTGAGTTATCAACAGTTATCAAACTGTGGACACTTGATTAAAAGAATAGATTCTCAAAAAGATGAAAAGAAGATGAGGATGAGCAGCAACCATAAGGATGGACTGAAGCACAGCAACAATGGACACATTCCTTTTAACACTAAAAACACAAGTAGGGGACAGGACTTTCTGGAAAGACTATAAACACACACAAGCACATCCATACTATCAGGACTTGATTTATCAGAGGTGATAGCAGAGGTGGCTGACATGAGGAAATCCTAGCAATGGGTGGAAAAGATAGGACTAAAGGAGAGCGCAGAGGTACTAAACATGGCAGCACGGGGGCAAGCACTCAGCACCAGGTCAGTTGAAACAGAAGTGAACCACATCAGGCAAGACTCCAGATACAAACTATGCAAAGACGCTTCTGAGACAGTCCAGCACCTAGTAAGGGGCTCCAAGAATCAGGCAGGGACTGCAGATACAGAGAAACACAACCAAGTGGCGTTGATCAGACACAGGAACATCTGCAAGGAATGTGGCCCGGACTCTCCCAAATGGGAAGTGCCATAGAATGGTGGAGAACAACAGAGCCAAGATCCTGTGGAACTACATCCAGACAGATAAATATGTCAGGGTTAACCAACCGGATACAGCAGTAATACATAAGGATGAGAAGACAGCAGTGGTGATAGATGTGGTGATTCCAAGCGATAGAAACATCTGGAAGAAGGAATATGAGAACCTGGAGAAATACCAGGGATTGAGAAAGAATCTGGGAGGTGAAAACCAAGGTAGTCCCACTGGTGATAGACACACTTGGGGCCGTGACCCCTAAGCTGGAAGAGTGGCTCCATCACATCCCAGGAATGACAACATCGGTCCCAGTCGAGAAGAACGCAGTACTAAGAACAGCAAAAATACTGCGCCACACCCTTAAGCTCCCAGGCCTCTGGTAGGAGGCCCAAGTCTGAGGAAAAATAGCACCCACAGGGGAAAATGGGGTGAGAAAGGAATTATATACTGTATATAAACAGCTCAACAACGACAAATGTAATATGTGTGTTGAGGAAGCAACTGTCTAACACTGACAAATATTAGCATTTAATATGATTATTTATTATAACGCCTTCTGAAGAGATGTCACCTTGGTCTCTCTCCCTAGGATGATGGCTGTGGTCTGCAGCCTGAATTGAAATGTATTACAGTCACTCTGAATTTAATGCGAAATGCAACACGGTTGCCACTCAAGTGATTATCAGCATCGGCCTGGGTGATTTATAAAGCAAACGGTACTGAGTTGGTGAATCGCACAGCAGCGCAACGGACTCGCAGCTGTAGCCGTAACTTTGGCTCAGCAGGTGGCATAGCAGTTAATGCTGTCCCCATACATTCAGAAAATCCTGGGTTTGAATCCCATCCCCTGCTGTAGAACTCTTAAATGGATGCAGTAAAAATGACAGGACTACTTAAATGGATAAATCAGTGTATCATTATTTAGGTTTGACTGTTAAGATTAATAATAACTGCTCCGTGGGGTTTTTTATAGAACAAAATCACAATCGGGTGTAACCTTGTTCAGTCTGTGGAAGCTCCATGAATGAAGGAAGTGCTGGACCTTCACATCCAAATGGAAACCTGTAATCAGCAAACCGTGTTTAAGCCATAGTGGTCACACTGGCGGCCTTGTCCCGGCACGAGGTGCAGAAAGTCATGCATCTGAGCAGAGAAACCAATACTGAAGCCTTGAATGGGAGGCTGATTAATAAAAGCAGCTCAGCAAGGGGGAAAAAGATCATTATAAAACATCCTTTTAGAATAAATAACTGACTTATTATCCATTCAAGGATGAAGATGTGCCTTGACAAGGACATTGTCCTGACACGGCGGATCTAAACACCACAAGGACGTACTTCTGACAAACAGCTAATCGCTGGTTTTCTGTTCCCACGTCACTCTGAACGCTCATCTCCAGCACCTTTTCAGAAACACGACCTGGGTGGAGTGCCACATCACGGGAGCAGCCACTGGGAGGCGCCGCAACAGCCACTATGGCATCGTAGTTTTGATCGATTCTGCCAAAAACTTAAATTCTGAATTTTCAGCCATTCAAGAGACTCAACGTGACAGCTAAAATAAGCGTAAATACCCACAGCAAAAATGCAGTACTGAAGTTTCCACAGAATAAACCCATTGCTAAGAGTCAGCTTGGATGTGTGAACTTGCATGTATGTGAATGATTCGTTCTTATATGCTTACGTGAAATATCAAACACAAAGGCTGAGGGGTGTTATGGCCGATTGTCTTGCAACGTCCGATCGAGCAGGCAATGCACTCGCCCTCCTTGACCCGTGAGACTCCCCCACCCCCCACTACTCAGCAGCGCCCCCTGCCACCATGCCCCAGCCCCAGCTCAAGGCCCAGCAGAACAGCTGCCATAAGCGTCTAATAAATCACCACCATGACCTTTTGTGGCACACGGAACTGGGATCCTGAAATGTTAAAGACAGGAGGAAGATGGAGACTTTCATGCAGGTGATGAAGTGCAGTGCGCCAACTCTTTTCCTCATGTCCTTTTAAAAAAAAAAATCCCCTTCTCACACCTTTGTGTGAGCTCCCCCCCTCCATCATGCCCCCCGATCCGTACCTGGCCTGGGCGCCTTGCAGCAGACGGCTCACATATGTGCCGCTTCATACGCCAGCGATTGATGCTCGTCACCTTCCAGTCGCAGCTTGCCGAGCACCACGGGGGACGGGAAACTGCGAGAGGAGGAAGTTTAGTCCCCCGATAGCATGGGATCCTGCTGGGAGCATCCTGGCACTGAGCTCACCAACACGCCGCCCCACTCCTTAACCACAATGCTGCCAAGGGGAGCCGTTAATCATGACACCAAAGGCACGATGCTGACAGACTGCGTCGAGCCATTAGGAACACTTTCACCACTGCAAAGGTTCATAACATCCAAACCATAGGGGCCAGATGTCAGTTTGTAATTCGTTTTGTTTGTAACTTTTACCACTACATCACAGTCCATCTAAACTTTAATAACACAGACATGCCTTGATTTATTCCCCAGAAATGTTCTGTAAAATCCTTGCTGTGCAACTGTAGTAAATGAAAATGCTAGGCTTTTCATTTTAATGTTTCAGTTATCTTGGCTACATCGAAATTAATAAAGCTAATGGCTGAAAATAAAGTAATCTCCACAAACTCATATTGAACGCTGATTTATCCAATAAACAAGTGCAACGTTCCTCGTGGATCACCAGACAGGAGTTGTAAACCCTGCAGAAGTGAACTGAATCAAGATGTTTCAACAGTTCTCTTCTGCTTTTGTGCTCTTTACTGCAATCTGTGAGCCTGGAGGGTAGATACAGGTCTAGTTTGTGGCACTACAGACAAAAATATAAGGAAACAGAAATAAGTGAATAAAATGGAATTAACTGGAAAATTTTGGTTTGAAAATCTATATCAAAAGTAGCCAATGCCCAGGGTTACATTAATATATTACAAGGAAAAGGGACAATAAATAACTGATAAAATTACTTTAATTTTAATTAAAATTAAAAGTGTTAAAATTTGTTAATGAATTTGTTCAGGTTACAACAATTTCTCATTATCCCTGTTACTTCCGTCCCTTCATCTGAAATATATTAACATTTTGATTTATACTGTAATTCACATCATATATATATATATATATATATATATATCATTTCCCAGCCAATAACAGAGAAGTGGGTGCCTGTGGCCTAATGGAGGATGTCGTGTATGATGATGCCACAGCTGAGGAAACGTCAGAAAGCCCAGTGATGCTGACAACCTCTAGCAGCCTGTTGTCATGGTGCTGACCTTTTCTGGGGCCCCTGCTGACCCTGGCATTGACGCTCCTACTTTTCAAATGTAAACTGGAACCTTGACATTTGGCTGGCACGGCGGAGTGGCACTACCTGCGGGCAGAGCGACAGGCCGGAGGACGTAATGAGGAGCAGACATTTACGCTCGGCCTCGAGTCTGACAGCACGAGAGACGCTCGGGTCATGTGGTGCCTCACCGGTGACCTGCAGGTGACGCTATCCCTGTCTGTCCACTGGAGGACGTCACACAGCAATGGCCTCTCTGTCCATCCAGAAACTACGCAGCAGATATCTGCATCTCACTGCCTTCTTGTTCAGTGGACAGGCTTACAATTAGGGTTGACACTATGAACAGCCAGCAGGCGGCATTGTGGTTAGAGTTGCTGCCAACTTAAAGGACCAAGTTTGAATTGCAGCTCCTGTTGTTGGACCCTTGATCAAGATACTCACCCTGAACTGATACTGTTAAAATGACCCTGCTATATAAATTTGTAAATCAATATAAATAGCTTAACCTCTCCAAGTTGCTTTGGGGAAAAGTGTCAGATAAATAATAAAGATACATGAAGAATGACGACAGCTGAAAAAAGCTCCAGCTGATTAGTACACAGTGAGTGACGTCCCGTGTGTTTCCTGCCACTCGGACCTGTGCGCAGGTCCAGAAATGGGTGCCGGTATCTACAGCGAAGAAGCGGCTCAGGAGGGACAGCAGATAATCCAGAATGAGCCTCCGCACCTTGACCATCTCCGCTATTTCTATGCAAGTCTGTAGTTCTGCTATCTCTGCCAGAGGAAGAAAGCGGAAGCGGTGTCTCTGTGAATGTGCTGCCAGCGTGCGGCGGGATGGCTGGCGGAGACGCGCGGCGACCAGATAAAAGCGACATTACACGGAATTAATGGGGCCGCGAGAGCCGGACATGAATCACTGTTTCAGTTCCACCAAACGGCTACAGAGGCAGACAGGGATCCCACAAGTGACTACGGCTTCAAAGGTCTGCCATGCGGCGGCGAACACGCAAACACGGAACACGGCCTGGGGGGGCTGGGAGGGGGCAGGGGTAGGGGGGTGAATCCACGGTGAGTAACAGCGTGCCGGAGATGGGGCCTAATGTGGTTGACTTGGGATGAAATTTCTGGGGAAAGGTGCAGACAGGTACAGTTGAGGCTCGGTGATGTGGGATGTGTGGGGATGGCGGCCATGCCGCCCCTGGCAGAGCACCACATCCCATCAGCCTGCCAGACTCCATCAACATTTTCATCCCAGGGAGGACGATCACAGTTTACAGCCCAGAAAGGTGCAGGGCTCAGTGGTCAAGGTCATCGGCTTTCAACTCCTGCGGAAGCACTCTTGAGCAAGGTACTTGCATTGAATGGATGCAGTAAAAATTACCATGGTGTATTCATGGGTAATGAAGGGATATAAATGTTTAGGTTATGGTTTGGAATAGAAGGCAGTGGCAAGTTCTGGATCAACTGGCGGTCTGTATCTGGCTCTTGGTCGACATTGTGTGTGGGTGTGCGCATGCTGCACTGGGGAGACCATCACAGTGCCCTCCTGTGGCAGAACACAACTACCCCTCCAGCAGACTCACATGGTCCACCAGGACCTTCAGGTCGATGTTTTGGGTGTCAAAAAGGTCAAAGAAAGAGCATCATAAAAACAAGGAAAGAGCAAACAAGCGAGGGTGGTACCAGGAGATATTTTTAACGTAGCTGTTCAAAAGGGACCCAGTGTTGTGGTCGTCCCCAGGCAGTGGCATGGGGTACCGCGGTACCTTGTGACCAGCTGCCTCTCTGCCCACATGACTGGCCCCTGTCCTTAACAGCAGCTGCTTCACAGTGCTGCTCATTCACAGACTGACCTCCTGGATGCCCTGCAGATGTATAGCAAGCAGCTGGCAAAAACGTTCTGGAATCTGGTGGAAGAACTACAAATGACCATATTTTTTAACACCACAGTTGCGGTGGTTGGGTCCAAGTCAGAAACAGGAATGTGTACATCAGTACTCTCACTGCTCCACAGCAGCTCTTGTAACATCTCCTTGTGGTGGATGATAAACTTGTAGGACACGTAAAGTGTAACAGCAGCAGGTTATAAGACAGGAACCCTTGACAAAGAAGTAGTGATGCATTGGACTGGGACTGGGATCCTGATGAGTACAAAGATATCAGTGATACTTTTCTGATGTTTGTGCTACTGCTCTGAGACAGAGTCCGTGTGCAGTTCCTGACCTATCAATGTGTGTGAGTGTGTGTCTGTGGCACAGTGATGGCCCCTGCAAAGAATTCAGGTGATCATTCTCACCCGACCAGCAGAGCGGGACACAATCTGGAATGCATTCGCACACTCGGAAAAAACAGAACTCTTTGTTTTTACCTACAAATGAAAGAAGGAGGACAGACGCTATGAGGGCAAACAGAAGGACATGCGGTCAGATCTTGTGATCACTAGGCGCTTCGCTAGGAACCTCCTTACGCGGTGAAACATGCAAACGCCCCAAAGTCATACAAAGCTGTAATTAAATACATCTGTGGAGACATTAACCTTGAGAAGGACTGAAGTGGGGGAGTGAGGGGGCAGGGGTTAATGAGTGTGGTGTATGTATAACTCTGTGTCACTGGGTGTTTTGCTGTGTCTTTTGATGTGTGTGCCTGTGTTTTTGGGCTTGGGTCTCGAACACAGCACCTGCGCAGATTCTCAGGGACTTGAACCCTCCCCTCAATGATGTGAGAGAAGAATGTATGTGTGTGAACAAATCCTTGGTTATCAGATGAAGGTGAGGATGATGACGTATAGATAAATACTGACATTCCTCTACAGGAAAATGAATAACTGCTGCACCGTGAGCCTCTACCAGCCGGTGGCCTAGTGTCTGAGCAACAGGGTTTGAACAGAAATAAACTGCTCAGCCAAAAAAAAAGTCACCACCTGGATTTAACTTAGTGCTATGATCTGGGGTTGCTTCAGTTAGTCAGGTCTAGGTTCGGCAACCTTATGTGCCTAAAAAATGAGGCGAGCTGACTACCTGAATATACTGAATGACCAGGTTTTTCCATCAATGGATTTTTTCTTCCCTGGGATATTCCAAGATGACAATGCCAGGATTCATTGAGCTCAAATTGTGAAATAGTGGTTCAGGGAACATGAGACATGATTTTCACAGATGGATTGGCCACCACAGAGTCCAGACCTTAACCCCATTGAGAATCTTTGGGATTTTGTGCTGGAGAAGACTTTACGCAGGGGTCCGACTCTTCCATCATCAATACAAGATCTTGGCGAAAAATTAATGCAACTCTGGACGGAAACAAATGTTGTGACATTGCATAAGCTTATCAAAATGAGATCACGGCGAATGCCTGCCGTAACCAAAGCTAAAGGTGGTCCAACAAAATATTAGAGTGTGTGACTTTTTTTCGGCCGGGCAGTGTATTTCCCTTCCTGTCCCGGGAGGTTCTGTTGAGTAGGGCCTGAAACTTCCTTTATCCACACAGGGGGTGCCAGCAAACCACTTGGAAGCAAAGTGCTGCTAAGTGGCTTGTGGGTTTGAGGTGGGCATCCCCGCGGAGCGGCCTCTTGGGGTTCTGACCCCTCTGCTGTCTGTCCTGTCATTTGTTACGGAACAACGTGCCCCCCCTGACTAACGGTGGGTGTCACGTTCGGTCTTCGAGTCCCAACAGGGAGGTGACATTTATTTGGTGCCGTGTTCAAGCACAGCCAAAAAAGGGCAGCGTCTTAAAGAAGAGGGATGGTGCAAAGGGACGTCCGTCTGCTTCATTTGAATAAACCTGGGGATTTGACGCCGTATTGTATGCGAAAAACAGTGGCCAAGTTGATAATCACATTTAAGGGGGACCTTGGGCATGCAGCCAATGCGCTGTCCCATCCTGATGATGGCCAACAGCAGGAACACTGGGGAGACAGATCTCATCCCACAGCTGGGATGCCGTGGTTTGAGTCCTGTGTCCCGTGAGGCGGCTGCAGGGTTAAGGGAGCGCTGCTCTCACCATCACATTGTTTATCGACTCGGGCTGAGTTCAGCGAGCTGCTCCTCAGTGCGACGTCGCCCGTTTGAGGAGAGCTTATCCCTGACCTTCTGCCGCCGAGACGGATGACAGGGACACAACGCTCTAACCTTGACATTCAGCCGCTAAATGGCTTTTTCCACACGCAGTCAGCAAACAGCAAGACGACGGCCAGGGCCGAGCCACTAATGAATCTGCACCTGGGAGCAGCCCAGCGACAGCCAGCGGCCCATGGCATGCTGGGAAGGAGTGGGGACGGCACCGTCTCTCTGGACAAGACACAGCTGAAGACATTTACACTTATTCATTTATGTGGCACTTTTCTCCAAGGTTACTTATAGTGTGAGGCTTGTACACTTTTACACTGATTTACTTATGCAGCCAGATAATTTACTGCATCAATTTAATGACCTTGATCAAGGAGTTGGGATTCAAACCTAAATCCTTCGGGTGGAAGGCACAGATCTAACAACAGCAGGGACCACTGATTGCTTCTCCTGACTGTGTGCATCTAATAAGTGAGTCTAGAACCAGCAGGTAACACTGCTGCCAGGGTGGACTGAAGTGATGCATGCTGGGAAACAAGATCCTGTTGGTCACTGACCCCTGGTGGTTGAACTTTATTGTATTCTGGCTGGTGTTTTGCTGTGTAGAGGGCTGAGCCCTGGAGGAAAAAAGCCCAGGGGTGCGTTAAACCATCGGTCCCACTCCCATGTGGCGCCGCACGCACTGTGCAGTCACTGCTGTCAGAGCACTTAACTCCCTGTCCTCTGGTCCTAATGAGAGAAGACAGCGAGGGGTGAGAGCGGCGCTCGGCCCCCCGCTTGTTTACAGCACGGTAACAAGGCGCCGGTCAACTTGCTAAAGTTTACTGGTGGCCCAAGAGACACCAGCGGCTGCAATGAGAGGCCCTGAGGGAGGCCAACTGAGCGTCCCACGGCAGCCCCCTCAGACAGGACGTCGGCTCCTACCGCCGTTCAGCAGTTGGGTTGCACATTTTCAGAGACAGTTCCAGTTTTATTCATATATTTTCAGTAGCCTTTTCTTCACTTAACTTTTTTCGAATACTTCTGTCTATAGCACAATCATGTCTTCGAACCCATAGATGGAATAGGAATATGGCTTCACCTCGGTTCGACTCACTTCCACAGTGATCACAGTTCAAGTCTGGTATTTCAGAGAGTCAGCGACCAATAACAAGACTGGGAAGGCTGCACATGTTAACAGGATAAATCAGTCCACATTATCCATTAAATAGGTCTGTGGACATTTTTATTTTCTGTTATTTTAAACTGGCTTTAATTTTCACATATCTCACAATAAACTAGAATGTTAAAATAAAAGAACATACATAGTATTTAGTACTTACTATATCTACTGTATATCTGAGGCTTATTCAGAGCCTGTCAACAGGGAGAAGTAGGGGGATGTTTGTGTTATTAACCTTTTTTGATTAAGACTTGGCAATAAATGTGACTTTAGCTTTACGAATGAAACAAGGTACAAATATACTTCCAGTTCAGAGTGTGTCTGCAAGTTGAGGAGCCAGCGTGTGTGTGTGTGCATGTGTGCGTGCACGCCTGGCTCATTCAGAAGACCAACTTGAAGATGTGAGCAACAATCAGAATGTGCCACGAAGCAAAAATCTCAGTTACTTCTCTTGGACTGTAGTCATGAAATACTGATTTAGGCCTTTATAGTCTGCTATATTAATGCTCACTACATTATGATTATTATTGTTAAATATCATAGTATCAGCGCAGCAGGTGGTGCAGTGGCTGGGGCTGCCACTTTTGAACTTATAGTTCTCAAATCCCACCTTCTACTGCAGTCGTGCTATACCTAAGCTAAACCAGTAAAAAATACCTAAGTGTATAGATGGGTAAATCAAGGTAAGTAATATAATGCTGTACATGGCACTGGAAAAAAAAAAAAAAAAAAACTGTAAATATGGTTTATTGCTGTAGCCGACATTTTTGGAGTAAATAGTAATGTGGCAGAATCATTGTGCATTGCAGTGAATAGTGGGGTTTACCATATCACATCCAGCTGAGGACAGCGGTTAAAACACACAACATGTCAATCAATTTGCTCCTTTATATATCCCATAAATAGCCAATTCCACTGATGACTGTTTGCTGGTAGTGAAGCCATGTATGGCGGTCCTGCTGTAAATACCCACCATGCTTTGGGGTGAGTGGAGCACCACAACCTTCCCTGTGATGCCGGAATTGCCACGGTGCCGGGAGGGTTAAACAATCACTGTAATGTGGCTACGTTTATGATTCTCGCCGATCAGCGATTCTACGTGGCTCCATCCGCTTGTAGCTGTATCATCGCCGCCGCTTCCTGCAACTTTATAGGACAAAATTACGACTCGTACATTTATGGGCCTTTCTGTGCTTGATGACCCGTTTTTTATTCCTATACCCTTTTGAACCACACATTTCCTTAATTGCTCTGCAGCCCATATCCCAGGTAACTTGAGGGGGGTCTTCCTTACCACTGCACAGTGACTGGTCACTCCTCATGGAGGAAGAGGACAAAGATGCAGGGACAACAGCAATGAAGAGAATTATTAATAAATGAAAACATGAATGGAAGAAGCTTTGTGTTCATGGACCAGAAGTGACCAGATGTGACAAGACGGTGAGTCGTGACCCAAGGAGGAGCTTTAACAGATACACCTAAGCATCCAGTATAAGGGCGCAGAAGACACAGCCATGGATGAGGTGTGACAGATTACAAAGCTGCTGGTGGTTTGTAGTTGCTGTTGTTACCTTGATCCCCCCAGCCAACCCCCAGGAGGCACCGCTCAGTAGTTCTGATTGTAGATAACAGGAAGTGTGGTTTTAGCATAGTGGGGTCTGTCTCCCCTGCTGCCTGTCTCTATACAGGTGGTCTTATTGTCAGGCTACTGGACCTGAGAATGAAGGACAGCATGAAGAAGGACAGCAGTTAGGACAGTGTGATGTGCAAAACAGCTGTTGTATCTACATTATATTTACATTTATTCAAATCAAACACTTTTCTCAGATACAGATGCAGATGCACAATTCCCAAAAGTTCAGGCATTTAATCCAGTGCCACCCTTTTTACCAGAGTAAATTACACCACCTTAGTTTGACACTGAGATCAAGATGCATGTTAATGAAGGAGGTAGGAGATCCAGATTAAAGTGGTTCCAAAGGACCCTTAAAGTGATTCCTTAAGACCCTTGTTGAATGTTGACAGATTCAGCAGCTCTAAGGGACAGAGGAAACTCGTTTTAGCACACTGGAGACAAAACTAAGAACCGAAGCTTTTGATTTTTGACTCCTCGTGAGTGGAGGAGCAAAGCGATCTTGCAGGGTGTAGGGACTGATCAGGTCCTGTAGGTATGTAGGTGCACATCCATCTCACCATCCATGACCATAACCACAGTACTGAACTTGATAGGCAGAGCTACAGAAAACCAGTAGAGAGAGGCAAGAGGGAAAGACTTGTGTTAGACAGGATGGTCTGAGATGGTTATTCTGGTTTTTGCTTCTAAAATGATTCTTGGGATGTTCTAGGCATGACTCTTAAAGGTCATGTCTAGAGTCAGTTCATAAAAAACCGGAACACAAACGCAGAGAAACAATATTTCTCATAACTGCTTTTACGCGGCATGTTCTGTGTTGACGTGCCCTTGGTACAGAGTGTCTATGTGTCCTGCAGCGCGTCTCCTGACAACGAGAGTATGTTGTTTACTCCCTGCATCCCCACATAGCACAGCCACGAGGGGTCAAAAGGAGGCCGACGTGGCTTCTCTGTGTTTTTCCTCATCCCTGCTATCTGCTGCAGTGTCTTTCTTTTTCAGATGGCTCAACCAGACACAAGGAACATGCCAAACACACGGAACATGCCCCATAGAGCTCCGTAGAACCCACCCAAAACAAACTCATCCCCTCACAGTGGACCCCTGCAGGCTGATGTAAGAGCAGGCAATGAGCAGGAGGCAAATGAGGTCCTCCCCTGAGGGCCAGACTGGTTCTCCTCCTGGTGCCATCATGGAGGCTGGGCTACGAGGAAGAGAAAAAATCCAGAAAGCTAGGAGGACCTGGACAATCAGTCAAGGTGATAGCAGGTAGGAAAAAGTGCAGCACATGGTGTGATGTTAGAGGCACTGTCTTTGAACTAAAAGAACTTGACAGACCAGGGCTTGAATCCACTTTTCTGCTGTGGGACTCCTGATCAAGGTGCCTACTCAGGAAAATGTATAAGTGAATAATTCAAAGTAGGTTAACACTGTAAATCACTTTGGACAAAAACGTGGGCTGAATAAAGGTAAATACAGTCATCATGGCTGGTTCAGTCATCCTTAACAGTGACCAAGGTTCCAGACTTCAACAGAAGGCAGAGCTCTGCAGGGATGCTGCCAAGGTAAAACTATGAGCCCTGTGGCACTGTGGCAGCAGCAGTGGGTTCTACTCCCTGAGACCCTTTGCCATGGGCTCGGCTCCTGTTAGCACCCTGTTTGCAACAGCTCACATGCTGCTCAGATGAGCGCCGCAAATCCAGCATGAAATTACATTTAAAACCTGCACTGCATCTTGCTGCTCTTTGCTGATTTTTTGCCAGATATGAGAGCTGAGAGTGTATGTGTGTGTGTGTGTGTGGGGGGGGGGGTAATGTGTTATTATGCACAAAGAGTTATAAGTGGAAATGTCTTCATACCTCTGGTACATAGATGTCAAGTAACACAAAGGATCAGGAATGGTATTGTAGAAACAGACTATATTGTCTGAAGAATCTGAGTAGGTCAGCACAAAGTGTGTGTGTGTGTTTGTGTGTGAATGTGCCAATGTGCATAGATTATACTCAGGTCAAAGGGTAAAAAGTGCAACAGAAAAAGAGAAATACAAGAGAGCAAGCAGGCCAGCAAAATTTTGACCACTATAAAGGTCTCTGTAAAGGCCTTGTTATGTACTCTAGTGTACTGTGGTGAAGGAGAGTACAGTGTTGATCTCTGGAGAACTGTGGTACAAATCTATTTAATCTGGAGTAATGTTGTGTAATATGAAATAGTATTGTGTACAGTAGTTTAGTGGATACCCTTGGGACTGGACCTATGGTGTGCAGTTTTGCAGAGTATGATAGAACTCACATCACATGATGGTAATTACCTGGTAAACCAAGGGAACATCACATAAACATATTCATATGAATGTATAAATTATTATTTATTATGTACAGTACTGTATTATTTATATACATGTTCATAGGAGGGGCTGTATCTGTATGATCACCATCATCAAGACCACCATCATCCAGCAATGTAGAGTAGAACCAGTAGTAGCTAATAACAAGGAATGTCAATGACATCCAACAGTGTCTGTCTCTGTGGCTAGTGCAGCAGCAGACAGGCTCTGCCTGCCATCTGAAAAGTAAAAATAACACTGGTGGATGTGTGCAAGTTTACCTGATTTACTATTCTTAAAGAAACAAATAGGGTGTCTCCACTTAACCAAAGTCACAAACATAGGAATATGGGCTATGAGAATGGAAAATCTTACCAACTAAAGCAGCTTATTCACTTACAAGGTATCCACTCAGCAAAACATTTGTCCCGTTAAAGTGCACTGGACATACAGTACACGATATCATGGAGACAATTTCCACAAAAACAAATTATCCACTTAAGTGGACTTGACTGTACTGTGACATTTTAGTCTTCTCTCCATGGTGACCAATTGGTCCCATATGTTCTGCTCCAGTGTAACCCTGCCCTCCATCTCAAACATAGTGGGTTCATTGCTCACAGCGCCCTGGAAGACAAGAGAGATGGCTGGAGGAGAGTGCAGCCCCACTAGCAGGATTAGCAAGAATAGAACTGTGATTATGCTAAACAACCCCCACCAAGGTGTCTGTCAGTCATAGGGAGCATTGCACTCACTCAGTCCACTGCAGGGGGTCCTGTTCTCACACTCTTCCCACAATGCACCTTACCTCTGTTGTGAAGGTTTCTGTTCCACGTGGCACATCAGGGACATGCTCTGGAGGCTTCTTCTCCTTTGCTGGCACCTATACACAGTGACAGTCCCTTTGTGACAACGGAACCCAGTTAAAGGTGGAGCCAAAAAAACATTTTTCAGGAAGAGGGTGGCGTTCTCGCAGGTGAATGCACTGGTGGGAGGAGGGGGTCACAGGTTTTCATGCGTTTGAGTGTGTGTGTATTTGTTCTGGACTATGGTGCTCTTTTGCTCAGGGTATCCTCCAGTAAAGGATCACTGAGGCCAGCACTGAGGTTCAGCATTTCTCTGCTTCCGGTTGGTGATGCGATTGTGACTCCACACCAGTTAGAAGTTTGCTTGACGTGCCCAAGGACCACAAGTGGCAAACAACGTACCTGCCAGATGTGATCCTGTTCTCCATGCACCACACAGAGGTCAGGGTTTTTGGCCTCAAACCCTGGTCATGTGAGCAGAGGCTGAATCTGCAGGGGGCTTCATTATGCTGCGGATCACAGAATAACCACAGTTTCAGATCATATGATGAACCAGTAGGTCATCTGCCTTTAAGTCCCAGCATCTAGTTCTCAACACAACTGAAGGTTGAACCCGACACAGCAACAGGACTGCGGATCAAACAGTAGAAAATCACATGATCACTGTGACCTCATAGAGTCATATGGCCACAATGATCGTATACATAACAAAGCCACGGTGACGTCAGGTCCCACATCCAAAGTGACCTCAGGTGCTGATGCTATAAAGAGATCTACTACTACGCAAGTCTCTACACAAGAGGGTTTCTGAAAGAACAGTTTATAAGGTGCAGTGGCACAACTGAAAAACCCACCAAAATAATCAGGAAACATTCATGGTTTGACCCCCCTGAATTTCAGTGCCGAGGTGTAGCTCTATGCAAATCGATGTGACATTAAAGGTTAAACGGGAGGCCGCAGCACTACAAAAGGGCCTAGGTTCGTGCCACCGTGTAGGTCGAGGACAATGCCACGATTTCCCTATCATGGTAAAAGCTCACTGCTGTCTCATCAGCCAGGCTCCTCTCCTACTAAATTAGCCATTGCTCCTAGCAGCAACCCCAGGTCTTAGGCCAAGGCCAAGTTTGCTGCCCACTAATAAGGCGGGGAGAGCTTAAATACCCACAGGTTGACAATCAAAACGTGTATTCATGAGAAAAATGCATCCCAGCTGACCCCACCCCCTCTCCAGAGAGAGGGATGGAACCAGTGGCCCAGGAGAATCAGCTCGCTGAAGTGGCAGCAAACCTCAATCAAATTACAGTACACTGACACCACATGAACATGTCATCCTTGGATTTACTCATTTGCATAAAAGAATTACCCCTCGGACAGAGGGTTCAATGTCACCAAGGCGGCGCGGTGCCGATGGCGGCGTCCGCTTTACACACACTTGGCCGACTATAAATTAACAACGAGCTGCTCCTAGCCAAGATGCTTCAGAGCACTTAGATACCAAGAGAATTTATTTCAGCAGATAACACAGATGCAAATCTGCTGGCTGGCATGGCAACCATCTTAATACGAGTGTAACGCAGCACGGGGATGAAGATGGGGGGCGGGACCCTGACACGCACGCGGACGCACTCACACACACACGCGCGCGTGCATGTGGTGACTCCTTGAAAGGACCTGCCTTGTCCTTCATGTTTCACTGTCACATGCCACTGCCTGGGCCTGGGCCAGAGATGTGTTAATGAGACACTCAGAGATTGAGTGTGTTACACACAGTACGTCGCAGGTAGACAGTGTGTTACACTGAATTACAGCCAATGTGTTACATTTGCAAACAATGGGTTACAGGCTGTGTGTCAGACAGTTCACCTCTCCCACATGGAGACATGGAGGCCGGGAGGACGGTAGGTCGGCCCCTTGAGTGCCAGAATTACAGATCAATGGTAAAGATGACACCGCGGGAGAGAGTGAGAGAGTGAAAGTGTGGGAGAGGGAGAGGAAGGAGGGGCACTGTCCTCATGCCATCCCGGGGCAGTGGGGGGCCACAGATGGGAGGACATTCATGTTATCAGCTGTTATTGTGATTCATGGGAGCTTCATCAATGTCAATAGTCAATCAATAGTGTGTCCCATGGGGATCCTCTAACCCCCCCACTACACCCTTGTCTCGGTGTGTCTCGGTCAATATGGACACAGAGAGGTGAGACACAGTAACAACAGAGTGAGGAATATCAACGGAGAACATGGAGATGCAAAGGTAGCTGATGGGATACGGGGTGTGAATATCTTCCTGAGTGTGTATGTCAAAGGTGTGGTCTGAACAAAATCTTCCTTCGTGGTTCCTGGACCAATACCAGCCTGACAGCCGTCTCCTGTCCTGTGCCCACCATGACACCTCCGACACGCACTGAGACCTGGAGCTCTGCAGTGTGTTCCACCCTCCCCCATGAACACCCGCATTGCCCCCAGCAGTCCCATTTCTGCCCCTCCCCTCTGAACCTCTGTCTTTGTCTCCCTAGACCTCAACCCCACCCCCTGTGCCTTGGGGCACTGCATTCCTGTTGCGGTGGCGCCTCTTCTGACAGCACTTGATAACATAGCAGTGGAGCACCGTGTGTGTGTGTGTGTGAGAGAGTGGGGGTTATATACTGTATATACCTGCAAACCCAGGCTTCTCCCTATGCACTTCCCTCCCAAAATGGTCCACCATGTTCCCATGATGCTTTTCTTTTTTCCCCACTGTTAGTCTTCCCGAACACCAGCTTCCAACTGCAGGATGAAACTCCTCCTCTTATCCCCCCAATATGAATATGGATTCATGGTGTGATTCTTTACTGTCTTGTTCCTACCTTTCACCAAGTTTCTCCATCTCTACATGAATACAACCTGAAAGGTAGCAACAACCATGATGTTACCTTGGACTCATCTGGATACACCTGGACTCACCTAGACTCAGTGAGTAGCTCTGACCACAGGGTCAATAAAGCGATTCTACAGAGATGCCCTTTTTTAATTGTCCTGACACAGTGAAACAGTCCTAGTAAAGAAGAACACATACACACACAGACACGCACATGCTCACACATACACTGTGGGGCTCTCCGGCTTTGGTTTGTTTACTATCATCTGTATCCTTTAATTATATCTGTTTGAGACAAAATCTCGATCAATCAGAGAAATACGAAAATATGGAAATATCGGGTTTCCTCTGCTCACCGCATTGTTCCTGCCCAGGAGTTCGTCTTCACTGAGCTACTGGTGGAAGTGGCCTCTGGATGGCGTTGTGCAAGCTAAAGGTGGGGTAGTGGGGTGACTTGGGCAGGTACCAGTCATGCACTTACCTGCACAGGTACAAAAACATATAATTGAGAGCGGTATTTGACAGCACGGAAGAACAGCGCAAAACATCAATGATTCAAATCAAAGAAAATCAAAGATCGATCGATTGGTAAAAAGTGGTTACGATCAATTAATATGTATGATATGCAGAAAAACAGAGCGATCAATAGATGATGTAGATGTAGCCAGTGAGATGTTACTGGTGAATTGACAGTAACAGCAGCGAGACCTGTCGAGTGTGCGGAAGGCTCCACCCCCCCCACTGTCGCCATGGCGCTAGGGATTGGCACCGTGTGTGTCCATGCCAGTGCCGCTGTGGCCCCCGCAGCCACAGACTTGATCTTTGCAAAGGCTAACATCTGTCGGCTGTCATTTCGTGAAGATTGATGATGGGTGGGGGGGGCACTGCCAGGGGCCAGAAACTGGGTGAGAGAGGGCCCCAGAGGAGGGGGGGGGTGAGTGAGGAGAGAGGGGTGGGGGTGGCGCAGAAGGCCTGAGACATGCGTGAGAGAGAGAGAGAAACAGTAGTGTAGGACAGAGTGATGACAGTACAGTACAGCTGCCGAACAGCCAGTTTGTTCAGGAGACACCCGGAAAAGACTGGTGTCCACTGTAGAGGACATCCCAGCAGAACAGCAACAGCAGGAATAGATATCAATGTGGATAGTAGGCAACAATCTCTTACGTGTGTGTCTGCCAGGACATGGGGGTATTAAACAAGCAGAGAGGAAACACTAATGTTCTGCTGAATGTTGAGTAAACACACCACAATTCGCAGGATCTTGCACGTGGTGAATAATTCAGGGACCCTCCATAGGAGAGGAGGAACCCAAGTGGACAGTGACCCCATAGAAGAGCTCATCTCTCCACCTCCCCCATCAGGAGAGCGCCATCACTGAGGAAACTGTCTTGGTATGCCAGCACCTCATGCCACCGATTCTTAATGACACAAAAGTTTTTAATCTCATTTATCCTTAAAGCCACATTTTCTAAACCAACTGAATATTTCTGAAAACTGCACTGTATTGGAGTGAACAGAACCCATGTTTATATTTGACTGCATATTTGACTTCAAAATGTTATACCTAACATTATAAATGTGTTTTATTATGGAACCTGGCAAACAAAAAAATGCAGACAGGTCATTAATATTTCATTTATTGCATCTTTGTGATGAAAGACAAAAACGAAAAACTGATAAACAGACTTCTGGTCTCAGCTGTATTTATAGGCTGAGGGGCTGTTGTACAGAACACAGTCAGGGATGCTATTCAAGGCTATGTAACATACATATTTATCATCGGGTTAAAATGTAGTTATGATAAATTATGACTGATTAAGTAATAACCGGTGGACACACGATGTCCAACCACCATTATAATTGCATCAAAGGTAACACCTGTGTTGCTCTTATGACGTTATAATACATTATAACATTGATACCATCACTTTTCTGCATGAATATCCAAATACATAAGAGCTGCTTTCTGTGTTAAGCATGTTACACACCCCACCCCCACTGTGTTCATGTCTGTCTGTCCAGGGGGGTCTCCCTCCACCTCATCCTGTCCCGCCCCCAGCAACCTGGAGAACGACGTGGAGCACAAAGGAGGTTTTATGTAAATCTGCTCCATAAGTTCAAGCCGGAGTAAAGGCGGCATCTTTATGTAAAGCAGGTCACCCTGGCTCCACCCTCACAGTGTTAGAGACAGCAAGTGGCAGTTTTCACTGTCAAGCGGACAGGATACTGGGGGTGGGACGTGGGGGAGGCGGAGCATGGAGTGCCCTATTTTGACACACCTGAGATGTAGATGTGTAGCTCAGTCTATGGCGCAGCAATGCAGCTGTTGGTTGTATGGGGCATGGGTGCATTTCATTTTTCATGCATCTTGATAATGTGCATATGTACTCTTTCTTTCTCTCTTACACACACACATGCACGCACACGCACGCACACACACACACACACACACACACACACACACACAAACATACACACACACACACATTCCACCTGTACTCTGGGGGTTCTGACCATAGCCGGCTGCCCCCTCCCTTGGCAATAGCGAACGCTGGTAATTTCATCGTCTCATTTGCCTGTGAGATATGGTGTGGTCCTTCCCGGTCACCTGTGCTCGCCTTGACCCAGATTCACACGGCAGGAGCCGTACCTCTGCCAACCGCACTGTAAAATATGACTCGCCATCAGGCGATACGAATAATGAAAAGCTGGGCCACGACAGATTGGACATAGATGAGATCGGTGCTGCGGCTGTATCCCCGCACCATGCACCAGCTTTGCATGTGAAATGGGATGCATCCGGGTGGCCTCCGTTAAAGGGACACAGCACCGTGTGGGATCACAGGACCAGAGGCATCCACACTGCGTGTTAACCGTGGTAACAGTTCGGTAGCTCCAAGCAAATGAGTAAACAAACAGGGAGACAAGCAAACATCAAAAACCTGTGAACAGGCCTGGGATGGAGGAGCATGGCGCAGTGGCTTTCTTCACCATCATGCCCTGCAAGGACTGGTGTCGGCAGAGACAATTGCTTAGTGGTTATGGCCAGCTGCCAGCAGTTGTGAGAGGAACCCAACACTCCCTGTGTCCCCTGTGGCAGCTGAGCAGTGAGATGGTTAAGGTGCCATTGGGGAATTGTGGGTTGCTGCATTTCTCAGAAAAACAAAGTTAAGACAGAACATCCGGAACCCATGTGGAGGAGGGCATAAGAATGTGGGAGGATTCCTTAACCGAACTCCCTGTTGTGTGATTGTGTGCCACACATTCACACACCAAACCATGACGTCGTACAGCTGGAGGTCTCACACTTACATACTGTGACCAGGAGCCCAACTCCTGGTTCCCTTCCTTTGGCTGGGGTTAACTAATCGGTGGATCGCTAACATCTGGCAGGCTAATGGCTGGATCGTGAACTGGGTCTAGCGGCCAAGCTAATGGTTGGCCAGCTAATAACTGGATTGCTGATGGTGGCTTTGCTGAGGTTTCTGCTCCAGGCTGGCTTCTTCTCATGACCATTAGCTCTCCATCCTGTAGTCGCACTGTGCCCAGGTGCAGCCAGGTGCAGTCACTCCCGCCTGTTTCCTCATGTCCAAACAGTAAACTAATACAGGGTCACGGGGAGAACCACCCCTCAGCGAACAGTACAAATGCTCCACACCGGTACTATTCAGGAGCAGTTGTGCATTATTTTATTCACTAGGTGAGCACTCATTTGGCAAGAGCAACCAGCAGACAGTTATAGACAGGTACACTCACATGCAGACAGACATACTCAGATGTAGTCACGTACATTCAGGAGCAGTCAGGTACACTCATGTGTAGACAAGTGCAGGCAGGTACAGACAGGTACACTCAGGTACAGACAGGTACACTCAAGTGTAGACAAGTACAGACCGGTACTCAGGTGAAGACAGGTATAATTAAGAGCAGACAGGTACAGACAGGTACAAAGATCCTGTAGCCAGCTGGCCACCTGTTTAGCTACGGTAACCATATGGCTCAAGCTCTTCTTGGTCCAACAGCAGCACCTGGCTTCCTATTCTGCTGTGTGAGATGAGCACCTTGCAGTGTGTCGTTCAGTGTTTTCTGCGCAGCCTCACACGCTGGGTGCCACTCCACAGTGGTGTTTTACCCCCACGTCTGTCCCCTGACGCGGTAACCCAGAGTAACACATCGACATCATTACGAGTCGATGTTCTCCCAAAACGAGCGACAATTTGCTCCTCTTTTTTTTTTTTTTGCCCTGGATATGGTGCTGTCCTCGTGCGTCACGGCGAGGCGTCGATGGGTCAGGCCGCCGCCACATTCACAATAACAGCGTGTCGGTGTCAGCTCGACCTTCCGCTGGCGTGCCTCCTATTCGTGCTTTAAAAGTGGACATTTTGCCCCCGAAAAACACATAACCTTAATGAATATGCAAGTTATCAAATTCATTATCCCAGCTTTTTTCTATTGAAAATGATCATTTGTTAATTGGACCCTTTTAAACCCATTACTGTTCTAATTGGCTGATTTGCAGCCATCCAGGACGGAGAAAGTGTTATAAGCTATTAAAGCTGAGCTCCGCCGAGGTCCACAAAGTGCATAATCAATTAATCAATTATCATCGGATACAGAAGCAATTCTTGATGGTCCATCTCCCTGGTGCTGAAAGGGGCGGGAGCTAGTGGTTGGGCCTGTGCTGCCATTGGACTCGCAGAAAACAAATCACTCTGACTGGACACACGGAACACGGCGTGCTCTGATTGGACACAGAAAACAGATCGCGCTCTGATTGGCCGCGAAGAACAGCGTGCCCTCTGATTGGACACACCAAACAGAGTGTGGTTCAATTGGACACCGCAAACAGCACGTCGAGCCACTCCCACTTTGGGCTCTTTTGTTCATCTGATTATTCCAGAGTCCAAGACCTTCATTGCCCTGGATGATGAAAACACATTAAACAAAGCGAAACATTCAGATATTGGATATTGTGAGCGTGTTGATGGAATGAAGCGCAGGAGTAGGTATTAGCAATGGCGCCGCGCAGCATCGCTACGCCACGTTCGCCTGCTAACACAAAGCGTAACGTCCTTACTTAGCTCATAATCTCCGACACGGAGCGAAAAGTTCATCGCCTACCTGTGTCCAAACAGGGAAGCAGGCCTGAAATTTTACCCAAGATGTTGAATATAATGGAAAAGAAAACAATGTGCTAATGAGCAGCTTTGCATAGGATCTGGCAAGTATTAAAATCAGGACCAGAGCAAAGATGTATTTTGAATAGATTGAAGTCAGTCTCCATGCTGGGGGCAAACACTGGAGTAAAAACAGTCAAAATGTTTGTGCAGATGAAGGAGGGCCTGACTGTTCAGAGTGGTAACACACACACACAGATACTGTCCTGCCTTCGCCCAGCTCTCTCTCTGGTCTGTCGTTTGGAGTCATGGACTAAATTAATCTCTTGTTTCAGGCCACATGAGATCAAACACACGTGTCATATCAAGGCTTCTTAAACCAGTTTTAGACAAGATATCAGCCTCTAGGACTTGTTTCTCTGAGATTTAGATAAGGTGTGGATCAATTTTTTCTACCTTTGTTCTTTCTACTTATTTACAACAACAAAACGCACCACCACCTCTGGAATCAACACACTCTGTTCTGTCCGCTTTCTGTATGCCGAACATACTTTGTCCATAAATGCGTGTCTCCTTTGGTCATTTTTATTGTTATGTACACAGCTCCGTGTGTCTGTGTGCACAAGAATCCAAAACACCCCGATTTCATACTTCAAAGCACACAGAGGGCCTATTGATTCAGCATGTTCCTACAGGAGCTAAGGTCAAAGGTTACTTCCTCCCTCCTTGTACTGGCTATTGCTTGGCCTTCGGGCCATTCAGCGCCTGGGCTTTGAACTGGCCGATGGAGGGGACCTAATACCACCTTTGTTTCAGGGTGGGTCCTGCTGGAAACACAAGAGAGAAACACGGTAAATAACTGCGGCAATGGGAGTGGCTAAGGACCTGCTAGTAATTAAAGAGCTTTTGTTAAAAGGAGCTGCTTTGGATGTTCAGAGGCACCGAAGCCTCCTGCTGTTTTGCTGAAGAGTCGTGTGAAGCGTGAACACATGGTGGAGAGGGGATCCGGTGGCTATTTTGATGCTGTGGGCATTTCCACCTACTGTGTCAAAACATCACATTGCAGTAATTTTGTGCACAGATGGAAAAGGAGAGCCAAGAAAGTGGGGTTGGGGTGGGGGGAATCACAAAGGAGTTCAGTTGCAATAAGCAGCAGAACGGGGCCTGTGGTGGTAGCTGCAGCAGCCCCCACTCAGGCACTGAAAATTAAGGTGATCCTGGATATGAGGGGTCCCCTTCGCAACCAGAGCGCAGGAGCCGATTCCATGTGTGGGAGCACTGGCGCCGCAGTGGGCCTCCCCATCATGGTCATGCATGTTCTCCTTTTTGCTAAACATATTTCATTCCCCTGAAAGGAGACATTGGGCTGCAAGAGCAGAAACTCACTGAATGCCGCCCACACACGTGAAAAGATCTTACTGTAAGTTTAAAAGTGTGATTGACCTGGTGCTCTCTGGTTGGCCCTTTGCTAGGACTGGCAGAATTGAGATATTTTACAGATTATTTATCTTACACTTTTCTCCAAGGTCACTTACACTGTCTTACTAAAATGTGTCCACTTATACAGAGTAATTTTTACTGTCTTACTTCTTACTGAAGGGGGGGATTTAAAGCTAGATCTTTTGGGTGGAAAGCAGTAACTGCAACCACTAC
Organism: Heterotis niloticus; assembly: GCA_018136845.1. Taxonomy (NCBI): domain Eukaryota; kingdom Metazoa; phylum Chordata; class Actinopteri; order Osteoglossiformes; family Osteoglossidae; genus Heterotis; species Heterotis niloticus. Next base: position 11,758,810 of record CM030889.1, read on the forward strand.
ACCACCTACTGATCCTATCCTTGGCTTCTCTTCTCCACATCCTGCATCAGGAAGGATGGCAAGCAGAGGCACTGCTCATCGCCAAGGTAATGACTGACAGCAGCACTGAGTGGGTGAAGCCTGAGGACTCCCTGTCCTTTGTGCTCGACTAGAGACTAACAGACATACGTGCGTGCACGCACACACACACACACACACACACACACACACACACACACACACACACACACACACACACCATGCCAAACCACTGCTTAAAGGTGGATCTGTCGATTCAACAGGATATGGAGATGTGACTGTAATCTGTCCCCTTGGGGAGTTCGGGCTGTGGGGGCAATCGAGTAAAGACAATGATGGGGCAGTAGGACACCAGGCAGTAAGACAGACACACCCACACACACACACACACACACACACACACACACACACACACACATTCATTTGTCCTGGATTTACAGCCTAAAGTATAAAATCACGCTGCTGTCTGTAAAAGGAAAAATATGAGAGACATTAAATAAAAAGTTGTACAAAACTGTACATTAGGAATATGAAATGCACCAGAATATTGTTACTTCAGTTCCAGTGATTGTCTCTCTGTACTAACTGCTAATTTGATTAAAAGCATAATTTCCTGCTGCTATTTTTAAATCGAGTTTCATGTTTCCTTTTTACAGACATCTGCTCTTAAGACCACCTCATGGCTGTAGCTCTAATGCTACTAAACAGGAAACAACCGGAATATGTGCTCTTCAAAAAAAGAAAATGAAAAATAATGCTATTTAATTTGCTGCTTTGGACCTTCAGGCAGATCTAATGCAGGTTCCCTGCCAACTATCTGGATGAATTCCTCAGTGGCTACAGGCCCACCTGCTGGTCAGGTGATCATAATGGAGATACGAAGTATGTGTGACCATGGAGATACCTGGTGCTCATGTGACAGGTGGGAGTCCCCCTGGCCTCCGCATATGAGGCAGTCAGGTAGGCTCCACAGACCCATCAAATTCTTTTATTGACAAATCCTTAGGAGAGGACGTTTACAGAGGACTATGTCTTGTCCTGAAAAACTGGGGGGAGGGTGCAGGGGCAGGGCTTACATCTACATGCCTGTTCAGGTCTGCGCGTGTAGGATTCCAGTGGAAACAACAGCCTCTGCTGGCTTTTGCCCCCCATGACTACAGACAGCAAAGTGAAATCTATATTTAATGCAGAGCACAGCTAAAAGTTTTCCAAGTCAGGGTCAGCACTGCCAGAGTGTTTCTAACCCCCCCCCGCATCTTTCTTCCCATTTCAGCGCTTTTATTCTGCCCTCTCAGGCTCACTTCTCCTCCATCTGTTCCCAGTGTGGAGACACTGCTCCCACCCTGGACCTCTTCTCTTTGGAAGTGTTTGAACTTCCCCGCTCTGTAAAACGTGTGTGAGTGCCAAAGTGAATGTCTCCTCTGTGTGTCTCATGGGAGGCAGTGATGCTGCAGCCCAAACAAAAGGCCGCCGCCACAACACACCTCACACTGCTTTCCAGAGCCACGTACAGTGATATCCTGCTCATCGCTCCCCATTTACTGCTGTTTTGTCATAGTGCTCATGTTATAACATTGTAGCATGCATGCATATATTCTGCTCAGTATTACACACCTCTCTTGTTATCCATTCTGTTCCTCATTCTCTTTGAATCTCTCCTGTCCTCATACTGTGCGCACTGGACTCCCTGACAGGGGCAGGGCATTGTCTACACTTTTTTTCATGCATCACCCTTGGTTCCACAGATCTGGCACCTCTGCCACCCACAGCAGGAGATATCCATTCTTGGCTTGTGCTCTTTCCACTGTTGCTGCACACAACTTACAGGTGTGCACTCTTACCCATTTCCCTTTCCAACACCTTTATTTTGCTCACTTTCCATGTGTGCCACACATTTTCTTGTGAAATTCACAATTTGGGTATCTGTGCATTTGTGTGTTTGTTTTGCTGGGTTGGGACAATGCTCACAGGGACTGGGACAAGTTGGCAGGAGAAGCTCTCCACTGAAACCCACTTATTGCAGTTGTTGTAATAAACAGACACAGAGGATGCTGACTAGCAGAAGAAGCAGAGAACTTCCATTATAATCTCTTTCCTTTATATTTTTACTGTCTTTTCTGCATTTCAGATACCTTCCTCTATATTTTCAATGTACAATATCATTAAAAAAAAAATAATACTGTACTTGTATTTTAACCTGCGCAATAATGTTATAATGACCCCATTTAGTGCTTTTTGTAATATTGCACTGCTTCCTAAGAATGTATCCTGAGCACCAAACATGGTATTACTGTACAATGATTTATCCATTCGTACAGTGGGGAAATTTTTACTACATCAGTTCAGGGTAAGTACCTTGCTCAAGGGTACTACAGCAGGAGGGGGATTCAAATCCAGGTCCTTTGAGTGCAAGCCAGCAGCTCTAACTACTATGCCACCAGCTGTCCCAGTAATTATACCGGTTTTATTAATTATTTTGGTTTTTATTGTTTTTTTCTTCTCTTTCTTGCCACTTTGGTGTGCCCCTCCCCACCACTTCTTAAGAACCGTAAAGGCGTCACGGTCCCAGTGAGCTGCTAACGGTGTGGTACCAGCAGATGTTGTGTTTTACACCCCTGCCCCCCCCCCGCCAACCCGGTGGCTGTGTCCCACCCCCCCATGTGTACTGTTCTAGATCCCTATTGGCTGACTGCACAGGGCACAGCCTCTGCCATCAGTGGACAACACTGCCACTGTTGGGCCGTGACCCTCATCACACGTTGGAACGCGGCTCAAGGTTTCCGGCACCATGTGGCCTACAGTCGCTACCGTCAACGCCAATGAGACCGTGGATCATCAGCATCACCATGGTGACGCACGATGACAAGTCATTGTCTGACACGGCTGCTCTATTTCCAGATGCTTTGATTCATATACACACTCGCACCCTCTCATGCACTCTCACACACAAACAATATTGTGCTGACTTGCTATTCATCTTATTTCCCTCTCCCGTCTTATGAAGCTGCATATGCATTAAAAGGGATTCTGTTGTCCCTAGACACCAATTTGCATAAAACGTAAGCCATCATTGGTTCAGAAGGAGCAAATTACCTCGCTGGCAAGATCACACTTTTCCCTCCATTTCATTTATTATTATGATTATTTTTTACAAACCACGAACTGGGAGTTGTTAACAGCATTTAGCCAGATATGCAAAATATCCCTTTCCTCAAAGGGGCTGACCAGTGAGGGGGGCTGAGGTGAGCGCACTGACTGCAGGTCGATTACACAGCAGTCATCTTTTTCGGAGCCTCGTCCCGGCAGCGGTCCATTAATGATGTACAGGAATCATGTAAAAATGGAATCTCTGAACCTGGTGACACGACCCCCCAGAAACCCCCCGGGGAGACACATCCACTGATAGCACAATCCAAGCCCCTGCCACGCCCAGCCCCACCCCACACACAGCCCCCCTTGCCTTTCCCACAGAGGACGACTGTGAGACCCTGTGGACCCTCACAGCTTTTACAGGCCGCACACGCGGGAGGGGGGATGTCAGTCTCGTAGTTGTGTTTGTAGCATCACTCAGCCGCAGCGAGGTCTCCATGCAGTGGGGTGGGGGGCTGCTATTCATCACGTGCAAAAAAAAAAAAAAAAAAAAAAGAGCGGCGAGAGACAGTAACATCACAGCCCACATTCATGTTGTCACTTTAATGAAGCTGTTGATAGACTGCAAATAAAAAATACATCATTTTCCATGATGAAAAGCCCAACAGAACATTATTTAGAATTAATGTAAAACGCAAAGTCAGATTACCGCTCCATTGTACTTGGACTGTTATTCTTCTCTCTGTCGTCTGCGTGAACAATGCACCGTCCTCTGCGGCCACCAATAAGATTAAAGTGCTCTGACAATAGATACAGTTGTAATTCATTTTTAGTCTGACGTGAGGATGAAATAAAAAGAGGCCCGGCAGCGTGAAGCAGGAGCGCGCAGCAGCTACACCAACACCTGGAGCCAGTGGCACTAGGCACTATGGGTGATGGGTGAGGTCTGAATGAGACTGGAGCAAATGCCTTGAATGGGCGAAGTTGGACACCGTGGTGTTGGTGGTGTCTCTCCGGGCTCCATCCAATTGCCCATGTGTCCAAGGTGGTCAAACATGGCAAAGAACCTAACGGCAGCAGATTCCACGAAACCCCTGCTGTTTGTCATGTTCTGTATGATTGAACCATGGGCATCTACAGACCTGAAATGGGTTCTAAACAGCACCAATACTGTGTGTATTCAATGCTTATTCAAACAAAATGAAAATTAACAAATTGTCTCGGACTGTCAGGCATACAGAACCCAAACAGCATCACTTGGAATGCATCAGAAACACAACAAAAACGGCAAAATCCCAAGACCCTAAGATGTTATAATAAAAATAGGACAAAATATGATATTATTTATAAGACCTCTGACAGGGTCTCAATTCAGGGTACGTACTGTGATCAAGGCAACTACAACAGGAGTGGAATTTGAACCCAAAACAGTTAACCAGAAGGTGCTGGATCTAACCACTATGCCCCCTGCTTGCCCTCACAGATATAGCAGAACACATTAAGAGGCCAAAGGTCACCAACTGCAGGCCAGAACTTTTTGAAACTTTCCTCAGAAGTGCAGAAGACGGAAGCAAAAGGTGCAGCAAAGTTTACAATCATTAATAATGGTGCGGTTGGAGAATGTCCTGAGGACAATGGCACTGCAAAAGTGACAAATTCCCCCTTATTCTCTCTTGCAAACTCCTCTTCCTATTCATTACATTCACATCTTCATTTCTTATTTTATTATATTTCCCATTTTTCTGCCTGTAATGTGATTTCTAATCTGCTCTCTAATTGTGAGTATTATTAGAAAGGCTTCATACGCACACCCAACACGGCCCTGTCAGGCCGCTGGCCATTCTTCACGTGTGTAAAACATGCAGGATGAAGATCATCCCCTGTCTCACACACACACACACACACACACACACACACACACACACACACACACACACACACACACAGAGTTTCTATGACCTCGACCCTGTCAAATTGGAACGGGGGGCACATGGGTAAATGTGCACCAAACAGGGTGTGAAACATAACTTGCTGACAAAGTTCTGTGAGAACCTGCCGTGTTACAGCGAGTTTCCAGATTAAAGAAAGATGAAGGTGACAGCTGTGTAGCAGCTCAACTGTGAGCAGCTGGTCCTTGACACCATGGTCTCCAGTAATTGTGTACATGCATGGTCTTCAGTTGTGGTCTCAGGCTGCGGCCTTCAGTCTGGGCCACTGTTTGCATCCCCACCCCCCTCCACGGTCACTGTTCTTCTGCTGATGATCCGTACCTCTGCAAGTCATTTCCGGAAATGGTGATCAAAGCCAAATTAAAACTGACTTTTATGCAAAATGTAATCTGTAATATAAGCCCCCAGCGATATCTGCACTATTGATTTTTTCTCTCCCTTTCCATTTTTCATACAAAACGTGCGGTGTAAAGTCGCACTTCTCCGCACTTGTGCAGCGAGTCCTGTATGGGCCGTGTTATTCACACGGACATGAGTGTTACCGGGTCTCTCTCTGTCTGAGAGACACGTGTGGTGGTGCGGCCACCTTAGGATTTGACCCTAAAACCATGTGGTCAGCCGACCGTGATGCAAAGCTGCAATAGATCAGTGGGACGTGCTCATTTTTCTCAAGTTACCGCTTGACTCGCAATGAAACAACAGGGGTGACAAGTGAAGGCTAAATCGGTCCTTATTGTGCTTTTACCCGAAATACAAACCAACAAACAAACAAACAAATCAAACCAGACACATAATATTTGAGAACATAATTATGTTTTGCAGAATAAGGATAGTATTTAAACAACCATATAATTTCCTAAACAGCATGAGTGTTGGATGTGTGTGGCACTGGGAAAGGTGGGGGGGGGGAGTAGTTCGCCTTTGTCCTGCCCCGAGTCCCATTCCGGTATTAACATGCTAACTGGACGACGCCTAGGTGAGGCAGCATCACCTGGTTAACGTGCATAACCTCCGCATCACAAGACAGAGCATCTGCGCTGGCACTGCTCCTTTACCCTGTTTTTACACCACTAATAAAGGGGATCATCGCTGCCAGCATAATGTTCGCTGGACAGTGGGGTCATTGCTCGACAAGTGCACCATCGCTGTGGGACCAGCACAGGCCAGTGGAAACAGTGGTGAACATCACTGTGCAGCAGGTTCATTCCTGGAGGACCATCTCTGCGTGGGACCGCCAGTGGACAGGGGGAGAGTCACCAGGCTTTGCAGGAGGACCGTTGCCAGGCAGCAGGCTCTTTGGGCGGGGCCTTTTCCCCTTGCCAGATTGTCGCCAGGAAGTTTTTCTGGACGGAGAATAAATCCCCTTTTCCACGATGTGAGCCGAAAGCTGCGATTGGTCCTTAGCCAGCGCACGGGAGCCGCGGCAACAGCACACAGGATGCGGCTGTAAAGTGATTTGCTGGGGTTTATCCGGGTCCGAGGCGCTTGCGATCACCATACATGTGCAGCCGTGTTAAGTTAAGGAGTCCTTTATTGCACTCCGTCCTCGTTTCCTGTACGTAAGCCCTCCTTTGCATCTCCGCTCAGCCGTCTTACAGCACTTTGACAGATCCCTGCAACACGCTACACGCCACACAAATTTCTACTGAGGGAGCAAATCCAGTGTGTAGAAATCAGGTTCCCCTCAGACGTCTTTCTGTCCCCTAAAGCCGCCGCTTATTAGCACACTTTTAAAGCGCGGTAATCGGCCCACAACAAGCCGAGCTGCCTGCACCCCCCCCCCCTTCCTGGGGGACAAGAACAAGTGGGACAAGAACAAACTTCTGAGTGGGCTTTCAGTTCAGGAGGGTCGGCCCCCTGTGCGGTGTCAGCAGAATCGCGCTCTGGGGAACAGAGGGATGGCGCGGGGCCGAGTGGGCCTGTGGGCGAGCGAGGGGGTGAGCGAGAGATCATCCACAGCATCCGCTTGGCTCGGCTCTGAGTCGTGCCTCTCCGGACCTCGGCAGCATTCCTCCCCGCACCGCACCGTACTGTACCGCGCCGCACGCCGCGCCAGGCGCTCCGCAACACCAACATCTGCTGAGGGCTTCTGTGTTCAAAAGATTCAATTAAAAAATAATTACCAAAAGATTAGTGGTGGTGGAACACGGCCGCGCTGTTTGAACGGATGTTTCCTTTTCATCCGCTTTAATAATAGGCCGCTTTCTTAATTAGGACGGGGAACCGCCGCGCTCTTTCACCGCCGAACAAAAGTTTGTTTGATGTGTCCAAAATTAAATATATTTTTTTGATCTGACAAATTAATTTTTTTCTGTCTCCCTCTCTCTTTTTCCTGCAGGAGATAAAGACAATTTAATTTAGATATGAGTGCCTGGAACAAACCGGTCAGGGAGCTGCGGTCAGCACAGAGGGTGGAGCTCACGGGGCAGTCCAGCTGTGTGTGTTTCGCCATCGGATGCAAGAGGTCCGACACGTGGTCATCTCTGCCCCTCCCATCGGGGCTGTGAGTTCCTCACTCAACCGACACCTTAAACCCCCCCGCTTCGCCGCTCCAGCCAGCTGGGATACCTCTCTGAAGGAGGGCAATGACAGCACGACCCGACGGCCTTTCCGAGGAGCGCGAACCCAGTATTCGCCTCACCGACTCATAACCTTATTTGTGCTGTGCGTCGGCGTGTTATGAATTGATCCTGTCGTCCTTTTCAAACACTGGCCGGGCAGCGCGTGCTAGATAATGTACACAGAGCGGCCATCTGGACGGGGCGGGACGCGATCCCACATTTGCTGGCTGCTCCACGGCCCTTTATACAGAGCAGAGACCTCAGGGTCACACTCCGCCGTTTACCTCGAAGCTACAGGGGGCATTTTTCACTTTTACTGCAGACCATATGTCATAAAACAGACCCGGAGACCTTATTTCATAGCTACTTCTCATCCTGAAATGTCCACCTGCAGCCTACTGATTTACTGTAAATACTGAAGTGTAAGTATAAGGTTTATATTTACATTCACGTTTAAATCTATTCGTTTAAAATACACGTTGCTCCAAAGCGTGGTAAACAAAAATGCATCAACAGCAGTTGAAGAACTTTAGATACAGAAACAGGATGATCAGAAGAAAGCTGGTGTGTCTGATACCATCATGCTGCTGGTTCACATCCCTCAAGTAGCAGTCTATAGCTGTGACCTTCAAACAGAAAATACATACATAATCATAGCAGATGGTTCTGGACTCAGTTGTGTAGCCATCACGAGACCAGGAGAGAAAATGGATCCAACAGAGTTGAGTTTGAAACTTTCCTTGAATGCTAGGATTCAGCAGCTCTGAGGGAAAGAGGGGGCTCATTGTACCACGCTGAAGAAAAAAGGCAGAATTAATAGATTTTGACTCTGGACTTCTGCCGGAATCAGTAACACATCTGCTACTTTGCTTTAAGGAAAGACAGCTTTCATATAAACACCATAGTAGTAGTAGAAGTGGTAAACTCTCTCTGTTTTACCTCTCTCTGCTGTCCACTTCTGATTTATTGTGCAAAGAAGAAAATATAATAAGTATCTGGTTGCCCCTGTGGAGTAGAACTCAGTCTTACTGTTTGAGCGTCTCAGGAGTGATGAGCAGGGAACCCCACAAACGTGTGCTCCCAGTCTGGGATCAAGAGCGGGATCCCGCAACATGCTCACCGCTGGCCTACTTACGCACTGTCACAGAGAAACACACACGTACGCATACGCTCGGACTCACTGCTGGCCTACTTACACAGACATGCACAGACACACACACACCCACCCACCCACAGACAAAGGGCGCAGAGTGAGCCGTCAGCAGAAGTTCACGTCTCATCCAGCGGGACATTAACCACTTGAGAGGGAGAGGATACTGCTGGCGATGAGCGCGGGAGGTGAAGATGAGCGCCTTATTAAGGTGATGACCCAACACACACGACCACAGTTCGGCTTCAAGTTCATCTCTGTAACCTCTAAATATTTAATAGGAGGAAACATACGTGTTGATGTCACGCCACCGTATGGTGGAACATATGCTCATCAGCATGGAGGGCCAACGGACGGTGCCTGCTGATTGGCTGTGAGGACTGCAGGCCTGCACCAATCGCAGCTAGGGCTCCGGTTTTCGAAAACCCGCTGTGTTGAGAGGAGTTCATTACGGGTGTAAAGCATATAGCGTGTGAGCTGTTTTTTTTTTTTTTTTACGGTTAATGCCCTGAAATGACAAGCGGGTCACGTGTGGCACAACTTGACAAACTATGTGAGCAAATATGCTAACATGGAGGCAAATGTATTCTTTATTCTTTGTTGGAGCAGCCAGCAGGGCCTCTTTTCGCAAACGTTTCTTCAAACATTCCTTTATTCCCGGAAGTGCCCGTATGGTTCTTTGTGCTTCCAGGTGTGCGCCAGCATACCTCAGCATGACATTAAACAGCACACTGTTTTGCCTCCAAGGCCTTGTACTGTCATCTTTCTATGAATTTCACTGTAAATAAGTCAATACTATTTATTAGCTACTGTATGTTGCAGAGAAAGATCTTGCCATCGCGGGGCACAGTGGTTAGGGTTGTCACCTTTTAATTTGAAGGTCCTGGAATTTAATCCCACTTTCTGCTCTAGTACCTATGCTCCAGGTAGAGTGAAAATTGCCTGGCTGTACAAATGGGTAAATGAGGGTAAAACTGATTCGCGATCAAAGTGAATATTCAGTTTACGTGGATTAGATTCCATGTGATTTTGGTTTATTTACAAAAAATGGAACCTGATTATTTACAAATAATGGAAATAGAAGAGACAAGACAAGATTCTCTTTCTTCAGACCCTCACATGGAGAAATCAGCACTCACACATACTCTCCACTGTGTGTGTGTGTGTGTGTGTGTGTGTGTGTGTGTTTGTGTGTGCATGCCCTCAGGTCTGCTCCCATGATCCTGTCCATTTCATCCTTTCAGGAACATTCACTGAATGAGCACAGGTCATCCACACATGCAGATGAAGGCATCTAGCAGAAAGTGGCATCCCTAAATTATTCATAGCCGCACCCTCTTTTAATCACACTTCCTTTTGTTTGTTGCCATAGTAATCATGTGCCTGAATGTGTTTTAATTACACCTCTCTGGCACCACGATTCGCCTGCTGGTCACTGTGCTGTGACAAACCTGAGGCCATGACAGATTAATTGCAGGCAGCTGTGAAGTGACAGGTACTGGGACAGGGGGCGGGGCACACGATCAGGGGGCGGTGACATAGGGCAGGGGGCGGGGACACGGGGTGAGGATGGAGACGCCACAGCTACCATAGACCACTGAGACCATAGCAGTGTTGTTGTACTCACAAGGAGAGTCTGTTTAAGATGAACCTGCTGCCAAAATAAAATATAAATACAGAAAAGCATTATTGATCGATTAGATATTTGTTCCTTTATCGGACACTTTTTTTAAAAGCTGTAAGATTAGAATAGGGTAGAAGTATTGATCCCTACAAGGAAATTCACCGTATAGCAGCTGGACACGAAGGACCCATAACAAAATGTATTCAAAGGGCACATAAAAATAAACAACAAATGCAAATAACAATAAGAAATAGCTGAAAACAGACTAATTGTTGACAAATCCTACTGTGGTATTATGGAAGTGCGTGACTGTTGGTAAGAAGAACCCTCAAACTGGTTCTTAGCATACCTAAGGTGGATAACCCTCACCATGTTGTTGTATGCTGCAAGCTAATAGCACTGATTTACCCTTTAATACTGTATCAGTTCAGAGTAAGTAACTTGGTCAGCGGTTGCCGGTAGGATTCAAACACATGTCCCTTTGAGTGAAGAGGCTCTAAACACTGTGCCACCTGCTAGCGCCACACACTACATCCCGTTTGCGGTTTTTTTGAGACCACAGGTGCCCATTCAGCAGTCCGGCAGTACATTGATCAAGGGTACTACAGTATGAAGGGGATTCGAACCCGAACTCTTCCATTACACAACAATGGCGCTAATCACCACACTGCAGGCTGTTCACAATACATTAAATATACATATATAATTGCACAATACTATTAATACAGCATACAATTTTCTGACAATGTGCAGTAAAAGCCTTATTATACCATTGCAGTTTTACTGAAAAACTGATTTTTTCTTCACTGGGGTCTCAGTCTATGGTAGAGGAGAGGTAAAGAGATACTGGAGATTGGAGCCTTGCTCCTTCTATGACTTTCTGCCTGGTTCAGCACTCACGGGCAAAAGCTGGTTAGCAGGGCTAGTGAGTGGGATTAGTTATCAGGACTAGTCAGCAGATCCAGGCATGTGCCGTCGCCACCACAGATGAACAGACACTCAACCATGTTTGATCCCTCCCACTGTGACCGCACACCTGGATTTATTTCAGATAGACCCAGGCCAGCGGCTCGGAAGAGGCTGAACCCGGGGTGCGACTCCTTGACACTTGACAGCAGGACCTGCCATTTCAATACGCTTCCACACGGCTCCTCTGAAGGGTTATTAAACCCGATTTGAGTTTTCATTTTGCAGCAAAAGAATAAAACAAAGTAAAATTGAGTGAATCAAACAGCGCACGACTCCAACGCACCCCTTTGTGTTTGCACACACGGGGGGCGCAGCAGTGCCAGCGACAGGAGAGACGATATTAATTAAGAGCAGATTCGGCATTGACTCAGACTTGTACATAAGACAAAAGGTTAAGTAAATGCCAAAGTGGCGATGTCACTTCAAACAATGACTGTTAGCTTTGGAATCATTAATGTCCAATCGGAGACCTGATCACTGCGGCTCTCAGTCGGCGCTAAATTGGCCCCCACTGGAGACATGGAAGCACACAATTAACAGTGCAAAGCCGTCCGCCAGGAATGGGACCCACGGTGCGCCACGGGACGTAAGCAGACACAGAACCTGTCAGCGAGTGCTGAGGTTCCGCTGCGTTTGTCCACCTTCTGATACGTTTGCAGTGGTATTTTAGTTTTTGGCAGACACTTTTCTCCAAAGCAGAGTAAAACTCTGAGTACACAAGCAGCAACATCAGCAACAGAGGAAGAGCTTTAGACATAGACAGGATGATCGAGGCAGAAGCAGTTTTTTTGATGCCACCATGTTGCTGGTTCATATCCCTCAATCACTTGGTTGTAGAAGTGGCATTCAAGCAGCAAACACACAGATAGTCAAAGCAGATAGTAAAGGACTCGTTTATGCATCAGGAGAGAAATGGCTCTGAACGCAATGGGTTTGAGACCCCTTCCTGAGAGAGATACAGTTCTGAGGGTGGGTGGAGGCTTGTTCCACCACATAGAGGGCAAAGCCTGAGAACCTACAGTGTTTCAGAGTGGGACCCCCATGCATTCAGAGGTGGAGAAACATGCTGTCATGTTGTTCATGTGCAGAACTGCCCATCTGAGGCAGGAGAGCTGAGGGTCTTGAGCAAATTCCTCACATCTATGTTTTTCTTGTTCAAGTCCTACATTGTGAATAACAAAAATGTGGGAGGCGTGATATGTCATGCATTCTGTATTCAACTCAGACCCGGTCAACCCAGGAGTGAGTGCTGCAACATGCCGGACCCTTGGCGCAGTGCCTCAATTGAGCCTCAAGTAAGAAATAAATAAATAAGCAATGCGTATGAATAAATAAGCGCATGGCGCTAATGACGGCGGCTGGGAGGGGAGAGGAAGCGCAGCACCGCCGAACATATGGCGTTTTAATTCCTCTCCGTCTCATCTGGAACGCCGAGCCTGGAGAACGTCTCCACCATGAGGGAAATATCCAAATTACCCAAATACTTAAGAACAAAGAGCCTCAATTTCCTCACAAACAGCTTTTCTCCTTCAGCACAATGATGGAGCTGAAATGACCAGATCCTCTGTAATTTTACTACATCTCACATTGGACTGAAGCCCTGGGCTTGTACTTGTGCACAAGTGTATGAACACCTCGATATACTCACATACTCTCTCTCACACACACACACACACACACACACACACACACATAATGCGACAGTTGTTCCCAAGTCGTGTTTAAGGGCCTCTGGGTTAAAGATAGGCCTCCCAGGGCAGCTGCCAGTCGTCTTCCTAGCCCCCCTACTGTGTGAAGGAGGCTCTGCAGAGCTATGGGGGGCTGCCTGGGCCCCTCTTTACCCCAAAAGCTCGGCCCTCCAGTGATCCTGCGGGTCCTGAACTGCAATTCAGCAACTCGAACAAAAGTGCGCTGCACAGCTGCTGCTCATGGCTCCCCAGATGATGTCCTCCATCACCTATGGACAAATGCATGGACAGCGGGGTAAATGCTGAGGCTGAGCGGGGGGGCAGCTCGCTGACTGATTATTTTAATTTACTACCTGATGTAACTGTAAATGAAGTGACATGGGGATGCAATACGGACAGAAAACAACCAGGCGGTGGTATAGCGTTGTCTGGATCACAGGCATGAGTCTCCTTAGCAACACCACATGCAGCCCGGACTCTGATGGGGGTGTCTTGTATGGCATAATGTCTTATTTTTATGTGGGATGGAGAGTGGGGGGGTTCTCTTTGAGGAGCCTGTACCTGGGTGTCAAGGTAAGGACACCATCCCTGAATTAAAGTGCACATTCTTATTAACTTCTTGTCTTTAATGCTTCTGTGTTGCCAGGATCATTCCATGAATTTATAGAGAACTCGGCGGTGAAAAGACAAAAGAAAAATGGAAACTATTCAAAAATTCCTAAAGACTAGAGAGAGCAGTACGGCAGCTGTGGAAGGCACACCATCTCGATGTGGTGCGGCTACCAGGTGAGGAGCTGCCCCGAAGCCCTGTTGGGTCAGAGCCCAGGAGGGGCTCTCCATGGGTTAGGTACAGAGTGTGTACATGGAGACCTGGGACAGAAGCTGGGACATGGAGCCCACTGAAGACTTAGCATGTTGCATGTGTGAGAAGCAGTCCATATGGCTGGTCACCGGAGTCCTGCACGGCGATGTGCTCGAGCGCGTAGCCACACCGCTGCAGTGCCTCATGCAGAGCGCCTCTAACTGCAGCTGCCACCTGTCAATCAAACATTTTTTAATTGTTTGTTATGTTTTCCTCCAGAGCTTCTGCATCTCAGAGCCACCGCTGATGTCGAGACCCAGGATTCGTATGACGTGTGGCCCTAGTATCATACTCTGCCCACATGGTTTCGCAGCACCTTCCCCCTTGGGGTCAGAGTGCAGTTCCATACACAGAAACAATGTGTGAACAGTTAGTCTTGGTTACCTGCTGCACAAAGTGCTCTCTCTCGCTCTCTCTCACACACACACACACAGTCCCCTGCATCCTGGTAGTCCAACCATGAGCTCACATGAATGGCCACCACATGTAATGTTGTGTCCTCTAGTGAGTCACAAAAGTGGCCGGGACCCTGCAGCTGCTTCTTCGGAGGAAATAACACTGTGTGTGCTGCTGAACAGCTGCTAAGCACCAAATATAATTCATTCAGACTGGTGGTACAATTCAGCCCTCTACTCCATCTGTGTGTGTGTGTGTGTGTGTGTGTGTGTGTGTGTGTGTGTGAGAGAGAGAGAGAAATATTGATAAAAGTTTCTTAACAATCCCTTCAGTCAATCCCACTTTGGAAAACATGTTGAGGAAGCACAGGGTGACCATCTGGCTCCACCCATGAACACAGCCAACACCTGAACAGTGACCACGACGGTGTCCAGCAGAGGGGTCTAGGATGGATTAGGATGCTGAGGGCATTTTCTTCTGCACCACATCCTGAATGCACTAAGTGTGAAAAAACAGCCAGGTTCAACTTGGTCTTGGGGCAACGTGACAGTCAGGTGCATTCGCTGGAGTTGAGGTAAAGCATCACCAGACTATATGTAAACTGATCTGGCAAGGGCACTTGGTGGAGATGGGAAGCTGAGGGCTGGGTTCTGGCAGCCCCCCCCCCACACTGTGCACACCCTTTGTCTTGATCCCAAACTTTGAGCACCTTTACACCCTCTGGTTTGTTTTCAGAAAAAGGGCTTGAGGGACATGGCATGGTGGACATCCCTGGGTCTTCATCTCTTGCTCCTTGGTCTCTGCACCAAGTGAAGGAGAAGACACTGCGATCCATCATTCCTCAACTAAATGTTCACTTGGCTAACAATCCCAGTAACTCACAGTTTACACTTAAACTGGTGTAAACAACCTGACAAACATGACCATGACCATGTTACTGTTATCACGGAATAGGTTTGAAGCCTTCCAGTCCATAACAACGTCTCTCATTCCAGTGACTCTCCACCTCGTAAACATCATCCTCTCCCTCTCTGCCTCACACTTTTCTCTGTTCCTTCCCTTTATGAATTTATGTACATATTTATTCATCCTCTCATTTATTTGTTTCCATAAAACAAGCTCCCATTTGAGCTGCGCCGAGGAAAAGGAACAAAGTTAACACAATATTATCAAAATAACTTCAAGGGTTTCTTTCCCTTTATTTCCTCTTTCTTTTTATTAATGAGATCAAAAGAAAAATGGAAACAGTTTAAAAATTCCTGGAAAAAAAACATGAATAAATATATGAATAAAAACAAGCAAACAAACAAAAGTAACTAACTAACCCACTACAAACAGGAGGAGGGTTTGGATCCTCGGAGAGATTTTCTCTGGAGTTTGTTGTTTTGTTTTTTGTTTTGTTATTTTTAATTTTTTTTTTTTAACAAGCCACTTTCAATTAAACTGTTCTCTTCAACACTCGCAATATTTCTTTCTTTCATTCTTCCCTTCTCTTTTATTTCATTCCTCTGCTGCTTCTTTTCTCTTTTCTCTTCTCCTCCAGCGAGACCAGGCCGGGGGGCCGGGGGGCCGGGGGGGGGGGTATAATTAGTTCAGAGAGATGAATAATTATCTTATTTCAATTACAGAAGCAGACAAATCAGTTATGTTATGGCGGGATTCAGATTAGACTTAATCCTCTGCTGAAAGTGTCATTTTCCCCGGTGCAACCAACCCCTCCTGGACTGACATGGCGGGAGAGGAGTGGAAAGAGCCTCTCTCTGACCCCAGTATAGAACCGGTTTACCCTCCTTGACTCTAGTACAGAACCGTAGATTTGATCTGTGTCAGGTGGAATAATAATGGACTAGAATTTGGAATATCATGTAATGTATAACAAAACAAAAACAAAAGTAATAAAGTTTTTGAGAAGAGGGTGGATTCGGGCAGTCTGAGCGGTGAAGCCCTGGAGAAGGACTCTGTTACAACTGCAGGACCAAGACCAGGGCAAAGCTTAGAAATGGGGTCTCTCATCACCACGGCAACAAAGAACTACACTGAAACATTTCTTGCTGAAGAAGGCGTGGGGGTCGAGGCTGCGCTCTGGCCACCTTGAATCCAGCAGCAGGTGAAGAGCACAGGACAGGGTGGGACAGAACAAGGTGGGGTGGAGCGGTGCGGGGCCTTGCTATCTGGGCCACGGAGGCAAACCCGCACCCTGCCACTCAGTGCCACGATGATGAGAATCCTGGGGTGGAGAGGGACCTCCTCTGGTGCGTTCTGACACATATGTCCACCGTGGTCCTGTGCACCTCCATTCGCTGGCACTCCCCATGTGTAATCACCATGGTGATGTTCATACAAGAACGGTGTAAGAACAAATGTGTGGGCAAAAATGTGTTTATTTCTCTCCATATTCTTCCTATGCACTTTCAATTATGGAATAATTAAAAAAGTAATTTATGAATGTTTCTGGCTTTTCTGGCTTATATTGTATATGAGCCCTTTCTGAAAAAGACCTGAAATTGACCAATTAAGAAAATAAGGATGTCAATTAGGTGCAGTAATTGAGATTCTGTAAGATTAAATGGCTTCTCCCTGGAGGCCGCAGTAATACAGTTCACATGGCACTGTTCTAATGTGGAGTAGCATCCCGCCCACATTGATACCACGGTCTTCCATGTTGCCGGTCAGCCTAGCGACACGACAGGACCGTGGAGCGGAGCTCTGTCTGCTCACCATTAGCTGAAACTCCAAGTACGGCCCGATGTGTTCTGGCTGATGCTGTCGCCCGTACGTCCGTTGGAGCTGCCTTAAAATTACACTTACATTTATTAATTTAGCAGACACGTTTTCCCACTGTGGTTTACAGCGGTTATTAACTATAATTTAGCTGATACCCATATCTAACATGACAGTATTAGATACAATACTATAAACAGACTACAGTTATTCGGTCAGTTATACAGCAGAGCAATGTAACACACACACACACACACACACACACACACACACACACACACACACACTCTCAGCAGCTACTTAAGCGCAGGTGTCATAAACACTGAAGGCCCATCACCAGAATCCTCCCTGACCTCCATCTCAGTAGCAAACAGGCAATCGAGTAGTGCTGTCCTCATGACAAACTGTGGCCTCAGTCAGTCATGATGTGTTTGTGGGTTGAATGTAACCAAGCAGCTGTTACTGTCACCACCTGGCATATATAAACACACATATATGCACATACTGTACCAGAGCACACGCATACACATGCACACACAGACATGCGGGCACCCACGCGCGCACACACACACACACACACACGTACACACACACGCACACACACACATCCATATTAAATACTACATGAAAACCACTGGCCAGTAGGCTGATGGAGACCTAGCAGAGGGGTAGTAGTCAATGGGGGGATGACAGGCACAGTGCAGCGAAGAGTCTATGTATTAAATAAAACAACAGTGACTAAACAATGTGACCCCATAGCAGAAAGATTCATAAAGTCACCACAAAATGATCATCAAATCAGGAGTGACTGCGCCCATGTTAATGTGCCAAAGACAGAAGGACACAATCAAAAGGGTATCGGGTTGGAGCCCATTAAATATTAACCTATCTGTAACAGCCAGAAAGAGCAGAAACATCTGGAGTTTGTGTGTTTAATCCTCAAGGAGCATGGAGTACAGTCTAAAGAGTGGAATAGAGTACAGAGCACAATACAATGATTTGGTTCAAACTTGGATTTGACTCTCGGTCCTTTGAATGCAAAGCAATGACTCTCACCACTATGCCACCATGTGAAGAAAGCAGCGGAAATCATGATATTTGGTGTACGTAGAAGCGCAGAAATGTCTCAGAAGAGACACAATTTGGATCAGCGGATGTGTGTGTGTGTGTGTGTGTGTGTGCGCGCGCGCGCGTGTGTGTGTTTCCTACTCATCCTGCAAAAGGAATGCGTCGTACTGTGACGAGAACCAACAAGAGGAGCCCTCTGACTGGCGTGTTTCCTTGGCGCTCACCTTCCCAACAGAGGGTCTTTCTGAAAAGGGAGGTGGATACTTTAACAGTTTATCTTTCCTGAATATTCTCAGAAGCTTTCTATTTATTCCCAGGAACCTATGTGGGCCACAGGCACACTGTGTCAGGACCCTGTGGTGGACACAACTGCAGCCCAGACAAATGCCCCATCTGCGGTTTGTGGTTTGTTGCAAACACAAATATGAGAGGAAATGGAGCTGGAACATAAACAAACAAACAAACAAGCACAGTGAATTCTGTCTGGTCTTTGTCCAACACTTGAGGCCCTTGAGTTAAACAAGGCAATTGGACCAGGTATCATTCACTGGAAAACAAGCTAGTGCCATAAAGATGTCTGGATCTGTAACCTAAAAAAATTAATCAGAATAAACAAATATCAAAAGGTTTACAATGGGTACCTAAGCAGGAGTTATACCTGTGCCCAGAGCCCCTGTCAGACACACCAAACACCACAGATATCTGGAGACACTTAAGGACAACTGTACACACCTGCAGACACAGCACAACCGCAGGGGGACAGGTGGAAACTGACAGCACAGACAGCGACTGAGGTATCATGAAGCTGAACTGCTAAACAGGACCACGAACCAGGACTGCAGAGTAGTCCAATGCATAGTTGAGACCGACTCCGTGCTAACTTCTAGACACGGGAGTTCACATTTATCAGCCTCAGCCTCAGCCTGAAAGTGGGCTGAATACCTCAGTGGAATCAGAACACAGAAGGACAGAAGCCGACCCCTGAGCTGCAACCTTTGACCAGGTTGACACGGACACATGTGATGTAACACCCATCAGCAGCAACATAGAACATCATTTTCCTGTGTCTTTAGCGTTTGGTTTGGATATAAAACAAGCTGAGGATAGAAGAAAGTTAGGAGAAAACTGTAGCACTACATAAGTTCTTTGTTTCGACTCTGATGTGATGGAATAAGCTCCCACTGTCCCTCAGAGCTGCTGAATCCCCAAAACAAACCAATTAGAGCCATTTCACTCCTAACAGCTACATAAATGAGTCCAACACCATCTGCTGTGATTATCTATGTATTTGATGTTTGAATGACAGTTCTACGGGCAGCTACACAAGGGACGGGAACCAGCAACAGGGTGACGTCAGATGCACAAGCTGTGTGTCTAAAGCTCATTTGTTTCTGATGCAGTTTTGTTTCTCTCTGTTGTACACCATTTCAGACAAAATGATAAATGAATTGATCCAAATGTAAATGAAATCATACCAAAATAGGATGTAAGCTCTGATGTGGCAGTAGGACAGAAGAAGGAAGCAGAAGCTGAAATAAGACCAGGAGATCCATGACTTCTGTGTCCATCCTATGTGGACAATCTTGTCATCACAGGTCTGTGTGCCTCCGTTGGTTTCACACTGCTTTTGAAGTGAGCTGTTTTACCTTTGTGACCCCTAGACCACCCCCCCCACTCCCATGTAGCTGGTGTTTCACATAGGAGACCCAGCAGAAGGGGTAGCACTGAACGCACACCCAGACTTCTGTGCGGGAAAGCATGATGAGGGCAGCACCACCCGGAGGACGGGTTACATAGCACATGCAGGTTTCCTCTGATCTCTCCTGACATAGTAGTTGTTATTTCAGATACGGATGAATAAATAATGGCCACCTAGTTAAGGATTAAAAAGGGGCCTGGCGAGGGCCATGTCTTTGAGTATGGGGGGGCCTAACTGCTCAAAGTGGTAACACACACACACACACACACACACACACACACACACACACACACACACATCCACTGATCCAAATTGTGTCTCTTCTGAGACCTTTCTGTGGTTCTACACCAAATAGGATTTCCGCTGCTTTCTTCACATGGTGGCACATGGCATAGTGGTGAGAGTCATTGCCTTGCATTCAAAGGACCGAGAGTCAAATCGGCTGCTGCCACTTCCTATACACAGGAAGGGAAAGTAAATGATGGCACTGGGCAGAGAGAAGAAACCTACAGAAATACAATCCGGCCCCCTTCCTCACAGTTAAAGTTCAGCACATGGAACATTTATGCTCAAGAGTGTGTGTTGCCTTTGTGGGCAGCGCTCCCTAGCCACACACGCAGCACTTTAGCCATCGCAGCCGATTAGCGTGAGGTGTGGCGCTCCTCCAGTGCCAGGGCCTTTTTAAGCCACTACATGGTCAACTGTGCAGCTAAATATAGAGCACAACCGTGAGAGAGCAAGTCACAGCTTGGTGGCCACTGGCCAGACGGCACGCGAGGATGCTCCCCCTCCCTTGGCGTGACCTCATCCTGCTGGTCCCAGCCTGCTACTGACCCGACAGGCTCCGACATGCAGTACAACCTGCTGGTCTACTCAGCACTTGTCATCATGGTTTTGGTCTACGGCCCAAAGGGGGCCACTAGGGGTCTCCACACCAAGATGGCACAGTGGAGAAGGCAAAATAGATTTCTAAAGTGGACAGCCGGGGTTCTGCTCCACCTGGGCTCCTTCTCCTTGGGGGCCCGACCTCAGCGCTGCCCCTACAGCTGCTCAATTGGGACACCTGGTGCAGGTAAGTGGATATTAGGGAGGTATAATCCAGGTGGTCTGAGCACTCAGCATCGCGACGCTGCTCAGTTCCCTGCTGGTGCTCAGGCCAGGGTTTCTGTCAAGCAACTGGAGACTGTGGTTGTGCTGGGCTCCCTACCCCCCTACTGTGTCTGACACCAAAAAGGAAAAGTGACATTTAGCAGGATTGGTGCTACTGACACCGTTTTCCTCCTGTGCGCTTTAATGTCAACAGCATTACGGGTCTAATAAAGTGGAGAAAAATGAGAAAGCAGCCTGAGGCCGGAAGTGGAGAGCCTGCCTCCTCTCACCCCCTGTAGTCCTATGGTGGGTTTGAGTGGGGCTGGTTACCTGCAAAATCAGTCTAGACTCACCATCACAGTGAATGTGTTCAACAGGCCCCGGTCCCACACCCATGTCAAAGTAACACCAACTTCTGAGACCAGCAGCAGGGAATGCCGGGAGAAATTTGGGTGTTCAACAGAGAGAGTGGTTAGAGTTTCTGCCTTGTACTCAAAGGTCCTGGGAATGAACCCTCTGCTTCAGTACCCTTGATCACAGTACTTAACCTGTACTGAAACAGTAAAAATGACCCTGCAGGTAAATCAGTGTAAGTTGCTTTAGACAGAAGCCAATAGATACATGAGTAAATGTAAATCTTACTCTTGATGTAAATGACTGATTGTTCCCAGGGCCTCCCAATAAACTCCCAGGTGGACACTCAGTCACCCCTTCATGACAGCGCCTCTACTGGGACAGAGGAGCAGTGCCGTGTGCAGTCTGTCTTTCTTTACACGAGAGCCCGGCAGATACATAAGAAAAAAGGCAGAGAGACAGATCATCCACAGGGCCACTGTACCCATGGCTGCTGTAAGGGACCAAAGGGAACTTTGCAGAGGAGAGAGCACGAGAGGATACAGAACAGGCCCTGGTCAGCAGAGTGCAAAGCCATGGTTAGGATCTTATCACAACCTGAGCAACTTCTGTGAGCGAGAGAGACAACAAGAGAGCAAGTGTGAGAAGGAGAGAGAGAGAGAGAGAGAGAGAGAGAGAGAGAGAGAGAGAGAGAGAGAGAACCAACTTGTTCTCATGTGTGCGATATGTAACTATAAGGGACTAACACGCTTTAAAGTTATGTAAGGTTATTTATTTGTTAGGAACACTGAGAGCTGCACATAAAGAGAACAGAATCATATCAGTGCTTTGCCTCCAATATTACAGTAGGGGAGGTGGGTAAGAAATGCAAATAGTGTGTGAGGAAGGAAAAGGCGAAAGACGCCGCTGCTCATACATATGAATGAGGTGAAAAATGATAGTCCCACACGAGGCTGTTTACCGGCACCCAGCCGCGTGTTTTCCCTCCTCAATCTGCTGTTTAGCATGCGCCCGGACCCCCCAACACCACGCCACCCATCCAATACCACGCCGCTGCATTCCGGTGCCACCAACAGGTCATGTCTGGCACTCAGACAAAGGAGCAGCAGCGAGCAGGGTACGAGGGGGCCGCAGTACTGGCTGCCCCGTATGGACCAGCAGCCCGTCCCCCCGTCTGCGTCCATACCACAGAAAACACAATTGGGCACAGAGAATCACAGGAACCAGGCCCAGAAACCTCACAGAGAGTCCATCAGACACATAATTAAGAATAGAATAATGTGGGAAAGAGCGAGCAATGCTGGCAAAGAGGCGCAGCCAGGTTTACACTGTGAAAGAGCCGTATGGTTTTAAACGCAATATTTTTTACAAGCAGCAGAACAAGGTTTATCGCAATATTTCAGCGAGTGAAAGGAGTTTACTTTTGATACCATCTGGTGTCCCGAGGGAAGGTGTTACTTTGAACACGAGAAGTGTCTCACAGTGACGTCCGCATATGGACGCCCCGCTACTCCTCTCACTTTGGTGCTGGAGAGGAGGCAAGCCGACACACACACGCGCACACATACATACAAAAAGAGTGAGTTTTTGTTTTCCATCTGAACACACATCCTATTCGGCTTCTGCGGTTTGAACTGCCAGTTTCTATTTCTCCTCTTATCTCTGGAGACTCAGCATCCCGTGGAGGTTGTGAGAAGCTAGGAGGGCCTCTTCCAAGGGCCAGACTCAGTGCCAGTCAACAAAGCACAGGTAATGTGGTCAGTCCTTATGAATCGGGACCTGTTTTGGTTCCACGGCTCAAGCTCCACGATGGTCTGGTTGTGGTTAATGTCTCGAGTAGTGCTGGGGACACAACAGAACAGTGACACGATGAGTTGGAGGATGGACCTCGAGTCAGTCAGCAGTCAATCACCATCACTCGTGTCAGTACTTGAGCAGAGAACTCTAGCCCTACTTATTGTAATCTGTGCATTCCCCCCAACAGACCTGCACTAAAAAGAAACATCTGACCAGGTCTTTACTGAAGGACCACGTGGTATACAGAAGAACATGAGGTCAGGGGTCATGATGAGACCTCCCATGGCCATTGGAGCGATGGGGTCAGATGGACCAGGTGGATTATGTATTGTGCATATTAACATATTACACATTTTGTACATACATTTATTTGCATTTGTATTATTATTTAACTTATTTTCAGTATATAAATATGTGTAATCATGACCTGTTGAATGACATTCATATGGACATGTGCCAATTCTGTGAGATGCCCTGACCTGTAGCTGACATTTCAACCCCCCAAATGAGTAAATCGTGTCCTCGGGTTCAGTGCGTTCAGACCTAGAGCTTCTCCTAATGCAAATGAGGTCTTTAATACAACCCTCCAAAGCAGAACCCCAAACAGGTTAACAGCCAAGGGCCAAGCTCCATCAGGAACGCATAATCCATCATCCATCGTCCATTGTTCAAGGTTGAATGACAGCCCATATAATAGCTAATCATTAAGATATTTTCAAAATCACATCTAACAATAAGACTGCGGGGATTCCACCGACATCTCTACCAAGAAGTTCACAACGGCGGAACAAACTTATTCAAAGCAATAAGCGATGGAGGGATACTCCACTTTAAGATGTTTGCGTTTAGCTTTTTACGTCCATTTCACACAAATACGCATAATCTTATTTGAGCCGATGAATGTTCTCGTCTAAGGTAAAGAAAATCAAAACCGATCTAGGCGTGCGGCGTGAATATGAAGATATCCCGCGGTGTTCGCGAACACGCGAGTCGGCGCGCAGAAATGAGCCATAAGACCGAGGTGACCCAGGACGGCGGGCGCGTCAACGTGACTCTCACAAAGGCGGCTTTGAGAAGTTTCTGGTTTACCTTCAACAATTAATTTTTCATTAAAAGCTCATTACTTCTAAAACCCCTGCCTTTGTAGCATCACTGTGAAAATGGCTTTAGGAGAGATAAGAGGCACTGTCACAAATAGATTGCGTGCCATAACTTGACTGCCGTTTTCCTGGTTCCTCTTTACGCGACGTGAATAAATAGAAGCGCCGAAAAGAGAGATGCATCCCGTCGGCAGTGTTTTACATGACAAAATGTAAACGCAGCATGGATTTTTAACAGTGCCTTTCATCACGGTGAGTCGATACGCCTCCACATTATTTAGATTAGCGAGAGCTTTAACTCCGCTCATTGACTTGATGAAGGTTTTGTCCGGTTAAAAAGCTGACACAGTCCATTACAACTAACATCCCCGTATTGATTAAACTATTTCAGAGGCCAGCCTTCCTGAGGAGGAGGCTCGCTTATATTTTTCTTCCCTGTCACTGTGTCATATTGTACCTTTTTAAATACAAGTGAATCCCCGGTGCTTTCCAATTGACACGATCCCACTTCTCACACTATGTTCTGCGGATGAGGCCCATGACCTGCTTACAGTCCAGGGCTGGGACAAAAACTGAAGAGGAACCACTGTTCTGGCGCGCCGTCTCTCTTGGAATCCCCGTGTTATCATTCTCCTTAAAGTACTTTGGAAGGGAGCATGAAAAGGTTTGCTTTTGTTTCCCTGCCATGGACTGTCACTGCAGGAAGGACACCTGGTCTAAATGACTTGAACCTTAAGTTCAGAGACAAACTGACAAGCGTTCTTTAAATGTAGACAACATGTCAGTCAATAGTTTCAGGAGTACAGGTATCCCTCAAAAGTTTTTGTGCATACAAGTGAAAATATTTAATACCCTTTACCAAGTTATGGCCAAATATGAGGCTGATTATTATTTTTTTTTTATTTACCTGCAACAAGAGACAAACACGGGGGAATTTTCAAAGCTTGAATTGTATTGTTTTTATGTTTCTGACTTGACCTTACCAGCCAATTTCCAGGAACACAGTAAGTTATCCCATCTGGGAATGCACCTTGTCTCCCCTGCCTTGTGCCCAATGCTTCCTGGGACAGACTCCAGACCACTGGAACCCAGAACTGGACAGGCAGGCAAAAAAGTTTCTGGACTATAAAAATTTTAATCGTAGCTATTATAAGCAGACAGATATGCTGAAAGCCGAGGACTTAAAAGAAGCAGCGTAAACCAGCTAACATGGGCGAAATCCAACAGTTTAAAGCTCTGACCAACATTCAGGATTTGTGGACACCAAGACTTCTGGGTAACAGCTAATCAGTGAAGGATAAACATGGAGAAACATTCTTACCATGAACCACCAAACACTGCTCATTCTATTTGCCCAGAACCTGTGTGTGAGCTCTAACAATATGGCGCCAACATGGCACCAAAATGGTATTCCATGAGGCGACTGCTGTCTGTCCATCTGGGGCTGAGCAGAAACATACTCAGCACTCAGAGACATAAAATAACATGTTGTGTTTTCTCTTAAGCACATCGCATCCATATTTGCTTTTCCAGTAAATGGGCCTGTTAATAAAACAGGCAATGAAGTCTATAGAGAACAGAGCCCCTGGTGTGGTGTTTTACACAGGTTAACTGTTCAAACTGGCTACTGGACTACAACTATAAGCTGGGAGCAGCAGCAAAAGGATGATATCAGCAGCTTAGCAGTAGCACCGCGGAAAGATACTGTGTCGTGAGACAGAACGAGTGCAGAAAAGAGACTATGTGAACAAGAAAAGGGCAGATGTGGGCTGCAAACACCACCAGTCTGGTTCAGCAGAAATGACCTAAATAAAGAGCTGAGTGCAGGGCCTGAGTGGGACTTCACATCAGCATATTTATTGAATCCAGGTCCTTTGTCTTCTGCCCAAATATTCTGTGGCTTTCTGAAGTTTAGACTACGGTCTCGAGCTCCAAGATGGATTGGAAAGCCGATCTCTGGCTGCAGTAGTGAGACTTGAGATCACTGGAGCTGCTGCCCCTGAGGGGCGCCAATGCTGGCAGCTGGAGGGAGTCGGCATCTCGCAGCACCATCGGAGACTGGATCACATGGTGCAGGGGATGGGGGGGGTCACTGAAGCGGGCGTCCGGAATGAGATTGTCACCCACGGTCTGTTGGCCGCTGTAAATTTGGGGGAAGGTCAAGCGGCACAGTGAAGGGGAGGGATCTGGGGGCAGAGCTCTGGCAGAACGTTAGAATCGCAGAAAAAAACAATCTGCATTTCAGGCTTAAAAGCAGGAAAATGTGGGACAAAAAGGCGCTGGAAGAACTGAGATGTGGTAGCCCCTCCCACCCCCTCCTCCACCTCGTGGCTCCTCCCCTTCGCTGTGTTTAGAAGCAGGAGACATCAACATGCACGGCGTGTAATGATGTCAAAGAGCTATTTCATGGTGAGCATTTGGTTTGAATTAGAGGCCAGCGGGGAGCAGGGACTGGCGCTCTCGCTCTCCCAGCACCGCTTTGTTCCCTCCTGATCCACAGCGGAGCACGGCCCTCAGTGCCGTCGCCCCCCGCACCCTGCCGTTACACCCCCAGTGAAGAGTGGGCGGAACACGGTGCAGTAAATTAACTGCGGTTTCCCTGCCTTACGCGCCAAAGTCACAGAGCAGAACAAAGAAGTGTACAGACGGTGCTGTGTGGAGCGGTGCCAACGGGGGGCGAATGCGTTAAGGAGCGTCGTGTGGCTGCCTGTGTCGGAACCCCGTTTGAAAACGGCGGCAGCTCGGAATGCGTCTCTGTCTGACCTTTTTAAGCTCCTGCTTCCATTGATGACGGTCATCCCTTGACGCCTGTCATTTACAGGCCTGTTATTGACGTATTTTGATGCGTCCCAACGTGACGCAGCGGCTCAGATGGTGGGGGGGGTAACACAGCCCACACAGCTGCTGTCAACATGAATAATGACTGACGGCTGTCTGGTCGACACACATACGGATGAATACGGACACAGGTGGATGTGCAGGTGAACACCCATAAACATGGCTCCGAAACCCTCAGGGCATGGGGCAGACAGGGCAGGATGGTGCAGTCAGTCAAAAATGCTGAGATACTCACATCATGGTCAAACATCTCCATTTCCAACAGTGTGAGGTTCGTATACTTACAGTGTACAAAGGAAGTACTGACTGAGGGACCTACAGCAGGTGGGAGGACTCAAAAGCAAGAGGTCTGGCTAAAAGGTGACAGCTCTAACCACACACCACCTGCTGGCCCAGTGTGTAGATGCCACCTCCTACCGATGGGTCAAAGCCAACAGGAGCTGCTGCCGAGTGTACAGGGCGCGATGTGTCATCGTGACGACGTGCCAGATGAGGCCAAAGCATGGTGCTGCAGGTGACAAATCCCTGTATCAAGAATGTCAAGAGTTAGAGTTGGTTCTCAATAAAAGCTTCTTGTTCCGTCTGTGGGATGTTGGGACAGGTAGATCCCGACCACCTGAGACTGTGTATAGAGAAAGTTGAGCAGTATTGCAACAAGCAGTGTGTAGCTCCACCATCCCCATATGATGACTGGTAGCAGACCACACATTCACGCACACATTTCTCGCACTCTGTCCACTCAGACATGTTCCACCACGTAGAGACATTATTCAGTTTGACAACTTACTTCACATGTATCGTGACTCAACTGAGACAGCCGGCGTTAGCCCATCCCCTGCAGAGCCTTGTTGCCTCCCAAGACCCATATCTGTGGGATATTCAGGACCCCCCGAGTGGTTTGGCTGCATTGGTGCATGTTGTTACTCCCTTAATGAACCAGGAAGCAGGGCACTGACCTGTGCCCTTCATGTGCTCTCCTGACCTTATGACAACCTTTGAGAGTCACATGGTTTTAGTGGATTCTTCCAGAAATGTGTGCATACAGGTACGTGTGTGTCATAGACATGTGGGTAGGACTTGCAGTTGGAGGGGACACCTGAGATCACACAGTGGCCTTCTGCAGGACCAGGGCTTGACAACACATTTTTAACAGCGCGATTATTCTGACTGCTACAGGTGCGAAGATCTTTTTTTGTGCAAAAACGGTAACATCTTTATTTTTAAATTATCGCATTCATTATGTTTAGAAGGAAAT
Source organism: Heterotis niloticus (assembly GCA_018136845.1). Lineage (NCBI taxonomy): Eukaryota > Metazoa > Chordata > Actinopteri > Osteoglossiformes > Osteoglossidae > Heterotis > Heterotis niloticus. The sequence goes on from CM030889.1 coordinate 11,787,038, forward strand.
CCAATGTGATGATAAGATAAACAAATCACTGCAGGGAGAGGCTGTGAAAATCACGGCTCGGAATGAAACCCATGAGGTCCAGCCGGTGGTGTGACTCCCTCAGGGAGGGAGTCCTGCAGCTCACGAGTCACAGTCCATCAGCGAGTCACAACACCATGACCAGCAGGGTAAAAATACAGTGAGAACTGTGCTGACACATCAGGCTGACACCATGGCACCCAGCAGCATTATTTGCCCTCCCTCCAATCTTTCTGACCCAAAAAGCATCCTGAGCTCCTGCTGGACACCACTTATATTCCTGTGATATCTTTAAGAAGCACAAGAGCTGTTTGCATGGATGTCTCCGGGCCATTAACTGTACCTCTAACATGCACAGCATCTCTGGTGCTACTTAAACTGCCAAGTTGGCACCACTGGTAGAGGACATTACTGTGGTACATGCACCCTCATTGAAGGAGGAAAGGTTCAGCAATTGGACCCCGACTGCCAGATGGCCCACAAGCCTCCTGTCAATCTTTCACATATCTCCTGCATGCCCACTTTACACACAGGGTAGAGTCAGAGAGTAGACCCAAATGTTTAAAGCTTTTATATCAGGACCCAACTGCAGACTCATTGAAGTAGGTCCAATAGAGGGAAACCCAGGTCATTGGTCAAAAACAGGTCAAGAGAAAAACAAAGCCAAACCTAGTGAAACAGGCAGAAATCACAGAGACAATCTGATAAGGAAAAGGCACAGATACAAGACTTAAATTCCTAACACAATAAATAACAAAGATGAGCCATTGGAGGAACACAAAAGGTAATAATGAAGGTAATAATGGTGATCAGGTGGGGGAAGGTGGGGCAAGGAGCACACAGGAGTAAACAGAAGTACATGGCCTTGAAATGCACAGAATGACCAGCAGGGTGGCCAAAAGTCTCTGTACAGGTAGGAGCCCTGACAAAGTGAAAGCTGCTTGTTTACCTGGGCTGGGACCTGGACAGCCCTCACCATCCCACTGCCTGTAACTCTGGAGAGGCACAGGCTGCTATTGGGGAACGCAAGGGTCCATTTGTACTGATATCCTGAGAGCTGAGCTTCTGCTTCTGTTATACCCATGGTGGGGGACACATTTCATAGCCCAGATCGGGGAGCATGACCCACATGGCAGTGGATGCCAGGACCTGGCTCGTGGTGCTGGAGCAGCCCTCTCCCCCGAGAGCATCATTTTCAAAATGCTCTAAGATCCTCTTTATTGTTGCACTCAAAGGCGACTGGGCTTCCACTACCCAGCAGCACAGGATAGCAGTGATGGCCCAGAAGGGGGCTGGTCATAGAGAGGAGTGGTGGGCGTGGATCAGCACAGATGCGTCACCACAAACTGGCCAGCAGTGGGGTCCTGTCCGCCTAGCAAATGGAAGGAGATGCAGTGGCGAGCAACAGGACACCCTGGCTGAGATGTATCCCAGGCGACCCAGCACCATCCCGCGGGCAGATGCAAACACAAAGAGCATCCAGCATGCACAGCTGCTCATGAGTCAAAAGGCGACATAACAGAGAATCTTTAAGTCATCTGTCGGAAAGCATCTGTGTCACTGCTGCAGCTGCTGAGACATCAGTCTGTCTGTCAGTCTTAGTGGGAGGGACAACATCAGCAACAAAATTCATAATTCATGCATTGATGAGTTATATAGAAGTTCTAACTGTACTGTAAGTGCTGGTTTTTCACTCAGCTTTTTCATTTATCTGACACATTTCTTTAAATACTTACACTGGTTTACCTCAATTTATACAGCATGGTAACTGTTACAGTATCAGTTTAGGGTAAGTTCCTTGAGCAAGGGTGTCAGATTTGAACCAGAAGGATGTGGGATTTGAACCATAGTGTTTTAACATGCTGTATTTGTGACTATGATTACTAGCAGTTTATGGGTATCTAGTATAGGCAAATTTGACCTTTACTGAACCCCCCTCTGTTTCTCTATTTTCTCCTCCCAGCATAACTCAGGCGACCGTGGACTGTTCTGGAAAGTGCGTGGAGCCAGACAGTTTTGTCACTGTACACTGCAGTTCACTAAGTCACCCAACCTACAACTGTAGACACAACTGCACTATCCAAACCGGCCACCTTAGCCCCGCCCACTTCCACAACCCCAAAACTATTAGCCTGATCTCAGAGTTGTTGTGCGAGAGATGCTTGGCTGTGAGGTGCCTCCTTAGTCAGGGAACCATCCGGTGTGAAGGCAAGAAGCACTGTTTCCACTTGCCGGCCGCAGAATTGAAATTCCAGCAGCTTCCAGGACGAGGGGAGGAGGCAGCAAACCCCCCTCCTTCCCCGTTCACTGCCCTGCTGTCAGCAGATATAATTTGCGCCCTCCGTGATTCACCTGGCTCATATGCAGCATGCAAATTTATTTCCCTAATAATGAGAGCAGGAGATTGCCCGCGAGGATTAATGGCGCTGTCCGAGCACGCCCGCCACGGCCGGGACCGCCGGGACATTACCCACCTCTGACACGGAAAAATGGTGTTGCCTCTGCAGAGAAAACGGCGGGATATTTGTCCTGCTAGACAATATAATGGGCTGGAGTATCATCAGATAGCGGCGTCATCTCAGAAACCCTGAATACAAATAATGCACTGGGGCAGCAGGACGCAGCCGCTGCTCTTCCACAGGCCCACAAAGGGGGCGCCGCTGTCTCCCGCGTCCAACAGCGTCGGGCGCTTTCGGCATGACAGCTTCCTTTCTCTGCCTCTTAATTAATCGCTCAGATTTTACGAAACCCCCACACCTCCACCCCCGCCTGCTTTCTGAAGGTACCACTCCAGTGAAATGAAATATGTGTGCAGCAAACGTATGAATTATCGAGGAATGCTGAATAAAGTGCTGCTGTGTGGCCCTGTGTGGGGACAGATACGATGTGTCACCAGAGCCAGGGGGTGGGTGGGACCATGCGGTGGAGATGCGGAAACCCAATTTAGAAGATAAGTGACCACTGGCTGTCCACTGCTGTTACTCATAAGGGGTCCAACCCGGGATTTAACCCCAGACTAGACGCGGTAGAGGCGTCACTCACTGCTGTCCATCTCCCCACTGGTATCAAGTAGAGATTCTGGGCCCACACCCAGACTGTGCTCACTTTAAAATGCACCAAACCTCAGACATCTTCTACATTCCTGAACTCCATTTGCCTCTGCGATTGAGTAGCTGTCATGGTGCCTCCCCACATACACAGAAAGGAGTGAAAATGGAGGAAGGAACACAGACAGAAGAGAGGTCCAGCAACACAGATCGTGAGGCCACCAGCAAACTTCAACTTGCTTCCTACTGAAGGCCGGTGACTTTGACAGGGCAGGGTGTCTGCGGTCATCAGCATTCCACAGGAATGAACGTAACTCACCGGTGACCAATTATATTGTGGCGAAGCTGAGAATGAACAACACGAGTGAGCCGTGGAGTCCACACGGCTGGACCCCTGGACAGAGCATTTATTTCTCACACTCGGAGCGGGAATGGAGCCGTAATTCTGGGCAACACACCTCCAGGGCTGCGGTCCATCCGGCTCCAGGGTCAACCACATTCCGTCCATCAACTTGGTTGACAGCAAATTTACAGTAAAACTGTATGGAAGATTTTGAAACAAATACACAAAGAAATGTGAAGACGAAACACGCGCGATGAGAAAAAAGCACCCGTGAGCACAGTATTTACCACAGTGAGCCATCGGGGGTCCTTTGTCCACTCGGTGCGGCTGCGGTCCCGATGCCCTCGGACACCCGGAGGACGGCCCTCGCAGGAACGCTCGCCGGGACCACGCCCGCTCCACCAGCGGGGACCCCCGGCGGGAGGGAGCGAGGGGCGCGGAGGGCATTGTGCCAGACTCCACCCCCCACGAGTCCTTCACACAGTCTGGCTCCGCCAACCAGAATCCCAAACAACCTTGTGCAGCTGCGCCGGGGTGAAATCGTGTCAAAGACGCCCGGGCCACGTCCGGCGCCGCTAATGATTAAGACGTGTGGGCGAGAGCCGAGCGCTATTAACGGCACTTTTTCATCTGAAATGGAATTTATTAAAATGAACGCGTAATTAAATTTAGAGATGAGCCGCGTCAAACAATACCCGGCAGTGGCTACTTTGATTTTGTTTTAAAGTAATTAGGCAGAATTGACATGAGTGAATACTGTGCCGTGGCCTTTTCTAATGAGTTAAATAAGAAAAATAGCTCAAGTTTCAGACTTTGGCAGGAGTTAATTGCGTTGGTCTGACGGTTGCAGGAAATGCTGTCATTTATATTTTTTCCCTCATATTACTGTTTTACTTTATTTCTTTTAATTAACGTGGATTTTTATAGATCTTGTCACAGATGAAAGAATGCATTAACCCCTCCATTACCGCGGTACCGCTAAGGAGCAAATCGTGTTCCGGTAGTTTATTTGTTCGTTTTGTTAACGGTCACATACATTAAAAAAAAAAAAAAAAATGAATTGTGAATTTGTATCCTTCCCAGCCGCAAGAACCACACTGTTCTTGTTGTTGTGGGGAACTTTTGAGTTGATGTTCACCCTTGATGGTCACGTGCAGGGGGGAATCCGAAAGAGTTGAATGTTTTAAAAAATGTATTCCTCGGTAACTGCATATTATATGAACATGCAATCTAAAGCAACTTGTGTAGAATTTTCACCTTTTCTTAAAATGTTACTAATACTCAGCATACACATGTTCGTACGATAATTACTTACGAATGCATTTTTGAAAATGTTCAAATGACTTTGTATTGAGTCCCTCCACAAAGTTCTGTCCTCCACCTGTATCTTCTGTGCTGAAACTGGTGAGTCCATTGTCAAAGAGATTGAGTCCATTCATCTCGCTGCTGCTTGTAATCTTTTTTCCTCCAACTTTTCCCACCATCACCATCTTTTTCAGAGAATCCCACCTACTCATGATGTGTTCACAGCAGAGAGACTTCCTTCTGCTTGTTTTCCTGCCTGTCCCCAGTGTCCTTAAGTCTCCTGCAGCACCACAGATCAAAGGTGTCCATGTTTTTTTCTGCACTGCTTCTCCACAGTCTGGTTTCCACATTCATACAGTTCGCAGAAAACACAATCGACTGAATTGTTCTACTCACTGTCCTTGTAGATACGGTGGCACATTTGAAGACCTTTAGAAAAAGTTCTTTCATTGCAACTCTTCCAGGCACTGATATTCAGCATATCTCCTGACTGCCGAATCCCTTGTTGTTGTAGACACCTTCTCTGTCTTCACCACCAGCGCTTAAGTTTAGATACCTGAATTCCAGTCCCATGTTTTCACTCTCCTTTTGACCTTTCCAGTAGGAAAGTATGAGGCATCATCAAAAAGTGCTGGGATTTGCCTTCAAGGACTCTGGATGAACTTGGTCTATGATAACAACCATCCAGAAAGGGGAAATCTTTCTTCACCTCAATCAGTGACTCGGTTTCTACCTGAACAGCATAAGGATAACCGCTGAGATTCAGGAAAGCTCCCCTGTGGACCTGTCGACCCACATGGACACCAAAACTTTACCATGGTGACAGGTCACACGAGGGTTTCACGGGGTCCCCTTTGACATGCCAGTGAAACAAGAGGACAAGAGCAAAGCCACCACATTTATGCACAGTGCGATGAGGCACAAACAGGGCCATGGATGGTGTGGAATTATTTGTGAGGAAATAGGATTTTGGAAGCAAACAAAAAAAAGTGGGTTTATTTTTACCCCAGACAAGAGTGAAGTAAGCGGCATGGGTAGTGATCAGGGTATAAAGAGAAAACTGATAGTGAAAATGATGATGACTCCACGCACTCTTCGTCGCTTCCATCTCACACTCATTGCTTCTTTGAGGAAAGTTTGCCCGAGTTCTGGGTCACTACATATTCTATGTATTTCAATGAGTCTCATGTGGAGAGGAACAAGGAGGACAGAAATCTCCCCACGTGTGATGAAGTTCACGTCTCTGCCGAGCGTCAGCTGGGCAGGAAGGAGGAGGACAGACGAGGAACAAGGAGGACAGAGGAATGATTTTCCTCGCAAATTATATTCAAATTCAGAGCAGGAACACAAATTCACTGGAAATAAAATTACGTTCCTGGAAATGTAGCGGCTGACCCGGAGTACAACAGAGGATGTATGCAAAGTGTGTTTTTACACACACACTCCACCACTGGACAACCCCAGGCAACCACTGAAGAATCTCAGTCCACCAATGGGAACATGCAGTCCACCAAACACACTTGAATAAATTATGTTACGTGGGAAATGAGACCCAGTTAAAGCGTTCTCCCTCCTTGCCGAGATGTTTCCTTTCTCTGCAGTCGATCGTCCTCTCTGGACGTCTGAGCTGATCATTAACCCTGAGCTTTCAGCTCTGTCCCACATCCCCTCCATCAGGACAGATCTCCATAAGGCTGGAGGGTAGGGAGCAACCTCCTCCACGAGACCCCTGTTCCCACAGCCGTGTTTACACTCTGTGGGATGAAGGCCTAGAGACACATGCCCCCCCTCGGTACAAAAGCGCTGCCAAGCATCAAACCCCCAATTAGTATCAGTGACCCTGGAACATGGAGAGGGACACATGGGTGTAAAAGGCATTAAATAACATTTTAACACGCAACACAGAGTCCCACCGCTGAGCAAAGCTTGAAACACACAGCCAAATCAACATGGTCAGTCACCTGCCAGTCACTGTGGTCAGTACAGCTCGCCCGCAAGGCTCTGACCTCAGGTGACCTCTGTTCCACCATGACTTCCAGATGACCTCTGGAACAGGTCTGAAGAACTTTAAACTGGGCTTTTCACGTTATCCTTCATAGTATAATAACATTACTTACAGTAGGGTACCAGGTGGCACAGTGGCCTTTAGATATGAATGACTCGGGTTCAAATTCCACCTACTGCAGTAACGCTCTTGACCAAGGTGTTTATCCCAAAGTAATGCAATACAAATGATCCTGCTGTGTAAATGGATATGAATGAGCATAAATTGATTTGGAGGAAAGGATAAGCCAAATAAATGTGTAACACGATTGTGTTAGTGAGGGCTGACCATGGAGCCGCACCATGTCCCTTTCTCCTGTCACCATTGTGGTGGCTTCTTGCGATCATTGTAACAGAGCAGTTGGCTGTGAAGATGGTGATGACCACAGTGTGGGAAAGAGAAGCAGTCTCCAGCATTGCCAAAAACAGATACACTGGTTTCCTCCCAGGATGCTCAACTTCACCGGGGGAGCCAGTCATCCTTCCAAGTGGCTGCCCCGTACATCTCAGCAGCTCCTCAGTCGCCAACATCTTCTGTGCAGCTTCCATTCTGTGGCTCCGCCTTCTCTTCATCAGCTCCTCCCCCAAGGTGAGTATGTGAAGCTGAAGGATGTTTGTCCGTGTCTTGAGCTCAGGAGGAATGGGACAGGACAACCCCCACAGCCCTCCCAGCATGTCTTACTTCCTCACCGCAGGAAGCTGCCCAGATAAGTGCCCCACATGCTGTGTGAAAGTTAGAGGCTGTCATGTCATCCACAAGGGAAGGAGTCACAAGAAACATCGTCACTTCACCAAGGCCTGTCGCTCAGGTTGGGGTTATGAAAGATCCGATGCCTGCACACTGTGTGCAGCGCTGCATGTGCACTGTGCGCAGCAATGGTACAAATGTGTGTTTGTGTTGGTCTCGAACTGTTTGATTTCACTCCTAGTCACTGAACCAAAAGTTGATAATTGCTTCAGTGAACCAGTGGCACTTTACACACAAACCATAAAATTATGGTGTCTTCACATACTTTTCACACACACACTGCAGCTGGAAGACAAGACGTGCAGAAGGTGGTGAAACAGTTCTGCGTGGTGCCTCACTTGGTGGAAAAGCCCACGGCAAACTGTGTGTCACGGGGCAGAACCACCGAGCGATCGCAGCGGGGGGAACATCAGCTACTCCTCTCACCGCGCCGATCATCACTTCACTGCTGCTCCAGCTCAGGGCTTCAGAGCTGCTTGAAGGAAACATCCGCCAGACAAGATATTAGATACAGGGGTTCAGTGACCCCTTATGGGAGGCAGAGAGTGACCAGTGAACCACAGTAAATGGGTAAGGTGCAGTTTTGCCTGAAGGTAGGGGTATGCAAAGCCTCCAGGTTGCACCTGTATAGAAGAAACCCAAAGGGCGCCCCCTAGCTGCCACCAAGTGGACTCGCCTATCCGCTTTTCCTTTGTAACTGTGTACCTTTAGTACAGTGTGTGTGTGTGTGTGTGTGTGTGTGTGTGTGTGTGTGTGTGTGTGTGAGAGAGAGAGAGAGAGAGAGCTAGAGCGGGGGTCGTCTTCAAGGCAGAATAATGAAACTGATCCTTGTGGACGTGCAGAAGATATGAGGCTCGGCGCGCGCGTCACGCAACATGACAGGTGTAAGTTTCAGCAACTTAACCAGCAGGATTAGAGGCGCCCGCGCTTCCCCTCATATGCATTCCTTATGGGAATTAATTCCATTTGAAATGCGAGGCCAAAGGCGAGATTAGCGCCGCGCGGCCTGGAGCGCGCGCCGCGCCGCAGCTCACAGCTGGGATTTGAATAATTGTTCAGGCTTAGAGGGCGAATCAGCAGAGAACAGAACGAATGGGATTATGGCAGGGAAGTGTGTGTGTTTCTCACCGCCGCCGCGCAGCGCAACACCTTGTGTTCTGAGCCTGACGAGAGATGGCATGCGGGCCAGAGTGTGTGTGTCAGCGAGTGTGAGTGCGTGGGAGAGAGAATGTACCAATGGTGAGTGTGTAAGAGTGAGTCTGTGGGTGTAAGATACAAGGGTGTTTGGTTTGTGAGAGAAACCTTGCACACACATACATCTGCAGTTAAAGGCCGTGCATTTGAAATTAAGTAAAAAGCGGTAAATCGGTGTAAAGCTGATTATCTAACACTGTAAGCGGCCTATTTATTTTGGGTGCTCTTTACTGCCATCTTTCTGCTTGGAGGCTAAATGGAAGAGTGTTTTACTAGGGTGTTTACCATGCCTGCTCCTCGTGTCACTGGGGCCACAGGGACTCAGCAGTCTGAGAGGACACAGATGCCCGTGATCAGCCAGAAAAAATCAGCTTCCACAGAGAAAAACATGAACATTTAAAACATGGAGGGAGATGGCTGGCTGACAGCTGCACTACTTTCCACTAATCTGCCTTCATTTGTGAAGAAACTCTTAGCAAGAACCGCACTTGTGTGAGAATCACAGAAACCATCTTGCATTTATGTAAAACACACTGCTTCTATTTGGCAGTCCTCATGTTGCACTGGTGGCCCGTGTGTGTGTGTGTGTGTGTTTGTTGGACTGTCTTTAGGAAGTAATTTAGGAAGTATGACACAAGGGTCCTCCCAGCAGTGCAACAAAGCGGAGGTCACTAATGCATTTTGTGATGGTGTGACCAGCGCATTGGAAACGGTCGCCAGAGAACAGCCATGAAAGCACTGGATGCAGAACAGTAAACAGCATTACACACACACACACACACACACACACACACTGTATGAGCAAAGCAATACAATAATATACAAGCAAAAACACATTTATTTGCCTCCTTTCGTCAAGATGATTCACACTATTAAATATTCAGCTTTACATTTATTTATCATTCATACAGCAGGGTAACTTTTATTGTTTAAACTCAAGGTAAGGGCTTTGATCAATGGCATAACAGCAGGTGGGATTCAAACCCTGGACCTTCAGAGTACAAGAGGTTCATTCTAACCACTATGTCACCTGCTTCCTTCAACACAAGAAGTTAACGGATTGTTTTGTCACAGGCCTGAGGTGTATTGCTTTGTTCGTGGTAGTGTGTGTGTCCGTCAGAGATGCCCTGTACGATGATCATCTTCAGCTTCACACAAGAGCCCACTACTCAGAGTTACCCACACTCTGTTCTCTATTCTGGAAATAGTGTAGGAATAAAATGTCTGTTTGTCTGCTTCTCTCACAAATACTAATATCACTCGGTGCTTCATCAGCGTCTCCACATAAGAAATTTTGCTCATCAAGTCTTGATGAGGAAGTGGAGTCTCTTCAAAATGTGTCAATAACTTAATCTTTAGGAAGGGCGGATTGGATTTTCACAGTATAACACCAGAAGTTTGAGCTCCTTGCTGGGGAGGGGGGTTTAAGACAGAGATTGAAGCATTAACCCTTTCCTCACCATTTTGCAGGATACTTCCCAGATGTGGCCCATCCTGCCCCCCATCCCTGGGTTGTGAGGTGTTCCCAACCCCCATCTTTCTGCTGTCATCAATGACATGTAAATATGTTGCCAATGTTGGGTGGGGGGGAGTCCTGGCACGGTGATAATGACTTGTTGTACGGTGGGACCACCTGCTGGCTGGGAGCCTTTGGGGGCCCCCAAAATCCCATCTCCTCCAGAAGGATAAGGGCCTGGTGTGGCACTGAGCAGATGATGGCTTGTGTGGGACCACAATCTGCTTGCTGCATGGGTCCTGTCTACACAGGGCCCCCAGGCTCCAACACCTGGACCTCCATCTTCTGTGGTGGCCCCCAGGGGCCCACAAGGGATGCAAATCACATGAATAAATGGGACGGAGAAAAGTGTGAATTACTTTTGGGCCCAATGTGACTGCAAGCTGGGCGGCAGGCCGAGGGGTCTCACAGCAGGAGGAGCCAAGGAGGGGCCCACCAGGGTCCAGGTGGTCCGGACCAGTGGAGTTTTAGTGTGTTATTATTTCATATCCATTTGAAGAGTACAGTGCAGGGACCCCTCAGAGAAACAAAGTCCCCAGCGCCACCCAAGCAGGGACACGGTGATTTAAAGCCACTTTGGCAGCTCTCGTCATTTCTCCACTTCGGAGAGTTAACATGACCTGTGCGTACGAGGAGTGGGCCTTCATTAGCTGACCTGGTGCGAGCCCCAGCACCGCCCCTGTTCACAGCGAACGCTTTCATTTCTGCACAGCGTGTGAACAAAGGTGGCGGCGGCAGCACTCCCTGGGCGGGTAGAGCCGCACTTTAGCACTTCAAACGGAACGACACCAACCAAAAAAGCGGAAACAGGGTTCGAGCCATCATAAAACAGAGAGTTTGCCGGCGTGGCATGACCTTGTCCGACCTTCAGGCTCATCCTGTATGCGCTCTCAGCTCCGGCCTTTGTGAATGTTTAACAAAGGAACCGCACGTCTCCCTGGCGTCCCATCAGGTGCACTGACAGCGTGCTCACTAGTCACAGTAGCGTCCCTCCGAGAACCGCTGTGATCTGGCGCCCAGGAACCCGGACACCCGTCAGGGCCTCGTACAGCTGCCGCTCGATCTGCTGTCGGTGCAGAAAAGTTACTGTTCTGTGAGAAGGACAAAAGTCAAAAAGGAGCGAAAGTGGGATGGCGGGCGGCGAAGCTCCATGTCGAGAGATGGAGAGCAGCGGGTGCGTCAGCAGCTCCTATCTCGGTGAAGAGCTGAATACAAGGAAAACGCCTTTCAGCATGAAAGATTCAGTTACATCCATTCATCATCAATAACTGGTTCTCCAGTGCAGGGTCATGGTGGTCCAGAGCCTACTTCAGAAGGACAGTGTGTGAGACAGACTACACCCTGGACAGCATGCCAGACTGCCACAGGCCACCACGCACACACACTCACACACACACACATACGAAACCCACACAAGCAAATAATGGTGCAGAAGGAGCAACTGTGCTATGTTAAAGGTATGTGAGCAGAACAGAAGGCACAGCTTTGATGGACCTAGGTGGGAAATGGTGAATAAGCAGTGGTAAAGCCAGAGTCCTGAGTGCTATATGACCCACAAGTTCATCACATTAGGGAGAAAATGCAAGCTCCCTGCAAAATGAGCTGGGTTCAACCCACAGCCCAGAAACTGCAGTTCTAACTCAGGATCCATTAGATTCTAAATTCAGTTAACTCTTTTCTAAGAAGCACTTTTAAAAACACAGTGTTGCGGAGCTTTAAAAAACCATGGTTAATACATCTTGAATTTTCCCCAAGTTTGGATTTCACAAGACAAAATTATTTAAAAATGCTGCGTGTGTGTGTGTGTGTGTGTGTGTGTGTGTGTGTGTGTGTGTGTGTGTGTGTGTGTGTGTGGGCACAATGGTCTGCAATCCTTTGCAGTATTGAGCTGTTGGTTTCTGCCTGTCTGAATGCTGCACAGGCTGAGTCTGAAGGCCAACTCCAAAAGTGGATCCAGATTTTGGGGCTGCAGGAGAAGCGCTCTGGATGCAGTGTTGACATGATGATGAACATGGGGACACTGTGGCTCAGAGCTGGCCCCCTCTAGTGCCCATGAACACGCACATTCCCATGGTACAAAGGCTGGAGACACACACTCGGCACTGCATTCATTCACACGCAGATCCAGGTAAAGAACCTCAGTGACAAAAGAGGCCATGAGTCAGAGTTCATGAGGGGAAGAGTTTATCATCCAGAGGCCTTTCATTGGCCATCTTCTTCCATGATGAACAATGAGGGCAAAAGCCACAGTGTGCCAGGTGCAGCGCCCCTTCTCACCCAAGGGGGTTTCTGCAGATGTCTCCATGTGATGGGGTATCGGGGGATTTCTGTTTGGTCTCCATTGCCACGACTATGGCAAGTTTGGGTTATCGCTGATTGAAATGTGGGCAAGAAGTTGGTGGAAAACCACAGTGTGTCAGCATGTCAGGTCTGATGAGGAGCGGGGGACAGACAGCACCATGTATGTAGTCAAACCCCCTTCCCGGGATCTGTTAGCAATACAAGTATCACAAAGGCTCCGACAAGTATTTAATGCGGTATTTCTAATGTTTCGGAATTAATCCCAGCACAAATCGGCAACAGCATCATCCTCCAAAAGCCACATTTCCACGGTTCCCACGTTGGAGTCGGCAGACGAGGAGGAGGGCAAAGCGTAAAAGAAAGCAGACGCTGCCCTGCCTTCAGCCGCTTTACATTACAGCGCAAATTAGGGTCCAAATCTCATTTTAACAAAAATATACCAAAATGTATCATGCACTGGGGTTCAGTAGGAAGGGGGGAAGTGGAGAAGAAACAGCAGCAAGTTGCATCTTAAGCAGCAAAGCTGGTCTTTGTCTTGGGGAAAATGAGGGGCGCAGAGGAGAAATAGCACAAATGTGAACATGATGACATTTATTTATTATAATTTTTCATTTATCTGACACTTTCCTCCAAAGCATTAAGCTACTTACAGTGATTTACCCTTTTAAACAGTCAGATAATTTTTACCATATCAGATCAGGATAAGTAACTTGAACTCATGCTCTTAGGGTCTTAAAAGTCCAGAGCTCTAATCTGTACACCACCTGCTATGCCAGATCCACAGCTTTGCATGTTCTCATACATTGGACCATCCCCTCATTACCCTGTTTTCTCATGGTATGTGCAGTGCTTTACAGCAGTCACCATGGTATTTCTTTGTGGTGGAAACTGTAAACTGAGAACAGAACAGCAATTAGCACCATTTGGGATCACTGCCATTAATTCATTGGCACAGAGACCAGGAGAGCTTCCAGAGATGAACCTTCTCAACAGTCACGGCTCCATCTAGATGGATGTGGTGTGTGTGTGTGTGTGTGTGTGTGTGTGTGTGTGTGTGTGTGTGTGTGTGTGGGGACACTGCTGTTTGCATGTTTACACTGGCTATATCCTCAGCCCCCTGCACTCAGCCCACTGATATAATGAATATATAATGGATGAGCAGTTATAGGGTCCCCTCAGGCAGGGAGGTCCTTGGCCAACTTATCTCCTGGTCCCTTGAGTCTCTCAGTGTAAGAGTGATCCTGCGGACCTTACTCTAATAACCTGATTCAATGGTTGTTTCAAAGGCTTCTTACAAGGTCCCCATCTGGTGGCTTCGTCATACTGAGTGGCACTAAACTGGACCCGGACCAACCCCTCCATAATGAGATCAGTGGAAACTCTGAAAACATGCCCCGCCCACACACAGCCCCCTCCTCACTACTTCCCCATGAATCAAAGCGGACTCCATTGTGCTCACCTGCACAGTTGACTGCAGCTCTGTAGCTACAGTGCACAGGTTTGCCATCTTTTGGTCTTCCACCCCCCCCCCCCATTCCTGTTAGCAGTGCCACTTCGGTGCAAGGGAGGCGGCTACTGCAGCGTAGCCAACCTGTGTGTGCATCAGTGCCAGAGGTCATGGGGTCACTGTGGCTTCTCATCGACCGTGTGGCTGTGAGATATTTGCATGGCTGTGTTCGATACCCCCGGTTCACGGCACACAGAGAACAGTTCTGCCAACAGGAAGGCAGCTGCCGCCATCCTTCTGCACTCGTAGGAGGGGTCACGCCACACGGATATCTGAGTGCAATTAATTGCAATCCAAGAGTCAAAAATCAATATGAATATTTATTCGGAAACAGAACACAAAAGTTTCATTACAAGAACAGCCACACAATAAAAAAGTTTCAGTTCATCTCTCCCTACTGCTATGCGTCCACCGTGTCCACTGTTCATCCAACACTGATGTGCCGCAACTGACAAGTCTAGCCGGGCTCTGGAACCCATTCAGCAACAAAGCTGGCAGTTAGTAATAACTCATGTTTAACATAAGTGATAAACAAAATTGACATCATTACGGTTCAAAAGAAGTTCTGCAACTCTGTTGAAAAAAATCCGTAGTTCACCCACATGCACCAGTTCTCTCTATTGCTGTTCAAGACCCAGATTCCTTACCTTGGTGACCACCCTGGTGATGGTCGCATAAATGCGTGTGGACCAAGTCACATGTTAAACTGCTGACAGCCATAATCACATACATGAATGATTATTATTTTTGATCTTGAGTTTCAAATGACCCGCTTGTGCAACAGACCTTAAGACTGTGACTTTGTCCCATTGATCCCTTTTTGTACCATTTTTACAATGTTTGGTCCTCCCTGCTGACCTCCACGGTGGAACATTTTCAACATGATGACGTGTGTGTTTGTACAGTGAAAGCCAGAACACACAGCATTTGTCTGTGTTCGTGTGTATGTGTGTGTCTCCTGGGGACCGATCAATGTTTCCAGCTCAGCAGGGGGCTGTGGCATCACTGCATTGTGAATCAGAGCCTCAGCCATCCTTCTCCCCCCAGACTCGGGGTCCAGTAAAGAGTAGTCTGTGTCCCGAAATGGGGGGAACCCCACAGGGTCAGCAGTGTGGGGGTCTGAAGGCAGCTCCTTCTTCTGTTCTTGCAAGGCGTGGCCTGTTGCTCTGCCCCAGTGCTCATGACTGATTATGAAGATGTGTTCCAGGCTATCAACTTCTTTCTGTGGCCTCAGCTGGGTCCTGACACACTCTGCCCATCAATATTCCAAGGAATGGATCACACACAAGTGGAGAGGTTTGAACACCCCATTAGGTGCTTGCTATCCTGCTCACAATGCCACTTACTGGTGAGGACAACTTCACCTGGAGGTGACAGGTGGATGAATCTGATTCCTGTGTGTGTGTGTGTGTGTGTGTGTGTGTGTGTGTGTGTGTGTGTGTGTGTGTGTGTGTGTGTGTGTGTGTGTGTGTGTGTGTGTGTGTTCTCACTTAGTTGGTACCTCCTTACTGTGACCTTGGGAAGGATATACCAAACAAAGTGAGGAGCACCACGTCCTCAGGAGGTGCGTTTGGAAGTCGCGACCTGAACGCCGCAGTCCCTCACTGCACAGCGCTGTGTAAATATTTAATGTCTGAAGGACTGTGTATTTCTGGGTATTTAATACATGTTTCTCCATATTTCTCCTCCTACATTATTCATAGATGTGACCCTGTTTTGATGTATTTACTCCAGATGTGGGCGGATCTTCTCGATGTGCAGTGTGCTGCAGCAATGTCCTCTTTACAAACAGGCCAGTGACATGGAAGTGAAACACATCATCCTGCTGTTGTAAACGTGGGATGTGGGGAACAGTCCGTTTGGCATCCACCCTCCCTTTATTCTCAGATCACTGAAGGTGTCTGGATCACTGATGAGTTCTGCATCTCCAATCCAAAGTGGGTGTGACAGATGCTTCTCCTTATCCTGTGTCGCTCACCTACATTTAGACAGGTGGACACACTAGAGGTTTTTACTGTCCATTGTTCATTCTTTCCTCCATCAGACACTACCCTCCCCCAAGAATGCGCCCCCACAACCCCCACGTCTTAGTCTGGATCACATTTAGATGCCTCCCCCCCCCATACCCACAAATTCAGAGTAAAGGGTTATAAAATTCCCCGAGTCTCCAGGAGTCCATGTTTTCTCGGGTTGGCTTTCATTGGGGCAACCTCAAAAGATCTCCGGGTACAGGCTCTTCTCACAGTGGGAGCACAAAAATTGCACCTCCTACTGAGCACAGAACGAACTGTACAATTCCTAATACTAATGTGTTCTGCACGTGACATTCACATTTATTCATCAGTCAGACATTTTTCTCCACAGTGCATCAACAACAAATGAAGAGCTTTAGACACAGACACAGCATGACAAAGCACAGCTTGTGTGTCTGATACCACCATATTGCTGGTTCACGTCCCTCAAGGAGCTGCTTATAGACGTGACATTCTAACAGCAAGCACATAGATAATCACAGCAGATGGTGTTGGATTCATTTATGCAGCTGTCAAGAGATCAGGAGAAAAATTGGTCTTAAAAAGATGGTTTTGAGACCCTTCTCAAAGGTGGTGAAGAATTCAGCACCTCTCATTCCACCACACCGGGGCCAAAACCTACAAGTGATAGATTTTGGACCCCTTGTGCATGAGACCACCAAGTGGCCAAAGATGGAGGAGCAGAGTGTTCTTGCTTGGGTCTAGGGAATGATCAGGTCCTTTAGGTATTGGGGTTCAGACCTTTGACCTTTGTCTAATAAAAAGCCCCAGTTTTGGTTTTCACCAAAGGATAGAAATGGTCTCCCACAGATCATCCTTCATCTTCTGCATCGTTTCTATGGATGAACTCTGTCACTGAATATTAGTACTGGTCAAGCATCACCCACATCTTCCTCCCTGTTCAAACTCCTGCCAGTGGTGTCCCACTGGCCAACTGGCCTTGTGCCCCAAACTGCAGAAATGCCACCAGAGGAGTGAAGCACATAACAACACATGAAAGTACAACGCCGGTGCTGCGAGCAGGACAGCGCGGCCACGATAAATATAGAAGTTGTGACTCTGGCCCCTGTTGACAGTTGTGACAATATTCGTTTGATTACAGGAGACGGGGAGATGTCACCGTTAATTACCGCCTCAGCTCACACCTGCCAGATCGGGGCGCGACCCAACACCCACGGCACACGTTCCGAAATGGAGGGATGACAAGGAGCAGACAGAAAGACAGACAGAGAAAAAGAGGGAGTTGAGCGGCCCGCATCAGCAGAAGCGGCACGTTTGTTGACATCTGACCGAGAAGAGAGGCGTCCCGCCGGCCACGTGCCACCTGCAAGGGACGGCGCCCCAGCCGTGCGCATTAGCCATTTCAGGCACATGGTTGCTTACGAGAGAGATAAAACGCGGCAGGGACTCCGGGCGCTCAAGCTGTGAGTGGAATAGCTTTGCAATTTGCCAGCAAAAACGGCATTTTGATCTTAATGAATATAAAATGGCTGCCATTAAAAGTAAAACAGATTATCTGGGGCTTTTCGAGGTCCTGGGCTCTCTGACGGTCTTGGAGGGCCACTCTGATCTTTCATTAAGACCCCACGGCAGGAGCCTGCGGCAGCGGCCTGCACGTCACCCTCACACACACTGGCTGCGTTTACAGCTCATTTTCATAAATCGACACAGACGCTCCGCCGGGTAATGAAAGCCATACGAGGTCGAGCCGCGCATTAAGCCGCTGCAGATCTCTCGCCTGTCACACACAGACCCACCGCTCGTGGGCCACAGACCTGTCTCATGGCTGCTTAGATCCAAACAGGCTAATTACCAATGGCGGGGTCCGAGCAGCCGCTCTTCTTACTGTACTTACTGGAACTTGAACCCAGGGCACAAGAGACACGTAAACACGCTGACCTCAGAGGAGGACAGGTATCAGAATCTGAAGGAAACACACTGCCCACGCTACCTGCCAGGTTACAGCCAGTGCTCCTGGGGGGGGGGGGGGGTCCTCCGGCTATGTCATCCCCAGTCAATCTGCATTTCAGCCACCTTGCATCTGAAACCAGAGTGGGACACATCACTGTCACAACACTGTGCCACTGCACCTCAGATCAACACATTAGTATCTATTCCTTATAATAACTCACTCATTCATACAGCAGGAAAACTGTTACTGTACTGGTTTAGGGTACCTAGGTACATGGGCACTGCAGCAGAAGGTGGGGTTCAAACCTGGGTTCATCGCGTAGAAGCTGCCAGATGTAACCGCTACACCACCTGCTGCCCTCGCTTGCTACAACTGTAAATAAACGTCCACATCCTTAATGTCCAGCATAGGTCTGGGGTTAGCAAACTCTGGCCTCTCTGGCCCCAGGTGCAGCTCTTTTGCTTTAAAAACGCACTGTGACCTCAGAGGGACAGAGGGCATCAGCAGCGGCCGCAGGTTCGATCGATAACCGCAGCGATGATGGGGGATAAGGAGGAGGAAGGCAACCTGGTACACAGCAAAATACTAATGAAGGTAAAGAATACAAATTACCGCACTCTTTTCATCCCTTAAGATTTTCACTGTGTTTTTTCCAGGCTCAATATTAAATGCTGCGAGCATTGAAAGTTATACACAGACACACATGCGCGCACACACACAAAAACGTTATTCTCTTTCTTCTCTCTAAATAAAATGAAGAGTGATCAAAGGCCTCCTTCTGTGCACTCGGCTTCTCCTCTTGCTGCTCTCGGCCCTTATTGAGCTTCTCTCAGGAACAAAGACCGTCCTCCCCACGAATATGAGCGTTTCTCACAGACGGCAGGGAGAAGATCGCAGGCCGAGGAGACCGCGTGGCGGGCGGGGAGGGTGTGCTGAGCCGGCTTCTTAGCCCTTCGGCTGAGTGCATTCTCAACCGAGCAGCCGGCAAACTTACCACGGTGTGAAACCCTTCGACAAGCACACCAAGAACGCTCAGCCCCAGCCCCACTCCTCAGTCCACCGCTTGTCCGTCACACGTGCTGCCTTGGCTCCTCCTCAGCTGGTTAACCTAATTCCATGTGCATCTCTCATCTCCTCCACATGGGAGATGGGCTGTTTACCGGGTAACAAAGCGCCTGTTTCGCTCCTCCTTAGTGGCCTGGCCCCGGTGACATCACGTTCACCGCGTGTCGCTCCTCCACCCGCACAGCCGCCATGCAGGCCTCGCCTCGCACCTCCTCCCGATGGCACTGCAGCGCCTCTGCTTATCGGTTCTTCATCACCGGCATCATCGTCTCCGATGGCACCATCTGGTCATTACCTTCGCCGTGTATGGGGCGAATTAGCTTCACGGGGAGCTCACCGGGAGGGGGACTGTCGGCGGTGCGAACAAGATGGAGAAACGCACTCCCGCCTGTCCGCCAAAGCCGTTTCGCGCACAAGAGATTGAGAAAACACTTATTTTTAAGAGGATCGAATAATTAAGCGTCCTCGGTTCTGTGTGCAGAGAAGACGAAATTGGTCAATTAAAAAGGGAGGCGCAGCTGAAATCAAATAAATGCAGGCGGGTTTATGGGGACCCACAGAGGCGCAGCGCAAACAAATATCACATATGACCGCATGGCACTAATTCTTCTACTCTCCCGCTAAATTGCCGCCCAGGACTCAGCAACGCGGAGAACAGTGGGAAGCAGACAATGGAACAATTCCCACCCCTGCTTCCCTCTTTAACTATTAACTTCTTTTGCAACTTGGGCTAAAGGAAGACAAGGGGAAACACACAGCGATTGCATGAGTGACCACTGCCTTGCGGGGGGACAACTGGCCATGAACCCCAGAGGTGCTCTGGGGAAAGTCACAGTCTGGGGGTCTTTTTTCTCTGCACTTTGGTTTTAAGCAGCTAAGAGGGATACGAGGGTGACTGATACAAGGTGGAATTGGGTTAGGGCCATAGTCCCACAACCAAAAAACCCAGGATCAAATTCCCCCTCCTGCTGTGGTACCATCTATAACGTTCACCGAAAGTTCATTTCATGATTGGTGAGGAACTTTAGATACAGATGCGTCATTTTCAAGTTCCGAAAGTTTTCCCAGCACACATTACAGCAGGACTGAGGGAGTATAAATTTTAAACAGGTAATGGAACATGTTTACGGAGCAGATAAGCGATAAGTACATCTCAAGATGTGTTTTTAGTTGCTTCTTGATTTACTGGGGATTGAGGAGCTCAGATTAAGGAGTTCAGATGGAAATTCCATTCCATTCCACCACATGAAGAACAAAACTGCAAAGGATTAGGATTTTGATTTTGGACCATTTGTGACTGGGACCACCAAGCAACCAGAGATGGATGAGATGGGGTGTAGGGATAATCAAGTCTTGCAGGTATTGGGGAGCATATCCAGTAACGGTTGAGTAGGCCATAACTAGAGTTTTGAACTTGATATAGGCAGTTAGTGAGAGTCAATGGAGAGAGACAAGGAGGACAGACACATGAATGGCAAGGATAACTTGTACAATGGTATTCTGTATTAGCTGGAGACTATCATGGTGAAGTCCAGAAGACCAGTCAATAGAGAGTTGTAGGACATCACCATGGTCTGGATGAGAAGATATCTAGAAAGTAAAATGAGAACAGATCCCAATTATGGGTTCCATATGTTGGGAAAAGCAGGGATTCAAAGGAATAATCTCAGTGTTAAAGACGTTGAGGTGTATATGGTGGTCAGTGATCCAAGTAGAGATGTCTGACGCAGTCTTTGATATGTGAAGAAACAACTTTAGGTACAGAGGTACAGAGAAGAAGAGCTGGGTGTCATCAGCATAGCAGTAATAGAAGAATCTGAAAGAGTTAATGATACAGGCAAGGAAAGGGGTGTACATGGAGAAGAATAAGGGCTCAAGTATTGATTCTTGTGGGACACCAGTGGAAAGGGACAGAGAGGAAGACAAGGAGCCACACTACACCACTTGGTAAGATCTACCGGCCTGACATTTAAGAGTCCAACCATTTCAATGCTGTTTGAGTCCAAGCCATTCAAGAAAAGACATCAGGTTCCCGTGACTGACAATGTCAGATGCTGCAGAGACATCCAGGAGAACGAGGACAGCTTCTGACACTACAAGGATGGCCTTCTTCATAGAATGGCTAGCAAACCACAGTTTGTAAGTGAACTAGGAGAGAGGGGGTGGATAAACGAATAGCAAAAGGTATTTTGCGGTTACCTGATGCATCCCTCCAAAGTGATCTGAAGGGTGGAGATATACCCACTTGGTCTGCTGTGTAATTTTTATACTCTCAGTTCAGGGTACATACTTTGCTTCTTCCTACAACAGCTTAATATCCAATGGTAGAAGCTCTGACCACTACACTACCTGATATCCTGGTAGGCTAAGTATAAAAAATGTATTTGCAGGTAAAACCAGAAGAAGTGCAGCTATAAACCTGTTCAGCTGTTAAGCAGGAGTACAGACACTGTAGAGATGGTGAGGCTCACACTGTGCCGTAAGGATCTCTTGTCTGAGACTCAGGGCCAATCTGCCAGGCGTACAGTAGTACGTACAGTAACACGTCAGATATGACAGGTCCTCAAGACACATGCGGTAACGTCCCATACACAGCACAGTGATCCTGCGTGTGGCCATTTGGCGAAGTGGCTTATGGGATACTGACATCACAGGACCAATGCTGGTGTTTCTGCCGGCCTTGCGGCTAAAAGGTCTTTGACATTGATGGAAGTGGCAGACAGGGTAGGAAGCTACATCAACACCCACCAATGCCCTCCTGCAGACCACCCATGATGACCTACTTGTTCTGACACACACACACACACACACACACACACTGCACCTTTCTCCACCAGGAATGCAGTCCATCTTGACCACAGTTAACTGGACACTGCCCATCTCACAGATCTCTACAGGTGAGTCTCACAGGTGAGACTCGCCATTGCATCCAGCTCCGAGCACGGCTGCTGCCAGCAGACAGTCACAGATGAAGTCCTGCCAAAGGAGGCTGCTCCAGCTCATCTCCACGGGGAGCGCTGACTGCTCTGGCTAACCGCTCGCTTGGCTGCGCTCCTGGGCACCGTCCAGCCGGGAGTGTCTGCCCAGACATTTGCATAACAGGCCGTGAGGACAGGAGCAGGAGAGCAGCTGTTCCTGCCAGGTCTGAGCTGTGCTGGCAGGCCGTGTGGAAACAAACCGTGTCGCTCACGGCGCCCACGTTGATGAGGACATTGCTTCGCTCCCAGACCGGCGAGGCTGGACGGCCACGTCTGCCTTTTCGCAACCTAATACAGCACCGTGAAAAAGTATGTGTCACTTTTCCAATTTTCTCTCCTTTCGCAGGTTTTTCCACATTAAATTAGGTCAGATTTCTTGGTTGGCTCCAGTAGAGAATGAATGGAACCTGGGAGAGAAACAGTGACACCAGTGCTGTTTTTAAGTCATTTCCTTGGCGTAAAAGATTACGAAAGGTGCATCACATGCAGGGAACATTCACTGACCTTTCAGTCAGTACGTGCATTACTTTTAGCTGCAATAACTGCAGCTAAACACTTCCTGTAGCTGTTGACCAGGGCCACACACCACTGTGGAGGAACTCTGACCGCTCCTCCCTGGAGATCTGCTGAATCTCAGCAACCTTTTAAGGTGTCCAGCTCTTCGACATAGTAGTTAGAGCTGTTGCCTTTCAATTAGAAGCCCTAGGGTTTAAACATCCCTGCTACTGTAGTACCTTTGATCAAGGCACATACTGAGAAATGGATATAGTAAAAATGTACCCTGCTCTATAAATGGTTAAATCATTGACTAATACCCAAGTAGTCCCTTTGTGTAGTGTAGTGAGTAAAAGCATCAGAGAAATGATGTCAGCACATCTCATTTAAAAGGAGGAGCTTTAATTTTTACAGTCATATGAGACGGGAAGGAAAACACTCAAGTTATGATAATCTGAAATGTTTACAGATGTCAAAAATAACGCAGGGGTAACACAGTTATTGCAGACTTGTTACGCGGGACATGAACTCAGTTTAGAATTTATAATAGAGCAGGAAGGGGAACAACATTAAATTTTGCGTAAAAACCCAAAGTGCGTGTTAACTTATAGAGGTACCGTGACTGTAGCCACACCCCTCTGACCTGGCTATGTGGAAGAGTTTTAAGCACCCGCGGGGGTCCAGCGATGCCACAGGGCCAGGCTGCCTGCTTGCTCGGCTCTTATATCTAGAATCTAAAGTGACCCCCCCAATCCGTGATGAATCACCTACATTAAAACAGAGACTCCGACAACAACAACAACAACATCAACAGCATTCGTGGGGAATATAATCACACATTCACCAATTTTTATTGTGTCATGCATTATTGAATTAAAATGTCTCTATTCCGGTTTGCAGGCAAAGCAAGATTAAAAAGGGACTGTTGTATTGCTGCTGTATATTTGATTTATTTTTAATATGAAGGCAGCATATTAAGAATTGATAAAACCTACTTTCAGACACAGCCTTTTATAAGCTGATTTTCTTATAATTACAGAGTAATGTTTCCCGAGTAACTCGGCGTTGGTTAATATTTCAGGCAGAGCTGTTACCGGGGCGCAGGTGAGGGCATTGTGAGCGGCACATCGGTGGCACACGCCATCGGGACAGGTCTTGAAGGAGCCAGAATTAGGAAACTGCCACACCTGAGCATCCACGGCATCCCAGCTGACAGATAGTGGCCCCCTCCTCAGAGACGAGTGCCGCAGAGGAACGCGGTAAAACTCAGAATGTCAACACAAGTCAAAGAGAACAAAAAGCAGCTTTATCATTTATTCATCGAGGCAGCGATAAACAGGGAGAGAAAAGGATGTTATCCGGCACTGATGAAAAGGTAAAGTCGGGCGGCGCTCCTTCAAAGCGGCCTTCGCTCACATCTAAAACAAACGGCTGAAAGGGGAGGTGAGCCATTGATGGCACCTCCTAATCTTGCCGAGAGTAAACATGCTCGCCGCCCCCCTTTGCCGATGAGCCCGCCATGAAATATATATGCGGCAGCTTCACAAACCGAACGCACGAGTCACCTCAACCGAGGCGCGCGCCTCGCTGCAGGGTCGCGTCCCGCTTCCTGAGGAGCGACGCAAAGCGGCACGTTTGGAGCGTCACGCGGTGACAAGTCCCCGTTCGGCCCCCTTCCAGACAGCTCCGAAGGGCATCTTTCGGGGTTTCACTGATGACTGGAGCGAATGTGCTGTTCAGCCATTGCTCCCCTTACACGTTTACATCTCGGCACACGTAAGAATTTCATCACCAGCTCCATTTATCTTATCACACTCCTGGTAGAGGGATTTTGGATGATGGATAAACAATAGATGAGGGGACACAGCTCTTCTGGTCCCGCACCCACCTATTCCGTATCTCACCTGTGTCCACCTGTGGCTGCTTGGTGGTCCCACTCAAAAGAACCCAAAGTCAAAAGTCCGTCGGCTGTCTGTTTTGTCCCTGCTGGTGGAATGGGCCCTCTCTGTTCCTGGCACAAGGTGCTCACAAGGTCTCGAACCCATCTCATTCACAGCCATTTCTCTCCTGATCTCCTGACAGCTACACAGCTACATAAATTAGTCCTACATTTACTACATTTGTTGTCATTGACTTTTGAGTGCCTTGAAAACTGTAAGTGATTTTGGAGAAAAGTGAAAAAGGAAGAAGCGTAAATGTAAAATGGCCCTGAGCTGAACTAAGCTGAGAGGATAATGGAGTAGTTGGATTCGTGTCTCTACTGAAGAGGACTGACGTGAGCTGGAAGTTCTGGGTTGGCTAGTTTTCAGACACCCGAGTCCACTAACAGGTCTGACGAAGCTCGAACCCGTTCCAGACAGCGGTTACGATGCGGTCAGTCCCCAGGTTCGGTGATTTAAAGTCTGCTTGCCGCTGTCTTGTGACCGGGAGAGTGTTTTTAGTTTGCTTCTTTTTTTAACGCACATAAAGTACACTCAAAACACAACACAGTTACAGTCGCATATAAAGATAGAGAAAACCACACACGCACGTGCACGTGCGCGGGGGCGTGCGCACACACGGACCCTGCGAGAGCTCCATGGAGGCTCAGTGGCTCCGCGTTCATCAATCCTCAATCTTTTACAGTCTGTGGATGTCAGAGGTTCAAATTGAGCTTGTTAGAGATCTGCTTCACTCCAACTCACAGACGATTATTCATTGAGCTGTTTTATGTAACCCTGTCAGCGATAAGCGCTCTATTCATTAGCCAAGGGACAAATAAAACAAGTTTTTTCTTTTTTCTTTGTTGGCTATTAGACTCAGCGTTGCTGTTTATTACATCCCATTCACTTGTTAATTATAAATTACAGCCCCTCTTTGCGTATATTAATTAATACAATTCCCATCTTTGTAATACAGTATAAATAAATTCGGGATGGGCACGATTAGGGAGCGTGTCTGCAAACATCTTCACGCGTGAACTAGGCCAATAAAAGACAGCGGTCTGAATGAGGATCGTGTCTCCGGCGCCGGACGGTCGCCGGGGTTTGGATATGCAGACGCAGCACTCGCGCAGAGACAGAACCAACACACTGGCGGTGCATGATTTGGATCTGCAGCGGGGCAGAAGTAGCTGAAACAAAAGAAAAGTCTCGAGTGTGCAGCGAGTGAATGCAACAGCAGGCCAAATGTCCAGTATGCTACCGTGGCAACGGCGTGATGCCGGAAACAGCCCAACTTTCACAGCCACGTATCGCCTCAGCATCGACACACACACAAGCTGTGGTCAAACAAACCTAACTTCCCTCCTCAGTCCCTCCTTCAGAAAAGTTTATCTTGCGTCCCAGTTCTTGCATAGAATTTAGAACAAACTGTTCCTTGATGGAGGGAGCTGAGAATTGGTGCTGAATCCAGCAACCTTCAGGGTGTGCCCGTAACTGCTAAACACAATTCTACCTTCTACATGAATGGCATCCATGTGGCTTTTCAGAGAAAAGGTTGCTGACAGAACACATGTAACATCAGGCCTTGTGAAACGGGCACAAACGGAGCCCCGTCCTTCTGCCAGCAATTCCTGTCAACACCTGGCAAAGCATCACGTGACCTGGGAAATGAGCAAACACAGACCTTGTGCCCCTCATCATTTCCTCTATTGTTTCTTCTGTGTCATTCATCCAGCTCAGACCTTTGGTCCACACATGTCACACTTTGCTCGCTCTCCTGGGCCGTTTGGACACGTTGATGGCCGATGCCAGGAAAGCAGAGGAACGTAAGGCGGATGAAGCGGGACGGTCGCCCGAGGACAGCGCCGCAGCCACCCTTGGCCCCGCCCCCAGCAGACACAAATGGGTCAGAGAACAAAAGAGCATCAGAGGAGAAGATGAATGAGTCCCTGGCCGCAGGCCAAGCACAGTCCTGTTAAACAGCAGCCGTCAGCACATCTGCCCTGCAGTTCACATGGGCTTGAAGCAGACAAACTGCGTCCAACAGAGACCCCTCAGGAGGGGGATGGACCCACTCAGAAAGGAGGAGATGAGTCCTCTGTGATCCACCGGGCTATGAGCAGCTGCCGGACAGAGACGGTCTGCAGGTTCACAAGTCACCATCACTGAAGCCGAACAACACACCAGCCCCAGGCTTTGACCTGCGGAACATTTGGCACCTGGGGGCCGACCAGTTGACTTGGTGGGGGTCTCAGAGGACAGCAGAGGAAAGTGAACAGATGCAGCAAGCTGGGTGTGTATGTGGTGCCCAAGGGCTTTGGGAAAGGGAGTCAGGAAGCTGCTGATGTGCTGGCTCACCACTTCCTGTGGACTACCCTAGGTTCAAATCCAGTTAAATATGGTAAAAATTACCCTGCTGTATAAATGGCTGTGGCCCTGTAAGTACTTTAATGCTGTAAGTTTTTTTAGAGAAAAGTGTCAGATAGATGAAGAAACGTAATGTAATTTCACACAGACACACAATGATGCACAGGCACACATTCTCTCTTATGGTAGCACACAGGCTTTCTCTGCATCTCTTTCCCTGTGCTAATAAATCTTGAGAGCATCACTTCTGGCTGATCTGTAGTCGTGCTGGTTGCTCTACTCCTCTGCAGGTCCCATACATATTGCCATTGAGTGATAGGCTCATAGTCACAGTACACAGCAGCACACATTTTGTGTGTGTGTGCGTGTGTGTGTATCATTCTTTGGTGGGACTCTGACAGCTCTTTCTTCAGCAGCTTCCTGTGCCTCCACTGGCAGAGCTTCATCCCAAAGTCAGAGGTAAAACAGCAGGACAGAGGGGCTTGACCTAGCAGCCCACTGTTGAGCTGTCTCTCCGTCTGCTGCCCAGTCCTGCCGTGTGGGGTTTTGTATTTGAAGTGGTTCAGGGCTGGGTTTCAACACGGTGAGCAGAGTGAGCAAATGCTCAGCATCCAACCAAGATGCCCAGTTTTCATTTTAGCGTAAACTGTCAGATGAGCGAGCAGAGCTTTGGCTCTATGCACCTATAGTAGGGAAGCTGCTGAGATGGTTTTACACACCAAACCCGATGTCAGGTGAACTCCTCCCTCCTCCAAAAGCAGGACTTGACTCCTATTGGCTGCATACCTGCTGCCCATGTAATTCAAAAGGAGCGTGTGTGTGTGCACGCGTGTGGTCGCCTTGGGCAATGCGTGAGCCAACCCGCTACCGAGGGCCTGATGGACTCAGACTCCTCCTGTAATTGCGTGTCACATCAGAACACGGACCCCGGCCCTTATGATTCATCATGTTTATTTTTTTATCTCCTCCAGCAACAGCTTATATTAGTTGTGCACTCAGCGACGAGATTTAATTTCTGCAGGAAAACAACAGTGGCGGTTGATTATTATTATTAAGAATGTGATACTGCAGCGAGTGAAATAAAATCTATAGTGCATTAAAGTGACAGATTGGAGGAGGAGTTCTCATTTACAAGTGTTAAGACATCATGGTAATGCCTCACTACAGAAAATGAAAATCAACTGTTTCCTGCTGTTAGCCTAATGCAGAGGGGTTCATGGGAGCCACACGCTTGCGTGTGTGTGTGTGTGTGTGTGTGTGTGTGTGTGTGTGTGGCCAGGCCACTCAACTGAGACAAGCAGAGCAACTGACACAAAGCAGAACCTGGGTCCAGCACTGTCACACCACTGACATCTTCATTTCTGTGGCCTTGTCTCCTACTGGTTCCCATCAATGATGAGTTCATTACAACTGCAGTCATCAGCAATGATCATCTCCATAACTGCTATTGTTATTATACAGTAAACAATAAGAAGAACCATAATAATCAAAAACCTATAACTTGAAATAAAAATCACAATTAATACTGGCAATTTTATTGCAAATGAAGACCATCATGACAATGGCAGTCACTACTTTTTGCGCTAATTTGTTAATTGTATCTGACAAAAAATATTTGCTTACATTTTATTTGTGAATATTTTACCCGGTAAACAGAGGGCTTTCAAAGAGTGCTGGAAATTATTTGTTTGTGAAGATTTATACCAAAAGCACCAGTCAGCAACTATGTATAAACTAAACAGCAGGAGGAGTAGTTGTTAAAAGTGGTATTTCTAAATGGCCCAGGTCTGAATCCCACTTCCTGCTGTGGAACTGTTGATTGAGGCACAGTACGTACCCTCAACTGATAAAGTAAAAATGACCCACCTGTACAAATGGATAAATCAGTGTAAATAACTCAGTGTACAAATTTAGTATCTGGAGAAGGGCATCAGCTAATAAACTAATAATAATAATAATAACAAAGCAGGCAGGCATGTGGTGTGCTGACTGCTCGGTAGTTTTTAAACGTCAAAAACTGGTTTCCTGTATCTTCTCCTCCCTGTAGATACAGAGATGCAGTTGTTCCTCCACTTACAAATTTAATTGGGACCATAAGCTAGTTATGGTGGAGCAGGGTCGAGGCTCCTTGTCAATTCCAAGCTCAGCTACCGGAGGAATGTGCGTTGGCAAAATGACTGTACGTCTACAGTCATACCTGTATCTGTATCTCTGTCGGTGAAATTCGCTGTTGTTTACTCTCAGCTGCACATTGTACATGCATGAAAATGTCAGCAACCTGGACGACTCTGCAGGGTGGGAGGCAACAGTGGAGGTTTTTGGACTGGGACTGTCTCTCGCTCACATTTAGCGTATTGCGGACTGCGAAGGGAAGATAACACCACTCTCTGGTGACCCGGGATGCATTCAGAGTTCCCTGGCAGGAGAATTTATTGCCTGATGTAAATAAAAAAGCCCAATAAATAGCTCAGGCCCAGAGCTACACCAGGATATGCTCACCTATACAGAGAGCACAGATCTGATTCCTATTCCAAATATCACATAAAATTCAGTAAAACGTAGCACAAGCATAATAACATGAAATGAAGGCATAATTCTAAACAAAAAACTGTAGAAGCTGTTATTTAAAATGAAATGCAGAAAACAACTGTGCATCAACTCAGACCTGGACGTTTTGTATAGATGTGAAGAATGATAGAGTGGTGTAGCTTCACTGGCAGCTCAGAACTGGCAGCTACAGAAGCCAACAGATCATCTACAGTTTGCTTACCTTCTGTTTGCTGCTTTTTAAAAAACTGAAGGCAGCTCCTACTATTTGCAAATGTATGTTTGTTTGTGCACAAGGTGTCCTTTTGGTAAACAAACCCATTTCCATTTCACCAAAGGGGCTAGTGCCACCCCCCCCCACCACATACACACACACGCACACACTGAGCCACAAAGAGCATGGGCTCTGCCTTTTATGGAGTCATTTGCAACGTGTGTGAAGATGCCCTTAGAATGGGCACTATGAGGCAAGCAAACAGCTCTTGGACGACAGTTGGACCAGTGGTCGGTGCAGCCCCTGAACATTTTGCTTTTACACACTTTTCTTCTGTAAATAAGCTCAATGTAATAGAGCTGACACAGCCTAAAAGTGAATAAGATATGATACGTTAATGTCACCAATTTCACTTTCTGTGACTGTAAAAACTGGTATGGTTCACGTCTCATTTTCCTTTTTCCTCCTGAACACCTGATCTGTGTCCCTCATGGACGGCACACTGAGGAGCACATCCCCCTCTTTCCCCACAGTCTTGTTAAATCAGATAGATAAAGCCAGGGGGTGGGGAATACCTGGCAGGGATGCAGAGAGAGGGAGGGGTATTCTGCTGTGTGGTACACCTGGCAGGGGTGTAGAGGGGTGTGAGGGCTGTCGACTGCATGGGATCTTTTGTTTGGGAAGAGGTTGAATCTGGTTTTATGAGGATGCTTTGCAGAACAACTGCTTTACTGCAGCAGCCAATGGCATGGGCTGCCCAGCAATGGACGGTACAGGAGGATGGGGTCCAGACAGAACCGCTATCCTGAAATAAGACCACCTGCAATACCCTGCAGACAGGGGGACAGAGCATCACACAGCCACCTTCAAAACAGAACATACAGTTTACATAAAAGATACTTTTGCTATTGATTTCTGTGGCTGAGGAATATAAATGAAAATTGTGAATTATTCCAATACTACATCCTAGATGCAAATCCAGCCACAAGGGGGTGCACCTCTGTGCTGGTCCCAAGCCCGGACAAAATGGAGGGTTGCGTCAGGAAGGGCATCCAGCGTAAAAATCTGCCGAACCAAATATGCGGACGAGCCGATCCACTGTGGCGACCCCTAACGGGAGCAGCCGAAAGTCGGTTTTATTCCAATACTACATCCTGGAAGAAAGATAAACCCAGTTAAAAGGAGCTACGAACTTCTTGTAAGAGAAAACAGCACACAGCTGTCCTGGAGGAGGACGTCTCCCACCCCACATCAGCTCATCTCATGTGACAGACACACGACAATGGCGGCAGGTCACCTCACGACGGACAGTGTTCTATAAGTGACAAGCAGCCACGAGTCATTCCGATCTGTCAATGACTCCAGGTAACAGCCCACTGCACCAGCCTCTCTCAGTTCTCACGGCCATGTGACCCCCTCATTGGGCATTGTGGGTAGGTGCTCCTGCTCACAGATCCACCTGACAATGTGAATAGCACATTGTGGTCTGGCCAAAACCCAGCTTGTTTATGATGCACTAGTGGGATGCAGACATACAGCGATGTTCTTGATGTATGATGTAGCTGTACTGCAATGTTTATTTTTTTATCCAGAGCAACGTACATAGTTTACATTTTATCCAGTTTTACAGCATTAAATATAAATGATATGATTCAGGTCAGCTGCCTTGCTCAAGGCTACAACAACAGGACCTGTGCTGGAACTCCAGATGACAACACGATGCTAATAAATTCAGGTCCTTAAACACTATACGACCAGATGAAAAAAGAGAAACTTGTTTTTCCACTTCTGTGAATCATGATAAACTATTTTACAATTATAATACTTTGTTTGCTGCTCACATCTAAACTGCCACCCCCACCGAAAAAGAAAAATATTTTATGCTGCTTAAATGTGAACTGATGTAAAAAGTAGAACATTAATAGGATTTCAGCTGTGGGCGTCGCTCTGTGTTTATTTCCAGTGACACATTACTGCAGCCTTTGTAGTTTACATGTGAAAGCAGCTATAATAATACGGCGGCGTGCCGTACCCACCGTCAGCCACAATTCAACAGCGCAGCAGCCGCACAGCCGAAGCCAACAGGAGCTCTACAGCAAAGCCAAAGTGATGAAAGAGGCCATGTCTGAAGCTGGGCCTCGGCACTGGTAAGACAGCCCGCATTCCCACAATCCTCTGCGTGCATTCTCCCTCGCATTGTTTAAATACGACAGAGGGGCTGTGAAATGTGCTACAAGGGGTGCCATGATAGGGGGGAGGGGTGCTTTACAGAATAATAATGGAATATATTAGGCTGCAGAGGTTGTGGTAGTAATGAAGCACGGCTGTCCTGCATGCATGTGTGTGTGTGCGCCCGCACATTGAGGTGGGAAGCACCCGCGTGTGTCCGCATGGCAATAAAGTGGGTGGCTGTATGTACGTGTGTGTGTCAATGAGGTGGGACTGGATCGCCACGGAAGGTGTGAAAAGACTGTGAAGTGTGTATAAGGTGCATGTGAGGTGCACAGGTGTGTGTTTAAGGTGCGAAATGACCACAGGTGACGTAGCGCGGTGTGTTCTGAGCTGTCGATAATTACACTCGGCTGGAGTGTCTGTGGAAGGTGCCGCACAGCACTGGGAAAGACTTTAATAAGAAGGAGATGTGTCGGGCAACCGCAGCCATGGCCCCATCGCTGTCACACGCGTTTTTTGTCTCTCCTCGGCTGTGCTGCCTTCGCATTGTGCGGAGTGTGCGAAGAGAGATGTGTTATTCACCATTTGGCCAAATAAACTCTGTCCATTGCTATGATGTGGGTGTGAAAAGCACCTGAGATGCCTCGGAACATTAGTAACATTTATCTGACACTTTCCTCCAACTTGACTTTGGACATTAAGCTGCTTACACTGATTTACCCTTTTACACAGCATGGCCCATTTTACTGCATCAATTCACAGTAAGTACTTTGCTGAAGGTTGCTACAGCAGGAAAAGAACCTACAGCCACTGAGTGTAAAGATAGCAGACCTCACCACTATAGCACCTGGTGCCCACACTTTGACCGTCCATTGCTGGGCAGCCCATGCTTGTCTTGCAACAATCTATAGCTTGAGTTGCCGGTTTATTAGGTATACCTATATACTGGCATTTTCTGCCTCCTTTGGCCTTCCAGAACGGCATGAATTCTTCAAGATGCTGGATATGTTGTGCAGGAATGCTGTACCGTGTGGAAATGATTGCACCCCATTGTAGCTACAAATTAGACAGCTGCAGTCTTGCTGCAAACAGCCATTTCCACCTCAGAGATACTTGATAGGGTTAACATCCAGGGACTCTGCAGGCTGCTGAAGTAAATGAGCCTAGAACCATTTGGTGACAATACGTGCCTTGTAACATGGAGCATTATCATGGTTGAAGTGTCCGTATGAGTGTTGCTAAAGTGTAGTCATGAAGGAATGAGCGGGGTCAGCAGTGACGTTCAGATACACTGAGCCGTTCAGAAGTTCTTCAGCAGATATCAGGAGCTCTAATACGTGTCAGGAAAATATTCCCACAGCATCACACTTCTACCACCGGCCTGTACTGTTGACACCAAACAGGACGGCTTCATGGACTGATATTGCTTGTGCCAAATTCTGAACCTCCCATCAGGATGGTGCAAAAGGAACCCGGATTCATCCAACAAGGCAACTTTTTCCACTCCTCAACAATCCAGTTTTAATGCTTCTTTGCCTACTGGAGACTTATTCTTCTTATTATCTTATTCTTCACTGACAACATCAGCATTCAACATGTTCTTCAACCCTAAACTTAACACAAGCTGTTTGGGAGATGGTAGTACCATCATGCCTAGCAGCAACTATCACGCCATGTTTAATTTCACCAGGATCACCATTCCAATGCTCGGTTGAACACTGACTGCTGATAGAAATGCTGTCTATCTGATTTAAACCACACACTGCAGTTACATGAACTATGACTTGCTGGAAAGAAAAAATTTGTCTCAAGATGAGGGATCTGTTCCTACTAAACTGGAACTCGGTATATAAATTCTAACCCAAATGTGAGTGAATATTTTCTTTGTTAACAAGGGAGAAAACACACCCACTATACTAAGCGGCATATGCGGTGAGTGAGCCGTCACGCTGAAAAGATACTACTGCAGTATGACCTGTTGCAGGAGCCACTTTGACTTGCAGGGCCACTGACTCATATGTGCTTCTTCATACGTGACTCACAAGCATTTCTAAAACAAGCAGAGATGACTTATAAAAAGTAAACGCTCAACTGCAAAGCAGCTGCTATCCACCGATGGGGGGGGTGTCAGTGAGCACACACTCGCTTGGCAGTGCCATCGCACACTGACCTACCTGGGAAATGACGCTAAGCTGCATGTGAGTAATTACCACCCAGTGTAAGTACCGCGGTAAGCAGAGTCCATCCTGGCAAACAAACAACATAATGTGGGACGGTGCAGACGAAAGGTAGTCAGTTAAAAATTAACTGGAATGTTATTTAGCGTATTTACAAAAATGCAGCAGTGAAAAGTGGTGCTGCTACAGCTGTCGTAAGTGTGTGTGTGTGTGTGTGTGTGTGTGTGTGTGTGTGTGTGTGTGGCTGAGTTTCATGCCAACTGGGTGACCACCGGAGATACATACAGCAGCTACAGCACACCTAGCCGGGGATCCTAATTGGCGAGTGGCTGCCCGCCAGGTGTCAGGTTCGCTCCCCGGCGCAGTGGAGCGAGAGTCTGACAGTCGCCATTCGCATTGCCTTCCCCAGTCCGGCGTCCACTTTGGTGGATCAACTTGCTGCTCCCATTAACAGTGTCATTCGGCCCCAAAACCTGGCCGTGGTTTGAAACTCAATAAGGTGCACGAAGAAATATATCAATGTAAAAAATGGCATGAGAGTGCATGGCTTTTTGCTAAACTGCTCTTGACCCCGTTGGTGGAGTCCTACAACTGCCAATTAACAAACACGGTACAGAGCGTCATGCCTCTCTGCAGACAGGAGTGTGTGTGCCGCCATTTCTGTTTACCCCCTTCAGTATCTTCCTCTGTTTACACTTTTCTGCTGTAAGCACTTGTGCCTGAGAGCACCACTCCAAGGGACAACAATAGGTGCCCTACAGGGACCAGAACATCCGACTACCTGAATAAAGATATTTATTTCAGTGTGCCCTACTGAGGGTCTTGAGGGGAAGGTGATGGTCTTTACCACCCATTTCTGACCACTGGACAGTGCTGATACCCCACTGTTTATTTCCAGCAATGTAAAGCACTCACTTTTTTTTTACTCTATTTTATTACATTTTTTACCACTGACCCATTATGTACTTTTTATATTTTTCATTTTTATATTCTTTATAGCAGCCAATAATCTATCATTTACATGCTTTTTCTTTATTTTGGTGCATATATTCCTGCTGTAGAAAGTTCTGGAAAGAGAGCACCTTGCTTACTGTTGAAATCCACCAACTAGGATGGGATGCTGAAACATCGGATGGACTGTCTGATATACACATAGAACACTAAATTTTGGGGTTTGTAAGAGAACAGGGAAGAGGGTACATCCATGACGGGAGACACCTGGAGACATTCTGGATAGCTGCAATAAACTACTTTCATACTTTATTGTGTCTCATCGTTGAGTCTCCAAAGAACCAAGAAATGTTGGAAAAGATCAATTGTAGCTTCTGGTTATTAAAGGGCCTTGAAAATGGAGTGGGGCAGGAGGTTGTGGCCCCTAATGTGTGGGTATGGACCCTGTAAGGAAGGGCTCTCTAACCTTCAAAAAAGGTGCAGAAAGACAACAGGTGAAGGAGCTCCAACTGTGCACATGGCACAGAAGGGTAGGTCCAGTGAGAGAACTCAATACCCCCACTCACCTCACTGCTGGCCTACAAGGAATGCAGCTTTCATGGGAGCTCCTCTAAATCACCATTCAGTGACACACCTGGAATCATACACAAGTTCAGCAGCAAATCATCATCAAATGGGCCAGAAAGTCCCCTCAGTGACCTCTTCACTGAGGCTGACACCAGATAAAACCACAGGAGCCCAAAATCAAAAGCCCACAGGTGGTTTTGGTCTGGTTTTGGCCTCGGTGTGGGGGAATGAGCCTGCTCTGTCCCTAAATGTTCCTTAATCTCGCCCAGAATTAAAGAAGGGTCTCAAACCCTTTAAGACCCACTTCTCTTCTGGCCTCCTAAGTGCTTGGTAAACCAGCATCAAATCAACTGTCATGACCATCTTTATCTTTCCTATGAACAGGTATGTGCTGTAATGTTGGAAAACCCTGACCGTGCTTCAAAAATTGGCGCTCGTGACCAAAGCATCTGTTGACTGATGCACTGCTGTTTCAGTTGTACGACACTTTGGAGAAAAGCAAATGGTGGCGCTCGAGCGTGCTGTTCAGGTGTGGAAAGCTGCTGGGTTCAGACCCTCTCTCAAACTGTTGCTCTGAGCTCTCATCCCGCTCTTTCCACTGTCCGCCACTTTGCTAAGCAGGAGCAGATTGATACCTTCACATAAGAAGAGCAGTTCCAATTAAATGGCGACTGACCCCCCCCCCCACATTATCATCATTATGTGGCTCTTCTCACCACTTTAGCCATCATTTAATCATCTGCTAAGGGCTGTTGTATTGGGTGCTAATCGTGAAAGGGCTAAAGGACAGCCAAGGGTCCATTTCTGTTCCTTTGTGCTGAGTCAGCAAATAGAAATGTGTCTTTTAGCTGCAGGCGTGTCTACATCCAGATGTCACATGTAGATCTTGACCTTCAGACAACTTCCTGACCACGATTAGATCCTGACGGTGGGTTTAGATTCTAATCTCACACAGACCATGATCACATGATTTAGATCCCAATGTGGGTTTCGATCCAAATCTCGCGTAGACCTTAATCACAAAGTTTGGTTCTGATGGTGTGTTTAGATCCTTATCTCACATACAGACCTTGATCATGTGTATAGATTCCAGCACTGGTTAAGTCTTGCAGTCAGACCCTGGTAACAGGTTTAGATCCTAATCTTACACTTTGATCCCTGTCATATCTTTAGATATCAGGCTCTAGTTTAGATACTGATTACTAAAGATCCTGTTTTGAAACAATTGTCTATGTCTTGTGTCAAAATACACTTCCGTCTCTGACACACACATACACACACACACAGAAAATAACATAAATAAAAACACCCCATCTTTGCCAGCAATCTGCCACACATTCATCTGCATAACAATTTTCCAGTTGTTTTTCTGGTTAGATCGAATTCACAGTGTGACTCCAGCGGTATGAGCGAGAGGTCAGCATTATGTACTGTGCATCTGCAGCAGGGAGAAAAGAGCGTCCCCCCGCCTCCCCACGTTCATGTCCCCAGCGTCCCGACAGAGATGCTCCTCAGCAGAAACCTCACCCGCAAAGGGACAGTTCAGGTGTTTGGAAGGAGCCCTTGTCTTTAATACTCACGCATTCACCTTCTGATGCAGCACATTTGCACAAATGTCCAAGTAGGCTGAAAATGAAAAAGAACAACCTCTCATATTGTAGCATAATAATAGCGGGGAAAAACATAAGCAAATGTAATATAACCGCCGTATGAACGCACAGATTGTTCAAGTTCATTCAGTGACTGCCCAGAGGGTCATTAGCATTACCATCGATGACTGTGTAGCAGATCTTGTGGGATGGTTCTGTCGCTCCGTAAAATGTACATCTCTCAGCACCACAACTAGAAAGCAGAACCAAATGTCCAGCAGATCTGATGAGACCCAGAAAAATGCCTGTGGATCATGTCACTCTGACTCCTCCCTGATCCTTACCATCTCCTAGACTCCGCCCTGACCTCACCCAGACCCCTCAGTTACTTCCTGATTCCTCCTGACCCCTCCTAGACCCCTTCCCTGGCCACTCCCTGACCACACCTGACTCCTCAGTGACCCCACCCTGATACCCTCTTTACCCCCCTAACCTCACTCTCCTGTCATGGTCCCCTGCCGACAGACTCCCGTCCTTCTCCCCTCCGCCGACTGCGCCACCTCAGCCCAACTTGGCGTGTTCAGCACTCCATCCACGTGTTTATTAGACAAGTAATTGGGAACATGACCTTCCCTCACTTAGTTAAACTGTTGCTAATAAAAATATATATTGATTTGTGCTTCGCTGAGGCTGCATGAGAATGTGTTTCAGACTCCATAAAAGGGAATGTGACCATGTGATTTGCGTGTGATTCTCGCCGTCCCTACACTCTGAAGGTTGCTGACAAAAAACAGGGATGTTCCCCCAACTTCATGATCACTTGCTCGTGAGTCTAGCTGCTGCTGTTTGGACCAGATAACCATCTAGACTGATGACACCATGAATGAAACCTCAGACCTCTTAAATGTGGTGAAGTTAACAGTCGCAGAGCGGCTCCTTTGGAACCGGGACTTGTTCTGATTCAGTTTTCTGCTGATGAGAAAGCATTAAGTTAAAATCCCTTAAAAAAATTAGCACAGTGGATAGAGCCACAACCTTAGGACCTTGAGGTCCAGGTACAAATCCCACCTGCTGCTGAAACACTCTTCGTCGAGGTAGTCTCCCTGAGCTGATACGGTGAAAATTACCCCGCTGCATAAATGGATAAATCAGTATAAGTAGCGTAGCACTAAGTTGTTTAGGAGAAAAGCAGCAGAATAAACATTAAGCTGCATTTCTGGGAGAAGGTTTGTTATTTTTTATTTATATTAAATCCGTGATGTGATGAACAAGGAAAGAATTATATTGTTTTTCAGTGGATCTCCTCATCTGGCACAGCTGAAGGACAAAATGAAAGCCATGGAAACTGAACTCAAATGTGCTGATATGATCCAAAACAGTCTCTTCAGCTTCACAGATTAACAAATACGTGTCCGTATGGCTTATCCTTGTACATATGGTTGTAGATACATTAGGTGCAGCAACCACATGCAAACACAAGCACAATAAAAAAAATACAATAATATATAAAATATATATCATTAATATATAAAAATAATGGAAACGAAATAAAGATAAAAATATAAGTAAATACGGACAGCTCCGTTTTCACAACATCGATTCACTGGCATTGTGGTGTGACCTGGCACCTTGCGATGCCTCTCGTTCTCCACTCTGGGCAGACCACTGGCCCAGCCCCACGCCGAAGCCCGGAACACGCTGTAATTTCCGTTTATTGCGGCCAAAATCCTGGGCTGTAAAAAAAAAAAAAAAAAAGATGAGATTTTCATCCGTCTTGTACATAATAGGCAGAGAGGAGACCTGCCTCCCACCTGCTTTAATTTGACTTTAAAAGCATCCTCTGCAGTGGAAATGCTTTTAATAGTTATTCACTTACAAATGATTGCGGGTCATTACACAGTCATTGGGGGGGGGGCAGTAATGAGAGGAGCGTCGCGGCTCTCGTAGCGCCGCTGTAAGCGATAGGGAGAAGTTCCCGTCTGTAAGTTTTTATGGCTATTCCATGCCAACTACATTTGTTTAAACCCCTATTAAAATAAAAAGGGTGGCAATCTTCTTAATCAAACCTAATTCGTTTAAACATTATTTCCCCTATTAGCAGGTCGGGAACAAGCGAGAACGTGCTCTGAACGGCAATGCGTCCCTCCGCGGCAGCATGGCGCTAATCTCTGGTCAAGTTAAGTCTCTGTCGTCTCTCTCTCTCCTCATAATGACTTGACCGAGCCTGGCGACAGCGGGCGGAATCAAATGAAGATGTAAATGGCCGTTATTTATTCTTTCCGAGCGCGCGCGCGCGCTAACACAGACAGCTAAGTGCCCACGGTCCTTAGTGCTATTGATGTACAATCCTGACAAGTAAATTAAATTTACCTTTGGAAATGGTTCTATTAGTACTTTTATTAGGTTAATTAAGCAAGCTCTGGGGATTCGTTTAATCGGCGAGATTTCGGATTAATTCGGCTCTCTCCACCAGAAGCGGGCGACGGGGTAAATCCCCCGAACGACGCTCGCCGACGGATGGATTGCGGCAGACCTCTTCATTAGCGCTCGCCGCCGACAACCGGTCGGCGGCCCTGCCGCCCGATGACAGGAAGGCCTCGCCTCCGCGACGAACGCTGGAAAGATACCCCCTCGTCTCTTTGGTGGAGCGTTAGCGCTCATGGCGACCGCTCGTTCAGTCATATTTGGCAACGGTGGGACGGTGGACCCGGGGAGGTCACTAGATCATCCTTGAACACAAGGCAAATGCAGCAATAAACAAAATGCAAAGAGTCGATCTCCGTTCAGCCCCCGCGGAACAGAACTCCGACGCTGGCACCACCCGCTGGACACAAACCAGAACACTGATGCGGAAAAGGAGAAGGAAATAAATCACTACCGCTGCCAATCAGAAGGAGGTGGAAAATAGACACTGTTATTTAGAACGAATTGGACACCACTGCTGCCAATAAGGACAAACTGGAGCACAGACACTGCAAATCACAATGTACTTCAACACTGACACAGCCAATCAGCAGATTAGAAACCCAGCCATCTGAGGCAGCAAACAAACCCATTGGGTGAGAGTGAGGATGCTGAACAGATCTACAGAGGAGCTTCACCGGGAATGACTGCTGCGGCAGGTGGTGTAGCTCCGTACCTGCGGCTCCCGGACACCACCTGCCGCAGGTACGGAGCTACGCGAGTGCGAATGTCTCCGTCTCAGTCTCATTCCACCTGCTAGACCTCTGTGATGAAAGAACCATCGATTGAACCTTCTGGAAGACTAGAGTGCTCATTGGGGCGTAACACCGTGTACTGTGGCCACCCTGACACTGGAGTGCGCCGTGCGTCAAGGGCCACCGGTCTCAGACCATCGATTCTCCACCCAGCCTTCTCTTTTAACTAAAGGCCAGTGAGGCTACAGTCAGTGAACCCAACAGGCCAGTCAAACAGCAAACATCAAAGCACAGCAACATGGTTCACCTCATGAACAACAGGCCAAAGCAAGCAGCAGCATCTTCTCAAAAGAAAGAAAACAAATTCTAATCAAAGAAATTTTTTTTTAAAAAACGCAGCATATATGCACCTTAACATTCTCCATCAATTCTTCTTGTTTGGTACCAAAACACCTAAAAGCTGTGTAATTGTAACCAAAAAGTGCACCGTTCCGCTGTGGCCATGGTCCTCCATTTTGTGTGGTTCGCGCCGACCTTTCTGTAGTGAAGCCACTCACTGGCCTGCTGATATAAGGGGTCTGTTCGTGCAGCAAATAGTTTGGCTCATGTGCTATACACGTATGTGGTTGGAACAGAGCCTTGGACAGTCCTTCTCTTCCCCATTTGCTCATACACGACCAACAGGTGCATCCGGATGTTATTGGTGAGGACGTGAACTTGTGATCTGCTGTCCTACTAACTTCAAGAGCCAATCCAACACTTGCTATGGCACCCCTGATCAGAGTATCTGCTAGGAACGAATACGGTAAAAATACCCTGTTGTATAAACGGGTACATCCATGTCAGTTATTAATAGTAACAGCGCAGACCACGTTCCGACATCGAACACCTAGTCGACACCCAGTTGAGCGTCAGGGTTCAGAGGAACACTAGCAAATGACCTTCGGCTGTTACGCTGATTTTATCGTACTGCCATGTTAAAAAGCC
Source organism: Heterotis niloticus (assembly GCA_018136845.1). Taxonomy (NCBI): domain Eukaryota; kingdom Metazoa; phylum Chordata; class Actinopteri; order Osteoglossiformes; family Osteoglossidae; genus Heterotis; species Heterotis niloticus. Next base: position 11,828,194 of record CM030889.1, read on the forward strand.
CACAAACCCCACCATGGGTCTCCACGGGCTGCATCTCCCAGAATCCTCTGCAGCACACCGACACCACTCACTTTCCAACGAGTTAACAAACACCTGAACGATAGGTGACACGTTCACAAAGTCAACTCGGTGACCTCTTACATACACTCTGCGAGCAGCCAAAAAGTAATAAGAAGTGCTTTTTGAAGGTTAAGGCAGGTCCTAAGTGCTGGCCATGCCAAGTGAGCAGACTATAAAATAAAAAAATGGACTCACAGCAGCCCAAGCTTTAGCAAGCGGCCTTCTTTTTAACTTCACACAGATACACAAGACACTTAATAATTGATTGTAATTGATTTTAACCCGGCCCTGACCTGGACTGGTGAAGAGGCCTCGCCAATCACGTCCAAGCGGCGGGGAAATGGGAAAGCAAGCCGCCGCTCTTCTTTAAAAGCTCCAGACGTGTTTGAAAGATAAAATATTTAGGCTGGAGAAGGCCTGACCTCCCTGTGCGTGCCGGCTCTGAACTCGAATTGATTTCTGACAAGGCAACTGGGACACTATTACAACAAAATGCACTAAAGCCCACCAGTCATGCTGCTGAACATCCGGCTCCGAACAGCTGTACCCAGAAGCGAGAGAGAACTGCTGCAAGGAACGGGATGGAGCCTCCGGCCAGCGCTGACCCGACCGCCCCCCAGCCATGGTGTGCGAAACCCGGCTGGCTCCTTGTCAGCCTCCGGCCTCTTAAACCAAGCTTCACGGCTAATCGGTGCATGCTGGAGCCTGACGGCAAACACCGCGGTAAAGAGTTTCGCAGCGGCACTCAGGGTAAACAGTGTAACTGTAAACCCCCTTCACGGTTCTCTCATTCTGAAATAACACGGTTTATATGTCAACCTGAGGACTAAAAATCCTTGAGGCAGTAAAATCCTCTTTGCTTTCTGAGAATAAACGTGGTCCCGCGGTTGGTGCCGTGATGCATGCTGGGATCCCAGGCCAGGGATCGACCGCCACAGGGTTTCTGGGGCCGGGCGCCACGCCGATTTGTCTGCCCGGGTTTGGTCAGTGAGCGCCTGACCTGTTTCTTACCACATTTCACCTGTAAACATCCAGGCCCGATCCGGCTCAGACCGGAGATTGGACTCAAAGTTTCCGCATGCGGGAGAATTTCCACAAAAACGGTGTGTGTTCTTCATCATAAAAGTGCAGGATTTCTGAGGCAGAAGTGTGCAGTTGGGGTGTGAAACTTTCATTACCAGTTGAGGCAAAATCAGCACAAAAGAAGAATGAAAGGGGGCCAGAGAGTACAGGGAGTTCTGTGACGCATTAAACAGTACCAAATGGGCTATCGTGAAGTGGCCCGGTTCACCACTGCCCTCCACCCTGGGCTGCTGAGCTCTCTGGGGCTTTGGATGTGTTCAACCGGTCTACCCTGGCGAGGTGCTTCAGCCCGAGCTCCTTGCTTCTCGCTGTTTCGTAGGCGATGTTCAAAACCATGCAAAAGTCCAACGAGTCCCAGTTGGAGGACCGGGGCTCCAAACTCCCACCCCTGTCTGAAGCCGGATCGGGCCTGGATGTTTGCAGTGTCTTCCTAGTATTCCCTTCTGTGTTGTAGAAGTAGATTTTAACCAAACTTTTCTGTCAACTTGAACAATGTAGGTGAAAATATTAAATGAGTTGTGGATTCGGGGCACTGCTGCTAACTCTCCATCACGGCCAGAAGAGGCGCCCTGTTGTTTGCTAATGATGCCGAGTCGACGAATTGAGCAACGCGGAGGCAGCAGCAGCGGGGTCAGCAAGCCCAGACTGAGTGCTTAGTGGACAGAGGCAGCACCTGAAGCCCAGGTGTTCTCCCACCGGGTCACGCTAGCATGCCGGTAGCAGAGACCTTGGGGAGACAAAGTTATGCACACAACCACAAACGGCCGGAAACACACACACACACGCAGTATAGTTTACAGAGAATCGGGCATAAAATGGAGCCAGCTGAGATATATGTGCCCGAGCCTCTGCGTGAAACCTCTGTGGCTCTACACTTACAACATCACAGAAGAGAAAGTGGAGCAAAGAGAGGCGAACGCCGCTGCTTCGTGTACAGCTCACACTCCGCAATGGGGCACACGCAGAGCCAGGCACGCACTGACAGCAAAATCAATACAGCACAGCACCCTCTCTTTGTGTTCATGCAGAAGGCCTTTTCCCTACTGGGGAAAAGCTGAGCGTCCAGTTCCAGGATGACGCCGAGTGTCCAGCTCTAGCGTGGTGATGCTGAGCATCCGGCTCTGGTGTGATGGCGAGTGCGGTGCGGCGCTCGGCTCCAGGCTCCAGCAGCGGCCCGTTTGTGCCGGTGGCGGTTTATTCACTGGCCGCTGGCGATTCCATGCCATTAATCACTGGAGAAGAGTTGGGGGCGGGGTCAAACTGGGGCTATTAGAGGAAGATATGGGGCAGGGGCCTCTGTGGCATTAACCCGGCCACCCCCCGTGGGCTCCGGCTGGGCCGGCGAGAGCAGATGTCCCGGCAACCGCCCACAGCTGCACGGCGGGCCGCGCTCCAGCAGGAGCGGCGCACAGCCGGAGCGCCGCTGAACGCACAGCAGCCGGGAGCCAATTCTACGCACGCTCCCGGCCCCAAAGGACAACCCCGTGCTTTGTGACCACAACCCAGGCGTCTGTTCGCCGCACTGCCTGCGGACCTGGCGCTTGTGACCACGGATCAGATCCGAACGCGGACGCCAAAAGGGGTGCCGGTGCCCACGGCGGTACGCGAAATGCCCCCAACCGTTCCGGTAAACAGCGAGCGGCGAAACTTCGGCGCACTTTGGACAAGGTCATGTGCCGAAGGAATAACTAACGCGTCGGCGCCGGCAGACGCGCGCGGGCGCCCGCGTGTGTCCTCGCCGCAGCCTCGGTCTCGGGCTCCCCGGTAAATAAGAGGGCTCTCGGAGCTCCCGCCGGCTCCCCTCATCTCATCTCAAACGGTTCAATGTTGTTCAATTAGATTCCAGTTGACATGCATTGGAAGTAGGCAGAGCCATCAGTAATTCAGCCCTCTTTATAGCCAATCTATTTTTTAATAAAGGTTCTGAAGAAAACATTAAAGTATTGATCTTTATTTATCGATCTGGCAGAAAGCATACTTAAAGCTGACACAAATCAATCAAAATAAATTTAAAATGATGATAGCTTATAGAAGAACCGAGGTTGTACTCGAGGCTTAATTAGCGGTGCGAGGAGGAGGAGCAGAAAGCAATACGAGGAGCGGCGCCGCGAGGAAAATGAGCCGCCGGTGCCGAGAGGAGCATCTGCCGCGTGCGGTCGCACCGGCACGGTCAAGGTTAACGAAGGCCGCGGCTCTTAAGGCGACCGTCGTCCACGGAAAGCCTCCGCCGGGACACGCGGAGCCCCCGCGCGCGAGCCGCCGACCTCCGCCCCCGGCGGCGCTACGGGCCGAGGCGGCCAGAGTCCATTTGCTGGCCCGCGAAGCTCTTTCGACAGCACGCGGTAGTCGATTAGCGCCATCTAAACAGCATCCCTCGATCCGGAGCGCACGGGTCATCCTGTCGAAGCACGCAAATGATTTCGCAAAATTACCATGTAGAAAAAGTGCACGTGAAGAGAGCCGCCGCCGCTGGCATGGCAGAACGGTGGGTGTGTGTGTCTGGTCTGTTTCTCTGTATACCGGTGGTTAGCGGGTTCGATGAAGACAAGCTTTGTTGTCGCATAACAGGTAGTATGTCGATCGATACGTGCCTAAGAGTGCGCTGCCTGCTACAGTTTGTTCTATCACCCCCAGCCGTGGGGGGGGGGGTGGGGTGGGGGCGATCCGCTCGACTCCAGATCCCTCCCGTGGAATGTGAGCACCGACAGACAACAGACAGGGTGTTTTTGCTTCTTGCGCCGAAGCTCTTTGCGGCAGGGAGAGCCGCCATTGAGGGGCTGCCCTTTGCGGGTTCCTCGGCACATGGATCCGGAGGAAAAACTGCACATGAAAGCCTGAAGGACGCGGCTCAACGATTCAACACAAAGCGCGGCGAACTCCGTGCGGCTCAGCTGGTGAAAAATTCAGTAAACAAAGTGCATGTTGCGCCGCGCTTCAGCTTGGCATGAAAGGGCCTGCTGTGGCGCGGTCCATATTGCGTGCACATGTTCCCGTGATTCCACCGAGGCGGGTGGGACAGAGAGCCGCCAGAATCATTCTCTTGTAAGAGACAACTTTAGGCACAAAAATATTAATGATGGTGGGGATGCGGGTGGCCACCGTGCGGGGTTGGGTAGGGCAGCCCCCTACTGACAGAACACCTGGACGGGAAGGTAAACACCATAAAACACGGCAGCAGGAGAACATCTACAAGAAGTTCCTGCTTCGGCCTCTGAGTGTCTGACGTCGACAGACTGTGGGGTTTAAAACTGATCATCTCGGATAAATAGTTTTTAACTCTGCAGTGTCTCCCTCCTCCCAGATTCCATCCACGTTCAGCTGGTGTTCTGGCACTCCAGGAGCATAGTGTGCTAAACTGTTCCCAACTTACCGCACCCACGTGGCCGGAATTCTGCTCGCTAGTTAGCTGGTTAGTTGCCCCACCCGTGCAAACAACACTGGGAACCAGCGGCCACCGGCGCGAACTCAGGGGTCCCAGCACCTGGTGCCCTGGAGCGGAGCAAATGACGGGCGTTAACGGCCACGCGCACATGCTGTCAAGATGTCGGCCTTCATGTGGCTCGGCGCCCGATATGTTTGCGACCAACAACTGGAGACGAAGGGCCTGGCACCACAGTCTGCTCGCAAAGCATCATGGGACATCCCAGTCAGACTCCAGGCCCCGAAATGGCCCGGAAACAGGCACAGCGAGGCGTCCCATAATGCCTTGCAGACATCCATCCGGCCCTGGGAGACAGACGGGGGAAGCGAGGGTGTGTGTGGGGAGGGGGGGCGGGGGTGCTGCTTTTAACTCGCAGGCCAATCAGACGGAAATAGCGCTCACGAGTAGAAGCTCGGAGCGGCGCGCGGAACAGCCGAAAAGAGCCAACAGCTCCAGCCACCCACGGGGAGCTCCCCGCACACGGCAGGCCACGCTCCACGCCATCTGTCAGTGGCTGGTGGGGGGGAGGGCAGCGAGGCCGCCGGAATGCTGCTCACTAGTTAGCTGGTTAGTCGCCCCACCCTATTTTTACCAATTTGCCGCTGAGGACGCCTCACATGAAAGAGCCTCTTCTCCTTAATGAAGCGATAGGCAAAACATTTGCTGTTTCGCATCCTCCTGTCCTCCTCCTGCCCTCCAGCTATGCCCAAACATCTGCAGAGCGGGGCTTCAATGCAGGAGACGCTTGACTCCGCAGCACGTTGACTGTTAGCTCGACTAACTCGCCTCCACGGGGATGATGCAATTTAATGGCCTTTAAAATTTTTATTGAGGGGAGCCGAAAAAGAGCGCGGCCCTGTGGCCACTGTAGCGTGGCTCGTGACCCCGGCTGTCGGTGCATTCGCTCCTCCTTCCTCAAACACAGATGGGGAAGAGAGCAAGTGGCAGAACCGTTTCAAATTCCTGCAAGGTCAACGCTGGCCAGTACAGTGTTTTTTGCAACTTAATAATAGATGTTTTAAAGTTTAAGTGCAGCCCAGGGGTCACCCCAGCACTCATTAGGACGCACGGCAGGCCACAGCGTTGCAGCGCAGTGCCACAGAGCGGCCGGGTCACCAGCCGAGGATGGAGACTGGAGTGCTGGTGGCACGACTCAAAACCGACTGCTCGAGTCAACTACAGCACCCTGAGGATCCCCACGGGGGGGCATGTGAGGAGCGAGGCACTGAAAAAGCTCGAAAAGAGACACGCATCACACAACCGCACATCAGGACACAGATTAAAAACCATGTACATGAATCCACACATTTTGACACCGACACAGGTACTCACACATTTACGCAGACACCAATCTACATGTCTGTGCACACCAATTCAGACGTTCACGCGCATCTGTCCTCCCGTGTGGAGCATGTGTAAGCCGCTGTACAGGACAGCAGCATCTCAGGCCTGGCAGATTACAGCACAAACTCCATTCTAAACAGGAGTTCAACCCACGCAGGAGGCCAGGCAGGCAAAGGTGGGCAGAGTAGTCAGTCAGGCAATAATCGAGTAAAAGTGTTTTCATTTTGAGAAAAAAAAAAAAAAAAAATCATTCAAGTAAAAGCACTTGACCAGAGGTCTGCTCGAGTGCATAAAAATGATCAGGACTGACCACGCTACACAGAGAAATATTTACCCTTTACTTTATTAACACTGCTTGTGTGTCCCGGTCGTAGGACAGAAGACAGTGTAGCAGGTAGGCCTAATAACTTGTAACCTGAAGGATGCTGGTTTGAGTACCCTTTGGAAATGGACTTACCTTCAACTACTGCTCCCTAAATACCCAGCTATACAAATGATGTCTACAAAAAAATACGTTTACAGCTGTAACTCATACTGGATAAAGGTGTCTGGTAAATGCGAGTCAATAATAACTATTTGTTTTTATAAATGGAAAATTACATCTGAGATGAAAGGGGTTTGGAGACCTTGAATGTTGAGGAGCCAGCAGCCCTGAGGGACAGGGGGAGCTCAATCTATGACACTGAGGCCAGAATTGAACCCTTTCAGCCTTTTGAATTTCGATCTCAAGTGAGTGGGTCTGCCAAGTGGTCGGAGGTGGAGGGGAGTAGCAGTCTCGTTGGCGTGTAGGGAGTGATGAGATCCTGCAGGTATTGCGGTGCAACGGGAACACTTTGGCAGGTCAAATATAACATACTGAGATGCGCTACTAGCCGGAGAGGCTCGATGGATGAGGCTGGAATGTCAGACAGGAAGGAAGTGCAGTAGTTCAGGTAGGATATCACCATGGTCTGGACCAGGAGCTGTGTACTGTGCTGGAAGGAGTGTGTTGTGAGATAAGGGCTGATGGTATGAACAACATATCTGCAGGACCAAGCTATGGCTTTGATACAAAAGATTTGGTCGCGGAGAGGTCAAAGTGTAGATGCTGGTCAGTGATCTGAGCAAAGATGTCTAAGAGGCAAAGTGTGACACAAGAGGAAATGTCTGTGGCTGCAAGGAGGAAGAAATATGCATTTCATGCTTTGAAGAGGTACATAGTAAAAATGTTTTAATGGAAACTAACGCTTTGAAAAAAGTCTGCCCTATATTTAAAATACCGGGTATTTCATAAGACACCAATATTTATAATACAACTCCCATCATATAAAATGAAAAAGAGAAATTCCATAGACACTGTATAAATATTTTAAAAAACCTACCTGAATTGTCTGAATGCTATTAAAAACACGGAATTGAGGGAAAAAATTAACCACCGAAAGCCGAGTTGGAAGTGTCACTCTGAATACAAGCACCGAATGACAGGATTGCGTTCAACGCGTTGTTCTCCTCGCACCTCCTGAAGGTCACATACAACTATTTAAAGGCTAAAATAAGATGAGGGGCACCAATAGGTTACAGAATTCAAACAGGAGCATTTTTTAACCACTTTGGTTCAGGGAAAGTACCTCCATCAAGGTTACCACGGCAGTAGGAGGGATCCAAACCTGGTCCTTTGACTTTGAGATGACGGCTCACACCACTGCGCCCCCTGCTGCAAGGTGGAAGCTGGCAGGACACAGCACAGCACACACCTGCCAGCGCACCCAACCCGGTGCCACCACATTTCCCAGCAGCCCCCGGTGCTTTCTTCACAGCAGGCATCGTGTCAGGGAGCTGCGTTCCTCAGATCTCGCCGCTTCTGTCAGCCTGACGCTACGTTCCTCCTTTGCTTCTGTCAGGCGGACGGCGGAAAGCGCCGGCTTAATTGGACGGCCCGTGTATCAAACGTGCGCCATGATATGCACATTAAAGGGAATACTTCTGTCTTTGTTGTTCCTTTTCTTATTATTAGTTTTACTTTTCCATTTGAGCTAAATGAATTCGGAGGAACTGCAGGGTTTTAAAGCGGCGCTATTTGCGAATGCGTCCCGCTCGCCGTTGCCGGCTGCCCTCGTTCGATTGGATGCTGCAGGAGCAGGAGCGGAGCCCATTTTGAGATTAGGAGATTAGGCTCCTCGCCGCTCGGGAGTCTCCCTGCTGCGCCACTGCCATCACGCTGCCGTCCAATCAAAACATCTCTGGGAGGCATTTCAAAATAACTCCACGCGCAGTAATCTCCCTATTAATACACGACTCATATTACAGATTACGCAGGAACACGTCTGCATTATCGGCGATTTCTGTTAGCGCTCGGCTCCTCGCTGGCGGATGTCCCCGCGCCGCAACAACGGGCTGCGTTACCCACGGTCCCTCCTTCTCTCTTCATTCGTTTTTCTCTTCCAAGATGCAGCAGAAAATTAAAGAAAATCAATCACTGTGTGAGGGAGCGGCAGAATGAGGAGTGGGCGGTTGCTAGGCCAACAGCAGCTCACACAGCGACGGCTGTCGCTCCCAGAAGCCGTTTTTGTCGCCCGCATTCATACGCGGCGCACTTGTTTGTTTTTGCCCGAGTTATTTGTTCAGGTATTAATTACCCCTGACTGCAGGTATCTCTGGAGTAAATATTACTTTGAATTTACGTTCCGGAATGTAAAGGGAAGGAAAAAAAAATACCAGCAACCTTTTTGCCCTTCAACGGAACATCTTTGACAAAAGCAAAGAAATAGCTGTACACAATACATGCACGCACAAAGAAACACACAGGCACACACAGGCACACACACCTCTGTCTTGCTGTCATTCTGGGGATTTCACCCTGAGTCCCGCATTGTATTAACACAACAAAGATGCTCCACCATGGCAAAGCTATCAACGCACATTTTTGTATTTTAAGCTTTTTTTTATGTAAAACACTGAATACAGTTCCAAAGCCCACTTGCTTTGTCCCCACAATATTGTTTGTTGAGTGGGTTTACTGTAACCGCAAGGAAATTTTCTTCGGAAATGTCAGTGCGCAAGGGAAAAAAAACACAATATTTTTAACTGACACTTTTCTCCAAGACAACCTAGAGTGAAGTTTGTGCAGAAAGTGGTGTACAATGATTTGCCTATTTATACAGCAGGGTAATATTTACAGTAGCAGGATAAGTATCTCAATCAAGGGTCCTACAGCAGGAGGTGGGATTTGAACCCAGGCCATTTTGACTGGTACAGCTGTATCCACTATAGGACCCACTGGCCCATAAATACAAGACACACACACACACACACACACACACACACACACACACACACACACAACACACACACACACACACACACACACACACACACACACACACACACACACACACACACACTAAGGAGGTCCTAGGCAGTGTTCCTGTGTGGCATTCCGACAGCCCAGAGTGCAGAGAATGTGTACGGTGCCTCGCGAATTCGCCATCAGCAGTCACTGCCAAGTGAATTCAGATGCCTTTGCTACAGAGACTGTAATGCTATGCAAAGCCAAACCGGGGGGGTGTTGTGCTGCGGGCCCTGCTCCTTTTCGCCTTTTGGTGCGTGTGTCCAGAAGGTGGAAGAGGCAGGACGGACTGCTGTCGCTGCAGAGAATACAACGTGCGCACACAATGAACACCTGAACTGTGTTCATTTATGTACACTTTACACTACACTTTAATTGGTAAGACATGTACAGCATATGTGGATGTAGTGAATGCGTATGGGGTGTGTGTGCTGTGCGTGGACCATGGTGCCGCATGCTCCCACCATCCTTCCTCCGATGACACAGAAAAAGCATTATAAGCATTAATGAAAAAGTTAATGGGCCATTTTCTTACATATCAATTTACATTTTACAATTGAGGTCCAGAAACGGCGCGTTGGCCGACAGCATCTCGCTCACGGAAACAGCGCTAATGTGCTTCATGGACACGGCGGCGGGAATAATGAGGCGTCGCCGGCAGAACGCAAACACACCGACAGTTGATGGGAGCTCTCGCGGACAGTGCATGCAGGCATGCGGGCGCACGCATACACACACACACACACACACACACACAACCTCTGTAGTACCACACACAGAACCAAACACAGTACCACATACACAAATTTCCATTAAAAAAAATCATATACTTTCAATCTTAGAAACACTCGTACAAACAATTGTGCACGCACGCATTCTTGTGCCTATACGCACAGTGCATGTCTTGTGTATGCGTGTGTGTGTGTGTGTCTGTGAGGGAGCCTAGGGATGAGCAGGTCCATTTTCAGCCCTGTTCCCCCGCAGCCCGCTTGTTCTCCCACAACCCCCTGTTTTCAGGAGTTTGGAGAAAATAATCATCTTCTCAGCGGGGGGTCTTTTGCGCGGGTGAATCTGATTAGGCGCCGGTGCCAGCTCACACCTGGCCCCCCGGGGGGCTCCCTCGGCGGAGAGGCGCATTTCCGCGTCCACGCGAGCTCAGCCCACGCACGCACCCGGGAGGCCCGTCTGCTCCCGCGGCTGTGGCGTCACTGAGACACGTGTGAATTGCTGTGGACATTTTCACGCAGGAACATGCAGGCGAAGGGCACCAGAAAGCAGCCTGACACATGCTGTCCATCTAAAGGAGGACGGAAAGAAAAATGTCAGCAAGAACCACAGAACACATTCCTTAAACTTAGTGCATTTTACACAGCAGCTACCTTGGTAACCACACGTTCATCAGACAGGACAGAATCACCTCCTCTAGACAAACAGCAGGTGGCATAGTGGTGGCAGCATGGTGGCGCTGCAGGTAGTCCTGGTGCCTAACAGCTCCTGAGCTATCAATGCGTATAGGGGTTCGAATCTGGCTCAGACAGGGTTTCCTCCCATGGTCCATGGACACGGGTTTCAGGTGAAATAGGCACTGAAAACTGTCCATAGCGTGTGTGTATGTGTGTTATATAACTCTGCTGCATAGATGGATTTGAATGCAGTTGTAGCAGTTTAATGTGGAGTGTGTAGCACTGCTAACTAAACACCGGTGAACAGTAACACACACCCCCTACAGAGGAAATCATGAACTGCACACCAGTCCCGTCTTGTCTTGTCCATCATGGACACCACCGTGTGTGAAGATGGACGCCGTCTCTGTGGTCCTCATGGCTAACACCTCCTTCCTGCTGGTTCTTACTGCATGAGACACCATAGTCCTGCACAGCTTGGTCTGCGTGCTGTCTGCAGTATGCAGCGCATTTACTTTGTAAACTGGACTAAACATAAAGGCAAGGGCCCCCGCGGCGTCGCGGGTCTCGGCCGCTCGTGGCCATTGACGGCTGAAAAACTTCCGCGCGAAACGGAAAGAGAGGTGACTCATGTCCTCGGCGTGACATAACAGCCACGGCTCCCTGCCGCGTCATCTTTTCTGCACCACGTAGTCTAGCCGTACGGTGCTCCCGTGCCGTTTCAAAACCGCGCGCCAGCGGAAGGGCCGTGGAAGCGAGCACAGAACGGGCGCGGAACAGAACAGTACGGAATAACGCGTTTGAACGCCCGCGCTACGCACGCTCGTACAGAAGAACGTGGAGCGTAAGCTGGAGCCGTGGCCGCGATCGCGCTGCTCCTCCTCCATCTCTCATTACTCCCCCCTCTCCCCCAGAACAGCGGTTGCCCGGAGCAATGGGCAATAACCCAGCGTGCTGCACCAGATACCTGCAATGTTAATATCATTAATCAATAGGAATGGAATTGTGTTTTGTGATTCGCCGCGATGAAGCTCCCAGTGGTACAAATCCCTTTCAGTTAAACCTCATTTGCAGGCCATCATGGCCACTTTAATGACTGGCAGCAAAGTTTTTCCAACAAATTTCATGGGGCATGATCCAGAGATAATAGGTTTTCAGCCCAATGACAATCCAATTACTGTGCCAATCAGGGCAGACTTCATGGACTCCCATTATCAGCTTTAGCTGTCAGTTCAAATAGTAACATAACACTTTTATTTAAATACAAATTTAGCACAGAAAAAAAAAAAAAAAAAAAAAAAAAAAAAGTCTCCCTACGCCAATATCATTGACTCTCTGGCCACATCTGTCTCAATGTTAAATGGACGTGACCGCGTTTTTACCGAGACGCCGGAACAGCAAGCGTTTCGCACGTGGTGACCGCACAGAAACGTGGGGCCCACCGTGACAACACCGTGACGGGCGAAACGCTACGCGGCGCATTCGGCCGCGCCCGATCTGAAGTCGCGCCTCCGGTAGCCCGCCTCAAAAAGTAAAAGTTAAAAATTCCAAGAAATAATGCAACCGAAAAGTTATACCTTTCAAAGTGTATACTAGAAAATCCCATCATCGTGACATCCTGCTGCAAGTGCAGCAAAGCGAGATGCAAGCATGGAAGTCCACTCAGGGTGTCCATGGTGTCGCCACTAGACATAGGGTGTGACCTTGTTCGCGCCGATGTAACTACACCACTGTCAAACACAGTACACACACCTACAACAATGAGAACAAACATCCTCGGTAACACAAAAGATAAAACATTTATGACCTTTTGCGAAAGGCATCTGCGGCATACAGGTGTGTCGCTGGAGGGCTGAGGTGAGAACAATAAGACGGATCTCTGGGGCTGAGCAAAAATGTGGGACCGTGTCACGAGCAGCTGTGTTACAAAAACACAAATGCAAACTCACTTGAATGCCGCAAAATGCACCTCTGTTAAAACACAGCACAGACCTACACATAACCACAGGCATAAACATTTCATAAAATCACATGTTTTCACAGAGGCTTCCCTCACATAACTATCACTCACATTACAAGAACTCATATTTATGCCACATGTACTTTGCACCCTAAAATTCACAACACAAGCTATCAACTCACACTTAAAAGAGCACAACTGTCGATTCAAAATACGAGCCTTGATGTCCAGCACACTACAAGGTCAGCTGTACCCTCCTACCCCCGACATACACGTGGGGTGTGGCTTCTCTTGTGCACTTCAGCTGTCTCATAACCCCATGCCCACACTGTAGCATCTCTCAGAAATCTGACATACTGTTGTGCAAAACCATCATCTATCACAAAAGTGCTAAAAGAAGTTGAAACAGCAAAAGAAAGCCTTATCAATCACTTTGTTAGGGTTAGGTGTTAAGTGTTAAAACACATACAACTCACTTAACTGCTCTTGGTTCCGTGCTCTCCCTCTTACATGCCACCAGGTTCCATCACCTTTAACTCACCAATACACATGCTGCATACATTTACTTCTTATTTCAAAGTTTTATGACAAATGAGCATCATTTATGCATGAGCTATTGTAAAAGAACACACCGAGGATACCAACCAGAAGAAGAGGAGGAGAAGAACTCCCATTACTTACATTTACTGCATTTTTACTACACTGTATGACCAAAAGTATGTGGACACCTGAACATCACATCCATATGTGCTCATTGACCATTCCATTCCAAAACACAATGTCATTAACATGAAGTTGCCCCCCCCCCCCTTTGCTGCTGTGGGAATTTGTGCCCATTTGATCACAAGAGCATCGGTGAAGGTTAGGCGAGAATGCCTGGTCCACAGTCTGTGTTCTAGTTCATCCCAAAGGTGTTAGATGGGGTTGAGGTCAGGGTTCCGTGCAGCCACTCGAGTTCTTCCACACCAACCCGGGCAAACCCGGTGTTTATGAAGCTCGCTTTGTGCACGAGGGGGCACAGTCATGCTGGAGCGGGAAAGAAGCTTCCACAAAGCTTTGTCTAGATGTGTTTGAATGCTCTGTGAAACAGCTTAACTCGATCATTAGAAGGGGCATCCACATACTTTTGGCCATATAGTGTATCTTTTCAGCGTGTCAAGTATCTCCCTACATGTCTTTGTGGATGTGTACAATACAAGGACAACTAAACATCTATGCATGTGATTCCAGTGAGACGCTTTTAAGTCACAGTCCATTATTGTTCTACTGGCTTTGTATTTTCGCCAATAAAATAAGACGTAACACTGCAACAAATCCGTTTAACCTGTTTTGTTTCGTGATCCACCTTCTAGAAACACTGTGCACAAGAGCTGCCACCGGGGTTCTTGAAAGCAGCAAGCCAGGAGCACGACAATGACGAGTACCTGACCCCAAAGGGTGACCCATCCCAGCGTTTGACCATAACCGATGCCCGCGTCGCTCCGCTTCTTTGTTCAACTTGCTGACACGCGAGGGGCCTGGCGGTGTCACTTCTTGAGCACAGCACCTGGTGGACAGGTGAGATACTTTTAATTCAAGCTCATTGCCCGGAATGAGAAAAATTCCTGCCTGGTGCCTCGGGGTATTTGGAGCCTCACATATGGTACTGCCAGGGAGCAGAAGAGGCTGCTTCACACACATGCTGTTAAAGAGATGTGAATATAACGACTCATTAAACACACATGATTAAATACTTCCCCCACTATTATTGTTCTTGTTTTGTCACATATTTTCCGTCCTCCAAATGAATCTTTTTACGCTACTTACGTGGTACTGATGTTTTCTACCCTAAAAAGAGTCGGGCGCCACCTCCTACTGGACCGCTGATGTTGACTCGCTCGCCTGGGAGTAAAATAGTACGGCGGCGCGCGTAAGTGGGTTGCGAGAGTTTGGCCGCGATCACCCGCGGACGCGTGCGCGGGAAGCAACATTTGCAGATCGCGCAGCGGCGTGCGAGCGTGAGCCTCGGCTCTCGGAAACGGCGCCCGTCCCTAGCGCGTCTCCCGCGTCGCATTTGCGCCGCGCTTTCGCCGCGGCCCGGGCCGCGGCGCCTTCCACATTAGACACTCTCCATTTCCCCACACGCAGGAGCCGTGGGCCGCAAATGAAGTTTTACAGCAGCAGATGTAAGTATATCTGACTGTTTGCTTTCCCTGCCTACAATCAGAGAGCGCGGCGCCGCTGAGAAATGATTGTCTTTGATTATCTCGGAGTTTTCTGCTCGATAAATTCCCGAAGCTTTGCGGCGGCGCCGTGGGCTCTCCTCTTCCTCCCGCTCCCAGCTTCTCACCGAAGGGCTGTTATCGTTGCTCTTTTCCCACTAACTCAACAGATACAAAAAGATTAATGACACATCTTCCGCGGCGATAACATCTGTGCCGTCTTCCTGAAGAATATTAAGCTTAATAAATATATTTATGAGGGG
The DNA here is from genome assembly GCA_018136845.1 of Heterotis niloticus. Taxonomy (NCBI): domain Eukaryota; kingdom Metazoa; phylum Chordata; class Actinopteri; order Osteoglossiformes; family Osteoglossidae; genus Heterotis; species Heterotis niloticus. The sequence goes on from CM030889.1 coordinate 11,843,254, forward strand.
CGCTTTGTATGGCTCCCGTGCAATCGGCCCAGCCGGCGAAGAAGACACAAGATGTTGAAAAGCCATTGACTTTTTGTGGCAAATTAGTCTACCACCTAATCGGTAAACCCTGCTAAGCCTCTGAATAATGACTTGAAAGACGAAGCGCTGCTGAACCACTCGGAAAGATTATATCAATTCATAAAGTTGCTCGTGTCCAGATTTCATTAGCCACACATTAGCAGCATTTTGTGTTTATTGCTGCTCTGACACGACCCATAAATAACCGCGGCAGTCAGGCTGACCTGCTGGACTGGCTTTATTAATCGGGGGAGACGTACGTCTTTAAAAGTGACGCGAGGCTGCAGCAGGCCTGGGTCAATGGGCACAAACAGAAAGATGACAATGACGTCCCATGATGCTCTCTGGAAGGCTGGCAGCAGGATCTGCCACGGGGGGCGACAAACCCCAGCAACTGACTTCAACTGCTCGATTAATCTGAGGAACCAGAGGTCCGTGCGGAAACCTTGTGCGGCAAATGCCAGTATAGCCATCGACATACACCACAGTGCGCGGGCGCTGTCCCCTTTGACCCACTGTCCAGCAGTAAGACACACTGTACTGGACATGTCAATATTATAATATCAAAGCCTTGAGGTGCACGATGTGAACATTTCAGATTATTTCTAAATGGCCCTCAGGTGTCATCAGGTGAATCCTTGGGGAAAAAGCAGCGAGTGGTGCAAAAAGATTGATCTTCTCAGAGGTGACTTTGACTTCCGGACCAAGAAAAGCTGGTCTTACTTCACAAAGAAGCGTCGCAAACGCTTATGAAAGTGAAGCGCTGAGCCTTTCCAGACACAAATGTGTCTAACTTCTTCTAAAAGGTCCTTTCAGGGTGTTAGCTCCACTTTTATTTCGATCACGGGGAAGAGGTCCGATGCAGCAAGCGATCGAGTCTCCTCCACATCGCTGTCAACCTAGAATCTATGCCCGTGTTAAACTTTCTCTAAGTTTCAGTAAAGCCAGGCGCCTGCTGACCACTGCTAGGTTCTCACCCAGACTCCTGTGAGAGACACCACTAGACCAAACTGCAGCCTACTGGAACAGAGGACTAACATTACAGGCGACCGCGCACAGAGCACACCCGTTTCCACAGAGCTTACTGCAGAAAGTGCGACTCGGGACGTCTGACAGGCAAGAGGATGCTTAAAGAAACATTTAGGCAGAGGGTGCGATCCATTAAATGTGCCAGCATTTTGCATTATTCGGGCCATTTTTCAACTAGCGAAGTTCAAACTGAAATGATGGGAAAGGCATATGGGATATGTGGCACCCAAAGCCCATTGCCTGCTGGAGCTTCTTATTCAACAGCCACGTGCTGAACGCTGTCCTTCCATAGCGGTTGGGACTCCTGTCTGTGGCTGTCGTTTCCTGCTGTCCCTCTGCAGATCACACCTTCGTCTCCCATTCCCCGGCTCGTGAAGTCCAAGCGGGCGACCCCTGCCTTCCCACCGAAAACGACTCTTCTGACTCTCCATAGCAAACGGATGCTAACTGACTACACCGCACATAAATCAGTCCTTAATAAAGAAGAACAGCTAACTTTTATTAAAAGAGAACTGTTTTGGCAATTATGATTAATTTCTTTGCTGTAATCGGCAGAATAACACTTAACCCTGTCTCACGGAAAATAACATGCGCTATTTGTGGAAGTTCTGACCAGCGATGGCTTGTGAACCACGGCGAAGTGCGAGGAGAACAAACGGCAGCAACTTGTGATGCTGAAGACCTTGAACACGGTGAATATATCAGGATCGTGTTTACACAGGATGCGAGGCACCGGAGATCAGCTCCCATAAATCTGCGGGGCGAGGCGATGCGGTCCGGCTTTATTGGAAGCCGAAGCCGAATATATGTGCACGAATGTGTCTTTTATTGCTCATCTTCAACAGAAAGGATTCAATAACGGGAATAAGAAACGTATACGAAACACCGGGTCTCCATATATGTGTGTACATATAGGATTCTCATATACAGGCCCACTTGTATATTCCAAAATTAAACACGCGTTGCTCTTGCAGGACTTCCGACGCTCTCTCATATGGCGATACAGTTCACGTTCAGTCACTTTTCCACCCGCTCCGCACAATGACATTTCCTTACTGCGTATCACATCCAGGATCCAGCACGAAAGCGCACCGTTTTTAAACGCCGCACTTTAAAATTACCACGGGTCAATGTATTAAAAATATCAATTGTTTTGCAATGTATTCCATTATAGTTAATTGATTTAAATATATTGCAGTACTGCTTTGATCACTCCGATTGTTATTAAGTCTTTCCAGATTGTTCCCTGTATGCAGAATAACTGCTACTAATTCACACTGAAGCTAAAGGAAGAAATTCAGAGTCCTGCCACACAAATAGCAACACCAAGCAACACACTAGATGCAGGACTGAGATCCTGCACCCTAAAACCCAATGCAAACAACTGCAAACAGTTCGCCAAGCGCTTCAGCTGTAGCTCAGACCGTCCATCACTCTGGCTTTTTCGCACAACTGTCCGTTTGCCTGCGAGTTTCAACTGCAAAACCCACTCGCTTCTGGCCCGAGTCTCCGAATGGCAAAGAGGATATTTGGGAGGTTTCCTCTTCTTGTCGATACTGAGCTGTTTGAGACGCAGCGGATGTTCAGTTGTGAGGATGAGTGGTGACAAAGTGCGTACATGCGCACTCCCTGTTTTGGCACACAGCGATGGGGAGGAGGGCAAACAAGTGTGGAAGATGGTCACGGCGAAAGGATTAATAACGCCATCATACACAGGATGTAGTTGTTCTTTTTGGTAAGAATTATTATTTATCTGACTCCTTTCTCCAAGGTGACTTAAAATGCGATCAACCCATTTGTACAAAAAGGTCATTTTTACTATATCGGCTCAGGGTAAGTACCTTGATCATGTGTACTACAGCAGGAGTTGAGATATTATCTGGATTCTCTGACAGGAAAGTGACAGCTCCAACCACTATGCCTCCCGCTGCCCTGCTGTAGTCATGGCGTAGAAACAAGATCGGATGTAACACTTTTTTATCCCTGCAAGAAAATTCAACCGCACTGTCACTTGCAGGACACATAACGGAAAACAAATAAAACATTAAAAATAAATAAATCTGCAATAAATAACAAACAATAAATAATAAGAGAAGAAACGAGTTTAACAACTTGAAGTTGAAACTAAGAGTTAATAAGTCCTTGGCAATATGGAGGCGGATGGCTAGGAAGGACCCCCAGCAGCGCTCAGTAACCTCGCGGCTAAAAGGTGGCTTAAAGCTCAGAGTGGTCGATTCACGTCCATGACGGCCTCTGCCACGGCCTCCACCCAAAGTTCCGACCCACGTCCGAGAGCCTTAAAACTCAAGCAATAATTTCAGACCCCATCACCAAAAACAACAGTACGGGTACATGGGAAAGGCAGCGGCGAACAACATCACAGCCTAACTAGGAACAACGAACGTTACCCGACGGGGTGCCGGAGAAGGAGAACCCGGGGTTTGAGAGTCGGCACCGCGGAGCGGCGGTCCGAGCGTCCAAATGCGATGCTGTTCTCGGAGGCAAAGAAGCCGATTAACGCCGAGGGACCACCCAGGTTAAATGACCCCAAATGTCAATTAGCAAATTATCATTAGTTTTATAATTCAAAGAGAATGGAACCCCCCCCCCTTTTTTGAAAATAGTCTGACATTCCTCTCCCTTAAGAATATAAAGGAGTGATTTTTGAGGTATTATATTCATGAGGGGTTTCAGTAATTGGATTAAATTGGTTCCAGAATGTAGCAATTTATATTATAATATCCCATTACTTCCAATACTGCTCTTAATTAATTTGCCTTCCTTTTTTATGGTGTGCGAGTTAGCCCCATTCGTCCTGCTCTTCGACTCGTAGCTCTCGCTGCCCGTGAGTGACATGGCAGGAGCGATGGCACCCCCCCCGGGGGCCGCAGCAGAGCCACGCCCGTGTCGGACACCGACGACGGCACGGGTTCGGGCGCGGAGACGACAGAAACACGGAGCACGCCGACAGGGCACGGCGAGAACCGGCACCCCCGGCTCCCTCCTGTAAGATCGCAGAAACCGAGGGAGGGAGGGGGCGGGGCTGCCAGGGGAACCGGGACCGTGAGGGTGGGGGTCCGGATAAAAGGTTTCCGTACGCACTTTGGCATCGGCACCTGTCACTCACACATTCTTCTCCTTCATTCCCTGCATGATATTTGGTTTTCATCTAAAAATGTCACTGTCCTTTGTCTGCAGCAAATTAATACAATTTCATCCAATTCCCATATGCAAATACGCATTAAGTAAATTAAATAATTTTTTATTCCCTGCCATAAGGCCCGAGGGCGAGGGCTGGAGCGAGCGCGGACGCTGCCGTGACCCGCAAATGCGAAACACTTTCCGCGCGCGCCGTTCATAGGGCCGCTTGTTTTCGGGGAGCTGCTGGAGCACTCCGGAGAATTGAAGATTGTGGTTCTCCGCAATCTGGACAACTGACACCTTTCCAGAGTTTACACCTGAGTTGAAAATGGCCACGGGGAATTTTACCTTCGTTCGAGGAGAATAAATAAATAAATAAGACCATCGACATGCCAAGGTGTATAATTAGTTTGTTTTCAGATGTTCTGTTCATGAATAATTACCAGTTGCTGTTACCCCTACAGCCATCTAACAAGCTGTCACTTCAAACAGATCCTCAATATTTAATAAAGGAGCAATGTATGGTTATTATTGTAATTCGAATGCAACGGTGACACTTCAACAAAGGGAGTGTCTGACGCTCTTCAAGGCAGCGTAGCTGTGGCGCCTGGTGACCCAGGTGGGTGTGTGTGTGTGTGTGTGTTCGGGGGTTCAAACGCATCTCGAAGATCAGGGCTGACAGAGAAGGCGACCTCCTCAGTAACATTCAGCATCACTATAAGCAGGGCACCGCGGCTGGAACGCACAGACACGCACGTGAAACACTCGCGCGGGCCTAGAAACTCGGCTCACGTGAGCTATTGTAAACTACAGCTCACAGCTCATACAGCAGCCGCACTTATTAATAGTGCACAGAAACCTTCTACGTTTGGGAACGCAGATCAAAGGTAATATATATTTATACATACACACGCATATATATATATGTGTGTGCCATATGGCTTGGTGTTTCTCTCTTATCTACATGATGTGAATGTAAGATGTGTGAACCACCGGTGTCTGAGTGATAAATTGGAAAGGTGTGCACACTCTCTCATCTGCAGTTAGTCAGGAGGCACCCAAGTACTCCAGCCTCCCGTTCTCTGGATGGAACGGAAAACGGAGGACCCGAGATGGTGCCGGCTGCTGCCGCCGGCGCTCGGGCCACCAAAGGCAGCAGCACACACAACACTGTCCCCCTCTCTGTGTCAAACTGTTGTTTACAGAACTGCTGTTTCAAAGGGTATGTGCACCTGAAACACGCATCACCTTGAAAGTTTCCACAGGTAATAGAAATATCTGCAGTGCAACGCAGGAATGTCGCTAACAGACCCAAGGACCCTGGGTACGTTCCACATCTAAAGGCCAGATATGTCCTGGAGACACAGCTGAGGCATCAGCAGTTGTCTGACATGTAAGACACTACAAATAGCTTTACTTCCTGGACACATATTCTTATCCTTAGTCACTTGCACAGCTTACAGAACACACACCCATGTCCTGCTGGTCCTACAAAGGTACAGCGGGTGTTCACTGAAAAAAAAGTACAGCGTGTTTTTAGTGCCTTTCCAGGCTCTCCCTACAGATCGCGCCACAGTCGATGGCAGGAGCCGTAATCCCTGTTCTTCTCTGAGTTTGGCCAATGCTGGAAGGGTCTCCCTTCACTGTGTCACATAATATAGTCTATGCTGGAATTCATTTGCCATTACAAAAACGTGATGTTCAGTGATATCATCAGCTGAAAATAAAATACCTGTAAATACTGAACAGTTTGTTTATGAGTATTAAGACACATGAGGCAGGTGAGGAAGCAGAGAACAACACAAAGAGAAAACTAATGATGATGATAATACCACACTTGTGCAAAATGCTCTGACCACCCTGTAGCAAATATTTTCTCTTTCAGACAACAGGCCATATTTTCATTTGGCGTATGTAGGAGTTCGAACTTTAATAAAATGTGTAAAAAAAAAAAAAAATCACTTTTAATGGAGACTACAATTCACACCATAATGTCAAACCATCTGTGGTGAGCGACACAGTAAAAAGTTGGTTGCCCTGGGGGGTAAACTTCACGCTCCGCCCACATCGTGACCAAGCAAGACACACCACAGCAGCCCAAGGACAAACCAAACAGAGCTCCTAGATGGCCATGCTGTCTTGCAGGGGGTCAGGTCAAATCATCCTGGGCCAGAAGGTGCCTTCAACACTGTGACATCATGCGGAGACAACAGCAAGCAGGCACAGCAACCACGGCAAACACAGAGGAGCCAATGCACCACCAACAGTCCGCCCACAACCCGCGACGCCCCTCCCACGGCCCTCCGGCATGTGGCGCCTTCATAGGCTTTCAAGGATGCCATTCGCAGACATTCTTGTGCCGCCTGATGTTCGATTGTGTTGATTTCTGGGGCTGCTCTGAGTGTTCCCAACGCATCCATCATCTTCCTTGGAAATTCGAGAAATAAATGTAGCATAAACAAAATGATGCATTCCCTGTAACTCAGTGCTCATTACTAATGCATTTACATGTACTTTGCATTCTGAATAAAGCGCAAGAATTCATGGTGCAGCTTTTTATTAACATTGGAAGGAGACTGTGGGAGAAAATGTTACTTACATTACTCAAGCTCAGAGGCCTCTCAGAGGAAAAATGGGTTTCAGATTTTCAAGTGCTGAAATCTATCTCATCTTTCCCATTTACATTTTAACAGAGGGTCAAGATGTTTCTATTTGTAGGTGCACACCAGATACATAAATGCATAAAGTGGCAATATTGAGAGGCATATTTTATTCATTTAAATGGAGAAATGGAGACAAGAAGCCTGCAAGTACAACTGTGAAGGGAGGAGAGCCACAGTACAAAATGAGCCGCACAGTCAGACACCGGACGCATTCATTTCAAATACATACAAAATACATAAATAAACAGGCCACAGTCCATCACTGCACATTCACTGTAAACTCGTTGCATTTTCACATTATTTTTAATGTAAAATTACAATATATTCACTGCAAGGCACTGTACAATCACTGCAGTTTCCATTCACAGTCCACAGACATGTTTCAAGCAAACTCATGACCGTAAATTACCTTTTGTGTGTGCGAATGTGTGTAACTTACCTGCTGTGGACTACAAAACCAAGACTGTAGCAATTATTATTCTAAACCTCTCCATGCCAAGCTATTATTTAAGCACCATTTGCGATAAATGAACAGTAAAACAAATCTCACAGTCATCTGAAATGACGTTGCCTTTCGTGAGAATCTGTTACTTTATCACTTCACGTTTTAAACTGACAGGGAAAGTGTTGCTTCGCCTTTTGTCGTTTCAATTTCCTTTAGTACTTTTTTTAAAAAACTTGTTTGTTTTAGAGCTCATTATTATGATATCTGATGATTTTAAAGTATGATATAAAGTCATGAAAGTGGCACGCAGCTAAAAAAGACAACAAAGATGAGCGGGAGAAGGCAAGCCATACATGGGGGGTCCGCACACCTCGTGTGATGCTTGACATTACCATATTTTGAACTGAAATTTCTATTCTTGCAAGGCATTTCTTCTAAATCTGAGCTGACAGCTCCTTATGCAAATTTTAGTGTATAAATTACATGAGCTCTTAAGTGTGAATTCTCATATTAAGTGTGTTCCTTATGCAAGGAAAGCCTGTACATTCATTTTAACTGCAAATTCGCTGTATAGCGTGAATTCATCTACAGCCTTTCACGTAAACGGTGACCGACGGGCCAACTGACCCTTCACCTCACCTGTTGCGCGAGCGGACGAGCTCAAGGTGGCTCGACTCATATCACTATTGAAATTGTTACATGGCATTTAATCATACTTCTACCAGTAAATATATGTACCACTCTGAACACTTTGTACAAACATGCAAATATAGACATACATGGCCTTGCTACGTTCGCTGTGCACTTATTTGTGTGAGTATCGTCAAGGATGATCACCTGTATACGCAAACCAGGTAAAAGAAAAAATGACTGACAGAGGAACACAGTCACGGGGGGGGGGGGGGGGATGATGATAAACACTGTACAATGTAGATGCTGTTTTAAGCACTACATTAAATGCCATTGCACTTTGTGTATTTCTGTGTGTTCCTCACTGTCCTGGAAATGCCAGTGTCCTTTAACCCCCCCCCCCCACACACACACACACACACACTATTGGCTTGAAACCCCCACCCCCCACAGCCCCTGCTCTGCCTCTTTACTATTCATTGAGATACAATCGGCGGCTGGCGCTGTTCCAGCAGGAGACACATTTGAATAATACATGACATGCCCTCACGCTGACATCACTCGGCCGGCGCTCCTACAAGCCAGGGACAGCGTTCGGGATACACTCCCAGCATTCAGCTGTTCACAATCCATCCTGTCAACAATTCATCACGGGAGCCCGAGTGGCGCTGCCAAGTTGTGGGAGCGGCCGGCGGGGGCGGGGAGGGGCCGGGGGGCCGGGGGAACGCTCTGCAGCGCTGCCTCTGCCCGCGTCTGACATTAGCACAGACAAGAGAATCAGTGGACTATTGAATGCAATTACAGTGAGCGGGAGAGACAATAAAGATGGATAGCGCTCCCTCATTTTATCACACAGCAAACACACCGGGGTTACGGCTCTGCCTTCAGCTCTCCGCATGTAATAATGATGGAGAATATTCCGGCGTGCGGCTGAGAACAGACGGAGAGAGTCGCCGGAGGAACCAACTGGGCTCCTTTCATTGCATGCACGCGCGCACGCATGCACACACACACACACACACACTCACAGGTACACACACAGGCACTGGTGAAAACACAGGAAAAAACAAATACAAATGTAAGGGCGCATATACAGTACACAGATTTAATGTGTCTGGTGAAAATATTCAAAAGATTCAAGGTAAAAGATGGTTTCTTTCAATGTCAGCGATTCATATTTCCAATACATTGGTCAGATTTCTCTTCTCTATCGAAACAAAAATGAACGACTAAAGAGGCTGAAAGTCGACATGCCAAATGAAAGAACCTACATGCTAACAGAAGGAGCTTTCAGACAACAAATTTCAAACCACTACTACTCCGACGAAAGAGACACAGAACTTGGGAAAAAAAAAAACCTTAAAAATTAAACATAAGAGTAAGACCCGCACCAACTGAAACAGCCAAACTGTGGTCATTAGATCATCTCTGTATCCTAGGTTCTGGGGGTCAGTCTGGGTGATGTGGCAGGTGGGCTGCTGGACTGTAACACCAAAAAATACCACGGTATCCCACCTTCATTGGGAATCTCCTCTTTCTCTGTATAACAAACATGAGAGACAGAGTGAGAGAGATAGCGAGAGAGAGAGAGAGAGAGAGAGGGAGAGGTGGAGCAGCTGGTTTATCTACTGCATGTAGCAGCTAAAAGAAAAAGTGGATTCATCTGCAGCCAGTTGACGCTCTGCTAAAGAGTAAGTGGAATAAGCAACCATTGGGAAGCCGACCAGTGAGCGCACTCAGTCTATCCTGCAATGGCTATCCACTGTGTGACTGTCCCATTACTTGCCTGAATGATCAGCGTACGGCTACATGCATTTTTCTCCCGCTTCGCTGTTCCTGCCTACAGCGCGGGCAGCGGGTGGCCGTGGGTCGACTCATCTGACCCGACGGCATCGTGTGTAGCATTCAGCTGAAAGGTGCCGTGTGCCGAAATTAAACAAAAGCTCATGGGCACAAATCCCCAGAGGGAACCCTGGGTAGAACACACAACCGGACGCTGAGGGAAACATCCAATTTTATCAATAAGTCTAAATGTAAAAAAAAATATGCCAAGCCAGATTTGATCTACGTAAGCCTGGAGGTTCTAGCACAATCAAGATAAACCACAGGATCAGGGAAAGGACAGAGAGGACTGGAAATAACCAGCCAGACACACAAAACCCACTGAATACACTCTTCTGCTGATATTGAGGCTATCTATACAACACTGTACTCTGTACCTCCATACAGACTAACTCTCCTCTTTTTTCCAGCTTGGTTTATTTCCAGTCTCACCTTCTGGCTCCAATTCAATTACATTTTACATCAGCTGCTTTCATTATAATGATCATGCAATTGCTAAATTCCCTCAATCCCATAATGCATAGGGATTATCTTAGAGCATCAGCCATTTGGGTTGGCTCCTCCCTTCTCAAATGTGACTTCTTCAGCCCTGTTTAACTGGCTGCTTTTCTTGTCCTGGGGACTCTTTTGCAGAATGGTGTTAAGTGCATTGCACGCTGGATAGGAATGTAAGAAACCAGCTACCCCGAACGTGACCTCGGACCCATGGTTCTCAGACAGTACAGGAGGCCAGAGGCGCCTCTCAGTTCTCCTTGAGAAATGCTTCAGCGTGGACAAGCAGTTGAGGAACACGGGAAAAATTTGCATGTAGTGGCAACACACGGTCACACACAGTGTAGAAAATACGGTCACACGTTACATAGTACAGGGAGCTTATCTACAAAGATAAGGATTCGGTGGCTTTCACGTTTCCTGGGGCATTCGGCTCCAGTCGGAAAACCCTTGTCAGTGACAGGCTGTAACACCTCAGCCTCCCCGCGCTTGTCAACGCCGCTGTTTGGACGGAGGACTCCAGATGGACAGGTGAACGTTGCGTTGTGTGTGGACCTACCGCAGCACTCGGGGGGTTTCCCAAAGACGGAACCTGGCAGCTGCGTTGTCCTTTCCCGTCCGCTGTCAGCCACACAAACGGGGCCCAAGCTCAGTGCGCTCTTGCTTTTTCATCCTCTTTCAACACCGATAAAAGGTCCACACATAATCCTGGGATCATCTATGTGCCATGTTTACTCAAAAATAAAATGTACACAACCATTTTACCAACGAATGAATAATTCATCCAACAAACCTGAATGCAGGGAGCAACCTAATTGCCAATATATCCCATTTGCCGTGCAAACAACCATTTGCATATAAAACACCATCCTGGACATATCTCCCGAAATTACCCGCAGGTCCTCCAGGACACGCCGAGCAGCGACATGCAAATTACCCAGAGACACGTGTCTCGGAGTGACCCGGACCCCTCCCGCAGTACAGCCACTGCCTGCGCACCACACACCGCCTGCCTTTGACCTGCTGTCCGGCAGGGGCTGTTTCGGGAAGCGAACGGCAGTGCAGATTCTCTCATTATCTCAGGCAATATGTGTCTCCCAATTGTGCGGCTCTGTTCCGATACTCATCTGAAATGTCAAAAGAATTTGCAAAGAAGACTGTGTTTCATCGATGGCTGCAGAAGGCGCCCGCACAGATAAGCCCACCCGTGAGCAGGTATGAGTCCGCCGGCACTGGATTTCAGCCACATGCAAGGAGCTAATTCTGTCCTCATATGAATATGCCATTTTTGGGGCAAAAGAATTATAATTCCCTGAACTGTACATCACTTTTCCTCCCCGCGACACAAAATGCCACATTAATGTCAAAGGAGATGTAACGATGGAGATCTGTGCGATTGCCCCACGTCAATCCTCCGCGCATCGGCACCGCTTGAGGATCGCTCCGACATCAAAGGTGCCACTGAGCAGATAAGGCGAGCACACCCACAGCGCCCCCGCAAGGTGCAGAGAGCGGCGCGAGTTTCGTTCCCGGAGTCCTCGTGCACAGGCCCCTGGGAGCCAGCCACTTGGTCCCCAGCCCTCTAGGCACAAGTGTGCGGCTGTAGTAATCCTTGTCTAAATAAACACAATAAGCAAACAATAAATCACAAAAAAAAAAAAAAAAAAAAAACTTTTAACTGCAACGCGGGGCGGAAACACACCTGGCAACTAATTACACTGTCAACAAGACTTTTGCCAAAAGGTCTGGAAAAAATAGTTGGAAAAACTCACATCTATTTCTCCAAGTGAATGTCAAAACAAAAGGCACTCCGCTAAGTGCACCGCGCACATAACTCTGATAAATACAATGGCGCTGAGCAATATTGATTCAAGGGACAATTGAACCATATCTCTTCCTCTTATCATCCTCTGCGGAGGAGCATCGTTGCATTTAAATAACCCAAGAACTGCATGCTCTGCCGCTGATCTAATGGCGCTCACGGCACATTCTTCACAGATAAACTCTGCTTTTATTACGCAGGTTTGGACCGAGAGAGGAAGCAACAACTCTGACATGATGATTATTATTATTGCAATTATGTTGCCCATGCACACCGCCTACTTGCCAAGAAGTGGGAGGATGCAGAACAGCAAGAGCACACTGCCCACCCTTGGCTGAGCCCCTTGCCGACCCCTGCTAAGAGGTTTAACCTCACCTGCCTCAAACTCAAAGATACCATCACCTAAAACAATTAAGCAGGAAACATTTAATTTGTAAAGGAAAACAATCAATACCTATTATTGCTTCTGCATACCAAGAGGTAGATCTCCTCTGTTTGATACAATACATGCAGCCTCCCTCCACCTTAAGCAAAGGCAAAGCCGTGTGAGGTGTGGAGGCTCCGCACTGCCAGGCAACCCCACGAACTAGTGCTTCTTACAGAGCAAAGGCCATGTGAGAGGACCTTGCGGCAGCCCTTACCATCCGCCGACACCTATGGAGGGTTTCAGATTCAGTCTGGTGACGCACAGCCTTCCTGCAACACTGCGCTCCAACAGACTCAAAAGCTTAATATTTTGGGCTTACATGCTCAGAGTACAAAAAAGCGAGCAACAAAAACAATTTAAAAAAAAACAAAAAAAAACAAAACATGGGCAGCAACCAGGAGCCACAGCAGCCAGTAGGGCCAAAAAGCCCTGGAATCTCCCAGAATCCCCAGAAGCACGAGAAAAGCGCGGCACAGCGAGGCACACCTGGGAAATCTCAACACGCCCGCCGTCGCCATTGTGAGAGCCGTAATTGAATGTAGAAACGAACCCATTCCCTTTCACAAGGTCCCTCGAATTAAGAGTGGGAGGGAAACTCTTCATGCCACCAGCTCCATGGAAACCCCTCCCCCGTCGCTCCATCCTCCTTCTACTCTCCCGTATTCATGACCTTCTGCTCCCAGCTTGTTTTACATAAGTGTTTAACAGTACATTAACAGTACATAAACCCCCAATTACATCTGCTTCGTTTACAAATCCTTAAGAGTGTGTCAGAACCTCTCTTTCTAACAGAGTAAGAGCCATACACAAGCTGGAGACACGCACGGGCGCGTGCGCGACAGTCAGCGCACGTGGGATTGTGTGAATGAGTTTCGGTGCGAGACGGGTAGGCAGTGCGATATTATCGGTACCCGTTACTTAGCCGACACTTTTTACAATGTCAGATAATCAACTTAACAATGATTTAACCATTTCCAGAGCCAGGTCATTTTTACTCCACCGGTTCAGGGCGAGTGCTGCGACCAACATCCCTACAGCAGGAGGTGGGATTCAAACAAGGGCCTTCAGAATGTAAGGAGGCAGCTCTAACCACTACGCGACCCGCCGTTCCTGTATGATGCGCAGCGGCAGCGTGCAACGCACCCGACGGCCACGGCCGTGAAGTGCGCAGCAGAACAACAAAGCATAATACTCGATTCACTTTGCAAGATCCCCGCACCTCAAAGCTGAATACAAAATAATGTCTAATGATGCCGTTTCTGCTTTCGTCATTTGCGGAGTCACCCAACGGGCCACTTGAATTTTTGGTGAAAGGAACACGTGTAGTCGGCGACCCATTTCGGCACGAAGGCAACTAATACATCTCAATGAGAAATGTAAATAGGGATTGTGCATGATGAAATACAGCGTGACCCACATTTGCATTAATGATGTCACTGCAGGATGAGCAGGCCTCTGTGTTGGAACAGAGAGGGAATGAAAGAGAATTAGAATGAAGCTGACCCAAATTCACTCTTATGAAGGGAGGAATCGTGTTATGCTAAGTAGGCCATAAAGGTACTTAAAGATTACGCCAAAGAACTTCTGTGAACTACAGGAAAATTACAGAGCTGAAATTCATGACGCCAGTGAAAAATCCCATCCGGAGCTGCCCGTCAGGTTTGAACAGAGTCACGTACGGGACCGAGCAGCGTCTTTGTCGTCCGGCAACAGCATTACGTGACCGACACGCCAGCCACCTTAAAAGGTCATTTAGTCACAGAAAGCGACTGTACAAATGTGCACATTAACAAAACATCATTTTACTATTTCACAAGTTTTACTATTGCAGCAAACGCCCCATTTTGAATGTCCTGCATTTAAATTTTATTACTATTTTTAATATAGAGTGATTTATACTGTGAGGTTTGTACCATAAGCTACTTGCAGTGATTTATATAGCAGGGTAATTGTTACGGTATCAATTTAGGGTAAGTATTCAATTATTCATTCAAACCTGGGACCTTCAACAGGAAGGCAATAAGTGTAATCCCACTTTAGTTTATGTTGTTATACTGTATGATACGTGCAATGTGCTGTGCAACACTGTGTTACAGGATTATTTCCAGTCCAATAAAATAAAAGAATAACAACACTAAACCTTTGTCCAAGGTGACTTACAGTGTAACATGGTGTGCTCTGCTGTGCCACTCCAGCCTGTGGCCTGCTCCATCTATACGCTCCACTTTGCAGGTCCAACGACAATGGCCGATGTACAAAAGCAGCGCTCTGGAGGGGTTTTTCATGCCCCCGCAGAAAGCATATGGAAGCGAATCAAGCCTCTAATCGGCAGCATTCTGTGGAGCAGCACTGCGGCCATTTGCCATTACGCATCTGTTAAATGTGGGGCAAACCATGAGAGAGGTCAACATTTCAGTGGAACTCCCCGTTTGGACCGCTGGTCCAAACTTCCGCTTCTCCTTAGTTCATGCCAGGAAGCAACTTCTCTGCAGTCTGTGTTATGAATATGCAATGCGTGTCTAGGAGTGTGTATATGAATGTATGTATGTATGTATGTATGTGAGTGCAACTGCTGCAGCGGCTTTCATCGATGTGACACGATGTGCACTTCGGGGTCTGACCATTCCTCTTTCTGTGGGTCGAGTGTGTCACTCAGACTTTACAGTGGCAACGACACAAAAGCAGTGTGAAACATAGTGTCACCATTGCACAGGGTGGCAGCTGAACCGGGAATAGTTGGGACAGCGGTCAAACAGTGTGTGACACCACAGAGCCACATCGTCACGAGGCAAACACTGGGAGCAGCTCCACAGCTTCCCGTCACTCTCTCATGGCCTACGTTCCGGTGCAGCATCGGTGTACATCCACGCAGGCTACAACTGCTTGAACCTGGGGCTTAGCAGCTGGCTAGTGCTAGTCAGAAAAACAAAGAGGAAATTGCACTTCTAAGTTTTGGAGACATGGTGTGGCAGCAGCTTGTGCTTTTCAGCCTTCCCTCATGCAGGTACCCTTTATTACTAGCCATCCCCTCACCTCACTTCTGTCTAGGGATGGAGCTACTTGGTTTTGTGCATTCCTTGTGTACAGATCAAATTAGGAGGGCATCGCAATGCATGCTGGCATACCTGCTGACTTTAACCCCCTCTCCCTGCGCCGAGTGACCCGCAGCCGGGACCTATTGCGATCGGACCCAGCAAACTTCTGGGCGCAAGTCTGGCTTAACAACCAAGGAATTCCGCGCACAGTCCTGACCGGCAGCGATGATGGAACCCGTGACTGCGTAATTCAGAGGCGTTTCTGCGCAAGGAGAAAACAAACCGCCATTAAAAGAAGAATGCCAAACAGCAGACAGGGCCACCAAAATCAGGGTCCTGCAGGCAGCGCGCTGGATCACTGCGGATGCTCCTTGGCAGGGACGTCGCTGGCACCCCACGCAAGCAGCCTAACTGTGGCCAATAATAAAGGTCAGAATTAATACTCCAATACAGACGCTAATAAACAATTTCAAATTGCCACCATAATCAAATGATGCAAACATCCAAGAGTTACAAAAGTTCACTGGCGCAACTGACAATTCCTTAATTGTATTCATTCATTCATGGAAATTTTATTAACATGGAACGGATGTATCATGCCCTTCCCCGTTCGCAACACAAGGGATCTAATTTCATTATTTTCCACAAGATTTGCTTGACTACTGCCACGATTCTAATGCTGCTCCAGTCCAGATGTTTATGCTATTTAAATTAGGCAGCAAGGCCTGTTGGGTAAACATAATTAAAGAAAGTTTTTTTTTCCCTTGCCCTCTCTTTGTCTCCCTCATCCCCCCTTCGCTCCCCTCCCTCTCAAGTTTACTTCATTAGACAAGTTTCAATTAGCGGCGGGTTCGGCGCGACCCTCCCACCCAGCCGCTGCGGCTCGGCCTGCTCAGCCAGTGTGACGGAGGCCTCCTGTCGCCGGCCTCGTGCGTTCGCACCGAAAGTCCGCGGTGGGACGCGGGGCCCCCGCGGCAGTCGGCAAGCCCCGCCCCCCAAACACATGGCTCGCATACAGAATAGCGTCGTCTGTGTGGAAGGACACTTTTTTTTTTTTTCCCCTCCATCATTTAGTTGTTTTACGTCCCCTCCCGCACAGCGTGGTTTTACCACCTACAGTCTTGCACATTAACCCTGTACACAGGTGAATAAAGTGCCTAGGACTTTCTCCAGACTGCAGGCTGGAGCAACCATAAGCAAGGTCCCTCGTGGGGCCCTTCGGGCCCTTAATCGCTCCTCATTTGGTGGCGTAATGAAGGACACACAATACCTGTGTATCTCTATCACAGCGGATGCAATCCATATCAGTCATTTGCATTGAATTCCAAGCAGTATAAAAAGGAGCTATGGCTAAAGGTCACATTTACAGCTCAATAAGAAGATCGATGGGACACGAAGCAAAAAATGAAGTCCGAAGTTTCCACGTACGGAGAAGCGCGAACCACCAGCCGCCTGCGCAGGCCTAGCCGGACGCACGTGCGAGCATCAGCGCGCAGGCTGCTGGCCAGAGGGTGTACCGAGGTCCCGCTATTTAACAGACTAACAGGCGGGGAACCGCTGATGAATTCCAACAGGGCTGAACTTCACGCCGACACGGAGCGCCTGTTGAAAAGGGCCATCGGGGGCCCGGCCACTAATGACAGCATTATTGTGAATGTTTGGAGAATACTAAATAAGCATTAGAAAGAGGCGTCTAGAGAGCACGCTGGAAATTAAATCACTCATGTCAAAGTACTAATAGGCCTGCCTTCACTCAAAATTTAATTTCATAAAACCGCCGTCCTTGTTTCAGGGTTTTTCCCCCCCGCTCTCTTTCAGGAGGGAGGTGCGGAGGGGGTGGCGGAGATCTGTAACAATCTATTAGAGGCAGACAGTGTAATACACGAGGTCATTACAAGATTATGTAAACTCTTCACTCACATTTCCATTACATGTCCTTTTACATCCGGATTATTGCGCGCGAAGCGATGTTTGATTAGACGCCGCAGTAGCCTCTGCTCCGTACGAGGACAGGATTTATAGCGGCACGCACGCAAGTATTGTGAGAGCATAATTTCGGGAACGCCTCGCTCATAAAACCCCTCGCTTCTCTCCCCTTTCCTGCTGTGGACAATCCATTAATTTAATGCATTTGATTTAAATACCCATTCTTTCGCAGCGTTACAGAGCACCGGCGGAAAGAACCGCGGTCGGAAAAAATATTATCCTTGGACCACGCGTCCATTTATAAATATGCAGCACATCAAGCGCTTGATATACTTTGGTGCGCATGAACCGAGTAGCTGTCAGAATTACAACAGGCAACTCGAGCGATTATGCAGATTCATGCAAAACATTAACAAGAAGAATTAAATGCTCAAATGAGGTGGCTACACTTGAATTGTTAAGATTATGAATAAAATTGCCGGGAATCTTTTTGCTCTTTAATATAACTTGTTTTTGATAAACAAAGCCTTAATTATCAGAATACTTCCGAGAATTTCGGTGACCTTCATTAATCTTACAAAACAAGTCCCTTGTGCTCCGGAGCAGCGGAGGCCCGTGCTCCGCGCAAACACGCAAACACCCGGAGCAGCGCCCGCTAAAAAGCCTCGGCGCCGTCTGTGTATGAACTCCAAACACCAGGCGCGGTGCAGACACAGCCAAACACATCCCAAATACACCAGTTTATAAGTGTGATCATTATTATTCACGGTTATACTCCTGAACTGCGCCTTTGAATCCGGTTTTAGAGTGCGTGGACTTTTGGGGACCACCGAGCAGCTGGAGGTGAAGGAGTACAGCACCCCTGGGTGCCCTGTTATTAATAAAGTAGGAGATAAATGATTATAATGACAATAAAAAAAAGATCGCATATTTGAGAAATGTTCCCGTATACAAAGTAAAGTGTGGTCAAATGTGCCATCTTGGGTAAGCTAACAGTCTCTGCACACACTGAGAGCGCTTTTTAATCCACTGGAAATCCTACAGCTCAGCTGGCTTGGGGTGTCGTCAGAGAAGAGATGTCCTGCATCATCGTACGTAGCCGGGTTGTTCTTAGTTTCGCTGGTGCCACTTTAAATATTTTCACAGGCCATGTCTGAAATGCCATACTAGGTCCTATGTACTGCAGGAGACACTTCTGTTAATTTGGTGTGTTTTCTACAGTGTGTTTATATCTACTTGTCAATTATCAGATGACTGCATTGGAAAATACTTTTGAAAAATAAAGATGAATAATTTAATCACACATTTACCCATCCATTATAAATAACCATTTCTCCTTATGCAGGACATAGTTGTCCTATCCTGAAAGCTTAGGATGTGAGGCAGGGTACGCCCTACACTATCACCAGACACGGTAAGGGGAAGATAGTTGCACGCTAGACACCATTCGGAGTGGCCGATCTGCCCGAATCACATGTCTATGGACTGTGGGAGGAAAACAGCACACTCAGAGGAGACCCACACAAAAGTATGCAAACTCCACACTGCCAGATTTGCACCCAAGTGCTACCAAGCCATCTTATTTAAGCTGTGCTTTCTATTGTTTATATTTAATTTTCTTGGCTGCATTTGGAAATTCAGTCACATTTGTACATCATAACATAACACTGTCAATATAAAAACAACACAAAAAGTGTAATCTGCAGCTCCTAACATATCCATAGACAAATAGTGGAAATAAGTTAAATAGCATGCTGTCACATATTTCAGTGTAAAATCTGCCTAAGTGGAAAAAAAGACAATTACTTACACGGTTTTTTTAGTGTAAATATTGTGTTTTATGCAGGACATTCAGAAGCTCGAGATGGAATAACAAACCAACGCAATGATAGGCATCATCATGTATTATGAATGTTCAGCCATCGATTCAGAAATTTGTCACTGAGGTTCGCATGTGTTTGGTTAACAAGTTTCCTAAACTTATCAATATTATGATGTGTGTCTCGGTATTTTGAACCAAAAAAAGCAAAAGCCGAAATGTGACCGTGTATCTTTTTCAAGAACAGAACCAAGGTAACGCTATTTTCCAAAATCCATAACGTTGAGCAAACCGTGGTGTCAGGAAGCTCATACAAGTCGACCACACAGACTTGCTTGGTAGGAAATATCAGGTAGGAAGCCTGATATGTCACGCTTGGCCTTGTTGTTAGTTTTATGATAAAGTAAGCACTTTACACTGTTTAGGTCCTATTGTTTAACGTTAGTAAGGAGCGTATGGCGAATGTGTGTGTACGGTACGTGGTGCCAAGTGAGCATCACATTTACGCCGGTCCCTGTAATACCGCTGCGTTTTGTAAAGTCACTGTTTACTGCATCGCTGACATTAGCAAACATCACACCAATAACCAGCATTAGGTAAAGAGCAGGATCACTAAGCTAATAAACCGGGAACTACAGCCACTGCACGTGCACACACGGTGACTGTCTGTGACTTGTAAAGGTATACATGTAATAAGGTGGCACAGCCCTTGGCACTCCTGCCTCACATCTCCTGGGCTGTGGGCATGGACCCGGGCAGGAAGCAGTGCAATCTGTGTGGAGTTTTTTTTTTTTTTTGTGTGGGCTTCCTCTAACACATGCAGAAAAAAGCAATGGTAAATCACTTTTTCTAAGCGTAACTTTGCTTTCGAATAAAACTGCAGCACTAAGCGGCAGCTGTGGAAAGAATGGCATAGTGTTAGCGACCGTTTTGTCTTTGGACAGGTGTGCCTTAAGTTCCTGCTTGAGATTTTTGTGAAGTTTACGTGGCATCGGGGCAATTCAAACGCACCACATCCGTACCATATGCTGCAAAATATTCTCATCTCGTATACACAAAATGCTTATTAAACAAGATGTCATGCGGCAATTCGGACACGGGCTACGTTCCCCAAGTCAGCGAAGCTGGAGGAGCGCTGGTCACCTACCATGTGTCCTGCATGCAGATGTGTGTTGGGGTCAGGCTGCCGTTCGCTGGGGGAGGGGGAAGGGATGGGATGTTTGGCAGGCGCACATCACGGCAGCCTGTGTGCTCTGTGGATGAGATGCAGAGAGGAGCGCACCAGGAACAAAGCACGGTGGCCCTTTTTGTTATGATAATGCAGTGTGGAGCAGCTCAGAGCTGGGAGGGGGGCAACCTGGCACCCTGGTGAACACTGAAGCGCCACACACACACACACACACCACTGCTTCAGGGTTCAGAGAGCTCACTCTTATTTAATGACTACAAGGCTGTTACAGGCCTACCAGTGTGTCCCCAAGAATATAACAACAACACTACATAATGAGTGCCATCACGGCAGCAACTACTCCAGAATTACCACTGGTACTCGTACTACCAGCAGAAGTGCCATGGCTAACACTGGGACTGCAGGTGGCGCAGGAGTTAGCTGCTGCCATGTAGCCAAAGGACCCAGATTCAAATTCCACCTCCTGCTGTAGTACCCTTAAGCACTGTACTCCCCCTGAACTGATACAGTAAATACTGTAAAACATAATACAATAATAACAATAGTAGTAATAATGCTACTGCCACCAGTGTATTTGGTGCTACAACCACTACCAATAAGATAACAATAAAAGGAAGAGGGTGAACAACCGATGCTTCAAAGCTGCTGTTCCTCCCTGACAGAAACAAAAGAAGCTGCCAACGGATCGTTGCTCTAGAAAAACAGTGATATGAGAACGGCGGAGGTTCTACATGAAAAAGATGGCCGCTGTTAACCTGTTAGACGGTGCCAGATTTACACAGTCTGTTTCTGCATTTTTTCCCTTTCAAATCGATAGGGGAGTCAGGCCTCCTCTCTAGCAAAGAGGCTCATTTTCTCCACATCAATACGAGACACACATAGTTCATTCCCTTTCATCTGCTCCCCGCTCACACTACATGGCTGGGCTTTAATGGGAACTCGCCTTCAGTGTGGAGGCATATTCACATGGAGATCTGCCCGTGTGTTTTCGTGCTATTTTTGTCGTTGCGATAGGGCTCTGAGGCGTGATCGCTGGATCAGAGTTTTGCTCCAAACCTGCGCTGACTTCCGACTCAGCAGCACCCATGACTTCCTGTTCAAAGGCAGCTGAGACCTCTGCAGGTTATTTGGGGGATTCGGGAGTGCTTATATAAAAAACGCCCCAGGAATCGTACTGTCTGCTTGGCAACGTTCATGCTTCCCAGCCCTGGGCACGCCAGGGTCCGACGCGGCACCGGCACACTGTGTTCTGGGACTTTGCTCCTGTGGCCTGCTGTGTGGCTCAGCTGGAGGTGCGGGGCTTGTGGTGGAGGGGGGATACAACCATGCAGCACAGAGGGAACCAGAGAGAAACTGATCAATAATCTTATTATAGAAAATAAAAGTTTGCACTCCAAAGTGGCAGAAATGAAGGCTGGAGCCACGGGAGCCAAGCCCAGGCTCACTCCACCCCCTTGCACACAATGCTCCACCCCCTTCTATGAGCATCGCTCATGCTCTTCCCCACCAGCTCCTCCTCTGGTGTGTGAGCCCCAGGCCAGCACAAACACTGCCCCCCCTTGAGGAACTCCCCAGTTACCTGTATGTCTTCTGTCCACTGAGACACCGCGGAGCCCCGTGTGTCGCCTGTCCTCTCTGCCGCACACCGAGCGGCCTGCCTCCGCTTGTGTCCCAACGAATTCATGAAAGTCAGCAGAAGAAAGTGGCAAAAAGGTCTGTGATAAAAGAAAATAACAACAAAAAAAAAAAAAACACAGTGAACTGAGCAGAAATACCAGGAACAACATCAGTGCAGATTTGGGGGATTTAGCTTATCTTTTTCACCATGTATCACTCAACCGTTTCCTTTCGCCAAGCAAATGCAGTAACTTCCAAAAGCAAACAAATTTCACAAAATGTAATCTCTGAGCTTCTGTTTACAGAACAGCATTTTGGATATCAACCCGCTTTCAAGTGACACAAAAGAATTACTTTAAATGCACGTGTCAGACACGTATACATTATTTCATGTTATTGTATCTCAGCCGTAGGTGAGACCTGCAAAAGCAAAAGAAGTTTTTGTGAGCAACACCAACTGAGCCATGTTAATAAAAACCAAGTAAACAGGGTAACAGGTGCAGTCCATGCAGTACCACTGTTTCCCAAAGACAATGGCTGAACTGAGTGACAAATAACTGACATGACAGCAGTCAAAGTGTGGAAAAAGAACGAGGCAGATAAAGGAGGGCTCAGTGGCAACTCCACCTGGAAGCAGATGAGCAGGGACCTGTGCCAGTTTAAATCTGCAAAATGCCCCACAATCCTTATCAGTGTATAGAACAATGTTTAAGTATCTAATTTCTATATTGAGCTGCCAGTTTATTAGATATGCCTATATAGTGGCATGTTCTGCCTCCTTTGGCCTCCCAGAACAGCATGAATACCCCTGGGCATGGATTGTACAAGATGCTGGATGTGTCGTGCAGGAATGTTGTACCGTGTGGAAATGACTGCGTTCCATTGTAGCTACAAATTGAATGGTTACAGTTTTGTTGCGGACAGCTGTTTCCACCTCATCCCAAAGATGCTTGATAGGGTTAACATCCAAGGACTCTGAAGGCCAGTGAAGCAATGAAAACTCGCTGTCATGTTCCTGGGACAATTTGGTGAGGATACAGGCCTTGTGACATGGTGTGTTATCATGGCTGAAATGTCCATACGAGTGTAGATAAACTGTAGCCATGAAGGGATGAACGTGGTGAGCACTGTTCAGATACGCCAAACTGTTCAGATGTTTCAGTGGATATCAAGGGCTCTGATGCATGTCAGGAAAATATTCCCACAGCACCGCATTTCCACCGCTGACCTGTACTGTTGACACCGAACAGGACAGCTGCATGGACTCATTTTTCTAGCATCAAATTCGAATCTTCCATCAGGGTGATGCAAAATGAACGTAGGTTCATCTGACTATGCAACTTTTTCCCACTCCTTAATGGTCCAGTTTTGATGCTGCTGTGCCCACTAGAGATGTGCTTTCTTGTTCTGCTAGCATCCAACACAGTCTTCGGCTGTTGCAGCCTCTTTGAGACAAAATGGTGCTTTCTGACATGATATCCTGTATACCAGTGTTGAATATGAATATGATTTTGCTGGTTGTTTACATGATTCTTGCCATTCTCCACAGGATCGCTTGTCATAATATATGTGCATGAAAAGCCCAGGACGACAGCAGTTTGGGAGATGCTAGAACCGGCATACCTAGTGCCAACTGTCATGCCATGTTCAAAGTCAGTAAGGTTTTGCCTCTTTCAACACTCAAATAAACACTAACACATGCTAGAAACACTGGTCTGTCTCATTTATACTACACAGCACAGCCACGTGATGTACAGTATGACTTGTTGGAAGGTACTTTTGGGTGATGATGGAGGCTGTCTACAATATCTAAAAAACTGGTAATTCATACACACATGTTTGTTCTGTCAGAACAAATAATCTATATGGAATACACACATAAGGAATTTCTGCCTTTTTAATTTTCAAACCAAGTTAAAATGACTGGATTCGTATAAAATATATTCTGCTCTTGTACAGAACTAACAACAGAGTAAACTCTTAAAGTTGAAATTAGTCTGTAACATTATGGCACATTTTAAATCATGAGGGTCCTGTATTACTTTCAGAAGGGGAATAACTGCACATGGATATCTGAACAAAGGGTACCAACAGAGAGGACCCTGACAGAGGGCCTGGCATCCAGGAGGGTCACCTCCATTCAGAAAACATGTTTGACCTGGACCGGGAAAAGCTTGAAATCTAAATCCTGCGCACGTTCTGCCGTCACAGAGACACCCTCAGAAAACCCCCGGTGGTCCTCACAGGAAGCCTCACTTCTCATCTGTCTCTGTAAACAAGAAACTGTTTCCTTGTGCCATTTTTTTCATAGCATTTGCAATTTTCAGCAACAAGCAAGTCTATGGTTCCAAACCTATTAGCCTCATCTTGATAAAACACCAAGATGAATGTAGACAAAAATATAACCTTCCTGCCTAAATAAAGAAACAAGGGGGCAAAGGAAAAACGAAGCAAAGGTGCAACAGGCTCACGTCAAAAACTTCTTGGCAATGGGCAGGTTTTCAGCCATTGGACAAACGTCTCTCAATTTATTAGCATGACAAAGGACACAATCATTCTGGATATGCCTGAATGCAATTTTCATTAACTTTGCAATGATTTATTAACAAAAGCGTCAGGAGTGTAATAAAAGCAGCAGGACTCCTCAAAATGCCAAAATAAAAAATAGGGAAAAAATGAAATAGCATAAAATAAATAAAGAAATGCAATCTCTGCCAGAGAGAAACAGGGTTCAGCTCACACGCCTGGCAGCATCGGGTCAACAGGGTTTCCCAATTCCATCACAGACATCATGGTGACTGAACTGCACAATTAATAAAAGAAAAGCAGCAAATGCTAATGTCTCATTTCAATGTAATTATCCAGAGCTTGGAGTCGGAGGAGCAGGGCTCTCGCCCTCAGGGAGGGGCTGCAAGCGAGCTCCTCAGTTGCTAACAGCGCCATCGAGAGCTTCCTCAGGTGGGCCGAGGGCCGAAACTTAGATCCCCGCCTTTAATCCCTTACGGATGAATGCAATCGCATGTGCGATGGCCACCCCCTGCGGAGCAAGTCCAGGAAAAGGTGGAGGAAACAACTCCCGGTCAGCGAGAGCTGCAGACGGACGCTCGCATTCGTTTCGATGGTTTCGGCGCACGCACGGAGTGGTGGTAGCAGCGGGGAGAAACACACACTAACAGCTGCGAGTGCAGAGGAAGAAAACAAAAGATGGCCGTAGGGAGGGCCGGTTGCTCGTCTCAGGGTTCCCCCGGTGGAGAGGCAGAAGCAGGGAGGGGGGGGGGACCCACTTACACACAATCGCGTGAATACACACCTACACTGGAGTAGACCGGTGCAGACACGTAAGACCCACATCAAAATGTGCATCATTGTAGTTTGTATCATTGAGGATATTTTCCAATGAAATGTACTGTATTTCAACAGATGTTCCCAAACCCTGCAAAGCTCAGTTTAGTTTCTTAAACTTTTCAAACGTTTTTTGCTTTTTTCCAAAGGGACATCCACGCAAGGTCCACTCTTCAGGATGTACTGTCCTTATAAGGACATTCTTCTCAGAAAAGTCCTCACAAGGTTAGTGACACAGTGCAACTGCGCACGCACACACACAAACTTGACTGCATAAAGGCTTCCAGCAGCACACCCTCCACCCCCTACAGTTTCCCTGTGTCATTAAGATATTATCAATTAATAATCCCCCCAATGTAATAAATAATAAACACCACAGTAAGTCATCTTCAAAGTGCAGTCCCTCCCAGGTGAGCAGGTAGGCTGTTTGTGGAATTATCGAGGCCAGTTCATTACTCACTCCTGTGCGTTGATGGGATTAATAATGTAAGACAAACAAGCTTGCGGCGACCGAGCCGTGGCCCTGAGCTGTGTGTTCCACAGTCACCTGGCCCTCCCTCGTCCGATGGCGTTATCACCCACACGGGGGACGTCTGCTTCGGTGCTCGGCCCCCTGCAGCTTTGGCAGGCTGCGGTCCCTTAGCACAGAACCAACAAGCAGAAGGCCCGCGGGCAAACGGGCAGCACAGCCACGGTGCATTTCATGGCCGAGCGGAGCCCAGACGCAGCGGACAAAGAGGCACGAGCGCGTGCGCGCGCACACACACGGCGTTCTGTCAGGGAAAATGGCGATCGGACGCCCACACCAGGTGTTACACAACTGCGGGCAGGGATGAAGAATGACTGAGAACGCCTTTTATCTAAAACCAAATTTCGGCAACGCGCTTAATATAGCCGCGCATACGAGGCGTCATGAATTAACCTGCACTCCCCACCGCTGTGACCTATATAAGCACACACGCGGAGCGATGGTCATGAGGCCCGCACGCAGGAGCGCTTCCATTACATACCAATCGGTGCAGCGCGTTATTACCGCCAAAACACACCCCCTCGGAAAGGCTATGCCGAGTCGCCCCCAGCAACAAAGTTGTGGGTTTTTTAATTAAACAGGGTAAAGAGAAAGGAAAAACAGTACGGAAAAAAGAAAAACTATTTATGTATTGTCAACTTTGTGCAAAGCTTATTTTGGCAGAGTCCACTGATGAATGTGTTTCCCTTTTCTTCCCTTCAGGAAAGGAAAATAGCCCCAACTTCGCAATTTGCACAACCAAATAAATCAATGCAATGGCCACAAATAATTCAACCGGGAGAAAATTTATATGTTTAATTACACACTGCAGGTGCTGGGCTTGTTTTGCTCATTACTGTAAGATATATGAAACACGGTTAATAGCATGTACCACACCGGGACAGAGAGGACTACGCAATTGGCTGCGCGGAGCTTGCTGGACACCGTCGGAGAGTCATTCCAACGTGGCCTCGTATTTCACCGCTTATTGCTCTGTCAATATGCACTTTTTTTTTTTTTTTTTTTTAACAGAGATGGCAGAAATCTCATTGAATGCGATCACTATGAATTTAAAAAAAAACTATGAAGCTACTAAGTTTCTGGTGGCTAGCGGACCTAGCGTGAGTCAGCAGAGAAAGGCAGGCGCTCGGCATGTGCCAGCAGACGGTCTGAGCGCTCGGCTTCCGCTCCCAGCACCTGGATCGTGTGTTTCATGGTCTGCTGCCATGGCTTGGCTGCGAACTTGTGAAGCGCATCCAACAGCTTGTCCATGGCGGGCCCTGGAGTGGGAGGGCCGGTGGAGCCAAGTGCGGGTTGTGGAATCGCTCCCCTGCTCTCCGCCAGGCCTCAGTCCAGTTAACCTCGACGGCCCCTCTGAGCCTAGGGGTGTTTAAACAGCATCCCAGCCAGGTCCGGCCGCTCTGTGTGCACACCCGCTGTTGGACTTGGCCGGGTCTGTCCTGGCTTGCGGCCGGGCCAGCGGAACAGCTTGGAGAGCGCGGCCGCGGGCCTCGGTCCTGGGTACAAAGCCTGCAGGCCCCTGTGACTGTGTGGCTACCAGCTACCTGGCCGTCAGCGTCTGTTTGTCTACATCCTGCTTCTGGCCAAGTGAGTGAGAGGTCAGGCATCTCCAAAGAACCGCTGAGGTCCAACACAAAGGCAACACACAGTTTTTATATTCAAACTTGTGAAGAAATGAGGAAAAAAAGCATTTTTAAAAGGGTGCAATGTGCACGTTGCACAGGCCTGCCGGATGCGTGCTGTTCTTCTCCGCACAAACTGCACTACGAATGGACACTTTTTGAAAGACTGTTCAACTCATCCAGTGGTGCCACTTGTGTCCCTGGTGTGCCTGCTCAAGAACTGTCATCGTGACACTATCACTGCTGTCTTCTAACCGCTCTTAAACCAAGGGGTTTCTCACCCGATACTCACTACTACGCCGTTATTTATGAGCGCACTCTGCATCCTCTACTTTTTATATGCTAATTTTGGGACATAAATCCTCAATCACATACTTCACATACTACTTGAGGGAATAATGTTCAGTTCTCCCCATGCTGGCATTTTTGGTATTTTATCCTTTGATTCTGTCTGGAAAATCAACTGTAAAGTGTTCTGCAGGATCTTGCACGAGTGTTTTAATGAATGAAGCTAGATCAAACAATTCACCGACTGACTGATTTACTGTGTGTGAGATCGGGCGTTCTTATCCAACCCATGGCATCTATTTATTCATTTGCATAAAATAATTCTATAAATTGCCAAATAAAACCATTATTGCAACAACCATGACCCACTGCGGCAAGGAAAAATTCAAATGAGATCACCGTGTTGTCATAACCGATTCGCTGTGAGCGGTCCGGCACCGAGGGTGGTTGGGGTCACCGCCTCGTGTAGATCCGATCCAGGGGCATCCTGCTCTTGTCCCCTAACTCATTCCAGCAGTGATGTGGCTTTTCCATCAGTGTAATTAGTTTCTGCATGGCGAGCTACCTCCATTTATGGTGGCAAAATCAAATTTGCTTAATTTTGGGAACAAAACAGTTCTAATAGGAGCTAACAAGCTATGAATGTCAACAAGCACGATCGATGAGGGCACCACAGCTTGGCAACGCTCCTGTCTGTCTCACAGAGGCTGGCTGAGGTCCAGATAGTTAGCTGCCCCATCTCTGAGGGAAGAGAGCGCCTCCATCTGCTGGGCGGTGCTATTAAATAGAGACATTCACAGGCGATGCTGTTTTGATCGTGCTTGTTTCCGTTTGACCCATGTGGGTTTGTTAAGTGTGAAATGCTACCCTTTGCTTTGGGCACAATTTCAGTGTTTCTGCCCAGCTGGTATGTGACAGACCTCTGTGCAGCTCCCTTTCAGCTCTAAGACAGGGACACGGGTCCTGAAAGGGGCGGCCCCCCCTCCACAGGGTCCCACCACCACAGAGTAGTGAAACTCCTATAGCTCTTGTGCTGAGAGGCTGTCTGGACCCCACTCCATACCAAGTGGAACTCCCACTCTCTCTGTAGGGGATGTGAGCCAGATTCCAGGGCACTGCCGGTGCTGGCACTGGCTCCTCCAATCGCGAGGCTCGCTGTTCTTACAGTAGCCTGCTGGGAACACCGGGGAAGGCATGCTGAGCTGCTCCAACTGCCATAGAGTCGCAGAGCTGCAGCAGGCGAGACAGATGTGCCCACAACACCCGCGTCAAGGCTCCTCTCTGATGCCAGCTCACATTTGGCCACCAAAGCAAACTTCACAAGATTCAATATGCCATTAGAACGACGACAAACCTAGAGGGGGGGAGGGGCTGGGGGTGTTCCGAGCTTCTACTTTACACAGATGCTTCTGTTCTTATTGGGGCAGCAACACTCAGTATTCAAGTTGGTGGCTGTAAGCACATGCGCTTGTGTGTACGGGGGGCACTTGGTCTGAAGGCAGCAGGCCTGGCAATTACGCACGACTAGGAAAGCAGGTGAAGACTGGGAGCAGCCTCCTCTCAATTCCCACCTGCAATCTGGCTTTAATCAGGGCAGGCCACGTGGGGGTGCTGCGGCCCCCCGACCCACTTAAGCACATCTGGGTCAGGCCCTGCAGCCCAGGAAGAAAGCACGTGTGCATGCGTGCGCACATGTGGCTGTGTGTCCCTCTTACCTGCTCTGTCAAACACTCGCCACTTAGCAATGCACCAGCTACCTGCGATCGTCCCACTGTGCTTAGAGTGTGGTGCGAGGAACCAGGGTGTCACAGCCAATGTGTCACACACAGTGCAACTGCCCTCCTCCCTCCGTGTGGCTCGGCACGGTGCCGCCTTGAGGGCGAGACCCCGATCCCGCTCTGCATGGCAAATCCCCCCCCCGCCCCACAGTTCGACAGCGAAACGCTCGCCTGGTCACTCTGAATGGATGGAGAAAACTCTCTGCTCACTCATGCATACCGGTGGCAAATTGATCCCCCCAGATCAAGGGCCTGCCGAACGACTCCAGAGAGAAGCTGCGCCTGTGAGTGAAGGGAAAAGGGCACCGCAGAAAACAGGCTGCGTCACGGAGAAGATGCCTGTGAAGAAAATGAGCCATTTCGGGGGTGGTATGCAGCGGTGAGATGGGCAGCGGAGTGGGCTGAGGGAGCAATGCCTTTCCACAGGTCTCGCAGAGGCCGCCGTACACGCCACAGTCATCGCATCACCAATCAGAAGCACAGAATCTAATCCACACAGAGGAAGAAAACAGCCGCAGCCCCATGTTACATATCAGCTCCTTGCTTTAAATTGTCTTAGATTAACTGGCCCCTGAACCTACGCAATTCCCACCCACTCCTGCCTGTCAACACAGTGCATCTACAGCGGGCCCTTCTGCGCAGAACGCATCTACATGAGTTTTCTGAGTGCTGCGTGCAGGAGACAGGGTGCAAACAGACCAATTTCATCTGCACAACCGTCCCAGAAGCATGAGTCTGCACTGAGCCCTTAAATAAGCTGTGCACACAGAGGAACCTGCCATTTCTCACACTTCCTACTGTTCTGACCTAATGCAAATTTTACTTTATTAAATCTAGTGGTGAAATGAAGAATCTCAAATACCTCTGAAGGTGAATACACAATAAAGTAATCATTGTACGACTTATCTATCACTCCTTCATTCAATATATGCATATGAATCCACGTGGAACAGCACCTCCCTGTCCATACATTACAGTTGGGGCTGATTTATACCCCTGACGAGAAATTACATTACAACAGAGCCACCTGGCAGCTCCAGCTTTAAGCAGAATGCTTGTTAATATCAGGGGAGATATATGAAGATGGATATACAAGAAGGTCTCACCCACAGCCTGATAACCATGCGAGCATCTTGTTTACTCAATCCGCAATACGATCCTCTCAGCAATCTGTGTGTGCAGCTTTTGTGCAATAGGTATATACATCGAGGTGAACGTTTCCAGGGGTTGCTACAGTGCGTGCGTGCATATGTGAGTGGGAAATGGCCCCACAGCGCCCCATTTGGTTTGGTGCGCTGCAAAAGGCCGTGGCATTATATCACAATGCAACACTTAGAGGAGGTGCTCTAGCTGACTCTGCCTCTGACACCGGGAGTAAGAACAGAAAACATCCTTTAGTCGCGAATGAGACCCAGTAAAGACCAGCTCCATCTCAGCATGTCGAGCAATTCAGAAATGAACCCAAGAGAAAAGAAAGACTCAATGTTGCAAATGCCAATGGGAAAGTGTTGTGCACGGACTGAGCAGAAACGTGCTGGGCGGCCAGCTCCAGTGAGAGGAGAAGCACCGTCTTGTTAGTCGAGATTGAGATAAGACAAGAGGAGAGACAATGCATCCCAGTGCCATGGAGAACAGTAGAGCTTCCATAAACAAGTCTGCTTTGAGGGAAGCCATGAGTTAGAAAGCAAAAAAAGAAAGGATGGAAAAAGAGGCTGAGCGGGAGAGAGAGCACAAGGGAGGGGAGCCATGGGCCACACTAATTCAGAACACCAGGCAGTGAGGACATGCCAAGTTGGCCTTTCGTTTCAAAGGAGACGCTGCTGCTCTCAAGCCATAAACATCGACCAGGGAGGTCCATGAAGGCAGACCACATTAAACATGCTTATTTACACAGGAATTTTGGCATAAAGTGCCCACACTTTTTTCACAGCCTCCTGATCTTTAATCTCACAGCCAGCGTCTGCTGCACAGATTATGGCAGCAGCTACTGATGAGTCTGTTAAACCTTCGCCGGCTGACAAATTGGCCAGCAGAGATATTTGAGAGTTATTTTCAAAAGGCTAAATATCTTAATAATGGAGTGGATTCTTAAGGAAGTGTTCCTCGGGGAGAAACCAACAGCCAGTTGGTTTGATTGGGACGGCCGGCGCAGGCCACATATAACAAGCCGGACGGCAAAGGGAGGTCTTTCAAAGGCGGGGGTCCACTGGGGAGCCTGCGGCCTGGTTCACCGTGCGGCCTGTTCAGACGGAGAGCGCACTCTGCTGACAACTGCAGCCGCTGTCCTGTGCGTGACTACTGGCCAGCTCTATCTAGGGAGGTGGAGAGGGCCTATAAGCCTGTATACAGAGGTTCCTGGTGGCACAGGCCTGGGGAAACACACAATGCCCACAGACAAAGTACAACATAGTGGTAACTGTGCAGCACTGTAACAGTGTAATGCCACATATGGTACAGCAGTAAAACTATAAGTGCAACACCAGCAGCACAGTTGTATTTCTCCATAGGGCTCACTGGGGAATGTAAGAACCTTGCAGTACTTACATATTTTTTAACATTTGAGGTAACATTAGAAGTGTGCACAATAGAAAATGTAGTTTTGCCGTAACAGGACAAGTGTCCTACCTCGCTCAGATAGCAACCCTCTCCACACATCCAGTAGAGCGAGAAGTTTACTCCTCTTATTTATTGCAACTAATGCAAAACCCACATTACATTCCTGGTAACATTTCTCAATCAGATTTTTAAATCAAAGCGTTCCACTATATAAAGAGATTTTAGCGGAAAAAAGCTCCACAGTCTCTGGTCTCTCAGTGATCTTTGCCTTTCTCCAAAGCAGGAGAGAATAAAGGAAGGTTTGCAAGTGGACCGCCTCTTCCCTGCATCTCTGTGTGGCCTGACACGGGAACAGATGGCAATTTAAGCAGAGAATTTATGAGCGCCACAATCTTAATGTTGCATAAAGAAAAGAAAGAGGCTCGCATCAAGCCCACTGACAAATGCACTTGCTAATATTAATGCACTCTTCATTCATCCAATATGCTCCCTAATTGCTTTTCTGTACACAGTAATATGGCACCTGCTGCTCAACGTGACTCGCGCACCAGGAGCGGCGCGTTGTCCAGGACCTGGCTGTGCTCCCATCACCGGTCCCCGACACCCCGCCTGCCGCGCTTCTCATTTACATTTTATACTTACAGTGTACGGCAAGCCAGGGGGAGGGCCTGGTTTGGGATGGGGGTAAACAATCTGACATAACTGCTTTCAGATCTACTCCATGCCCAGCGTGTCCCAAACAGTAGCTGTAGACGAAAGCCTTTTTTTTTCCTAAGGCGAAGTATATTGAATGTGTGTGTGTGGGGGGGGGGGTTGTGTAGTCTGAACACAACACACAGTTAACACTAATAAAAATAACAATAATAATAAAAACAAGCCAATCGGTGCTGCATACATGGAAAAAAGGAAATGTGTACCAGGACCATCCGAACCCTCAAACCACACAGCCACATGCGCCCCAATACCATTCATTTATCACAGCGCCTCCCATGGCTGCACTGACCTCTATTACACAGTCCTGCTTTGCAGAGGTACGAATCCAGCAGTTAAACACGGCAAAGCACAGCGCAGCTCATCACTTTCAGGATCACAGAAAATGTCGGTATTCCTTCACTGTGAACATGCTAAAACGTGCTGCACTTGTACAGGATTACACCTTGTAAACAAGCTTTGGAGACTGCGACTCTCCCCCGGAGCTTCAATCATTAACTCCATAGCAGCTGGTGTCAAATGCAGCAAATTGTTATATAATGGGCACAAGGACAGCTAGCAATTACAGAGTTAAATCGGATAAATCCTCTGAGCAATAAATTGTCCTTTCTATTTACATCACGCTTAATTGATGCAAACTCTGCGCAGAAGAGCACACGTTATTGCCGTGAAAAATACGACATATGTATCAATCTGGATTTCGAGAGATCGCGTTCAAAAGGAATTTACATGCCAGTCAAGAAAAGGCAGCTTGATGTACAAGCCCACAGAAAATTAACAAATTAAAAATGTTTAAATATAGGCTTGCCATCTGTATGTAATGCTGGGGATCCTCGTAAGACTTGTGGAGAACACCAGAGTCGCATGTTCTGGTTTACAAGAGACTGGCATCCACATTAAGAAAAATCCTTAAAATTTTGTCAGTCAAAAGCATAAATACAGTGTTTAATATGTAATTAAATAATTTTTTTTTTTTATTTTGTATCAGCTCCTAGTAGCAAACAGAGGTGTACACAGGTGAGCTCTTCAGGGTGCGGCCAAGGTTGCCTCGGTAACAGGAGCATCCTCAGCATTTGACACGGCGTCCACTGAGGTCCATGGGCCCGGAGCCTCTGCCCATTTACCCGCCTCCTCCGTCTCATTACAATTACAGGAGGCGACACGTTGCTGCTGCCCGGTCCTCAGCAGTGAGGTAATAATTGGGGTGTATTTTATGGTTTGTGTATTTTAAGATTGTGAGAAATGACTCCTCTAAATAAATCATTCATACATTTAGAGTGATTACCGGTGCGGAAAGTGGGAAGCTGCCTTGCCCAAGATGTATTACCCATAATGCTTTTCAAGAAGGCAACTAATTAGCAGAAGAAAGGTCAAGTAAAACCAGAATGTGATTAGAGAGGAAAGCTGGAATGAAGGAAAAAAACAGACACACATATATTTAGTCTCTTTTGGAATGTGGCCAAAATTCATTTTTTTGCTACTGTAACTGAAACCCGTTTCTTCAATATTTAATGAAATGCTTATGTTGCGTGTTGCGGCACCTGGCCACCACACCGCAGCTCCAAACCGCTCGCAGTGCCTAGCATCCCATGTGGGCCATTACTGCAGCCACTCGCAAAGGGGGCAAACAGCTCCGTGCCTTCAGGAATGTGCAGCCACAGGACCTCTGGGGGCACAGACACAGCTGGCTCTCATTTCTCTGGTGTGTGGGGGTGGGAGGGCATACATTTCGGGGAGGGCATCTTGGAGTGGGTGGGGCCAGAAGGAAAGCATGAGGGAACCGTGACTCACTGGCGTATGTGGACCAGCCTGGCACCACTGACCTGCCAATAGCCCCCCGAGGCAGGCTGCCTCCTCATGGCCCGCGGTCATCCTAGTGTAGCGCAAGCTCCCTGTAGGAACGCAGTGGTGAAACAGCTCTGAGAAGCATTAGTCTTCTGGTCGTCGCTGGCACCAGCTCTGTGGGCAAGTGGACCGGGGCCTAATGGAATTTAATTACCCCGCTGGCATTGATCATCCATACAGTAAGCCTCACACTATTTTATTACCACTTTCAGGGGTTATTAGTACAAATACACTGTCAAGCTACATTATGCGAAGAGTGTTTCAGGTGCTGTCCTCTGAACATTTATTCAAATATTATATGTATTCAGCAGAGCGTCCTCCTTGTCTGTGTGCGCTAGGTGACTTGCACCTCAAGGAGGTTCAGTTCATCACTTGTCTACCTCTCCTCGCCATGGCGAGCCAGCCAAGGACATCCCTGTTAACGCTTCTGCAGACGACACTTTCAAAACATGGATGTAGCAGCTGTGTTATGGCCACCTTAGGGTGTATTACTCTGTTTGTACCACTAAATATGGCACAGAGGTCAGTTTCCTTGCTGAAAACAGTGCTTTCTTCCTGCGGAAGTTTGCTGGAAAGGGACCGGTTAGCGAGGACTTTGTGAAGAGAACTCAATGAGGTCCAGGACTTCTCACTCACAGTGCAACCGATTCATTTGGAAAGCATTTGTTTTGAACTTTTGCTTTGGGCTCTGTGGGAAAGTGGCTGGCAGCATCTGAGCGTCCGTGTATGCAGAACATTTAAACCCCAGGACCGCTCACATCACCCCTGAGATACCAGCTTTGCTGCTGCAGCTGAAGCTGACCTTTAAGGACGCTCAATATCACTGACATTCAGCGACCGCTGATGCAAATGGAGTTTATTAATATTAGCACATGTTTGTTCAATGGCAGATGCCTTATAAAACCAGCAGCATTTTCATAAACATGCATTATCCCTCTCATTTCTCTCAGTATTGCCTCAATAAAATACTTACTTTGTGCCCTGAATGGTGGCTACCTCTGCTCCGTGTTTTGTTGTCCCTTTGAAAGCACTCCCACACAACTACACTATGGCAGTAAACATTAACACAAGCACTTGTGTGGTAATAATGCCACCACTGAAGCTGCACTTCTGTACCGTTTTTGCAGTTCCTGCATTGTACCCGGATGGCCCTGTTCTGTAAAGGCGCTGTCCAGCATCTCCTGCCGGTGCACGCATGATATGGACAGACACTTTCAAAGACGGGCTGAGCTCAGCCTCTGCTAACCTGTAGACTGATACATCAGTGGCACTGATCCTCAGCTCAGGTGTGTCCTGCGCAATTCACAAGCAGCTGCTCTCAGGGAGCTGGGGACCTTTGGGGTGGCTGGCTTTATGCTTTAAGCTTCGGGCCTGCAAATGAGAACAAATGAAGCTGTTCTTTGGTTGTACAGTACGTTAGCATAGCCGCCTCCGCGCTCAAACCCCTAAACGCTGCCTGATAAAGACTCACTCCTCTGTGCTTTGAAAGGCTCATCCATAACTTATGGCAATCTCACAGAGTTCAGCACGGCTCCGCAGCAATCCTCCATATGTGTCAAATATACGGAACAGCTCACTCTTAGAAACAGCCACATCAAAGCATGTACCATCACAGTAATAATGCAAGCAGGAATAATATTATAATAACATCAAAAATAATGTGACAAAAAAGTTACACATTAGGAAAGCCAAAAATATATTAACACAAAAACATTTCAGCAGAATAAAACATATCAGCCCAAGAGCAAAAGCAATAATAATATTCTGCAAAATAACACATTGCCAGTATTAATGACACAAAGCCAAAGACTATCATTTGTAAGCAAGTACAGTGATGTTTTAGTGAAGACAACATGCTATATTTATAAGCTGTGACACGTTATCAAAGACCATGGTGTGTTTTAATGATAAACTTGCAATATCTCTGACACCAAACACACACGCACAGACACCATACTGTATTTGAGACGGTAGAAATGAGGACTTTCACCCCTACAGACACACTCTCGGGTCAAATTCAGGTTCTTTCTGATATTTATTTTTAAGATTAAATCTGTTCAGTGTTTTTTTTGTTTTAAATTTACATTTTTTGCAGAAAATAAAATAAAAGTGGTATTTTTATTTATCCATTAGTTTGATGCACTGTTTTCAAACAAACTCCACTGCTAAAGGTCATTTTCCTACTTCCATGATGGTATTTTTCCTAGAAGCTGAAGCCATTAATATGGCCACTTACTCAGTGATCTGTCTTAATACAAAGCTCATTTAATTTCTTTAAGCCTTCAACAATATGTAGTAAAACCACGCCATACCTTTACTCATCTTATTTGTTCTTAAATAAATGTGGGTGATGACTACAATTTATCAAGCAAAACCAGGACTAAAAACGATGCCAAGCTAACCTCTGGGTTCTGAAATTATCATCAAAATCACAAAGAAGAAACTCAAAACAGGGAATTCTGCCTCTGTGAAACCTGATCAGCTGCTCTCCCTCACAAAAATAACCAGGTGGTTTGTTCCATTTTATTCTTTTGCCCAACTGTAAAATAAAAATCAATAAGTATATTCCCTGAGCCCTCATTATCCTGCTGTGCATATTTCATAGTAAAATGAAACTTAACAATAAAACTAGGAATTTAAACCCTGCTGATCTAAAAACACAAAGGTCAAGGACATTCATTTTACTCATTTTGGGAAAGGGAGAAGCAGACATAGCAGAACTGAAACTACCTCTGAAATTATTATTATAATTATTGTTACTTATTTACAGTAGGTGACACATTCATCCAAAGTGACATACATGGACTTAATAGAAATTTTAAAAACGCAGTTTATTTTAAACTTTTCACTTTTTTCTATCTGTAAACAATGCCCTTCAAAGGCATTACTTCAAATGTTGGTTTCGGTTTCTGGCTTTCTGGTTCCTAAACTGACAAACACATGTAGTCGTGTCTTTCAGCCGTTCGCAGCGCAACGGTAAGTCATTTTAAAGGGATGCATTATAATGAGAGTAACTTTGAGCGTGTAGATGCACCATGTTTCCTGCTAGACGGCTGTGTGCTGAAGTGTAAGTCCTCGGGGAAGAGCTCTTCATCCCCCTGCGCATGTGCACATCTTCACCTTTTATCTGGGGAGCTGTGGCTACGAGCCGCTTCTCATATTTCCAGTTTCTCCGCTGAGAGCCGCCCCTCCTCCAGCTCCTTTGTTTCACAGTTCCGCAGGACATTTAACTAATTCTAAATTATTTTTGTTTGTTTTACATAAAACTTCTGTAGGTTCGAATAACTAGTCTCAGGAGAGCAGACTGAGTAACAGTCAGGCCATATTTTTTCATGGAGTCATAGGTCAGATCGATCAATGGCCCTTTAGGAAACACTGCAGCCGCCCGATTTACACAAATGCATAAGCAGATGAAGTTCATTAGGAAACCCTGCAGTCTCCCACCAAGAACTGTACTCACAGAAGCCTCAGGCAATGCAGCAAAGAAAAAAATCAGATCTATTTTTATATTTTGGGGGAGTTGCTTTTTTAAAGGCTCTTGTGTGACAGAAGCGTTATTGCTGAACTCAGCCGCGCCGGATACCAGGTGCCAGGAGAAGTCACTTCTGAGCTGCAGCTCGCAGCATCTCGTGGGGGAACAGGAGCTAGAGCTGCATCCTGCACCTCACTGCTCTCTGTTCCTGTGTCTGTCAAACCAGTGCACAGGTGAGGGCCCACGCGCCCATGTCGCACCCACGGCCAGACATGCGCCCGCAACTGACCATCTTAAAGGAGAACACAACACCTCACACTGAGGGAGATAAGAGTGCTTGCAAGAATGCTATTTAACTATTTGGACAAATGCACTGAAAACCATTCCCACAATTAATGAGCAGCATTATGCTTTCTTCATTTAAAAAAACATGGTAACCCATTTTGACACGGGTTGACAATGTTTCGCAGAAATCAGTAATTAGTAACAGTAATTCCACAGAACATTTGGCTCAGCTGTCCTTCAGAGTGTCAATATCTGACACAGCGTATGGAGACTGTGCGAATCGACGGACAGCCAAGCGCCAGAGCAGGAAAGGATTG
Source organism: Heterotis niloticus (assembly GCA_018136845.1). NCBI lineage: Eukaryota > Metazoa > Chordata > Actinopteri > Osteoglossiformes > Osteoglossidae > Heterotis > Heterotis niloticus. The sequence goes on from CM030889.1 coordinate 11,882,136, forward strand.
TGGGTGAGAAAAAGCGCATCCGTGAAGAAACCCTCTGGATGGCCACCTTCCTAAGCAGGGCAGAAAATCAAACAAGCAGGGAAAAAAACGAAAAGTGAAGGAGAAAAAGGATTCCTTATAAATAGCAGGGCTCGCCAGGAGGCACTGGGAGCGAAAGCAGAGAGGAACTTGAGCTTGACACGGGTCTGAAGACGGAGAGGGGGCGGAATCGGAGGCCCACTCTAAGAATCGTCTCCAACCAAAGCGGGGATTAGTGTTCCTGCCTCCACGGCCAAGATCCTCCAGAACAACTAATCACCTTGAAGTTATTTCTTGTGCTCTTTTGGAACACGATCCTCTCTCGGCAAGCGCCAGGCCGGCATGCTGGGCGATGGGGTGTCAGGGAGCACAGGAATCATGTAACACCCCTACTGTGCAACCATAGGAGGTGCCTAACAGGTAACACTGAACATTTCCATAGTGATGAATAATAAAAAAATAACAGCGTGACACAAACAGTCAGACTGGACTTTCTGTGGCCACAAGCTCCTAGAACATACGTGTGTGGCATTTTCCTGCGCCCTAAAAACAAAAAATTAAGTTCAAATAGGTGTTCGACTTCCCCACAGTACACACCTGCTGTGGTCTGCGGATCCATATAATTAGCAGAATGCTCTTCTAAATGCTCCGCTGAAACAAATTTCAGCTTTTCACCGGAGCCACTTCAGCACAATTGTGTGGCATATACGTTCACCACGAAGCTGGCGAGAGCAAGGAGAAAGAGATTAAAGCGCGGAGCATCGTGAGAAGGCAGCTTAATGGCTGGTGTGCGCTATATTTACACTGCCATTGTTTCAGAGAACAGAAACAGAAACAGGGTGCCTTGCTGAGAATACTTTTCATGTTTTTTTTTTTTTTTGTTGTTTTTTCCCATTTTCTACCATTTTTCTGAGACATTAAAGGTGTGTGCTCCTCATCAGTTAGACAAACATGCAATTAACGCTCCATTAATATCTCAGTTACAATATGATATGCCGTGCAACAGAAAAAACAAAAGGTTAAAAAAATACCAAACAGGGTATTTCATGTTATAAAATGAAAGAATCCAGGGCTTCCTTTGAATTTTACAGTGTGATTTTTGTTAATGTCACACAGCATTCATGGAGCACAGAAAGCAACATTACAGAAACGCTCATTTATCAGCAGTGGCACCGGCACAAAGAGTCTGTTTACTACATTGAAACTGTACATGACAGTGCTCCATATAAGATATTTTGCTGCAGATGCATTCAAAAGACTCCAAATACTAATACATGTTTCACAAGCATGTGAGTAATTTACCTTTAAATTCCATGACAGGAAACTAATTGTACGGCCCATCCAACCCAATGAACTCATCTGTGTGCACACTGCACTATAAGTACAAATATAAACAACAAACAGAAAACATGTACAACATTAGAAATAATAAAGATGCTCACCCAGATGTAGATGTTGAACTCACCTTCTTTTTCATATTACTTAATTTCTCTCTGTTAAACCATAAACCCCAAGCTGTATTTATAGGTATCTAAATAATAAAATAATACACATTTTTATTATTATCTAAAGGAGCTCTATATTTAGCTCCTTTCTCCGAACGACTTACAATAGCCATAGTTTCTTTTATGCTAGACTATTTACAATTATTTACCCTCTTGTACATGTTCATTTTTATTGTATCAATTCAGGGTAAGTATTTTGCTCAAGGGTACTAGTAGAAGGTGGTAATCAACCCCAGGACCTTGTCTTTGCAAGGTAAAAGTTCTAACAACTAAGCTGCCCCTGCTGTAACATAAACACACCTAGAGTGACAGGAATGAGAAAACTGCAAACTAACACTGAAGGACCTGTGATGCTGTGGCAGCCAGCCCATTTGTCCATATTTGATGACTATAAAACACACACACACACACACACACACACACACACACACACACTGCTCAAACTTCACTAACAATAAACACAGTTTTACTGCCCTGAAACACACTCAGACACTGCTGTGGAGTGCCCATGTAGCCCATCTGTCCAGCTTCCACAAACCCTGCAGGCAGACTCTGCTCACAACATTCCCAGTAAACGGCAGACTTGCTGTGCCCCTCGGACCCTCTCAAGGACGGCCCTCCCTCTGCTGGTGACAGACAAAACTGCGGCTGCCCCAGTCACTGCTGCCATCCCTTGGATCCAGGGAGAGAACAAAGGCCACAAGCCTGCACTAAACCGTGCCATTGTTCCAGGGGGAGCAGGGGCAAGAACAAGGAGGTATGTGGCCCAGGGGTCTACGGAGATACCGGTGCTTCCCAGCTAGAGACATGCCAGATTCAAGCAATAAATTTGTCCTCCACATAGAACCACTGTACGGGTAAACTTGTTAAAGATGTCACTGTGACAGACCTCTGTCATATGGTTCTCATGATAACCCTGCATTCCACTATATTGGGGTACAATGGATGCAGCCCACAACCACAGGCCATGAAGCACTCCTTTCTCCTCCTTGTTGACTGCAGCCTCTCGAAACTGGGGCCCTGATTTATGCAGAGATGGAGAGCAGTTTTGGCCTAACAAGCAGCTGCCAAAATGGAAGCTGCCTTCACAGACCCAAAACCAGGAGAAAGTGATATGTCATAAATATCCCAGGTTCCACTGCTTTGCTGGGAGAAAAAGTTGAACTACATTTTAACCATAAATAATAATGTAACATAACCTATTTTCCTAAGTGGTTTAGGACTGGCTGGTCGACAGCGGTAGAGATAATTTTAAGGACTCGTTTGTTTCCCGTCTGTGCTCAGAATCTGCACCCAGGCAACGGCTTGTGGTGAGTTGACACTTTCGCTGCAAAGAATTTCATTCCTGCTTCAAATATTGCAGGAATGTGACAACATACACCTTTGTTGCTAAAACTGAGGAGTTGCTTTGAACTACAGACTGACAGTGCAGAAGAGCCATTCCAGAAGTAAATGTAAATTATTGTTATTTACACATTTAACCCGACACCTGCATTCATATGGATGAGAGAGCGTTCTGAAATGATCTGTTGCCCTCTTTTGGTAAGAATGCGCTACTGCACCAAACCGTTATTGCTTTGTTGTACTCTCCCAGCTAAAGGGCTGAAAATACAAACAATAGAATATTTAATAAAGAACTAAATCTGAGTCTAATCTGGACAACGTGTGGCAGATTTTGATATTAGCATACTATTTCTAGAACTGTTCTCTTCTTAAACAGCTGCTGGTAATCTTGCATGGGTCGCAAAATTGTACATTTTAGTCTATCATATGAAGTCATTTCTTTCGGTCAGATTTTTTGCAATTGTTGCAACAACAGATTCTTTCCAAAAAACAAATTGACTTTCTAATCCAGGGCTGAACAGCTATGCTGATGCACAGCATCGTTAGACCAGACAGACCAAAATATCAACCTGCATGGCCAATGCAGACAGCGTGTATTACATTTGCAGGTTATTTTCAAGTTCACACGTCATCTGTGAGCTTGCTATTTAAATCGCCCCCGATACCTCGCCTTGATGGTAACAGGTTACATCCACATCGCATTCATGTCAAAGGCAGTAATTATTCAGAAAGCAGCTTGTGGCACACACAAACAGACACACATGCACAGGAGAGGGAGCATGGTGTAGCAATGCCAGGGAGGGCCCAACCTTGGAGCCAATGACAGTTCCTCTGCAGCAGCAGAGAAATTAGGAGTGGGTTACCACGGTGATCAAAGTGCCCATGAAGCCCTCATCTTAGCAACCAGGCACGGCGACGTATGTCAGTGTAAATGCCAGCACCTGAAGTGGAACGCAGTGGGTCTCAGAGACGCCGGACACGGATAAAGACAGATATTGCCCAAATCACCCTTACTATTTTATTTGCACTGTTCTCGTTGACAGGGCTGCATCCAAACTCACCTGAGACTCCCTCGGCCTCCAGGTTCACCTGCCGCTCTGCTTTCATTCTGCGCTTCACCAGCTTTGCTGTCTCATTCTCTCCATCTTCTGCAAGATAAGAAATAAAGCCTGATTGCAAAGCCACAAAATATCCTTTCGTGCTGCGCACCTCTGTTTTCCTGCCTTTTCCGTGTTTTTCCCCCCTCTTCTCCCGGCACTGTGAAGTAAGTGCGCAGTTTATTTTTCATAATCTCAAGAATGGCAGATCTAAATAAAGATGCTCTTCAAATTCCATTATACTTGTAATGGTCTTTGGCTGTGAGGGATTAGAAATCGTATTTAAGTACGGCACAGTGCTGAGCGGCCGAGAGCGCATGGGACTCCAGCGCCTCGGCTCCAGCGCGCACACACGCAAACGCGCGCGCGCGCACACACACACACACACACACTCGGTGGCTTCTTCAACACAGCTGTTGTCCTACATAGGCAACATCTCACTCACACGCAGCAACAAACACAATGGCTGCCATTCAGCATCAGCACTTTCCCCCAAATTGCGACGCGTGCGGCACAGAAAGAGATTTTCTATTTAAAAGGTTACTACAAAATAAATAAATAGGTTAAATTGGTTTTTGCCTATATTACTATTCATAACATTGTCAGACATTTTGTTCCACAGCTGTATGTGCAACATGCAGTATATTTTCACAGTTTATATATATATATATATCTTTATAAATCTATATACACGCACACATATATTTATAGCTGTTACTGTGTGTATATAATTTATATTAAATGAAGAAAATGTGTGACAGCAGACTTCGAGTCTCTCCTCTAAAAGAAAACCATATGGATTTTTATTTCACTGTAAACATTTTTAATAAAAAGCCATCGATCGGCCATCGAACGCTCGGCCCACGGGCTCGGACCGCGAGCGCTGCACGTGCGCCGCCACAAAGTTGCGAAAACCCTCATGGGGGGGGGGGGGGAAGCGCACGAAGCTCAGAGGCTCGGCTCGGGTGAAGCGCGCGTGCGCGCGCGCCAGATCGATCGAGATGATCGGGTGTCCGACTCGTATCGTCGCTCCGACGCCCTGGGGTCACGCCGAAAAAGCCCACGCGTGTCCACTCGGCACAAGGACAACTGCGATCGAGTGACCGCGGCCTCCCACAACTGTACAGGGAGCGACAGCGAGCGCTGCCCGTCACTCAGACACACTTTTCACTCCGGCCGAATCAGTGCGTCGCCACTGAGCGCGGGTGATCATTTCGCCGCACAGTATTTACTGTCTCTAAGCGGAGCAGGGGACCGCTCGGAAATATTGATGCAATAAAAGGCTTTGAGGCTCGTGGAAGAGACACGCACACACACACACACACACACACACACTGACCTAAATAGAGCGACATTAAAACTAAGGAGGTCTATACAGGTAAATGTGCACGTGCGCTACAGTCCCATCCAAAAAAACACGAACGCTCTCATTGTCACCTCAGGATCCACATCGTGGACAAAATGCAGCTTCACAAATGCACGAAACTGTAGGGGAAAAAATCCTCCTTTGGATAAGCATCCTATTGAAAGAGTTTACATAAAAGTATATATTTGTAATGTATAATATTCCTCAGAAATGTGTCTTGCATTCTCCTGGCTTTGTTAACAGCATGACTGGATATTATAATTGGAATAAATGACAAGTTGGACTTCTTATTTGGAACTGGGGACCTAATACGGTATGCTTGACAACTATGTTGCATTAAATTATGACTACAACCTATTAGTTCAGTTTAAAATATGACATTTCATCAATTATTTATGCCAGCATAGAGGAAGTTATAGCTGTAACAGATACTGGACATACAGAGTGTTTAAAAAAGTTCAAATGAGCTAATTTATCTTGAAAAAAATCTACATTATATTTTAGTGAAGGAATGCCGCCTCTAATGTTTCTAAACGTATGCAAGATTCTTTGAAGCCACTTAAATCTTATTCACCTTTGGTACCTCCTAATAGTCCAAATGAATAAATAAAATGGAGTTAGGACACATTTGCAAACAATAGAATACAAAATAAAAAGGCATCAATAAAATACAAAAGCATCACATTAAATCTTGTAAATTGTATGAGATCATTTTTAAATTTTAACACTTTTACTTAATTTTAACTTTTTATTTCTTTTGTGTGATTTCAGTAATGCTTCAAACACGAAGAGACGCGTTGGGCTTGAACAGAAGTGGATCATCTGAATTTGTCACCAAGCTGTGCTATAAAGCCGCTAAACCACACTGAAACACTGCAACACAATTGACTGGGAAATACTGGCGAAGGACTAACCGAAAAGTTCGCACTCGCCGGAATGGTCACATGACATGAGATAACATGTGGATGACACTGTGGCGCCACCCTCAGTGAATAAATTGCACTACCACGAGGTGGCCAAGGAAATAAAGCCTACAAAGATGACTTTTTTGTCATTTTTCCCACCTGCCAATATAAAAATATTTAAAATATGTCCCACCAAAATGTAAAGAGCCTGTTTTACGCTTTACTTTGCTCCAAGAGTCTTAGAGCACTAAAAAGTAAACCCAACAGTGGAAATATTCCTGCCTCAAGCTCCCCCGTCCATAGCTCCCAGACCTCTGACAATCAAACTAACATACAACAGAGACAAACAGTAAGACAAGGAAGTTGCAGGCCCTCTAGGACCTGGAATCCACACCCAAGTCGAAGGTCAGCACAAAGGAGCACGCAGCCTCAGCAGCCACGTCTGGGACTGCCAGCAGAACTCAACACTGCACATATCGATTGCCGCGTAAGCTGGCGACCCAATCAAACCTTGTCCTCTCTGATATTTACCCTCCAAGGTATTCTCATAAGAACGGCAGCCCTCAGGGCGTTGGGAGAGAAGTGAAAAAGTCAATTATATCCAACTTGCCTCAGCATCTCCTTAGGGATGGGATCCACTCCTTCTAATGCCATCCACTCATGTCTGACAGTCATTGGGATTCAACCAATCCTCCAAAGTCCTGTAATCCAGGTTAAGACTGCAAACTATGGTGGCATATAGCTGGTCCACTACACTGTACAGTGAACAAACAAAAACATACGGGCTGCCATTCACCTCCATTATCATAGGCTAAATGAAGGAAAAAAGCTAAGCCAAACCTCACAAGTAACTCTCATTCACACAAAAATGACAGAAAAAAGACAAAAGGGCAAAAGGACATTTTCAGAACAAAAAATACCCTGGTCCTAAATCTGTCATTTTATTTCACAATTATATTTTTTAACATTTATCTAACTACTGGCTGCTGCACTGTGAGACCTTAACTGGCTAAGTGACAAGAGCCAGTTGTGGGCTGCGTGGCTGCCGACATGCTGTCCGAAATGCTCAGTGGAAAACCAGCCTTGATGAAGGTCCAGGAAGGGCTCCAAATGGCCCAGGCTACATATTAATCTCACATCTCACTGCCAAAGCCCTTGAAATTAAGTGGTAAAATTCAGGCCCAGGACACTTCATTCCCCACCGTGGCTCTGCTCCTTGCCATAGAATTAGTAATTTATTAATGAAGGGGGGAACGGTTCACTGTGAACCAACCCCCAATAAAGACATTAGGCTGGAAAAACATAAAGTGGTCCAAAAGGTGGTTAATGTTCCGGGTGGAGTAGACCGTGCTTCTCTCATGGCCTTTTTCTGTCTCAGAGTGTGGGGAGGTTAAAAGCCATGGCAGTCAACAATATTACTGTAACTTCACAGTATTTACTATATCTTTATGAAGCCACCTCTCTTTTACTCCTGTGGACCTCAGCCTGGTAATACACGAATGCAACACAAGATTTAATTTGTTTGTGAATAATCCCCATCTTGAAAATGTTCAAATTCTACACTCATATTTTATTCCATGACAGTCCCTCCGGCACATGTACTAAATAATCCTTAAATTATAAATTCAAACAACTTGTCATAATCCAGTCCAAATCAATCTCATTATTAATTAAAAACTGGAGTTATAATTAAATTCTTTGAAAATACAGTCAGTTGGATTAAGTTTTCAACAGAGGATTATTTTTTTCAATGCACTGGTTTCAATTTATTGGAATTCAAATGCACCAGTTTTTTTTAAGAACAAACAAGCAAAGACCTAATATATGTTTAAACATACACACACTAAGAATTACAATATTTTTCAGCATAAATATCTGTTTTTTATGCCTCCAGAGCATCCTCTTGCATTATCAGCTCACTCTCATTTTTAATTTTATTCCTCAATAGTTTTACAAAGCTCGACATAAAAATTCAGGGTGGAATAAGACATGGAGTGCTTCTGGTCACAGAGGCAATAGGAAAGCAGGCACCATTATGCAAACAATTATGCGACAATTTGAGGGAACGGCGGAGACAGATGTTCCCCGATTCTGACAAAGATATCAATAATAATCATTTTATCATTACTGGTTTCTTAGTGAAGCAGTATTTATCTCAGCGCTTCAGGAGAAAATAACATCCTGTTTCTATTCGGATCTATGCAGAACGAGGATAGCAAGACATGGGGAAAAAACAAGTTAAGCCAACCACCTCTGCTCCCCTTTTGCTTCAAAGGCAAGTTAGAGAGAGCGCAAGCGAGGAGCGAGAGAGAGCGAGAAGCAGGGTGCAAGACCCACACGACGCAGCTCCAGCCAATTGCGTTCCAGAGAAGTGACCATGGCCAGCGACAAACAATGCACAATAGATCACTCTGCTCAAAGGTAGAAAGGAGGCTGCAAAACGAATAGAGCGCAGAAATGGGGAGGGGAGACTAATGCTGCAGCTCAGTCACATTATACAAGCATGCCAAATTATGTGAGCTTTCGTTTAGAAAAAAATCTTTATTAGCTGTGAATTTTCCATGACTGCCCAATCTGCATATGACTGAGGAAGCGCCGTGTTTCTGCACAGGTTGTCAGGCTCCTCCGTAAAGCCCACAGCCAGAGCAAAATCGTCTTAAATTGCTCCTCAGCGGTGCAAACAAAAATGCGTTTAACACTCACCCATCTGCAGGCTCTGAAAGCTCTCCTGCATCTCAGGCTCATGCCGGCACGAGCCCTGCTACTCCTCCACTCATATGTAAACAGGCTGCTAACATTTCTTTGTTTGCCTTTTTGAAGCTGGCTGGTTTTCTTTTGCAGCGGCTGGTTTTGCAGCTTTGAAGCAGGTGGATGACAAAACATCAATCTCTGCAAGCACAATGTGTAGTGTGTTCGGGTGCCACACGCTACCAGCAACTCCAGCATAGGCATCGACGCCCTTTTCCGTGCTTCCTGGCTCAGAAGGAGAGCTCCTAGCTCCTGCATGTTTATAAAGTGGAAAAATATGGCTTTTACTATAACCATTTTTAGCGAAATAGTACACATCAAAATGAAATAGTGCAAAATGCATTATACAATGTTCTTGTCACAAAACATGACAATGCATTTCTGTATTTATATAGATGAGAGCATCTCACTGGCTGCTAAGTTTTATGTTATGATAAATAAAAAATTATGTAACAAATTTACTACAATTGTACTATATGTTTAATAAAGAAATATCTGACAAAAATGTGTTTTTAGTGTATATTATAAAAATATTTATATTAACATACTAAAGTATCCAATATAAATCCTTAATTTCAAATGGGAAGTGAAAAAAATTAATTTAATCACATTTTTGAACGTGAAGATATGTATTAGTTTCATAAAGAGTAAAGTACACTTTAGTATGGAAATGCTAACAAATGAAAACTAGGCAACAATAGACTAACTTACAGTTCAGGCAAGGTCTGTTTTCATGACTCCTTTCTCAGCGTTCATCTTCTGTGTCCTTCAAAAAATAAGTTTCAAATTAACAACAGCAGTAGTAACAGTTGTGCCAGTGATGGTTCTGTAAAGCATTACTAAACACAGTGATACAGACACAGGCTCTCATTGTTTTAAAAGCAGAGTTGTAATATGACATTAAGCACAATAGCAGGATACAATTACAACAAGGATCACCTCTGTAACTAATGGTACACTAACTGGACATCATGGAAGTGCATTTCAAGATGATTATGATGTGCATAAATTGTTAAAATATGAACAGGTTTACACAGAATAAGTAGCAATAGGTCAGCAACTTTTTCACATACACAGAAAAATAATTTTATTATAAGAGTTTAGTTCATCTTAAAAAGTCATATCTATCAATTTAACTGTTTAGCTGACTCTTGAGATAGCAAATACAGCATTAAAGGGGTTTCTTGGCTCTAGTGATCCCTGTAAGCTCAGTTAGATAAAGGAGGCAGCTAAATAAATAAAAGACTGACACACTGATAGAGGAGAATTTTTTTTATTAATTCAGGATAGGTAGCTTGATCAAGGGCACTATAGCATTAATATGGACAGGGACTGGAACCAACATCCTCCAGGTTTATGTCTATATAGCTGCTAGCATACCTGTACCCTGGCTTACACACAAGTCATTAGAAACAACAAAATGACAAACAAAAGCAAACAGCAAAAATAACACAATAAAACATGTGAAGGCTTTTTAGTGACCTGACCATTAAGAAAGGAGAGCCTGGAATACAGTCAATGAAGGAAAGTTACGGTGTATATAGAAGAGAATCACCCCCCTTCAAAATATTCACATTTTGTTGCTTTGCAGCCTGAAATAAAGACACAAAAAATATTTCTCCAGCTGTATTTACTCATTGCAACTTATGACAGCCAAGTGAAATATATAATAGCAACAGTTCAGGAAAAAAAAAAAAAAAAAAACTAAATCACTGAGATGGTTAAAGGATCACCCCCCTGTGTTAGTACTTTGTGGAACCACCTTTTGCTTTGATTACAGCCATGAGTCTGTTGGGATACTGTTCTACCAACTTTGCACATCTAGACTGGGCGATATTTGCCCACTCTTTACAGAACTGTTCAAGCTCAGTCAAATTGGACGGTGACCGCAATCTTCAAGTCATGCCACAGATTTTCAATAGGGTTTAAGTCTGGGCTCTGACTAGGCCATGCAAGGACATTTACTTTTTTCTCCGTTAGCCACTGGGTGGTCAACTTTGCTGTGTGTTTCGGGTCATTGTCATGTTGGAAGGTGAACCTTCTTCCCATTGACAAGTTTCTGGCAGAGGGCAGCAGGTTTCGCTCAAGAATTCAATGGTATTTTGTCTCATCCATTTTTTCTTCTATCTTGACAAGTGCCCCAGTCCCTGCTGCAGAGAAACACCCCCAGAGCAGGATGCTACCACCTCCATGCTTTACTGTAAGTATGGTGTTCTTTGGATGGTAAGCTGTATTGGCTTTCCGTCAGTTATACCGTTTGGCGTTGAGGCCAAATAGTTTGATTTTGGTCTCATCTAACCATAACACCTTTTTCCATTTGGCCTCAGAATCTTCAAGGTGCATTTTGGCAAAGCTCAATCAAGACTTAATGTTGCCTTTCTTGAGGAGTGGCTTTTTCTTGCAGCCCTCTCATACAAGCCACATTTTGGAGCATTTGTGATATTGTTGTCACATGCACACAGTGACCACTCTTTGCCAGAAATTCTTGTAACTGCTTCAAAGATACCATAGGCTTCTTGGTAGCCTCTCTGACCAGCTTCCTCCTCACTCTTCCGTCCAGTTTGGAGGGACACCCTGATCCAGGAAGGGTCCTAGTAGTACCAAAAACGTTCCATTTCTTGATTATGGACTTTACTGTGCTCCTAGGGATTGATAAAGCCTTTGAAATTTTTTTTTGTAGCCATCTCCTGACTTGTGCCTGTCCACAACTTTAGCCCTGAAATTCAGTTGCACTTCAAAGCACTGGAATGCTCTAGCAAGAGCTGTTTTTATACTGAACTCATCAGAATGATTACAATTGATCACAGGTGGAAGTCAATTCACTTGGTGTGCAATGGAGAAGGTGATTGGTTAAACCCGATTGAGTTTACAAGTATTTTTTAGGAGTAGGAGTGATCCTTTAACCATCCCAGTGATTCTATTTATTTATTTATTTATTTATTTATTTATTAATTTCTGAACTTTTGCTATTATACCTTTCACTTGGCTGTTATAAGTTGCATTGAGTAAATACAGCTGGAGAAATATTTCAGGCTGCAAAGCAACAAAATGTGAATATTTTGAAGGGGGGGGTGATTCTTTTCTATACACACTGTATAACGTGAAAAACACAGTGACAGTCAGGTTTCATACACATGAAGCAGTAGGCTTATTTTTTTTATAGTAACAGGAATTCAGTGTGATGCAAAGGTGTTCCCAACACACACACGTTTACAAAATCTCCATCTATTTGTTTTCAACATATTTAACTACTTCTCATCATTTATAGTTGAGGCCGTAAGTTTACATACACGTTTGCCAAAAACTTTCAAAATTTCCCAACTTCACACCTATCATGTTACAATCAATTCATGTGTTCAATCAGAGTAATGATTAAGAGACAGATTTAATTCCGCTTTTATTCCCTATGTCAGATTTTCAGTAGGCCAAACGTTTACATGCACCAGCTTAGTAGCTGGTGGTATTGCCTTTTAATTTAACTTGAATCAAAGCTTAGGATAGCCTTCCACAAGTTTCCCACAATATTTTGCCAGTATTTTGGCCCATTCCTCCTGACAGAACTGGTGTAATTGAGTTAAGTTTGTGGGCCTCCTTGCTCTAACATGGTTTTTGAGTTCAGTCCACAGATTTTCTATGGGATTCAGGTCAGGGCTTTGCAATGGCCACTCCAATACTTTCACTTTGTTGTCTGCAAGCCATTTCATTAAAACTTTGGAGATATATTTGGTATCATTGTCCTTTTGGAAGACCCATCTGTGACTAAGCTTTAGCTTTCTGGTGGATGTCTTGAGGTGTCGTTTCAGAATTTCCAGATATTGCTCCTTCTTCGGAATGCCACCCATTTTATGAAGTATACCAGTCCCTTTCCTAGCAAAACACCCCCACAACATGATGCTGCTTCCCCCGTTCTTTCACTGTTGGGATGGTGATTGAGCCTCACCCTTCATTCTCCATACATAGTGCTGTTCATTATGGCCAAACAATTTAAATTTGGTTTTGTTTGACCAGAGAACACTACTCCAAAAGGGTATGTCTTTGTCCTGGTGAGCAACTGCAAACTGCAGTCTGGCTTTTTTTGTGTTGATTTTTAAGCAATGGCTTCTTCCTTGGTCAACAACCTTTCAGCCCATGGCAATGAAGTGCGCTCTTAATAGTTGATGATAAAACATTTGTTCCTGATGCCTCCAACTCCTACACCAGTTCCTTAGTTGTAATCTCGGGGTTCTGTTGAACCTTTTGAACCAAAGCACGTTCATCCCTGGGAGTTAATTTGTGCTTCCTTCCTGAACGAAGTTAAGTCCACATGGTTCCAAGATTTTTACATTTTCACACAACTGATTGTACAGTTGCTCATGGTATCGAGCACCTTTTGGAAGTGGTTCCTAAGGAGGAACTTGAATTGTGGAGATCTACAAGTTTCCATCTAAGGCCTTGACTCAGTTCTTTTGATTTCCCCATTGTCTTAACCACAAGAATGCAGTGGCTCTACAGGTTGCCCCTCAAATACAGCCACAGGTGTCTCAATTGACCCCCAATTATGACAATTAGCCAATCAGAAGCTATTAAAAGTAATTACTGTACATCAATTCCTAGCATCATGTGTACTGTTTAAAGAGACAGTCAACTTGGTGTGTGTAAACTTTTGACCCACTGAAAATCTGACATAATGAATAAAATCTGAAATAAATCTGTCTCAATCATTATTTTGGGAAAAAAAACTTATGAACATTAAGTATAGTCTAACTGACTTAAAACATAAATTGTTTGGTAAGGTGTGAAGTTGGAAAAGTTTGAAAGATTTTTAGCCAAGGTGTATGTGAACTTGTGGCCTCAACTGTACTTATTCATCTAGTTGACATAAACTACATGAATTCGTCTGTATTGTCCTATGTGGTTGTGTTTAGTACACTGTGCTTCATAGTCCAGGAGAATTTAGTTCCACTTCGTTCTCTCTTGTACATCTGTTTAAGTGCAGAATGACAGTAAAGTGAACCGTAAAAGACAACAGTGCAGGGACCAAAAGATGCTGTGAGGAAATGTGTGAAAACCAACATCTATATGTTGTTCTGTATGTCAGAACCTAAGCCATCCCTTATTCCCCTCACTAACAGCCACTGAAGTGACCGCAAAGTGCGTCCGTGGCCGAACGGTTTTTAACCTACCTGAATAAGAAAAATCGTATTTTAAGAACAAAAAAAATCAGAAAAGGCAACCTATTGACCTTCCTACACGCAAGACGCGCCCGCTTGTCTCTAATCGATCCCCGTCCAATGAGAGGTGTTCTGAATGTCATCGATGAGGGCAGCGCTTTCTGACGTCAGTCGCGCCACCGAACGCTGACTTACGGCGCGCGCGTGGCCGTGGTATACGCCCCTCGTGATCGAACCGCGTCCAATCAGAGCCAGCGTGTCGTTCGAACGGCGGGGAAGGCGCCTCCCGTGCGGAAGTTTCAGCGCGAGCGGAGTATGGGGCGAGAGGTGTTCAGTTCATGGCGGGCTGAACTTTTGATAAACTTTGAATTTTTGTTTTGTCTAACAACCTAGTTCGACAGCCAATCTGTTATCTTGAGCGTAGAGAAGCTACTCATCTTCACTTGGGTGTTTAGTGACATTTCCAGCTGGTAGTTTAAGTAACATTAACCTTTGTTTTAGCTACCAGATTTGTAACTGAAGCTAACTTAGCAGCTGAAGTTAGTAGCGTTTTCTTTAACAGTAAGATTAGCGGGTTAGATTCGTAGTTGTTGATCTTTTTACAATTGTTGCATTATTTATATAGTGAACCAGCGCTTCCAGTGTTACCAGTGCTATACCTCATAATCCAGGTTTGTGTGGAAATAGGCCAAAGGAAGGAATTTCACTGGTCAGGTTTGTATTGGTGAGGTCAAGCAGTTGCTGTTGGTCAGGTAGCAGTTAGTGTCAGACAGAGGGAGGATGGCAGAGAGCCCTGAGTGGACTGCAGAATATCCACTTCTCATACCTCAGAACAAGGACAGGACTTTGTATGATGGCTTCATCACAGTGCAGGTGAGGCTTTTATGTCGTACCATCTCACAGCTTGGATCAGAGGGGAGTTACTATTTACATACTTGTTTGTGTTTCTCAGGACACGGACTTCCGCTTAAGAATCTTGCTCCCGGAGGACCGACAGGTGCAGGGTGCAAAGTAATGCTTCATTCTGCATCTTCATATTTTACATGGTGCTTAAAATGCAGAGGATATATTTAGAGCTTGGCGTGGGTAAAGTAAAAACCTGCACCGATGGCCAAAATGAAGCAGCATACTCAGAGACTCCAGGGTTTGCTTGCTTGAAGACTGCTGCTATTGGGCCTATAGTCCTTGCTTATGATCCTATCTTTATTACATGTATTTTTATTGCACATCTTTGCTTAATGCATTCATAGCCCACTTTTCTATTTGTAAGGTAGCTTCTTTCTGCTTTTATTGATAAAGTGACATTTTTCTATGTCGCTTTATTGTGAATTGTTATCCTGTGTAAATGGGTCTTAAAATAAATGTGAATGCATCACCATGTCTCTTCTCGGCTTAAAGTAACTGCTGCACCTAAAAAAGCTGTGGTTTATGACTGTTTTTCAGCAGCCTGATGGTTTTTTAAATCTGTCATTTATAGTTTAAGTGCTTTTACCCTCTTTTTCTTACCAGGTTGCAGTGCTGCTGGCGATTGAAACAGCTGCTGCATGGATATCAGAGTATAGTGAAACAGGTGAAACAACCCATAAAATGCTAATTACGATCATCCGAACATATTTATTCATCCGTGCTTCTAGGTTCCTCCCATTTTTTGTCTTAAACTTTCTAAATGAAATCTTTTAGATGTTCAAAAGAAGTCTGATGCCCCTGTCCCATACCAAAGATTGTTGTTATATTAACATTTTTTCCTAAGATGTGATCCATTTTTCCCCATACGAGAGTGACTTGTAGAGCTTATTATGTATGCTAATGCTTTTTCATTTATTAGATTTTTGTTTCTTTTTTCTTTCAGAACTTAATTAACATTGCTTTGAAAACGTCCTTATTTGTTAGCCTCCCTCATTGTGTATTAGGGCCAGATTTATATTTTACCCTAGGCTGTAAAGTTCATTACTTTGATAGACTTAAAATATTATTAATAATTAAAGCTGGTGGCAGGCTCTATAAATCAAGTGACAGACAGTGAGTGTGACTTGAGCTACTGTATAGGCCTTTCAGAATGAAGGGAAAAAGAAATACTGCAGATGTCGCATCCATTTTACTGGTCTCTTTGTTCTGCAGAGGTTACGCCATTCATCTGATCTTCTCACTTTCATTTTGGAGCTTAAAACTGTCCTGGTAAGTTTATAATGTTATTACTGAGAGACATGTTTCTTTATCAGTCAGGTGCAACTCACTATTAAATCATTTGCACTTAAAAATATATATGATATGTATGAATTCTATTGTTTCAGTTGCTTTTCTTAGAAACCAGAAATTGTTAAAATGATAGGTTTGCTTTAGATGTTTAGGTCTTTTGATTTGAGATCAATATCATTTGTGACATGGCCCCCAGGAGTGCGTACACACACTAGCTGTGTTTCAGCTCTCCAGGGCACTTCTCATGGCAAATTTGTCTCTCTAATCGCTTCTGGGATATAGTTAATTGAAATTGTTATCTTTGGGCCTTTCTGAGCCTACTCAGGGTTTCATTAACATATAGGAACACATTATCTTTCCCCTATCTTTTATATGCTCTATCCACTCAGAAACAAAGTCGACCGATACCATGATTTAGGAGCATTAATATTAATAGTGATGTATTTGATCGGTCATGTTTACAGCTTGCGAGGGGGTCGTGCCTGAATCTGTGACTAATTCCCATGAAGAGATAATTTTCAAACTGTTAGCCATGCTGTCATTCGAGCCTTGCAACAGTAGGCTCATCAAAATAATCTTTGATATAAGCAGACAATACTAGCTGTAGTGTTCTTATGAGTAATGAATGGATATCCCAGAGTATAACAATTATAAGGCATGAATATATGTCAAATAAAATGTGTTTACACTTTGTTCCATTTATCCAACATCCATCCATCTGTCCATTATCATTAATTACTTCATCCCAGTCAGGGTTGCGGTCTGGAGCCTACCCTGGAATCATTGGGTGATTGGCTGTTTATCAAATTGCCCTGTCATAAATTAGAGGTTTTTTTTTTTTTTTTTTTTTTAATCTTAATAGATTCACTTTTCAGCTGGCTTGTCAAAGTGCAAGTTAGTATTTTTTTTTTTAGTTTGCACTGTAATTATAAAGATATTGTACTTACTGTTACAAGAATATTTTACCTGTGAGTACAATTTTATGTAAATTGCATCAAGTTAAGTAAATAAAGATTTTTTTTTTTTAAATTTTTTTAATTTTTAAAAAAATTTTTTTTTTTTTTTTGGGTACAGAAGTTGCTATTGAGTCTGGTTACTAACAGTAGCACAGAACAGTAACAACACTGTGTGGTACCGTTCAGTGAGGTTCATGGTAATTGATGATTCAGCATTTATAGTGCTCTGTAGACACGTTATGTCATGGATATATTTTTTGGCAGGTCTCAAGAATGAGCGCTTTTATGGATAAAGAGGACATGCTATTTATATGTAGTCACCTGTATGCCTGAGGGAGACTGGAAGCCATGACCCTCTGGAGCTAGCAGCCTTTGGGCTTGACAACCTGCTAAGGTGATGCTCTGCCTTTGCTCTATAGGAGGTGGCTATGAAGAGCAGGCCAGAGTACCGGGCGCCTCCCCCACCCCAGTACTACTCGACACTGATTGCAGAGCTGGAAAGTCTGGGATGGGATAAGTACGCTGACCTCGCCACGCTGCTGGCCACATTGTCCCCCACGCACAGACCTGTCATCACCTACCGTCACGGCAGACTTAGCGAGCCCAGCTGGAAAAGCCATCTCCATGAGCCATCATAAATTAGCATGATTACAGTCTGTCATTTCACATTATTATCTTATCCCCCTTTTATGAAATGTTACTGTTTTTGGCTCAAACATGGCATTTCTTTCATTTTGCAGCATAATACTTTTTAAGATTCTGCCAAAGCAAATTTACTCATTTAGCAGTCCCTCACATGTGCATGTAAGAAAAAGACCACTTGAATGTGGTTTTTTAAAAATATGTATAACATATCGTCCTTTTTCCTGACTCATAATAGCACCTACATTTTTCATGCCCAGTCCTTCAAGAGAAATCTTTACTAAAATGACCATTAGGTGTTTTGCTGAAGATCACATTATCATAAGACCCAAGGGTTTGCCTTCTTTGAAGAGGCCAGGTAACAGATTTGACTGATGTAGTTTTCCAACTTATTTACTACCAAATGAATTGGCCCTGTGAGAAGACTCTCAAGACCCATGCCGCTGTGCCAAGATTGAATGGTTGATGCCGCCCAGGAGGGTAATCTCCTATAATTATTTCCATTGCTGTCCATCTGGAGACACATGACCCAGTACAGGTCATAATTAGAAATGGTTGTTGGGTCACAACTGGTTGGAGCATTACTGCTCTGGGTTGGTCCACCAGAATGAGGGGTGAGCTCAGGTTGTCTGCTCAAAGAGACAAACAGACAAGACAGCATTAATACTTTTACTGTGTTTGTGCCATAGTCACAACCAATGCGGTGACTGTCAGTGGTAATGCAGGCAGCTTTTTTTTTTTTTTTTTTTTGGCGTTGGTAATTTTTACACTTTCTTAATGGCCCAGAAGTGAAATTATGACATTAGCAAATGCAAATTGTTCTAATTAGAAACCTGGCTCTCAAGTTTAATGGGGGAATTTTGAAGTTATGGTGAACATTTTAATACTCAATTGCGGTCAGAAGCATTAGAGCAGTCCTGTTGGTATGTGCACTCGAGATTAATTTAGCTTTTTAATTGGCATCACTGTTAAAAGCTCTGTCTCGTGTACTTCGTGATCTGATTGGTCATTGCAACAAAACCTGGCCATTTTAATCAGTTTAAGTTCACTTAAGAATCTCTAGCCTGTGTCAGTTGAACTGCACATGGGGCCCAAGTCCTTTTTCCCCTCTAACCCTTGGCAAAGCTTAGGAATGTTTCCTGTATTGAAAAGGTGTTCATTATCCTCAGTGTGAGTGCTTTTGTACCACGCTGCTCCCACACCTGGCTGCTATAGCGCTCTAGTATACAATATATGTGATGTAAGTCCTGCTGGAGGGAGGAGCGAAACACTGCAGCAGGGCATTGTCGTCACCCCGCAGCCACGCTTGTTTACCTCTATGCGCTTTAAATGTTTCCTCAGAAAGTGAGCAGGGCCGGCCAGCCAGCTGCCTCTCTGCAACCATGAAGATGAAAGTAAATGTATCGCTTGAAGCATTTTGGCTGTTCTCGCCGGAGTAATACATTTGAAAGCGGTGCCAGCCTTGTTGGTACGAGCACTACGGCTGTTTGAAGCATTATGCTCTGAGGATTGAATTGTGATGCAGCTCAGAATAAAGGATTGATTACCATTTGCATGTTGGTCTGTGCAGGGTGGGGGGGATTAGATTCCGCCCTCGCAGCTCAGCGCCACAGCTGCTTATTGTTCACGTTTAGAGGAGGGATCACTTTGTTTTTAAGAACGTCAGTCTTCATGCTAAACACCCCATAGCGCTTTCGCGGAAAGGGTTTGAAGTGGCAGAAATAGAAACATGCAGGGTAACTGGATTGTAGAAAGAAACGTGTCAATTGGTCAGATTACTGGTGGACCACAATGATCACAGCATTAATGAAATAAACTTGCGAGCAGTGTTGTTCTGCCCTTGAACAAGATTTTAAAGTTTAAATGCTTCAGCCACATCTGTAGATGTATGGTGCTAATAACAAGGGGATTAAAACCTCTTGGAATTATGAAAATATAATTGGTGACTTATGCTATGGCACAAGTCTATTGTAAGTATTGCTTGTGGGTTGCCTAGCAGTGTTATTTGGTGGTTGTAAGTTCAAGGGGTGGGCAGACAAGGGTGGGGAACAGCTTCACTGAAGTCTTAATGTATACATTTTGGTCATGTCTGTGGGAGTGCTGGTATGTCTCTGCTAGGGGTACTGATGGGGCACTGCAGGAGTGTTAGGTTGGCATGTTGGCTTATCCCGTCATTACTGTGTTTTCCCAGACTGCTGTTTATCGACACTCAGTTCAGCACACTTAGGCTGAGGGCAGACGACCACTCGGGCAGACAGCATATTCTCTCTCTGCAGCTGAAACCTAAGGTGAGAAATATGGGCCTGCCTTCAGGGGACTTCTGTCTGTCCTTCTCTTCCTTTTGCTAATTAGTCCATTGCAAACTGCAGCTGGGAAGTATAAGTGGTTTAATGTTTGTTAGAGGAAGAACTTCAACACTTTGCCACATAATAGTGGATGGTAGAATTTGCTTTCAGTAAATCAAAAGACAATCTGGTGAGGTTTGTGGGTAAATAGCACTGAAGCACTGCTCACTCACAAATATACACATTCATTCTTGCACATTTTGTTTATGAAGTGTAATGTTTTTATTATTGACTGATTTTGGTGGGAGGATGTAAATGCTTTTTTTTTAAGTGCGTAATAAGATTTGTATCAGTAAAAAATATAAATTATTGAAGCTACTTAAGCAAAAGAGAAAGGAGTAAATGAAGCGGGGTGGATGAAGTAGAGCTCATGTTTTCTATTTGCAGCTTTGCTTCCAGATAATTTGCTAATGAAAATTGACTGGTTTTACTGAAGCCATGTCCCTCCCCTCCCCTCCCCTGAGGTCATCATCTGGCCCAGCAGGGGATGCTGTGGATCCCCAGAACACAGAAATTCAACTGTGATCCTGGCTTGAGTTCTGCTGGATTTCCAGGGAACTGGGACTCTGTGATCATTACCCGAACTCAGCCTTGCAGGACCATGATTTGAGTGTCCTCAGTATAGAGTTGCAGTCTTTCATGGGACACGATATGTGCACCTCTACTCACTGGAGGCTGTTCACTGAGGGATCTGTAAAGCAAACAGTACAGCTCATAGCACCTTTTACTGATGACCTGTAGGAGGTGTAGCAGACTGGTCCCAACCTCTTCACCTGCTTGCCACAGGGTAAACAGCAATAGCTCAGATTTGTACATTGCTCTCTCTACAACTGGGTCAGTGCACATTGTCATGCCATCGATGGGTAAGCTGGATTGATCTCTGAGGTCAGGGGCCATGGGACTGAACTACAAGAGGAAGGGTTCAGGCTGGCACTTTGGGGGAGGTGTGAAGGGGTTTTTTTTTTATAGCAGAACTGTTTGTTTTTTTTGCAGTACCCTGCAGAAGCTCCAGAATGTTCTGCTGACCTGCCGGTGCCACTGGTGGTCACCTGGACATCACAGGTACTTGTCTGCATCACTATGCAGGGGGGGCAGTAATTGGTTCATATTTTATGGGTTTCCAAATGTAAGTGAGCACCTGATTCCCCATTGAGACTTGCCCCCCTAGTCAGCTGGACATATGTTATTCCAGTAGTGATGGGAAGGTCTGTCTTTGGTCATGTCTGTGGGAGTGCTGGTATGTCTCTGCTAGAGGTACTTTCTAACAGTCCCTCTACATGAGTAATTAATAGTTGTGTGTGCATGTCTGCACTAGAAACCATGAATGCACAAAGTATAAAATGCAAACACAGGTATTCTTTATCCACTTGACAAGTGAAGTCCAGTAGTGAACTTTGGAAATGGTGAGAAATGCTATTTGATAGTCAGAGGGTCCAACCGTGATGGTGTGCAAATGGTGCTGAAACCTTAGCGTTAAGGATTGGGACTCTTCACAGAAAAGTTGTAGGATTAAGCACCGGGTAAGACTCCAGATTGCTTTGTACATCTGTTTATTCGGTTAATGTCCCTTCCAATTTATCGCTATAAGAGGTCACCGTTTTCCAAGTACTTTGTTT
Source organism: Heterotis niloticus (assembly GCA_018136845.1). NCBI lineage: Eukaryota > Metazoa > Chordata > Actinopteri > Osteoglossiformes > Osteoglossidae > Heterotis > Heterotis niloticus. The sequence continues at coordinate 11,904,024 of CM030889.1, forward strand.
AAATAGGTTGAGCAGCAAAGAGGGATAAATCAAATGTAAAACCAGTTAATCATTAACCTTTGCTTTCCTTACACTTTTCTCCAAGGTGGCTTACGATATTAGGTTTGTACACCAAGATTCTTGGTGTATAAATGTACTCATTTGCACAACCAGGTAATTTTTATTGTATCGGTTCAGGGACAGTCCTTTGATCAATGGTCCTACAGTAGGAGGTTGGGACTAGAGCCTGGGTTGTTTGAATTCAAGGTGAGCATTCTAAGCACTGTGCCACTCCCAGATACCAATTTAAATGAAAAGCATACAGGCTCCTGCATGACAACTATTTTTACTCTGTTTTAATTACTTGTGCCACCCCAGTGTACCTTGGTCAGTAGTGATACCAGACACTACAGTTAGACCATGAAAAAGCTGCATTAAGCCACTGATTTACGCTCTTGCTTTAGCATAATTGAACTGCATGATATTTCCTTTTGATTCTATATGTATATTAAAGAAGCTTGGCTGTAATCCGAGGAACAACGTTAATTGGGTTGTAATTGCACAGTCTCTGCACCTGTTCAATGCTAAATTGTGTGCACTGTACTATTGCAGTGACCCGCCATTTACTGCACTTCCTCCCCTTCTTCTGCCGATTATTTCCCTCATCAGAATAAACAGTATTTTTGTCTAAATATCTAGCTCCATGCGCCTTAATGAAGAGTACACCGCTGATATCTGCAGCCAACCTAAGTATCCACCACATCCATGTTTTTGACCTACAAACCCCCTCACCAAAAAAAAGTCTCAGTTTTGGAATTTGTCAGGACAAACATGCTGGCTTCAGTGTGGATTATCTGACAGTTGAATGGCCATCCAGTGCTTAAATCAATTAGTTCAAAAAGTTGGCAAAGGATCAAGAACCTATTAAGTGTAATTAGAATATATAAGGCAATATTCTAGAGTTCTAGAACAATGTTCTTTGAAAAATTATAAATGTTCAAAATTACAGCCATCAAGATGGCAGTTGCTCTCATCAGAATTCTTGCTAAATGGACTGTATTATCTGGCTGGAGGCGTTACAAAGGGAGGAAATTACAGGCGACAAGTAAGATTAACATTTACACCTTTGCTCAGTTTCACAATAGAGTCCCTGCCGCTACTTTAAGGATGAAAGGCACAGTTTAAAAATTTATGTTCACAAGGAGCCTAATAGGTGATTTAATCGAGCCATTATGATTTAAATGATATTAAGCGTTTTAAGAGCTCATTGAATTTTTTTCCCACTCCTGACTTGATTCTGGCTGAGGCTGGTGTAAGTGTGTGGTTTGCACGCACCACTAGTTTAAATAATGAACCTAACAAATGACTTCCTGTTGTCTCATGCTCTCTCCTCTGTAGCTGCCCAGTGTGTGCACTGTCGGACTAACGATAAACCCAAGTACTTTACCCCATGGTGGCCTCTGTGGTCCACTGTGTTTATGCAGATCATTGGGAATATAACTGTGTGATATCATTTGTGAATGAAGTATAAACTAAATGTACCAAACGGTGCTGCTGTGTGCCTTATGTTCAAAAACAGAGTAAACATGTAGCCAAAGACAACAGTATTTTAAGTGCAGTCATTTTCATGGCTCTCAGAGCAGATGCGGTTGCTCCACAGTGCTGAAACATGTGAAACAAAAATCTTTTTTTTTTCCATTTTATACACAAATGCCATAATATTGAGTTACTGAATGTGGAACTGGTCCCATACCAACAGTAGTCTGGGATTGGCAGTTTGTTGGCAGCTTTGCAGCCAGTAGTGTGTCCATTTGTTGAATAAACAAAAGAGGATTCAACCAAAAACCATTAGGTATGCTTCCTAACCTCCTCATTCTTCAGAGCTTCAGGTGCACATCCTGAGTTGATTTTCAGTTTGGCACTAATAGTCAACAAAGAAATACTGGCTCACCAGCTGAACAACACACTTGCAGAATCTCTTCATGCAAGCACCAAACAACATGGTATGTGGAACGATTTGAAGATATTTCTCCATACTGTCTGTTTAAGCTTAACAGTATTTCACTACTGTTTTTGGTTTCATCTTTATTCCTTTTTTTTCCCCCATTTTATCTTTGGTCCCCACAGAGTGATGTGGGCTTTTCCTTTTATACCCTCTGTAGGGCAGTAGGAATAGTTGCCTGTGAGAAGGAAAGTCCAGTTTGTTGTGTTGTAACTGCCACTGTACTGCTGGAGGCACAAGTGGTGTAACATTATAGCATGCTCATCCTTGTCTTCACTCATGTTAAGTTTTTCACTGAGCACCACATGGAACAGGTTGAATATAGTGGAGCCAAGAGGATGACTTGATGGAGGTGTCCAGATGAAACCTTTCAAAACTTTTTACGTTAAAGGAAAAAGAGGGACTCGACAGCAGGATAATGGTGATCATATCCCACCTCAGATGAACAAAGGTGGGCTTCCAGTCTGCGTCACTCCATCAGTAGACTTGATTTATGAGCCTCTTATGGGTCTCAAGGCTAGGTATACTGTTAAGGGTTTGAGATAAGGAAGATGAATGGGGCAAGACTGACCGGGCTGGGAATTATCGGTAGAGATTCAGTAGATTTGTGGTCTTATTGTTTTGTGACAATGACATGTCTTCTCAACCCCTGCCCCCCATTGTGAGCCCAGCTGAGAGGTTTGTAGAAGTTTTTTTTTTTTTTTTTTTTTTTTTTTGTTTGTTTTTTGTTTTTTTTTAAACATGTAAGCTGGATGTTTGATGAGCTACTTTAGCATCAGGATTATAATCTTACTGCATTTCTGTAGGTTAGTACTGGACTGCATCTCATTCATTCACAATAGCTGCTTGTCTAGTGCATTGTCATAGTGAGTGTAAGTCTAAATTTCAGCCCTCTTCATGGCTATTCATTCAGAAAGAAGAGACATTGAGAAACATCTTTGGAGGCCTTATCTTGTTTAGTGAGGAGTCCTTGATGCACTTGCAACCAGTAGTCCTAGCAACCAGTATCACTGTATAGAGAGCTTGTAATGGAGTGATGATATACTGTAAATGCACTAGCACTGGGGGTTTGGTAATCTCATAGTTGATTAATAATGTTTTTCCTTTTCAGCACATGACTGAATAGCTTCTGTCCTCAGTTAGAATCTGCATATAAGGTCAATTTTAATTGTTTTAACACAGAGCACCCTGGCCAGAGTTTACAACCAGTTTCAGGCTGTGCTGGAGTCGCTGGAGGACTTTTGGGATGTGCTGGATGAGATTGATGAGAGAACCTGGGTTCTGGAACCAGAGAAACCAACTCGAGGAGACACAACTCGGAGGATCGCCATTGGTAGGCCTTTCTTTAAACTTTGTCTCAACAGGTACAGACAGAAGCAGCAGTAACTGGACTTTGTGCTTTATAAAAATAATCTATGCTTTAGTGAACCAGGAATGGATGTACTACTAAGTCCATGACACAGTGTCTGTTAGCAGGAGAGTCTGAAATAATAATACTTAATACTCATCTTGCTTTTCTTGTTCAGGTAACAATGTGTCCATGAAGCTAGAAATTGATCCTCAGCATCCTAGGATGCTGCCTGAATGCTGCTTGCTTGGGGCCGAGCACAGTGAGTAGGATGACCAGCACGGCCCCTGCTAATCTTCCTAATATATTCATCACTCACTGAATGGGGTTAATTTGTTCTGTGAAATCACCATGTTAGGCAATCAAGTTACAGTCTGTCCTCAATTTAGTGAACCTCAATTTTATAGATTTTCCAGACCATCACAAAAATACTCAACAAAATAAAAAATAGAAAAAATCAAAAATATTGAAAAACCTGGTTTAAGAACAATGTAAGGGAAAATATATTATACTTTTTTTTTCGGAGCCAAAAGCTTCATTAATGCAGAAAATCTGTTTGTCTGTTCATTATTAACTGCTTAGTCCTTAGCAGAGTTGTGGCATTCTAGAGCCTGCATAAAATATTGCTTTAAACAGTGTTTTAAACAGCTTTGTACTTGTGTTTTCAACTGAACTGAATTCACTGCTTTTTTACATATTATTTAATGTACAGAATGTCTGTATGTTTCAGTTAGAACACTATTTCATTTTATTAGGCACATTACATGTTCATTGCACATTAAATCAGGTAATAAAACTTACTGTAATACATTGTGCACCTATTGTACAGTGCAGCATTGAAAAAATGTTATGCTTAAAATATACTTCAAGCATATCTGGACACCTCCTGTCCTGTATAACCTGGAAAATAGAGGATGGGTTGTACTTTCAATTGTTCACTTAGTATTCACTGTCAATAATTGCTTGTGTTGTGCAGGCCAGTGTACCCCACAAATGCAGGGTGGGAAATATAGTACACTAGACCAATACATTTTGATCATTTGGCTTATAAATGTTTATGATATAAAAAAAAAAAATACCCAGCTCATTTCCTAAAATATAAACTAGAAAAGGTATATATTATTAATGAAAGGAAATATTTTTAATGTCATTTATCTTTTTACCATCCTTTTGCAGGAAATCCATTGCTTAAAGACAGGGCTAGTTGCATTGTGAACATTGTGGGAAGTGTTTGAAATAGAGACAGTAGTTAAATGCATCTTAAGAAATGCCTTTGCCACACATCATTTGGCTTTTTGTTCACTTGTCCTACTTGTCAACAGGTGGTGTCTTACACATAGCTGCCAGCTAAATACATACACACTCTAGTGCCATGTTAATGCACTTGCATATAGAAAAGAGTTCATGTGTACAACTGTATGGGAGGGCCTTCAGTTTATTTCTGTTTTGTGTTGTAAAGTGGTTTCTCCAACGTGTGTGTGTGAGAGAGAGAGAGCGAGAGCATGTGCGCATGTGCTATAATAAAAACCCTGTTCAGCCTCAAGCACAGTTCTCAAGACAAATTGAGTAAGAGGCCAGTATTTAAGCTTTGGCTATTGTTCTGTAACTTCAAGGCCATGCTTGGCCAGTAGTGACTCAGAATACATTGTCAGTTGCCTAGCAATGTTGTTTGACACAGGAGAGGGGTCACCCAGAACTTCTGCTTCTCATGTGCACAACAGAGTGCAAAGAGAACTCTCTAGGAAACATGAAAGAGATGGAGAAAGGGTGGTGTCTTCAGTCTTTACCTTTCAAAGATAAGCAGGTCTGATTTACTATCCCAGACACCGCTATCCCCATGTTACAGGACAGAGTGAAGCCACATGCAGAGATGCTTATTGTGTGTGTGTGTGTGTGTGTGTGTGTGTGTGTGTGTGTGTGTGTGTGTGTGTGTCAGTCATACCGGGAAGGATTGGAGACATGGACTGCTTCCGACTCAGTGTGCATCCTGGTTGTGTGACTGAATTAAGTTTGATTGCATGTGTCTGGTGCCCTGGCACTCCCGCAGTGGAGCAACTGCAATTAGGGGACCGCGTGCAGGGTGTGATGTCACTGTGCAAACGGCAAGTGGCAGAGCCCCCTTCCTTGAGTCAGTGCTCCGCAGTACAGTGTAGCTCGGACGGACAGAGGAAATAACGCGTGATTAATATTCCTCTGTCTGCGTGCTGTGTGTGTAGCTGGCTTACACCATTTGCACAGTGTGCGGTCCTGGCCCTGCTACGGAGCCCCACATAATCCTGCCTTTCATTGGTGGCTCACCTCCACACACTACCGTTGAATGGATGGATGGGTATATTTATGCATAATTAATATTCTTCTCCCAGCATCCTCTGTGTTTCTCTGTAGTGAGCCACCTGCATTACATGAAACGCAGCTCTCCTCCTGTGCTGGACTAAGACCAAGCCCCAATGGGGGGGCATTTGTAACACTGTTTTGGTTCATGCTGGGAAATGGGGGTCATTCCGATTGGCTGCTGCTCGGGTACTTCAACTGAAGGATTCGAACATGTCACCAACCTGTGCCTTTAGGCAGGAGATTTCTTCTGTATGGGCTGCCCTCTCCCCACCCAACAAAAACAGCACAGCTCTCTGTTACCATGGTATCAACATGTATGTCATTAAAAGTGTGGTTATTCTTTTAGCAGATCCTTTTGTCCACAGCAACTTAGTAATTTGGAATTTTACGGTACCTTTTCTTTTTCACACCTGGGCATTTATTGAAGCAGACCTATCTTGAGGGAAAAGCAAGGCAGGATGGTTGCAGGCGATCCCATGCAGCCTGCCACCCATACACCTTTCTGCTCTCTGGTGACCTTCTGTCACCACTCATTCTCTGGTCTCTTACAGTGGTGATCCCCTTGAGGAATAAGCTGAATGCCAACATGCATTTGTGGTAAGGATGTGATAATTGTTTTCCTCTTTCCAGTTGGTTGCTCAAGTAGATGATTAGATCATGGAAAATTGAGATAAACTGTTTTTGAAAAATGAAGTGGTTTATTTTCTTTTGAGTATTTTTGTTTGTGTCATTAACGAATTGTTACCTGCCAGCTCTGCAGGTAAGCTGCTTGTGTTTAAAAAAAAAAAAAAAAAAAAAAACGGACGGGCATGGTGCCGTTGGCTCAGATGTTTGTTGCCTAGCACTGCGCAGGAATCTATGTCATGATTGTGAAATTGTACTCATTACTCATTACCGCTTCATTTGCATGTCTTTAATTAGTCCGTGCAATGACACTGTCTCATGTGCTTCCAGGAATCCGGAGTGCAGTGTCTTGCAGAACATGAAGGAGGTTTTGGAGATAGAATTTCCATCCCCCACCACCCACGAAAAATCTGTACGTTGCATTCTTCTCCACTGTGTTGTCATTGTTTGAGTGGCGCAGTTGTTACTTGGCGTAAGAAAAAGTCGGACTACTTGCTGTTTTTGTTGGAACTCTGTGCACGTTTCCTGTAATTGGATGGCTGCGGATGTGATCGTTGCCAGAGTCTTGGGCGCTGAGAGAAGTGAAGGGGCTTTAATCGTAGATTGGCCATTTCTCTCTCCACTCATTTGGTGGGTCGGTGGGGGGGCCTGTCTGTCTGTTCACAGCTTGTACAGCTGATGAGTGCCTGGCTGCCATTAATGTTCCCAGGAGCACAGCTTCCTTGTTCACAATTCACTTTTGCTCACCATCCTTTCAATTGACTGAAAATAAAGTTATAATTATATGTAAAGCACTGGGCTAATACAGTGGGGATTGGCTGGGTTGTGGGTGGTGAAGATGTAGGAATCTACTGAAGTATGGCATTGTGGCAAACATTATTTCTGAGATGTGGTACTTGGTGATATGATAGTGTGCGATAGCACTTCCGGCAAGGACACAGTCAGCATGTGTAGAATATCAGAAGGTGTTATCAGTGGAAACTCATGTTTACCTCACATCTTTACACACCTGGTTTTATCACATGAAGCAGGTCACCAGAGGTAAAGGCTATAGTAAGAATACAAACTGTTCATTCTGCTTTCCGTCCACATATTCTACTCCTGAGCCATACACCACCAGGGTGTTTTGGTGTTACTGAAATGTTGTCAGATTGTTACAGGAACATGTTGTACCTTTACAGAGCTTTAGTGTTGAGTGTGGCATCTGCTACTCATACCGCCTGGAATCAGCCATACCAGACCAGGTGTGCAATGACCCTCGCTGCGGCCAACCCTTCCACCAAGAGTGTCTGTATGAGGTGAGTGGGCTCTGCTCGTTATATGCTCCACCCATCATACACTTTTTTGCCCCCATGGAGAGCCAGCAACTAGAAAATCATTTTATACTGAATGAAAGTGACAGTGCACATGCATGTTGTACTGAGCTGTTTAACTCATCAAATGAAAACTAGTACAAAAGGAACAATTTCGGAGCTGGAAGACATTCTTAGTTCTCTAGTCAACTGCAAATCTTGTTTACTGGATAGTATGGGAGGGTGCATCCTCAGTCTGCTGGGAAAAGGGCACCCAGATGACTGACAGCTGAGGTTTGCTCCTTCCAATAAAGAGACTGTCCAACACTGCGGACAGCATGATGTAGAAATCCACTGCATCTCCGGGCACAGGCTAAGAATTGTGGAAGAGTGGGTGTTGACGACCTGCTGTCTCCCAACAGTGGCTGCGAGGGCTGCCATCAAGCCGCCAGAGCTTCAACATGGTATTTGGGGAGTGTCCCTACTGCAGCAAGGTATGTTGTACAGTACATGGTGCCCACATGGTTATCAGTTCACTGGACACAATTTTTGGCATCTTTCAAATACAAATGACTTCACAGTACATGTGACATATCTGTTAATATCTGTTCTTTGTAGCCTATTACAGTGAAACTGGCTGTGCAGAAATCCTGAATATGGAACAGCTGTTTCCATAAACTACTTCCTGCCATGACCCCTCCTTGCTGATGTTAAAGGGCAAACATTAAAAGGAGGATGAGGAAAAGGACAGTGATGATGCTGCTGTAGAGTTTCAGTGCCCAGTTTGAGTCCTGGTGTCTGACGGGCCTCTCTCTGAGGGAGTACCTGGGCTCAGGTGGACTCGGTTCTGGGTGACACTCCAAATGTTCTGATTCCTCAGTCCACCAGTCACCTTGACTGTGAGTTTCAGGTGCTGGTTCAGCCCATCGGAATACACGTTTGGTCTGTGCTCCCTTTGTCTTCTGTGAGACAAACACAGAAATGAATGCATCTGTCTCATTATACAACAGTACATTTAAAAATAAAATTTTAAAGAGTACACTGAAGGGGGTGATGTGTTTTCCTTCACTCTGCCCAAAAGTTGCATTGTAACAATACAGGTATGTTGTGTGCTGTTAAAAGGGGTACAGCATACCTCCTCTTTCAGTGGCAGCTGTTTAGGTGGCATTTGTGAGGAGCTTTTTGGTGGCACAGCTTTGGCCCTTCTGTGACGTAGCAGTACTGGTGATGGCTGCTGACCTCCAGTATCTGCCTCCATATCCTTCCTATCTGCAGGTAGTGCTCTGGGTTTGCTGGCTCCTCTAGCAGCAGGGCGTACTCCAGCTACTCTCCGAGGTGTGTTCTGTTGGACAGGAAAGGTGTTTAGTTGTTGTTGTTGTTGTTAGTTTCAACTTATATCTTATGCACATACACATGCAGATGCTACTCTACATCACCACTTGTTTAAGGGTCTGCTGGAAACATACAGATTGGATTCTGGGTCCAGCAGAAGTAATGTACTGGGCTGATTGGATGTCCCACACCCTGGGGAAACGGGGCTGAGCCCACCCGAGAGCAGTGAACAAAGGTCAGCTTGAGCGTACATGGGTTGTTAGGTCAGGTGCTGGCAGAAGTGAATCCAAGGAAAAGCTCACACTAAGTAAATGCCAGTGTACCACTGTTCATTAGATGTACTTAAACTGTCAGATGTTGAGATAACAGTGGAGGTTTTCAGTGTCTTTTCTCCCCACTGTGACTTTCAGAATTGAAAGAAGATGGCAGAAAATGGAGGGAGTCTGGCAAAATGTCCCCAAACTGGGATATAGAAATATTTTGGGATGAGAACAAAACTTTATTTTTTATTTATTTTTATTTTTATTTTTAAATCTGGGTTCTTTTTGAGCACAGAGGAAGTGCTGCTCAGTGAAATGCTGAGGGATGGGAGCACTACAGTGCCATCCTGTCACTGAAGGGCCCATGCAGCCTGCTTTACTAGCCTGTTTATGTGGTCCTTATTTCACAGCACGGGCACAACATCTCCCAGAAAGAGACTCACACAAAAGTATGTGTATGCTGGAGGGGGTAGAGCTGTGCTGAGTGACAATGGGCTCTGCAGCTGTGTGTCACAAGAGCAGTACGATTGTTTTGAGGGACCAAGGCGAGAAACAGGATCGTGACAGAATTAGACACTGTGGCTGCCAGTTAATTACCCACGCATGGGTGCCTCCAAGTGCACTACACCTCCAGTAGGAGCAGCGGCGCCACCGGCCCTAGGACCTGCACCTCCTCCTGAGCAGAGGAGCAGCCAGTCGCGTTGCTAATAGGGATGTCAGCACTCTTGCTACGGCCCAGGGTATGAACCGTGACACTTGTCAAACTGGAAATATGCCTCTGTGTCCCAGTCATCCACTCACTGGCACAGTGCGCTATTTTCAAAGGGAAATTCTTCAATCCAATGAGTTTTCAGTGCAGCATTAAAATGTCCATACAATTGCTTGTAACTGTTGTTAACAGCAAAACCTGGTAGCCTGCAGGTCAAGGAAAGAACCTTAGAACCTGAAGGTGCATCGTGCAATGCCCAGAAGAGCTCAGAAGTTTCAATAAAATATCCAACTGTTATGGATGGGTACAGCTGTCAATCAGTTCCTTCGAAACTGTTGGAAGAAACATCAGGAGGGAGGAATCTGACTATGTCCCACACACTCACTGTAGGGAAGTAGGGCAGTATCTTAATTTCACATTAGAATATTTGCCATTTTGTAGTTATTCTTTATGTTGCCGTGGTTCCACTACAGGTGTGCGCAGGTTCTCCTCTGGCTTCTTACCTCTCCAAGCTTAAATCGTATGCAGACAAAACTCCTTCATGTGCAAAAATAAAAATCTTGAAAGAATGGAATCTATATGAAACGGTACTTGAGTTATGTTGGAAACAAAGTGACAAACACTCGTATGTGAATGAAACCGGGGACAAGTGCAACAGCAAGGTGTGAAAAGCGGCCTAATTGCAGATAATGCTCCCAGCACGTCCTTCCTGCTATCGGCCTTCGTGCTGGCGGGCCGTTATTGTGAAAACGGGTCAAACTGTTGGGCAGTTCTACACAGCGACGGGAAAATAAATATATAATCATGACTGGGAGTCTCTTGCCCTCGGTGAAATGTGCTAAACCCATCAGCGCAAATTGGACGGCTCAGCTGCTGTGCAGTTCATCAGTTCAAGTTAACAGCGATAGCCGGCGTCATTAAGCGGTCGACCCAAATGAAAGGCGCCCACTCCAGGGCCCTCGACTCTGGATGAGCCTGGGTGTGGGGTCGAAGGAGGCCAACGCCACGTGTGCTGGGTGGTGCCCCGCCACTTTGTTTTAATGGAGAAGAAAATGTCGCCTCGTTTCTCCATCACAATTGCATGCAGCACAGTGGACCTGGCTGCCAACGCTAATTTGGTCATTTCTCTCTGTCTGCACTGTCCTTATGATCTTCTTTACAGGGGGAAATGTTAATTATATTCGGCATGAAAGCAGCCATAAGTGAGACTGCCATTACCCTCAGCCACACCTGTCGCTGTTAGATTCTCACAGTGAGGAGGGAGATTTTCTTTTCTGCCACATTCTCCAGACCATCATCTGCAGAAGTACAAGCTGCCCATGGCTCTTTCCCATTTCTCCAAAACACAAAGTTCTTCCTCACACTCACACTATGCTTTTGCTCTGCTTCTGGGCTCGAGAAGTCCAGCGGATCGTCCTCTCGCACCAAACCTGCCGACAGGATGTCTCTCAGTAGCTGGTAGTCAGGCTTATCCTTGTAGTCCAACTGCTTCACATGCTGAAGGAACATGGCGACTACTGCTGGAGGCAGAGAGGGTGCTGCTCAGAAAGGAAGATGTCCAAGTAGCTACACGAGATGGAGAAATGTTCTGGAAAGGCTGATGGTTCTCAATGGTGTCACTCAAAGTCAAACCCAACCCACTCACCCATCCCGTCTCCAGCATCTGAGAGCTTTAACACAGAGTCCGGAAGGTTCTCCATCAGCCTGAGGGAGCCAACCGCAAACGGTCAGGGAGGGAACTCTGATGTAGTTTGGCACCATTAACACAGCTTGGGGACAGACGAAGTTGTGTGCACAACAAACCTGGTCTTGGCCTCCTGGACAAGCAGTGGTTGCTTCAGCATCGAGTCCCAGGGGAGACTCCCACAGAGCCAGTGGAGAAGGCAGTAGCCCAGCACCTCCAGGTCACCTCGCCGTGAGGTTGCTGTCGAAGGCCAGAGAGAGCGAGAGAGCAACAGAAGGTGTGGAGATCAGTAAGCTGGTGAGCAGAGATGTAGGAGGACCCTGTTTTCTCAGCTGGTGTTGGGGAGGTGCGCTGAGACCTCTGGCCTGAGTCCATACACAAACGGGCCGTTCTCGCTGCAGCTCGAGTTGAAAGAGGAGGTCCGTTTCCACAGCCCCACTCACGCCAGCCCTTCAGGACTCCACCTCACCAACCCCAACCACATTCTTCTGTCTGGCTTGTCACAGGAACCTGATCCCTGTGGCCCCTGACAGGATCCAGGCAGCCCACCGTCCCGCCCACGCTTTCTCCGCAAGAGCCCGGCAGTAAAACAAAGAAATAAATGTCTTAGCCTTAACTGCAAACACATGTTATGAAGTTGCTGAGGTCCATGCTGGCCATGGGGGGGACCTTGAGGGTGGACTTCACGCCAGAAGTCTCTGAACCTCTCAGTGCTACATATCGCACAACTGCCATCTAGTGCAAAGAGTCACTGCTGAGGCTGAACACAATTCTGTAGTCTACCTTTAAAAATGGTACCAAATTTTTAAAAGTACTGAACTCATGAAAAGCTCTGATCTGAGTAACTTGTTCATCCTGACCGAAGCCATTTTACGTTTATTGATGTATAGCAAGTTCTTGCTCTGCTGAACACTGTCCACCCGCTGTCAGAGCACACACTTCCCTCCTACAAACACTTGTAAATCTGCCCTTGGCTGTAGAGCAGACTGACTCACATACAGGGGGTGGGGGGGGGGTCCATTCTGTCTTGCTAAGTCAACCAGGTGGGAGACCTTGGCTGCCTCATCATAGGTATGTTTTAGTCTACAGGAATCTGAGCAACTTGTAGACTGGGCCTCTGACCACAATGGAGAGAATGAGACCAAGCAGGCAGCGTGAAGGGTATAGCTGTAGTGGACAGACATCCAGCTACCTGGGGACTCTCACTATAACCACAGTGACCATGTGAGTGTCTTCAACACCACACTCCTCTCATTCCCTCTAGCCTCTGTTCTGCAAAAAAATTTGACAAAGGAATTAATGCTAATTGTCTTTCATTAATAAATATGCTTGTTTTGCTCTTTGAAAAACTGCTCTCATCCAGGTATTGTTCATTCAGTCTTTACTTCCTGCATCCTGTGTGAAGTTTGCGAATTTGAAAAGCTACTTGGCCAGGGATGTGAGCCTGAACAGATGCTGGCCCTGCTGGCCAAGCTGTGTGAAGCCACAGTGCATCTCGAGAGAAATGAGCTATCGACCGCGTCTGTCAGCGGGGGATCCCCGAGGGAGTGCCCAGCCGCCATTGATCCCGGCTCCCCGGCACACAAACAGCCCCGGCACCACCGCAAGTCACCCTACAAACACCACGGCGCTGCCTCGGTAGCTGCAAGGCCCACGGCCACAACCACATTAATTGGGTAGTTTAATCAACTGAAGTTCTGATCGACCTTTTTTAAAAGACATTTTACATTATGAACATCTCGGTGAAAAGTTACGTGTGGAGTCCTGATGAACACCGAACATTATGATTACATGCAGCATCTTTAACACGGCACAAAATACACCGAGCGCTCCATAGCATAGAGACACCATTTCTCTGACACTTATTGGCAAAAAGGGCATGTTCTGTTGCTGCAGCATTTAAATGAACATCTCTGTACAGCATCTTTCTGCCAGTCAAAACTGCATCTTAGTTGAAATCTGCTTTTCCTTAACATCTACATTTATTTAGTCATAGAGATATTATTTATTCATTAAAGTCACTCTTTTCTCCAAAGCAGCTTAATAATAGTAAGCTCCTTATACTGATTTACTCATTGCACAGTCATTATAAAAGCTACCCTGCTGCATAAATGGGTAAATATTTGTACCTGCATTAACACTGTAAGATGCATTTGAGAAAAGTATCATGTAAATGTAAACATACAGCTAGGTTACTGTTAAGGGAGAAATTTAGTGCAAATATCTTACTCAAGGGTTCTACAGCAGGAGGTGGGGGGGTCAGACCCAGGTCCATTGAGTGCAAGGGGAGGTACCACTAAGCCACCTGCTGCTTTAAAATGGTTAATCCAGGACAATCGCAATATGTTACTTAGTACACCAGGTTACTGGTGTCCTGGGTATCCTGGTCTCGTCACAGATCTGTAAATAGTGAGGCATAATTCATGTCTTCCATCTATACATATCCTATAAACAGGCCTTAATACACAAAGCAGTTGACCTGCAGTTCCCTGTTTTAGCCAAGGCTGTGACAGCCAGCAGTGGGAATTCCCATGTCAACCTCATATGTCAACATCTGACAGCATGTTAAGGTCATCAAACCATCAGCTATTTGTTTACCAGCTGCACTCAGACCTTGGGATCCTCCTAGTGAGGACTGGTGATGAATGAGCTGTAAATGTCTTTAACATAGCTGCTGGCTGGGTTTGAGTACAGCCACCCCCATGTGTCTGTGTCTCACCCTAGTTTGACTGGAGGGCGCAGGGGTTCTCCATGGGGTGCAAGATGGGACAGTAGGAGATCTGAAGGACACTCCTTAGGTGTAAACCTGTTAGTGACCGTGAGCCACAGCTGGTGAGCAACAGCAAGGCCTTGACACAAACAGCCATACAGCACTGTGACCACATGTGGAACATAGAACTGAAACTGCTGCTTCCTTCTTTATGCTGTTGAACCCTTGAGGACAGAACCTGAGCCAAACAGTTCTGTGTCCAACACAAAATGTTTCAAGGAGGCGCCAGTGGACTCTGCTGCTGACTCCTAACAGGAAATCTATCCACCACACTGATGGACCGACCTCACTGACCGACAGCAGCATGGCTCCGGGCCAATCAGGACAATCCTGACACAGACCAAAGGTCCAAGTTTGGCTAGGGTCTCACGTCCACCACAGCCTCAGCGCTTTTATTAATGGGAAATGAATACATGATGCAGGTTATGACTTTAACTAATTACGGAATTGTTGAATTAAGTCTGCCTGGGAAAGCGCAAGCCAGAAGATCAATATCCAATAAAAAGGACTATGTTCGTAATTTGCTCGTAAATGAGTTTCCGATATGCTCTAAGGGAGTGTGCAAAAAGCATAGTGAATACAAGTAGATCAAGAGGTCATAAACAGGACCCAAACACGATTGGTTCAAAAGAGGAACATGCCTTGGGCAGCAGGTGGTGCAGTGGTTAGCCCTGCTGTCTTTTTATGTCTGTTCAGTTACAGCATTATAGACCAGAGATACAGAGTTACCTGTTTGTGTACAAGTGAGAGGATGTTGTGGACCACAAACCATGAATCTGTGCTTGTCTTGTTTTAAAAAGTCTCTGTGTCTCACCTACTCCTTTGTGAGCATCTATGCTTGTATACTCAATAGTGCCATCGTGTCTCCTCTTAGGGTCCACCTTGTGCTCTTTGTGCACCCCGCCAGGGCAGTACCGGTAGGAGAGCCCATAGTCTGCCAGGTACACCTGAAAACGGAGAAGGCTGTCAAGGGAAAGCCAACTGTCCAAATAAATACAGTGAGTGGATCCACACTCACCTGCGTGGGGTCTCTGTAGCCAAGAAGTAGGTTGGCAGCCTTGATGTCGGCATGGACGTATTCGTTCTCATGAATGAACTCCAGCACGTGCAGCTGGAGAGCCAAAAAGTGGAAGTGTGGAGATCATGGGCCTCTGCAAACTCTCGTTACACACAGATTTGCACATTGGACTTCTGACCAAAGAGAGGGGAGGTTGAAGGCCTCAGTCCTTGGAAAGGTCAGCTGACCATGAGTAGACTACTTGTGCTGGACCACAACAGTACGCATTTAGTGCAGTTCAGGTCACAGGTGTCCGCTGAAGAAATGTGAAAATTTCTAAAGCGTCTCACCAAGCGGCAGCCCAGCTTCAGCACTGTTTCAGTCTTCAGCCTGCCTCCATTCTGTTGACACACCTTCTGCAGGTCCGTGCCCAGCCGCTCCACCACCATGAATCTGTAACTGAAGGACGCAGTGCTGTAACATAGTAAAGTGGGTAAAATCATCGATTTGCAATGGAAGAGTGAAGGCTTGGGGAGTGGGTACCAGGTGCCTTTATATTCCGACAGTCCAGAGCCCCAGTATGCTGGGATCCCCAGGAAATTCAGCCTGTGAGACGTCCTCCACTTGCGCACTGCGGGGCGACAGCACACAGAACGCATCACACACGCCGCACATCGCACGCAGTTTGGAGCTTCGCTCGAGAGCATCGCAGACCTCGTACGAAACTGCGCGCAATAAACTGCCAAAAATAAACCCAGTGGGGTACGACACGCATGCAGTTCCTGAAAGTTGTTCTCGTGGAGCTCATCTCACACAAGCTGCACCGCACAGCTCCTCCAGCACTGTGAGAGCCTGACGGTCAAACAGCCCACCCCAACACCCCTTTGGCACAGGCAACCTGGCTCAGCACCAGCTGGACAGGTGGTCAGGGCCCTCCTGGAAGAAACGGCATCATCATTTGCAATTTGGTCGCCCTCTAAAAATTAAAGGGAAAACAAGCTGGGACGGCGGTAACGAGCACAGGGGCACATGTTTGCTTTGCCTTATTAATTTCAGTAGCAGAGATCATTTTCATCCACTGCCACTTAATCAGGGTAATGGCATCTGGCTGGAGGAGGCGGGCGAGTGCTCTCCATCTCCACCTCCATCTTCCCCGCCGAAGTCCGCTGCCAGGTTCTTCTGCGCTCGCAGCTTCGCGCAGCAGAACTCGACACGCCAGCAAACGGCGACAGGCTGCCTTCGCCATGCCGCTTGTGCTCGTGTGTTGTAGCGGGGAGCTCCTGGAATGAGGTACTTGTACTCACAGCTGTCCTGTTTTGCAGCCCTCTGATAAAACTTCAATTCGGTGAACAAAGGACCATTTTCGGCAAGCTCCTGGAAATAAAGGAAAAAAACATGAGTAATTCGGCATCAGTTACTATAAAGGTGACGGAAACACCTCAATACCGCATACGTAAATCATACTACTGAAAATAACTGTAACAAAATCTGACATTCCCAGCTGAATTATGCGGTCACGGCACGCTGAGAGACACGAGTTAGTCAATGTGAAAAGAGAAGAACACCATTTTACATAACATTGCTAAAAATAAATGCAGTCAGTGTCCAGCTACCCAGTGTCTGGGTTAAGGACTTAAATGCTGCCAGGGTTAAAAGTCCACCTCAGTTGGTCCTGTGACTGGTACCATTTGAGGTTAAACAGTTGTGAAATGGAAATATATATTCATTTTAGTAAATATGTGTTGTAATAACACATTACACATTAAAAAAAGCACCAGGGCTGCAAAATGGATTAAAAATATTTTTGGCATACAGGAGCATGGCCACTACAGTGTTTAAAGGACTGATGGAGGACAGGATTTCTTGTGTGGCGGAGCTCAGACTGGTGTTGACGCAGCTGCTGCCGAAACAGTTTTGTGGTTTCTTGTGTTCTGCCTTATTTGTTTTGTGTTTTTAAGAGAACAGTCAGCCTGTACTACTTCACATGTGGTCACTTGCCAAATACAGCACACCTGACATCCCATAATATTTTATAATTATGTGAAATATTTTCTTACCTTTGTCCATGGTGACATATGATACAGAACATATACAATACACTATAGTATACAATATAAATGAGAAAATACCACTGTATATTTATTTTAAAATAATTTAGACTGTATTTTTATTTCCATTTTTATTTAGTGAATTTCCCTGCAGGGATTAATAGAGTTCCTTCCAAACCTAGCTTCCCTGCCCCAAAAATACAGAAAGCTAGAAAGCATTCATTAAACTTTAAAATATATTATAATATTATCATTGGATTGCTTTTATCAGTAGATTAGTTTTAGTCAAAGATGTGAGTTTTAATGAAAGAGTATGAGTGTGGTCACTAAAGTGAGCATCAATAAACATGGTCCAAAGATGGCATGATCACAGAAGTGTGCCATTATGACTGCATATTTGCATTTATTCATTTAGCAGACGTTTCTCCAAAGCAACACACAATTCAGTGTAAACAGTGCATTTCACTAAAAGACAAAGATACAGATGCAGACATGTAGTAGTCACTTAGTTCAATACCACTGGTTCAGCAGGGTATTGTAGCGGTGGGGCATGGAGTGGGGGGTCTGTGGCTTTCCTATGATGCATTGTTGCCGTGACTGAATAGTGCTGTACACTAACTGTTACGGCAGAACTGCTGGCCCTTTTACTGTTCAGTGTGTTCGAGAGCATTGGTCGGAGTGTCTGTACACTCTATAAGTTCTCTGTTTGACATACAGTGCCTATAAAAATAATTTACAAATTTTTAAAAAAATTGAGTTTAATTGTGAATTTATTGCTATTTAATTCCTTTTTATAGTGTTTGTGTTTTGAATATGTACATGCCAAGCTGACGTTTTATGGACAGTGTTTTTATGCGTTATTAGTGTGTTTTTGTGTCTTTTGTTTTTTTCGTTTATTTTATTGTTTTGTGGAATATTTATTGTTTTAGCCCCAGCATTTTACCCTGTATTTTGTATATTTGTACTTGATGCCTGATTCACAGAGATATATTTATATTATCCCATGTAAAATAAGTATGAGTGTATCAGTAAAGATGTCCTGATAATTCACTCTGTAGTGACATTTTTGGTTTTGTGATTATTTTGGATTGCTGAGTTTATTTGTTGTTGAAATGTTTTATTGAAATTATTTGGAATCATTAATAAAGAAGGGAAAAAACGTGCCTCTAAAAAGTATTCACCCCCTTTAGATTTTTTAATGATTCACTGTTGTACAACATTAAATAACAATGGATTTAATTAGGCCTTTTTGACACTGATCATCAGCAAAAGACTAAAATTTCAAAGTGAAAGCAAATCTAAACAAACTGATCAAAGTCCAAGGGAGGGGTGAATACTCTATAAGTGCTGTATGCCTGCTCATAATAAAGCCTGTGTTCCTGGAGTCCTGTTTCCCAAGCTCTTATTCTGTAGTGTTTTTAGCACCACTGTCAAGGTGGGCTGTTACAATGCAGTATACCAGTAGCTGCATGTAGAGTTGTTTATGACATTAATCGGGCAATAAATGTACATAAAAACAGTGCAAAGAACAGGAACTGCAAGCAATATTCTGTACTCACCACCTTAATGACGAAATGTGCGTTTTCAGAAACGGGCTTGTCCAGGCACTGTGAAGCTGATATGTCAGAAAAACAATGAAATACTGTGAATTTATTAAGAACTTGAACAACAGCTTTATCACAACAATGCTCCCCTGCTTCAGGCAAGCCACATATAACAGGGTACACATGTTGAGTTGAATGTGACCAGACACGTAGTGGCAGAGGGACACAGATATGGTGTGTGAGGTGCTGTGGTGACCTTGGTGTCATGTCCATAAGCCAGATCTACACAGTGAGAGTTGATCATGTTGTTTATAAAATCTAATAATATGATTAAATCCTGACTCAAGATACTGCCAGAAAGGCAGCAACAGGACTCCACACAGGACAGCATTTCCCAGGCTCTGCCTGGATCTGGAGAGAGTATTAACACATTGCAGTATAATTACCCAAGTAAATAAGGCCAAACCCCCCCTGGCCAATGATGCGGCCCAGCCGCCAGCTCTTCTTCTCATTGTCTGTGACAGTCCAGCCATCTGGTAAAGGTGCAGGCAGGCCCCTCTTCCTGGGGGGCATTTTCAAATGCCTCTGTGGACAGAGACACAAAACACAGATTTGTCTTTAACTACTTGAAGTGATGACTTTAGAAAGAAACCACATGATGGTCACCTGTTTTGTGACCCCAGTGATTCCCCTTCATAAACACACAAACAAAGCGCCACTATAAACATAATTATGATAAACAGTCATCTGTTTGTTGGCCATAAAGAATAAGGAGAGGAAGGCTCCAAATACAGTTTTATAAACCAAAGCAGTCCAAAGAGTCACTGATATGTGGAAGAAAGTGTGAGAAACAGAGAAACGAAAGTGAAAGTAACTAGGAAAAAAAAAAAACATACTTTTTGCACGGAGCGTAGAATCAGCAGATCGCTACCTGGGAAGGTGAATACGCACTGCAGATGATGTGTAGATGATGTGGCGATGCACTGGCAGTGACGCTATCAACCCTTTCATCCAATTCCCACCAAATTTGAACTCGTGCTGCGGATTATCGGGCGCGGACACACTTCCGGTTTCAGCTCTGACAGCCAGTCATTCTCTCCAATAGCTTTTTTCATTGGGCACCGTCCCCGGAAAACAGCCAATCATGTCACTGTAGGGGCTAACGTATGCAAGTATCTACTGCGTCGTCGTATTTTTAAATTTATAAAAGGCGGTTTCCGCGGGAGGAGGGGCATGTCCACTGGTAAACAACCAATGACGGCGTACTGACGTTGCATATGCAAATAAAATTATATCGCTTTGGATAGCTTTAGATGTTTACAGATAAACTTTTTAAGCTTATTTTATAATTTAGAATTAAATTACAATTCCACACCCAAATAACAGCTTTACAATGAAAGTGAAATTCATCAATGCTGCAAAATCAGCGCTGTTCGGAAATGGCTGCTGCTACCTGTGTCAGTTCACAACCGACAGGTGATGGACAGGGTTCACACAGACCCTCTCAGTTCATTCATATCTATACAAATCTATGCATTTTAATACATTTTAACTTGAGTCATTCCATTCCATTCTACTAAATTTACTACCTGTGTGTTCAAAGATGCAGTGTGGTAACCAAGGTAATGAGATATCTCCCAGCTTCAGCCCAAGAGGACCTGATGGATTTTTGGCTAAAGCACTTCTACAAGCAGTGAAATATTTCTGTGCAAAGCTGCATTGCAATTGTGATGTTTCATTGTGTTGATAAAGAACTCGTGGAACCAGGAAAGAATGAACGAGATGAAGTTAGTCTGGATGGCAGACAGGTCAAAGGCCAGATGAGGCAAAGGGCAGGAGCAGCATCATGCTGCTACGGGAGGAGTTCTGCCTCAGGACAGCCAGGAGTCATTGGAGTTTAATACAGCTTCTTTGATGAGGCAGTTCAGACTGTTGGTAGTTTGTACAGCGTCACTCTTTAATGCATAGTTGTTTATTTACAATAAATCTCTAAAGCCAGTTGTTGGTGGGAAAGAACCACAGATCCTCCATCATGTGATTTGAGAGGAGGCTATTTGACCTCTCTTGTTTTCATTTTATTTGTCTCTTTCATCCATATTGGGTTCTCATTTTCCTTTAAGGCATTATGCCCCCCATACCCAGCACAGATACATCTTCACACTTCATTAGTGTTGTTGTGTTATTCAAGAGCGAACACAATAGTTTGCGTTTCCTACATGACAACAGGAGTGGTTGGTATTGATCAAGTTGATCCTGAGTTCCACTTTCAGTCCTGGGGGGTAAATAGCTTCATATCTTTCAAAAGATATTCAGATGACTTGTCCAATATGAAAAGAAATGATAACAAATGCATGAGGAAAAAAATCAATAGAATAATCTATGTTCACACTTAAACCTTCAAGTGAAATAAAGTTAAATGCATTTTTAAGAAAAAATACACAAAATATGTTTTGAAATTTATGTTCGTTTGAAAATGTTTCATATATTTTTGCCCCAAAGAAAATATGTAAATCTAATACATCATTGAAATTGGTTTGGCTTTGCTGCTCTCATGATGTCCGTGTTTTCATGGAAGGTTTCTCAGTTTGTTTTCCAAACCTCAATATGATGTAGGAGGTGTCTTCTCCAGTGGACAAGGACGCTGGGGTACTCAACCATTTCCACACCGCAGCGCTTCCAGTTGGCATCCAACCACATGATGGCAGTATACATTTCAGCTGTTCCACAAAACAATGATGACAGCTGATGTGCTCAAGAGAATCTCATGGGTTTATGAGGATGAGAACTTCTGTCAGAAGGGGCCCTCAGTGGTTGGCTGATGCACAGAGATGTGTCCCCCAGCAATGTCAGTCTACTCTTTTATTTCTACAGAGGGCTTTTAGAAGGTGTGAATTATAAAGAGATCTCTGTTTCAAGATAACAGAAAATACATCTCTTTATCTGACTTCTGCACAAAGTGCCCTATGGGGCTAAGTTGTTCACACTGATTTTTACTGTACCAAATTAGGGTAAGTACCTTGATCAAGGGTACTACAGCAAGAGGTGGGATTCAAACCTTGATTCTAAAAGGCAAACAGCTCTCACCATTGCACTACCTGCTGTCCAAATTTTGAAAGTAACTTAAAAGCCCTGTTTGTAACTTATGGGTTAGACCCTTGAGCTGTAGACCTGTCCTGCTAAAAAAGACTTAACTAAATTGAAATGGACACAGTTACTTTAATTGTTAACATTAGTTATCATAAAACTACATAAAAAGGCAGTTTTTCTTCTCCAATTACTTTATTGTATGACTTGTTCACTTTTTTCCATAATTATTAAACAACATGCACTCAAGAAATCCTCTCAGACCAAATTTTCATATATAGACAATACTCAGAGCTTATGTGTTTAAGCAGCTTTTAACACAAGAAACAAAGCAGCAAAGACAAAAGAAATCAGTAAAAACAATCAAAAGAATTAACACATACAAAACAAACTGACACTGGGAAGACCAAACAGGGGTTATGATTACAGAAGAACTGATGCGACTAGCAAACATGGGGTAATGGAGGTTGAGAAAACAACATGAGCCAAAAAATTCCAAAAATATAAATTCACATAAATGTGAATAAATTTCTTGTGAGCCTAAGTAGGGGACTGAAATGAAACTCCTCATAGAGCTGAAATCCTGTAACCAAAACGGCTGAATCTCAAGGGGTGACTGTACTTGGGGAGCGCATTAAAGAACATATAGACAAATGGATATAATCCCTTTTATTCATGTTCCTTCTTACTGGCAATGGTGATACACAGACCCAGGGTTGAGGAGGGGGAAGAAAGACACTGGGGCTGTTCTGACCTCCACCCCACTCGGCAGCTGCCAGCACTTCCATGAACTGCACTCCTTCTCATGATGGTATAATTGGTTCAATTAGAGAGAGCAGCTCACAGCTTGACCATAGTTGTGACCTTCAGCAACTTCAGCCCGAGTCCATTTGATGTGGAGTGGACAGTGAGGCCTGCGGGCATCCCACTGCAGATGGGTATGGAACACACACACACGCACACACATTCATTCCCAGCTCTGAAACTGTGGCTGCAGGTTTGATGGCAGGTCCGTAGGAGTGTCTGCAGAGGAAGTGTGGCCATGCAGTTGCGGGCGCTGCCCCCACTGTTAACTTTTACCCACAGAAAGTGAAATGAGTTTAAAAGCCCTCAGTGAGAGGGAGAAACAGAGCACTAGGCAGAGGGATGTCAGCATCGTCTACTTGACAATAATACGCCATCAATTTAGCTCAATTATACGTCAAGACTGTGGAAATGAGAGGAGCTTCCTGTCGCGGATGTGTGCCGCCTCTCCACCAAACAGCATTATCAACACCTTTGAAATATTTACCACACAGAATCAAGTACTGCTGTGTATTGGTCTTGACATTGTTTATGGATCTAAGCAGAGTGTTTGGGGCGAAGTGGCGCGCCTTTCCTCAGAGAGGCATCCAAGGAGGGCAGGAATGGTAGTGGAAAGCTGGTGTAAGCACCCACCCCTGAAAATAGCTGGTAAATATATCAGTCCAGCGAAGAGCTGCTTACTGAGGGATGAGGAGATCCTTCACCCTGGCTGCTGCTGACACACCTTGTCCCTCAGTGTTCACCATAAGCCATTAACACAGTTAGCCGTGCTGGGTGGGACTGTTTACTGCTCTGACAGCTTGCACTGTTGTAAAAACATCACATCACCGTGGAGACAGCTCTGTGCTTAATGATAGCCACTTCTCCTCATTCTCCATTCTTCACACGACAGTGTGGCTCACGCTGTTTTCACCGCTGTCCTAAGTCACTGAATAAAGGTTTTTCCTCATCATTTCTAACTACATTTAGTACATTTAGACTTTTTCACCGAATGGTTTGCAGAGCTTAACAAATTCAAAATGGCTCTCATTCATATTTGCTGGTTGAAGTGCACTGGTTTGTCAAGAACACAATGGGGGCTAAACCCCAATTTGGTGCAGATTGTTGACTGATTCACTCCACAAACATGTCCGGTGTGTTTATATTTTTACTAATCACCAAAATGGGCTGTAAACACTGTGGAAGCACACTGAATTAAGGTGGTCCCACACTTTGCTTGGAGGGTAAACTCAGGTCATATGTGCTCCAACAGAGAATGAGTTACTAGACTACTGGCAATCCAAGTCCTCAGAGTAGTCCCCTATAGAGGTACTAGAGAAGGTGCTCTCTTTCTATGACTTTTATAATGTTAGCTGGTTTTTACAGCAACTCTTATATGGAATACAGTAAAAGTGAGAGTATAAAACAACCAGAGCAGCAAGAGTGTGAAGGAAGCAGAGGCAGATCTGAACCATTTCATAAAACCTGCCGGTTCACAATCACCTTCCATACAAACATCTTCCTATTAATTACTTTTCTACACAGCATGGGATATTTTATTAGCAGTGAGTTGCTTCTGAGCCACAGTTGTTATATGATTTATGATGTATTTTATAGAGCAGCAGAGGCAGTAGTTTGTCCTGGTGTGGTGGATTCTGTTGCAAGGGTACACAGATCCTCCATTGGTATTTTCCACAATCCTCAGCGGACAGTGGACTTGTAGAGGGCTGGCCTGCCAAGGTTTCCCTCTGTATGTCCTCCATATTTAGGGTCTCTGCAAAGAACGCGGGCCATGTTCCAATTATCACGCATGTGCTTTAGTGATGTCTTCCCCGCAGTGCTGCAGGTGTCACTGCACTGCATTACGGCATTTCCCATTTATGAATATAAGATGTATTGCTATTGCAAACAAATGTAATATGGATGTAATGAGCAGTAATGAGCGGCTGCTTTGCCATTACGCGGCAGGCCACTGCCATGCTAATGCGCTGCTGTTTATGCTCTGGGGAGCGCCGCTGACCACCGTCTAGATTAGGGCCTTAATGTCTCTGAGGCCTGCGGCTAAATTGAAATGTAAAAGCCCAAACTAAACGTAATTTAGTCGCATGGCATTGCTCTGCATGCTGCTGCGTGCGCAGACAGGATGCTGTGAGTGAGACATGTAGGACAAAAGAGCTTCTGTCTCCTCGTCATCCTCCTCCTCCTCCATTTGCCACCTCAGTCTGGAGGGCTCCACCTCCCTACTGGTTCCCTGGTGCAGAGAGAAGCGGGACAGAGACCTCCTCTTCGTTTTCCTCTTTATCATCCTATGTGTCCCCATGCCTCTTTGTCCTCCTTATCCTCATGTCTCTTTTTTTGCCCTCCTTGTCCTCTTCATCCCTATATGTGTTCTTTGTCCTCCTAGTCTGTCACAGTACTTAGTGTGATTTAACACTTCAGAAGGGGCTCCCAGTTCTCTTAAGATTCCTGGTCCCTGTCCAGGCTCAGCAAGGCCTTCTACAGGCCACTGACAAAATGCAGCCATCTTTACTGCCCCCCAACACACACACACACACACACACACACACACACACACACACACACAGGAGAGCCAATTACAGCAGTACTGGAGAGACACCACTGCTCTGGGATCAAAGCACCTCTCACTTGGGCTTATTTAGCCCATCACTGAGTATGTGTGTGTGTGTGTGTGTGTGTGCACCTTGTGGGAAAGGACAGAGGAAAGCATGTTCACAGTGCAGCACAGTGAACCTGCACTAACTTTGGAGATAGGTAAGGTCTGTCCACTAATGACCTCCAGTGGACACACATGTCCCATGAGGCTTTTCTCCCTCCACAGCATCACTGTTGCTAGATGCTTACCTCTAACAGCTCTATGTGTTGTTCTATCATACAGCTCTATGATGGAGAGACCGATTGGAGAGGTCGAAGGTCAGGGGTCTTGTGGTTTTTCTCCAGATTTTGGGGCTGTAATCAGCATATTAACTTGTGGGTGATTTTGTGAGTAAACCTGCGCTCACAGGTCAGGCAGCAGGTGAAGACGCAGAGGTGAGCCAGAAGCACCTCCACCCTCTGTTGTATAATCCCTCTATAACACAGGTGAGCTGGGCTTGGAGTTATGTCCAAGAAAAACATATGCTATGGCTCTGTCATGGACAGCTGCACTCCTGGGTCTCCACAGGAATAAGCTGCAAACACCTTCTCAGGGACTCTGGCAGATCATCCCCTACTGGGCACTTACTGGAGGTTTGAGGACCTTGTACAATTTAGCAGAAATAACACAGCTCTGTAAATAAAGGGGCAGGACAGAAAACCTCTCATCTGGCTATTAAGAAGTTTAAACCTAAACCATAATGACACAAATCAAGGGCTCGTGTGTGTGTGTGTGTGTGTGTGTGTGTGTGTGTGAGAAAGAGAGAGACACAGAGAAAGAAAGACTGAGAGAGACTGCATGGATAATGAAATGCACATTATTTTACTGTACCTGCTATGATAACTGTGTGAGTTCACATTTAAAACCATAATTATGTCAGATGTGTCTGTTGGTTGTGGGTCACACACTGATGCACAGATCTGTGTTTCCCTCTACATCCTCACAGTTCCCAAAGCAGTCTCATGATTTTCCAGTCACAGGATCTGCTAGCGGCCACTATTACCAGCAGGTGGTGTAGTGGTTAGCACGCTCACTTTATGCTCCAAACAACGTGGGTTTAAATCTCTCTTATCTGAACTGATACAAGAAAGAGGACCCTGCTCTATTATGGATGGGTAAATTAGTGTAAGTGGTTTAGTGTACAAACCCTACACTGTAAATTGTCTTTTAGAAAAGGCTCCAATAAACAACCTGTTACCTTGACAGGGGGCCATTTGTCCCATTTTATTGAAGCTGCCACCTGCATGTCTCACTGTGGTCATGTTCTGTGTAATTTATATGAGCTGTTGGCAGGTTATCTTTTCTGTTCATGCTCACACGCTATTTTCACATGCACATAAATGCACACATACACACCTTGGGACTAGGCCAAAATACCAGTGTCCACACACTCTCCACACCATTGCCTCACACCCAAGACCCCCCCCCCTTGTTAAATCTGCTCTTCCAGTTTCTCAACTCTTCAGATCATAAGAGTGATTAGAGGCTGCTGCTCCACACTGACCAGGTGGTCAGTTTATGGTCCTCTTTGGATCCCCCCCATCCCCTTTGAACACGATGGACAGGAGGAGCGGTGCTCAGGCGGATGTGCGGGCCTGGTGCGGCATGCCCATCAGACTGGAAACACAGCTAGCACTTAAATATGACCGGTTTTGTTACGTTTCCGACACATTTGGCCTGTGTGACTTGTTGGGATTCCGTACCTCTGTTTCCCCTGAAGGAACGGTTCCGCAGCCCATTTTTCAGCATTAACAAAAGATCGCTGTATGATTATCTGCGCAATAATAACTTCTTTAAAATGTATTTTTTTTTCAGGTGCAGTTTTGTATTCATGGCAGCTTCTCAGCACCAAAAATCAATCTCAATCAAAGCGACTACAGAGTTTATCATAAATTATCATGAAAAGGGTTTTCTACTCAGTAGATGCTTAATTACAATCTAATTTGAATATTTTTGCATATTAATGAGCTTGGAATGAAAATCATTTTGCAAGTTTTAACTTGGGCTCAGGAACCCGGGGAGATAATGGCGAGCCTTTAAAATGCATGTGATCTTATTATGAGCGGAAACGCAGCGCCGGCGTGCCGATGAGGCCTGATGAACGGGCTTGTGCCTCTGACGTTAATAAACTGTAACAGAATTAAGGGCTTCATCAGCCTGAACTCGGACAAGGCGTCTCGCTGCGGTGCCGGTGCTGTTCCTCGATACCTGATTGCACTCGAGTCGCCCCCGAGTTTGCCTGCAAAGTTTGCTTCTGCATTGTGTGCGCCCGTGTTTACAATAAAACTGCACAGAAAGTGCATCTCGGCGACGAACAGAAGGAACCCCGATGGCATGGGCCGTGAGCCCATAGTGAGCTGCAGGATAGCTGAAGTGAGTTCTAAAGGCCCTTCTGACGTTCGCACACTTTTTCCCAGCATTGTGTCCCATCTTGTAAGGTGCATGTGAAAAAATGATCAGCGATGGCATCGCTGTCACTCAATACGCTATGGCATTGTGGGAATGCTGGGTGTGGCCTCCCCACTGTTAAAATGCTGAGCAGAGAAACAGAGCCAACTCCAACCGGGGTCAGACCTTCGACGACTGCACTCTATTCAGGGAACCAATGGTCGGCGGGGTCACCTGCGGACCTGGACCACATGGGGGCCACTGTCCGAGTAGCCACCACTGTGTGAGCCTGACCAGCACGGGGAGACGGTCGCTCGACAACTCCAGGGGATGGTAAGCGCGATACAACAGCAGGGACTAGTGGTGGAAGGCGGGTGGTGTAACCGAGAGGCACCTTCCGATCATATCTCATCCTCCTTCTCTCACATATTTCCAATTAAGACCTGACCTTTCGCTCTGTTTGCCAGATTATTAAAGCTACAATTATAACAGATTAAGTTGTGGAGGGAGGACTCTAAAGGAGCAGATTTTGCAATGATCTGATAGTGATAATTCTCCTTATGAGGGGGCTTTTCAGGTGACATTCCATTATTGCAATTATGGAATGGAAAATATGCCTTTATTAGTTATGGTGTTTCAGCAGACAGTGGAAAAACATTGGAAACACTGCAATATCAGACAAATGAAGGGGTTTTAATGTGTGTGCCTGTGTATCTTGCTTGGCGGTGTTGATATTAACAGGCGCTTCATATTGCAGGTCCGTGGAGGACAAAGTCATATGTTAATAAGCAACAAATATGTTATTTCCACGTATAGTAATTATACTTGAGATCAGCAAATCATATGTAGATTTTTTTAAGAGTTACTGATGCTTTCAGTTTCATCTTGTGTCATTTGAAGAATAGTCAGAAAACAGAATCCCGGGCTGACCGGAACTGACCAGAGCATATTGCATCTGCGTGTGGGTGTTGGTTCTCAGCCCTCAGATCAGGGAGATTCAGCCTTAGAACAAAGCTCCACAAGCAACAGCTTGAGTTGCATATAATAACTTAGTAAACACTGGAAACTGTTTTCAAAGCACAGTATAATGGTGAACAGAAATACCTGTTACGCACTCTGTCATGTGATCTCTATCGGCAAATCAAATCTGGCGTCGAACCCGATGAAATGGGATTCTAAACTGGTGGGGCTGAGAGCCTTTGGTGAAATTAGCAGCACTGATGTTTGGGTGCAGTCAAACGTGAATGCTGAAACATTTTAGGCCATACTGGGTTCGAGACCCAGTCCTGGGCTTGGTGCCACTGAGTGATGCTTGATGCTCCTCAAAATAAAGGGGGACCAAGGACAACGAGGTGTCACATCGCCATTTCTATGCACGCAGTTCATTTTGACAGACGGGCCATCTGTGGTTTAGCTCCGCCTCCCGCCCCAAACTTGTCGTCGTCTCTCAGGTTCTGGGAGTCGCTCAGACAAAGCCGAGGTTTAATTAGTGTTGTGTCATTAAAATATCCCCTTTTCTTGCTGGGAGGGGAGGGGGGTGTTAACAGATATTATTACTTCCCTGTGTCGACTGTGCGCGGCTGTCGGCTCCCAGGACGTGATGCCCGATGGCAGGAAGCACGTCTACAACACGTTCATTACGCCGATACGGCAGCATTAGTGGCGAGAGCTTGGCTGGCTGGAGGGGTCTGTTTTTTAATAAGTGCATATTAATTAGTACATGAGTGATATTTACTGTACCTAAGGAATGCAGGACAGGGAGAGACACTGGCAGCTTCAGCTAATAAAGTCTGCATGATAATGAGAGGATGGGCGGTAAAAATAGATGCCGCTGAAATAATTCATGAAGTACATTGATCCCAAAGTAAAGATGTTAATCTGAGATTAAGGACAACAAAAGGGTGGGGTGCGGGGGTGCCATTTTGCCACAAAAACGGTCCGAGTGGTGCGTCACCACAGCGGTGCTCAGGTGAGAGCAGCCCTGCTGGCCTGACCTGGACCTCTCACTCTTTGGAGACCTCCCTGTTCTGATGGGAGTCAATTTGTAAACTGGGTTTAGGACTGGAATTAAAGAGTGTGGGCAGATTAGGGATCGGCGCCGGAACTGTGATTCCGACTGTGATCAGGAGTGATGCTGGGATCCGGAATGGGACTGAGACTGGAACTGGGATAGGGACCGGGATGCTGACTGGTGCTGAGCTGAGGTTAGTTTAGTCAATGGTAGTGAGGATGACTGTTGCTGATTCTGATAGGAGGACTGCGACCAACAGAGACTCAAAGCAAGAAGACAGCCCAAGGAGAAATGTGTCCTGTTATTCTGAGAAGCTTAAAGGGTAGAAAAGAGGGTAATGAGTTTTATGGGTGAAGAGGTTGGACAGAGCTGAGGGCAACACCAAAGAGTTTGGTTAAAGTGTCATTTTGTGACCTGTGCATCACAGGAACCACCGAAGGAGCAGTTCACACCCAAGTCCACATCCTGCCGACAAATTGTTGGGGTGCCAGGAGTGGAGTAAGTATGTGGGGGTGAATCTGTGTGCAGGAGAGGACCTCACATAGGATGCATGTATGTACTGTAAATGTGCACCTGTCTGAACCTGTCTATACTTGTCTGTACCTGTATTTACTTGTTTTTAGCGGTCTGTACCTGCCTTTAACTGTCTGAACAAGTCTTTACCTGTCTGCACCTGTCTGCACCTGTGTGTCTTTGTCATGAGTAACTACACCGAAGTTCTGGCTTTCAGATGCAGTCCACATGGAAACTAATATCTGAATCCTGAGTGGGTAGGATCATGGGGTGGACCTCTGGATGATAGTTTGTGCAAAAATATCTTGAGAAACAAACACCATCATCCAATGCAAATCCTTTGGGATTAGAGTTTCCTGACATCCCAAGGCACTATGGGTAATTCTCCGCTAACCCTGCCAACAAACCATCGGTGTATTTTTCCCCATTGGGCCTTTAGCTCCTAACAGGAGTTCCTATTGATAAGTCATTACTCCTTGTCTTGTCAATAATTGCAATATTATCTCTACATGTTTCACATCTGAAACTTTTTATGTTTGACAGTTTATTCCCAAAGACCAGTATGTTTTGGAGGGAGCACCTCCTGTTGGTTGGTAGTCTTTTCCTAGGTGTGAAGGGATGCTGAGAGGAACTCAGGGTCATGAGAAGCAGCATGGGCCCCTGGTGGGGAGGTTCTGAGGGTGCTTGTGCTCCACAGGAAAAAGGTGGTCAGAGTGTACGGCGTGTAACCCTCCTCCTCCAGGACCTGTCCAGGTGCTGTACGCACCAATGCGGGAAGCCGTCCTTGTCAGCGCACCTGCCGTCCCCTCCCCACCGGGAGCCCTGTACTGCCCCTCTCTCCTTTCCCTTGACACCTCATCAATCGGTCCCATCACCGTCGGCACGGCAACAGCCACCAGCCTGTGCGCCAGAGAGAGAAGTGCCACCCTCGCGGGACAGGGAAGGTCATTAAGGCCCGCCTCCCTGTGTCCGCCTCCTCTCCTGTCCCCTCCGTGTGCCCCTCTCCTTTGCTCCGCCTCTCCTCTCCACCTTCCCCTCCTGCTTGGCCGCTGCAGTCCGACCGTTCATTATCCTAATTAAATCCAGCAGGCTGAACATCCTCTTATCTGCTGGGGAGGAGAGAGGGGCCGTGATGCAATAGGGCTCATTTGCATATCCAAAGTTAATTAGTGTGGAGGAGCAGGTGTACAGTAATAATAATTATCACACATGACAGTCACCTGTGACCACTTGGCTCTGCCCTTCCGGGCCTCGCTCTCCCCAATTACCTCACCCTGCTGCTGATGGAATCTGCCCCCTCTTTGCTTCCTGTCCGTTGCCCGCCCCTCAGGTGGCCCCCTCGATGCTGTCCCGCAGGTCACAGCCATGACACGTGTCCCTCTCCTACCTGCCTTTGTGCACAGTGACACTAGACCGTCCACGCATGGGACTCGCCGTCCGAGAATCGAAAACAGCCTACGCCCCCGCCCCTTCGCCGTTGCTAATTGTTGCGGCTAATTTTAAACAGACGGACGGCCACCTCCCTCCCACGCTGTTTTTGCGCGCAATCGCGTCCAGCAGAGGCGCAACGTGACACCGACTGTGAGGGTGGCTTCACTGGCCATATTTAACATATTTAACTGCCACAAGCATAACTTCAGCGCCGCAGTGACAAACACCGTTGCTTGGATACAGATGGGGGTCAGCATATATGGTTGTGTGTACGATGGCACAGGGCTGTCTGCATTTGTTCAGATGTAAAAACATTGCATGTAAACACTGAATATTTATTGAAAATTCTGTTTGGACTCCAGCTTCTAATGAAGGGGTCCCAGTTCAGGTCGGAGATCACAGGTGATGCTATTTTTACCTCCACTGTTGCCTTCTTGGAGGCCAACCTTCACACGGTTGTGCTTTAAAATGGAAATAATAATATAGCTCAACAGAATGTATTTCTGTTGTATAACATGGCAGTGAAATATTTGTTGTCTTGCATTTAATAAGGTACAATCACAAAGACTGAATACAGGCTGCGGGATCAGTCCACATTCCGGTCCAGAGTCTACATTTTAATCCAATGTTAAAAACCATCTGCCAGCACATTAATGTGATATTTTATTCCTTCCTGATACGGTGCAGTGATTCCACTTACACTAGATCTCTGTTCATAATTTACTTTGTTCATAATGCCACCATCAGTTTGACCACTAATTCACAATCAGTAAAATATTAATAAAACAGATGCCCCTCCATTTATTAACTGGAGTTCCGTAGAAATGTCAGATGTAGCTCCAATGCATACTACATATACTAAAATTTCCTTTATTAAAATTAGAAGTAACTCATTGTTACCCGTTGTTATCCAATTCAAAAAGTGGAAAAAGTAATAACACATTATATATAGAATATTTGGCCAAATGTATGCGGACACCTGAGCATCACACCTATATATGCTTGTTCATCATCCCATACCAAACCCATGGGCATTCATATGGAGTTGTTCCCCCCCTTTGCTGCTGTAACAGCCCCCACTTTTCTAGGAATGCTTTCCACCAGATTTTGAAGCGCAGCTGTAGGAATTTGTGTCTATTTGGCCACAAGAGCATCAGTGAGATTGAGCACCAATGTTGGGCGAGAAGGCCTGGCTCACAGTTGTCTCTTCAGTTCATCCCAAATGTGTTCAGTGGGGTTGAGCTCAGGGCTCTGTGCAGCCACTCAGGTTTTTCCAAACCAACCTGGGCAAACCATGTGTTTATGAGGCTTGCTTTGCGCATGGGGGCGGGCACAGTTATGCAGGAGCAGGAAAGGAGTTCCCCAAACTGTGGTCACAAGCTGGAAGCACACAATTGTCGATAACGTTTTTGTATGTTGCATGGGTGTGGCTGGAACAGCTCAGCTCAGCTATTAGAAGGGGCAGTCCACATACTTTTGCCCATATAGTTTATCACAAAACTACTGTATACAACCCTAATGTCACGAATGTGTGCGATACCATGTGTGTCTTCTGCCACATGTTGCCGCTTAGCTTCATGATGATGATGATGACGATGACGATGATGATCCCGGTGTTTTCCATCTTTCGAGGCCTTCCCTTGTTTTGTTCCCTGTCTGACATCCTACTGACGAATTAGCTTTGAACTGCCTGCTGACACACATTACTTATTTACCTACTACAAACCAAAAGACTGAGCTATGGATGAATGGAAATAAATCTTAACTGTTTACACAAACTTCTGCTCAGACCGATTATAGACTGACTCATTCAATAAACATGTATAACATTGCTCAACTTGTTATTGATCACTGACACTTGGGAACACCAGACACAAGGTGTAAACACTGTGGAATTAAGCTGAATTATGGTGCACACACACTACCATTCTGTTCTGGTGCTCTGCTCTTTATTGGCATGGCGAATAAACACAGGTCACATTTACCCCAGTGCATCTGAGGAGAAAACTGTTCTTTTGGGCAAGGTGTAGCTAGTGTGTGAACAGTGTGCTGCGGTCTGTGAATTGGCTATGCCAACTACCAGCCCAGATGTTGATGCGTTATAGTAACGTGATGCCATACCTTTTGCTGTGGTTTGAAAAAGGTTTTGGTTGCTTCTGGTTTAACAGAAAAAATGGGTGACCTGTGGCGCGGGGGGGCAGGAATCAAACAGTAAGTTATAGGAGGCACTGCTTGGGCTCTTTCCTCATAACTGGGATTATGAAAATAACGAAATCTCTGAGAAGCTGGTTATGGGCTACTTCCTGTTTAGGAGACTGACAGGTCCCCAACAGAGAGCGGATGCCAGGAAGTTAGAGAAAAGATGTGTTGGGATACTTCCTGTTTAACAGCAGTAAAATGATGACCATGGGAGCAGGGGAAGAAACAGGAAGTTTGGAGACAAGTTTTAGGCCTTTTCCTGTTTAGCAGCCAGCAGTAGGTGGCTGGGGAGCGAGCACCCGGCGCACAATGGCAAGAGCAGAGCATCGCTAATCTGGCTTTTACCTCCTTTTACTGTGGGATGAAGAGGCCGTCTCGTAAATTTCTCCTGAAGAGTATTGCTGGTGACAGGCCTGACCTCGGCCAGCTCGCACTGTTTACCCATAACTCACAATTAGCACAGGCATTAGAGCGTCCCCCAGAGGCGCTCCTCCAGCCGGCCAACCTCCGATCTGGCCCCGGTCCCAGTTCCGCGCTCGTGCCGTCGGGGGCGGGGAGGGCACGCTGCCATGGATACGGCTGGTGTAATTACTCAGGCCTTGTTATTGCCCTGTCCGCTACACCTGCGTCCACCTCACCCACAATTGTTGGAATATGAAAAGGCTGTAAAAAAGTCCCTCTCCTCGGCTGCGGATGCAGGTATGTAGCTGACAGGAGGGGTGCTATGGCAGAGCCTGGTCCTGGAGCAGAGTTTGTGGCTCTTTTCTCTGTCCCCTCCACCTTCACGCCAATGACCAACCATTCACATCAGTTTTACACCTCCATTAGTCTACCATAAACTCATATAAGGAAGGATTTGAGCAGTAGGTGGCATAGCTGTTAGAGCGATCGCATACAGAAGGTTGTGGTTCGGATCCCAGCGCTGCGGCAGCGGCCTGTGCCTGACGTTTCGATGTCACTTGGGCCAGCAGGTAATGCAGTGTTTAAGACCGTTGTCTTTCCAGTGAAGATTCCTGGTTTGAATCCCACCTGCTGTGGTAGTACCATTGATCGAGGTACTTAAATGATGGAGTTACCTTGGTGTATAAACGAGTAAATCAGTGTAAGCAGCTCAGCATACAAACCTCACAGTCACCTTGGAGAAAAGTGTCAGATATGTTAATAAGTGTGGATGTCTGCTGATTCTGTGAAGTACATGTGCTGGCGGAGAGCACAGTG
Source organism: Heterotis niloticus (assembly GCA_018136845.1). Taxonomy (NCBI): domain Eukaryota; kingdom Metazoa; phylum Chordata; class Actinopteri; order Osteoglossiformes; family Osteoglossidae; genus Heterotis; species Heterotis niloticus. The sequence goes on from CM030889.1 coordinate 11,939,227, forward strand.
TCACTTTGTTGGCGCTGTGACCTCATCTATTCATAGATGTGCCAGATGGAATGAGGAGAGTGACTTGCGGATGCCGTAGCCAATAACTCCTCTCCACAAGAGGCTCGGTCTAATTTCATCATTGTCACTTTCTTTTCCCGAACTCATCAGGCCTTTCATTTGTTTGCTCGACCGCCGGGCTCTTGCTGTCCTACAGAAGTTACTGGAAAGCATCAGGTCATGGTAGTTCTGAGCCCGGTTTGCTGGCTCCATCCTCTCGATGCGCGTGCTCTGTCGATCAGCCAAGCATAAGTAGCCCCGACTGTTCGAAAGCACAAACAAATAACCATGTTCTGCAGATTGAAATGCGCTCACTGGGGTGGGACCCCTCTGCATGGCCTGTTGGAAAACGGTGGGACATTATTTCCAGTTCCAACAGTTCGACGCATATAAAGTGCGGAAATGCGGCATGCCTCGGCGTAAGAACGAGGACAGCAGTCTGTGTGGTCTTATGCGAGCTGGACCGCGTGACAACAGGGTAACAGGTTCGAGTCCCAGGAGGGGCTTTACTGTAGTTGTGAGGGGGAGCTAATGGGCAGCTGCGCGAACAGCTGCGTGAACACGCAAATAAGCCACGTAATGTAAATAAGTGCAGTCAGCAGTCAGGTGCACGCAGGGCTTGTCCGTCCGCAATGGGTGCAGTCAGTCATCCGGCCCCAGCAGCTAATGGTCAATTTGGAGCCTAATGCTACGACCATGGCTACGGATTCCTGCCAGAGTGGAGGAAAACTACTGTCCACCCCAGGTCACTGGAGACATGCCAGCAAGGCCCATGCTGGATCTCTTGCCAGTTGCTTCTGCGCCTGTTCCTCTGCGTGAAGTCAGTCTGTCTCACTGGCCTGGGAGCAATCCCACCCACACTGCATTGTTTCACACACCATCCCAGTGAGCCTGTTCCCAGACCGGTCTCTCCAGCCACCATAACCTGTACTCATCACTTCACTTTCACCGACCGGATCGGAGCCACGTGAATGGCAGCTGTCAAAGCTCAGGCCACACCTCCACTAACAGATCTATCAGCGGTGTTTGTGGCCAACTTGTCCACGGGGTCCCGCCCTGCTTCTTGGCTGCATTGGCACGGTGATGGCTGGACACTGGCCAGGCTTACAGAGCTGCACCCGCTGCCCGCCGCTCTTCTCTCTGTTTTAATTGACTGAGTAAACACACCTGCCATTGTCCTGTTGGCAGCGACTGGATTTGGCTTCGGCACAGAAGGTAAAGTCAAACAAGAGAAAGGCAGCGAGGAAGAGCTGGCTGCTCCGGCAGCACTCGCACCGAGTGACGTCTCTTGCGGTCCCTGACACGTGAGCGCACTGTGGGAAACGGGAGGGCGACACCGATCCTGTTATTATAGTTCACGGCTCACGGGGGAGTGCTGCAGGGGCCCATGACTGATGCCGGATAATCCCTGCGAGTACGTTTCAGCCCTTGGGCTGATCACGACCAGGGCCAAACACGCAGAACGCGAATCGGCTGCACGTCGGCGCCTCGCCGTGGCGGACCGAGTGACCAGGAGAACAGCGCACCGCGTCCGGGGGGTACTTTTACCTCGCTCGCCTGCGGAACGGACCCTGCGAGGCAGGACTCCGCAAGCGGCTTCCAGAAAAGGGGAAAAAAACGAAAGCCAAAGCAAGATTCTTTTTCCTCGAAGCGATTTTACTTTCGCTCGCAAAGAACAATTAGCTTTTCCTTTTTTCGCGGCGCTGGCGGCGTCGACTTGTGACGGGGAATTTTCGGCAGCATAATTTAAATTTAATTGGACGAAACCTGACTCGCCAGGTCAATAGGAAGAGAAAATCAGGAGCATTAATCAAGATAAAATTATCAGCTGATTAATCAGTGTTCTAATTATGGCTCTGCCGCTTCTTCTTTGTTCGCTTTTAATTACCGAGGCTCATTGTCTCTCCATATGGCCGCCGTGTTCCGCCCAGACCGGCCACTCATCTTGAAGGGCCATTAGCATGAGTCCGCCCCACCCCCAGGCCCGGGGTGGTGGTGGTGGTGGTGGTGGCGGTGGGGGGGAGGTCCCCCTCCGTAGCTGGCGCTGCCCAGCCGGCGTGGCGTGGCGCGGCGCTGGCCGTCCGCCGTGGCGGGACTCTCGACGCGCAGAACCCGCCGCTTGGATGGATTGGGGTCTAATGCATCATTGAATAAAACATGCTATGTGACCACGGGGGGTCAAAATTAGCCGGGCAAAGTGGTGATTAACCGCCCTGTCATATTCGCCGTGGCGATCTTTATGTTTCCTGTTTTGGCGCAGAAAACATTCCTTTTGTCTGTCTGCTGTGGGCTGTTTCCAGTCTGACTTTTGCAGGGTGGGCCACGGGGGCGACTCGCAGCAGGAAAAAAATGTGGGGTTTGGGCTCGCTGGAGGGTGAACAAAGGGTACAAAACGGGGCTCCGCTGCGACTTCCTGTCCATAAACCCGGTGTCCGTGGTCCTTCTGTCCCGTTCGTGACACTGAGCGACTGCAGCTCGGTGGGGCCCGGCGCATCTCCTGTTTAACCCCTTTCGCAGGGCAGCGAGCCGAGCGCAGCGCCGCTTTGCGCGAAGACGTCTTGGCGCGCCCGAATCGCACGCCGCTTTCCCATCCGTGCACCAGCGGCTCGCCCGCACATAAAACCTTTTTGAATATGTAATTACAGGAAGCGTACAAGTGCCTCATGAATATTCATACCCTTTTTAATTAACTTGCTCTCTTTGCGGTTTGCTTGTCATGTCTACTGAAAAGTTGCTTTTTGCAGGCTGCGGAGAGCGGCGGGGGGCGCCGGCAGGAGGGGGAGCCACAGCTGTGCCTAAGCCAGCGCCATGACTATGAGCGCCACAAAAGCCCAACCTGTGTACACTTTGCGGCGCGGGTGAGTGCGCCGGCCTCGGCAGTAGGGGGCGCGCTAGACGGGGCTGCTTCTTTCCACTCAAGAGGCCTGGGTTTGAATTCCACCTTCTGCTGTAGGATGCTTGAGCGAGGTACTTGCCACGAATGGACACGATACAAACTGCCGTGCTGTATAAATGGGTAAAGCAGTGTAAATAGCTCAGTGTACAAGCCTCACGGTGTAAGTTATTTTGGAGAGAAGTGTCAGATAAGCTAAATAAGAAAGTCAACGAGTAATACATAGGATTGGCCGCTGCTGAGGTTCTGTGCATAAATAACTTCTCTCCAGAGGTCAAACCGCAAACCCTGGGGGGAAAGCGGTTCCATCTGCAGACTGACACTTACCTGTGATGTATGAGGGCACTCGCACTGTCAGGGTACGAAAGGGTGACCAGAAGGTGACCGAATAAGAGGACACGGAGGGTACGCTGCTGCGTGGTGTGGCTTGGTGGTTGTGCGTGGACGATTCGCTCCATTTTGAGGGCACAGTGCTGGGGAGAGGAATTGGCTGTTCCTCAGGTCCCTCCGTCCCCCCGCGTATAACTTGGTGGATGGTGGCTCTGACTGCGATGTTTCCACTAGGACTCATGCCCCACGGCCGCACTGTGATGCCACACTGCAGTCCCGTGCAGAAGACCACAAACATGGTGTGAAGTCCTCGGTTGTGATTCTGCGCCGTGGGGGTCCATGTGTTTGTGTCGCTACATCGTGCGAACAGCTTGCATTGAGCCCACGAAAGCACACTGCCACCAGATACAATCCTCTGGTGAAAGGCACCAGTGCCACCTGCTGGACAGTGAACAACAAGCACAATAGGCAAGAGGTCAATGGGCCTGGAGAAACAGCCACGCAGCAGGAACTTGCACGGTGGCCAGCTGATCCCAAGTGTGGTTGGGACTGCAGAGACTAGTGAGACCCATGGTCCTGGGTTCTTATGCCGGGATTCACCCGTGGTTCTGTATGCTGCAAAAAGTGTGTGGTCAAGGGGTCCATCATCTGCTTATTTACATCCCCAGGTGCTGCTCCTATGAATCAGTGCTCAGCTTATTCCTATTTCAAAGAGCACCAAGCAGCACCAACAAGGCCATGTGGTCCTACAGACAAATACGTGTGCATTTGCGTGTGCATGAGGGCTTATGTACGTATGCGCATGCGTGTATGTGGGCGTCCAGCCACCGCAGCCTGTGATTTTACCTTGACTGTGTTGACAAACTGGAGGACACCTGACTGCAGCCACTCAGCTCACCATCAAGAGGTGCTCTGTATGACCGGTCTGGTCAGAGCAGTACGTCACGCACTGCCCGACTGGACGGGCATGTTGGATCTTGTGTTGGCACAATGGGAGAACTGCCCTGGCAAATTAGTGAAGCTCCTCTTTGAGAAGTCAGAATAGATTGTAGTGGTTTGTGCAGAAAGAGCCGTGTTCCCAGGGGATGGAGATCAGCATTTCATCTGCGGCTCACGCTCCTTTCCTCACGATGCCCATTGGAGCTCTGATTGGCCTTCGTGTGGCGTCTCGCACAGCACACACCTTTCAGTTTCTTTGACATGTATATGTATAAATAATGAAGTTGAACAATATGGCACAACGGTGGGGATTGGTATGTCGGTGAAGAGCAGCGTGAGCTTCCCCCTGTACCGCTCCCAAAGATTCATCACACCGGTGCCCAGTTACATTTTCTTTTTACTCAGTCTGGTTACACAAGCCGATCACTGGGACCTGGCTCAAGGTGCGACCTTGTAGTCGTCACAGATACTGCCAGTGTGTCTGTGTGCGTGCGTGTGCTGCGTATGAGCCTCTGCGTATATATTTGTCTATGAGGTTCTGTACTCTGTAGGTCATTATAACGCTCAGCTCCCTGTCGACCCCCAGCAGTGAGTAGGCTGTCACAGAGGGTCCAAGATGTGCTTTGTAGCCAGATGGGAGCCATTGCAGGTCTCTGCAGGAGGCTGCTGAATACTAGCGTTTAGAAAGCAGCAGTGAGTAAATCCTCCTTTGAAAACAAAATCAGAAATGAATCGGATGATTGTACAGGGTTGCCATAGAAACAGGTGACAGGGATGTGATGACTAAGTGTGAGGCCTTTCTGAGGCGCGTAAAAATCCATCCGCACTCCTTAACAGCACATCTGAAGATGCGGGCTCATCCCAGTGTCAATGACGGCCATCTTCATGTGTAGAATATCACTGCCCCCTATTGGTCAGTACATATCATGAGGTGCACCTGTTTTGCATGACCGTCCTGCCGTTGTATAACTGGACTCATGTCTGGGTGACATATGCCTGGTCTTCATCCTGCAGGTCTCAAGCAAGTGCACTGAGCATTTACACACCTCATACGATAGAAAGTACATCTATATTGTCAGTTTCGCCAAGTCCTGCAGAGACCTGAAGAACCTGAACACACAAGGGCTGTGACGACTCCGCTGGTGGCCACACACAGGCTGCTGTGAGCAACGACTATCACAGCTCTCTAATCATGATTCTCACCCCTGTGAGTTATGGGGCATCAAAGCTTTCCTGTCCTACATTCAGGTTTTTCTGGCTGTTTATAAATCCTTCACTGTTTTACTTGATGGAGACACTATGAATGTCAAAGGTGTTCAGCATGGCTGTGGTTACACGTCACTGTGTCTATTCTCCTTCACTGATTGGTTGCAAACATGTTTAAAACTGTGAACAGGCCTCCAACTGGTCTTGAAGGGATGTCACCTGGCGAGCAGCTCCATGATGTGCAGGTGTCCCTTCTTTCCTGGAATTCGGCTGATAAGATCAAATATCATAAGTTGGAGGTATAATTACCATTGCAGTTCAAACTCTGAAAATGTCCTTGAACTGTTTTTACTGGTAAATGCAAAGCATCAGTCTCATACCTGGTCATAAATCAGTGCAGGCTATAAAATAATTTTACTCGTGCATAGAAAAACTTGTAAGTCAAAGACTCATATCTTGAGAGATACCTGTACAGCTTCAGAAGTAAAAGTAGAAGAAACTCAATATTTTTTACTTTGTACCACAATTTTTTTCGGCCTGTTCCATCCATTTTCCAGATGTTTCCACTCTCTTCAGTAGGGCCGTCTTTCTTCTGCCCGGCACCGCCCTTTTCAGCAGACCCCGTTCCTTCTGGCTCCACCCTCTGCAATAGACTCCTCCTTCTCTGTCTGGCTCCACCCTCTTCAGTAGGCTGTCGAATGAGCTCTGCTCATCCTGGCCAGCGACAGCCATGTTCCTGCAACAGGCGACAGGAAAGTTGGCAGCGAGTGCCTCCGATTCCATGTCAGGATGTATTATCCTACGTGTGTCGCCATTTTGGCACATGCACTGAGCTCCTCTCACCAATCAGCCCACATTTGTGCACAAGATTATAATTAATAAGCGAGCATGTCAATCACACTGTAATAATAATAATTTAGCATTTAGGGGGCAGGCTTGTACTGCTGGCATCTGTGTCCATGATGTGAAATATTGGCCCATTAATAAGCAGCTTTCTGCGTGAGCTCGGCTGCTCGCCGCATCCCAATGGGCAAAGGGTTCGACAGATGGGCTGCCAGGGGAGGGGCACGATGGTGGCACTGACAGCCAGGGAGACGGGTGCAGATACTGAACTCTGAGTGGAACACAGGAGATCTAACTGCCACCTCTGACCTCTGACACCTTCCAATGAGCTGCTATGGCATCAGGGCACAAGGTCCCAGAGTCCTGTCAGTTTCGTGCTCTTGGATCTCCATCACAATTCCAGGTCAGCGTTGTACTGTGCCGGTGGGTGTGGCTTGCTGTGAATGACAGGTGACCCTGTTGTCCCCAGCCCACCCCTCTCACCCCCCACAGCTTCAACACATCCAGTTAATTGCAATCAACACAACAAACCGTGCGAGTTGAACCCTGGTGGCGGCGGCTCCATCTTCCCGCTGCTGCACAAATGAAGAGCGATGGCGACAAATGAACACTTGATTGGCTGCATAAATTTCCTGGTGGGAAGGGGTTGATGCTGCCGCCGCATCGCTCTTGTGCCCCCATCCTGTGCATAGTCCTCTGTCCAGCAGGGGGTGCTGTCTGGAGTGGGAGTGTAGGGCATTGGTTCTGAACGTGAGTGGTGACCCATGCCATGACCTTGGTGTATGGTGTCTATCCTTGGGTGAGTAATGCATGTGCTTTAATGGATGCTGAACACCAATACCCCTATGTATGTGTTTTTTGTTGTATCTTTCGTAAGTTAGGTGTGGGGTTTCGTTGTGTTCGCAGTACAGCTAAAAGCACGGGGACCCCCCCTTCTAGTGACTGTGCTGAGCTGTTTCAGCCACACCCATGCAGCATACAAACATGTTATAGACAACTGTGTGCTTCCAACTTTGTGGAAGAAGCTCCTTTCCTGCTCCAGCATGGCTGTGCCCGCCCATGCATAAAGCAAGCTTCATAAACACATGGTTTGCCCAGGTTGGTGTGGAAGAACTTGAGTGGCTTCACAGAGCCCTGACCTCAACCCCACTGAACACCTTTGGGATGAACTAGAACACTGACTGCAAGCCAGGCCTTGTGGCTGAATGGACACAAATTCCCACAGTTGGGTTCCAAAATCTGGTGGAAAGCCTTCCCAGAAGAGCGGAGGCTGTTATAATAGCAAAGGGGGGAACGACTCCATATGAATGCCCATGAGTTTGGAATGGGATGTTCATTGAGCAAATATGGGTGTGATGCTCAGGTGTCCACATACTTTTGACCATACCCTGTGTGTTTGTATTTATTTATTCACTCACAGTTTCACATGTCTAATTGTTTATTTGTGGAGTTTGTTATATATGTTAAACATTAATGAATTATTGGTTAGTAGCCATGTATATTTGGTTGCTGGTTTTTTTTGTGGTCTTGCGTATTTTTTTCCTATTTTTTTTTAGTTACATTAGTTTAGTGTTTATGCTTGTGAGTGTTTAATGCTACTGCATGTTATTTAATTGAATGCATATTTACTTATTGGTATATTAATTTATTAACTTATGTGACTGTTTAACTTTGTGTTAGTTTCAATCTTGTGATATTAAGTGTGAATTTAAAAGGGGGAGACCTGCTTTTACACAGAGAGGAAGGTTGGTTAAATGCACAGCAGCACCCTGGGAATTGGCATGAGCCTCCTTCTGCAGTGGAGTTTTAGTCAGAGTCTTGGGGAACTTTTTTTATTAGTTTACTTATATCTGTCATGCAGTGACCATATTTGTTGGCTTTAATTTTGGATTTGAAGGATTAGTTTTAGTGTTGCATGACCGCTTTTAAATATTCATTGTAGTATTTTAAATAAAAGGTTTTAAATAGATGAAGATGAATGGAAAGAAAAAAAACTCTTTCCATCCATTTACCAGGTTACCACTCTGCTGCTTTACTGACTGTTCAGGATCCTCTGACTGAGTTACTAGTTTTCATTTCCTCATGTATATTTTTTTGGAAAGTTTGTATGTTTGTGAATGTTTGTATGTTTGCATACGACAGGAATCAACTTCACCACGGCATGTTTTCATGTATTCTCTTAAACCAGAATGCACTGCAGAATTTAAGAACCGTGTTGGCTTAGGATCTTTCGAAGGAAGTTTTCAGCATGGTGGAATGGTAGCGAGTAGCGCTCCTGCCTCAGATTACCTGGGATGGTTGGGTTCAAGTTCCACTCGGTCTGTGTGGAGTTTGCATGTTCTCTCCGTGTCTGAATGGGTTTCCCGCATGTGCTCTAGTTTCCTCCCACAGTCCAAAGACACGTGTTTCAAGTTCATTTGTCACACTAATTTGTTCATTGTGTGTGTGTGTGTGTGTGTGTGTGTGTGTGTGTGTGTGTGGCCACCCTGTGATGGACTCTACAGGCTGTACTCTTCTAGCATCCAGTTATTCCAAGACAGACTCCAAACTGCTGTGACCCTGAGCAGGACAAGTGGTGAAGGTGACTGATGCTGTCGGGTGCACTGCGCTAGACTCCCAGTTGTGTCTGTAAGGAGGTTTTTTGTTTCTTTCCTTCATATAACGGTTCTGATTCCAAACCCCATGTTCATGTTCATTTTTCCTCCTCTTGCTGTTTGGTGCAAAAACATCACTGTACTCAGTTTGGCTCCACAAGGGCTGTTCACTGCTGGCATGTACAGTACTGTGTGAATTTGCTGAGGTACAGGGGGTCCTGTTGGTTCAAAACACACCCAGACATTGCTGGCCTCATAACAAATTACTACTGTTCATCTTTATCTCAGACTCCTTTTTCTGCACAACTTAACATTGCATTCCTACCATTTTGTTATCACTGTAACAGTTCAGAGGAAATACCTTGACCAAGGGCCATACAGCAGGAGGGGAGGTTCAAACCCAGGACCTCAGACTATGATGCAACACTTTAAGCACTAGGCCACCTGCTGGCTCGTGTGCATTTAAGCCCTGCATGCCAGTGTCTGTGTGCTGTTACCTGTCCAACACACGTGTGATGTGAAGCCTCCTGGGAAGTCAGAGCAACTTCTGTAGGAGGCCCGTAGCTCACAGTTGTACTCAGTGGTTCCTACTGCAGACACCATTATTTATACAGCCTGCTTAGTTGGTATTTTTCTTCGTTCATTTGAATAATAAATCATATTTCAAAATGATTTGTGCATAATATGAGCAATAATAAGTGCCTTTGTGGAGCTGCTGCCCCCCTGCAGGCTCCCTGTCCTGCTTCCAGCTGAAGGCAACGACCCTGCAGACACATCTTGTCAGCAGAGGGCACGCGTGAGTCTGGTCTTTTCCCATCCTGTCCTGCCGTAGGTGCTCCTGGCTCCGCATTTCATTGTGTTCATGAATCCACGATGTGTTCTCACTTAAGAACACGTCATGGATTCATGAACACAATGAAATATCGAAAGGGTCCAGAGCCACTGTATTGAAACAAACTCAACAAGCCTACAAAAAAAGGCTACATGCAGTATATTCTTTCATTAAACTGGGGAACTGCATGGCCACATTTGCAGCATGAAAAAACTTTGCCCCCCAGGAGGGCAGCACAGTATATTACATTACAGGTTGTGGGTTAGTACAGTAACTCTTCACTACAGGCCAGTTAAAGTGGCTGGTTAACATTTTGCTTTGGGCTTCAGGCTTACTCTGGTACACTCAGTTGAGAATCCCATGAGCAACGTGCAAACTCCTCACAGGCTGAGCCAGATTGGAACACCGATCTAAAGCCGCTACCCAGGAGCTGAGGTCCCAGTGCTGCTCGCTCCACCACCTTTAAGGCAAAACTGAACTTTTCTGCCCCTAAATTGCCTGGATACAGTCCAGGTCCTAGTTGGAAAAGACATCTGAAAAATGTTCTTTGTTCAGATCAAGGTATATCAATGCAAATATGGAATGTTTTCCTGCTATTTGCCTCAATTTCTAATTTCCTCCCATAGTCCAAGGACATGCGATGCTGCGTCAGCAGATCTGCTGAGGCTGCTTTCAGCACTCCTTACGATGGCTGGAGCTAACATCTCATTTACACCAGTGGTGGTTAGCGCTGCCCCCTTGCTTTCAAAAGACCCAAGTTCAAGTCGTGCCTCCTGCTGTAGTACCTTTGAGCTGAAAACTTCCCTTCACTTTGTCGAGTAAAAATGATCCGGCTGTACAAATGGATAAATGTGTGTAACCAGCTTAACGCTGTAAGTCGCTTTGGAGAAAAGTGTTAACTAAAAGTAGCTGTAAAAGCAAAGCCACATAATTCTGCTGCTTCCTTGGATTAGAATAAACATCATTTTGCTTCTTGTTACACAGTTCAAGTTCCACCAGACACACTTTACTTCCAAAGGCTGATATGCTCAGCTTTTCATGTCATTCTTACTGGGTTCAGCAGTTTGTCATACAGAAACTACGCCTGATCACTTTGGCACTATCACTACAATGCATCACTTTCCTCTTTCCTCAAGAGCATGTTGTAGCACAGTCCATTTGTTCATCTCTCCATGCTGGTCTTCTCCTCTATTCATTTGTCTGCAGCGGTAACTCAGCTGTTCTGAGTTCTCAAGTGTTGAGAAGTAAGAGCTGACTGAGAGAACAGACAGCTGCTGCAACTCAGCGGCAGACAGGGCCCGGCAGCACCCAACATTCTGCCGACAAAAGCAGTGCAACTTAGAGGCGCACAAACAACTTCCAAGGTGTCAAACACCAGGTAGCTCTCAAAACGTTGTGTTCAGTATAAAAGTTTGTATTTTACCTCTAACTTAATATCTATAGTCTGAAAAAGTGGCTCAGTCATTGTTCAATGGGTACAAAAGGGAAATTTAAAATTTTAAATAATACAATCTGTTTTCCATATGTCAGAAAATCACAGTTTATCTTGTTAATATAGGTCATGTCAGTTTACATTTTTCATCCGTTATTGTCAAATAAAACAGTGAATTGTTAAATTATGCTGAGTTGTAAATCACGCTGGTGCGCTGCTACACCATTGCCACGAGAGGGCGCTCCACACACTCTTTTTAACTGAAATTCCTCTAAATGGGCTCAGAATATCTGAATATTTTATCTCTTTACATTACTTATATTTGAGCTCTTTTTGCGGACTCCCACGTCCTATTTATACTCTTTTTTGTTTGATGGAAAAATCAAGGTCCCTTTACTGTTCACAAATAATAATTCTGGATAATTTTTCAGATCCAAGACTCCTTCCTGCAACCTGTTTTGCTGTGGTCCTGACAGGTGGTGAAGGGAGGGGGGGGGTCTCCAACTCCAACAGCTGGCACATGGCCCCCAAGGGACCATCTGCACAGGAGACACAACCAACATTCAGTGTGAGGAGCTGTGACCTCTGTTCCATACTTACACCTCAGGTCCTAAATTATGAAATGTAAGTTTTTTACCTGAAGGATGGCAGTTATGAGCACCCACACAGAAATGTGGGACCACCTTCAATCAACTCACTTCCACAGTGTTTGCAGCTTGTGTTTGATGTTCACAAGTGATCAATAACAAGATGATGAATGTCGCACGTGCTTATTGGTTGAATCAGCCAATAAACAGCATTGAACAGGATTTTGTGGAAAAAATTAATTTTAAGCAATTTAAAATTAATTTTGATTTTAAGGTGCTTTGATACAAATACGGTTACTCAACTGAAGGCTGTGGACATGGAGAGAAGAACTCCTGAAGGTGGCTGCATCATCTCTCCATGGGTGTAACTCGATCTCTGTAAATTATGGGCTGGTGTGAGGACAATGCCCACAAAGTGATGCTCAGTGACCTTTCAATGCCTACAAAGTAGCAAAGAGCTCCATTACAGCATGATGGTGCAGCGCAGCCCACAGCAATATCTTCCTCCTCAGGTCATCAACATTGTGCCATTTCAGCATCCAGCAAATGTCAGCACTGCTTCATTACTGTGGGTCCAGGATCTGCCCACCTATGGAAGTGAAAACACTCTGTCTGATGAAACCTGCTCAGATGGATGAAGAGCTTTAGACAGACACAAGGTGATCAAAGCACAGCTTGTGTGTCTGATACCACCAGGTTGCTGGTTCACATCCTACAGAAGTGACATTCAAATAGCAAATACATAGACAATCATAGCGAATGGCGAAGGGCTCATTTATGCAGGTGCCCAAAGATCAGGAGAAAAATAAGTGAAAGCAATGAGTTTGAGACTCTTCTTCAGCAGCTCAGAGGGAGATTTAACACATCAGACTTGTGATTTTGGACCCAAGAATGTGCTTGGATGTAAATGCTCACTCTGTCAGATGTTCTCCTAGGAAACACTAACCTTTCTGTTAGCTTGGCCTTTTTCTCCCATCCCGCTCCATAAATCGTTGTGTTTAGTGTGAACGTGGGCTGAGCATGCAGCACATCTCAATCTCGCTGTAATAGAGATGAACGTGTGTGCAGTAAATGTGAGCAGGGTGTTGTGAAGGTAAATGATCGTAAGATAAAAGGCTTTGGGGGACTTGAACAGAGTCACGGACACACAGAGGGGTACGAGAATGTGGGGGCCAGCATCTGTGAGCAGACGGGCAGCTGTGTGCCATGAGAAGGAACATCTTGCTGCTATGCTGTACTACAGTAACGTAAAGCCTCAGTGACCAAACAGTGCCACAGGGGGGCATCGGTTCTCCACGCCTCCTTCTCAGCACAATCCCCTAGAAGCTGTGAAGAGATTCAGCGGTGTTTACCGAATTTGTACCATGTTTTACCACCATGGAGTCAAATCAATGAAACAAGCTCCCCTGTGGTGACAGGATCCACTGACGCCCAGTTTGTTTCTAACTGGACACACAGTCCAAAGTCTGCGGCCTCCCATCTTCTCCCTTGAATTTGTGTGAATTTTTAATGTTTCTCTGATGTGGTTTGGCTTTGCTCTGGTGGAACTCATTTCGCTGGCACTTTTTGACTCAGAGACAAATTATATTATATTGATATAAATCGCTCATTCAATCAGGAATTTGAAAATCAGGAGCTTGAATACCAGGGTACAACTGCTATTTACCTTGGCATTAGCCCTGGTATTCAAGGGCTATTTACCTTGGCATTTTGCATTTGCATTCAAGGCTATTTACCTTGACATTTTGCATTGCGTGACTGCAGGTTCAACTGTTTCTTTCGTCCTCTTCTGCTGAGACTCAGTGCTGCTTTCCTTCTTCTCCGCATGGCCATGCTCTGATGAGGGAAGAGAACAGGAAGACAACGGACGCAAGAGGGTGATGGGGTGAAAGGAATCTGTCTCGTTGGAAATGCCACCGGGTAGGATCATGTCTGACAAGAGATGAGAGTTACAGTGAGTTACCATAATTTACTGTGACCTGGCAGTGTGAATATGGGGTCAGGAGGTGACCTGAAATCCCATAATTCCCAGTTTGGAGCCTCGAGGCTTGGGCTGGAGCTGAGTGGTGATTGTGCCTTGGGAGATGAGTCCATGAGCATCTCAGAAGGTCAACACTTCTGTAACAGAAGCCACCTACTAACCAACATCGACCTGTCAGCATTGACAGGCCCCGCTCATCCACTCCCCTGCACCCTTGCTTGCACACCTGCCACACCCAAAATCACCCATTAACCTTCAGTCAATTAACCTTGAGAAATCCTGTCTCAGCAGTTCCCTTGGCAACGGTCGCACTTCCCTTTCCTGTAGGCTGGGCTCTTCATTAGGGCAGCGGTCGCCTGTCAGCTGTGAGTGGGACAGATGAGTCCTGTGCAGTGCCTGGAGTGTTCGCGTTTGCGTTTCTTATTGACATCTGAAACCACATTCTGTGTGTGTGTGTGTGTGTGTGTGTGTGTGTGTGTGTGTGCGTGTGCGTGCACAAGTTTCATATTCCTCTGTGTCCGAAGATGCCCAGCAGCAGGTCTCAATCCATCGTCTTCCACACTGAATGCAGCAGGCTGAGGCCCATACAGCTTGTAGACCTGCCACCATATGCAGCTTCACTGACTCCTCATAGTAACAACCATCAAGTCAACATTTTTCAGGTTGGAAATATTTTCCTTGCTTATTGATTAGTTTTTTAAAATATTTTTTGCTAGTCTCCATTTACCAGCTGAAACAATGCTGCGGATAGTAACAAACAACCCCCAGATCAGAACAGTTGTGCGTGAGCACATTAATTCAAGTTATTTCCACAGTGCTTACAGCTTGTGTCTAAAGTCCCAGAGTGTAACTATATTTACCTGGGCATTCTGCTGTGACAGAAGGTGACCTGTGTTTACGTATCTACCGTGGCAGAACTGCAGTCTGAGGCTGTAAAGATGATATCAAGGCCCAAGATGGGGAATTTTGTGCCATTTACGGAACAAATCAGTGAAAAATAAGCACTGAACTGGAGTCTGTGGTGAAAAATGTTTGTTTTTGGTCATTTTTAATTTAATTCTAATGTAGGGCAGCAGGTGGTGCAGTGGTTAGCACCGCCACCTTCGGTGTGGAAAGTTGCTATTTGACGTCTACCTCTTGCTGTAGGATCCTTGAATTGGTGGAGTAAAAATTACCCTGCTGTACAAATGGGCAAATCAGTAGACAAACAAATCAGGTAAATGTGTAACTGTAAATGTATGGCAATCCCCACCGACACACAGTCACTGGAGTATTGTCAGTGTTATTGGCTATGGCACGGTGGATGCCCTGCCCAGGTGGAGGTGTGTGTGTGGCACCAAGCTGTGACTGCGTGTTAGGGGGTGAACACATCTCCACCTGAATTCCCAGATGAGGCTCATTTTTCTCTCTGCACCACTGAAGCCTGTATTTGCTTTATATTATATTTCGCTGCTGGACTCTGATGAAATGTACATTTTTTTCACCGTGGTAAATTACCGTACAGGTGGAGCGAAAAGTAATGCAGTATTTTTCTCCTCCATGACCATGAACTAATCCACTACAGATACTGCTGCATGATGCTCCAGAGCCTGGGTCCTCAGTCATCTCCCTCCTTAAAACAGCCCAGTCGGTTTGACCCCTTGACCGCAGCGCTCTGCTTCTTACCTTGGGAGCTGTTCTTCTGCTAGGTTGCGGGCTCCTAGATAGAAGGTGTGTCCACAGGAGGAGTCAGGACAAATCCAGAGGTGAAGGGGATTATATGAATATATTCCCATAGGGGAGCCTCTATCTTCACCATTGCAGCCATGAGCACTGCGATCCAATCCAATCTGGTCTGGTCCAGTTTCCGGAAGCACCCGGTCATCATGGAGGTCATCGAGATAGATTGAATCATCAAAGGCAGAGAAACCTTATCCAGCTGTGAATGAATCGGTCCGTTTGCCTCACCTGTGTGCAGAATGAGGTTGACCAGCAGGTAAATCCAGAGTGTAAACCACAAAACAGTCACTGACCAATAACTGGAACATCTTTAAGTTCATATTTGTTCATCACGATGTTGTGCTTTTGTCCGCCTTGCTGAACATTAGTGATGCATATGATGGTTTGTTTCATATGTAGTGTTCAGGACAGAGTTACAGAAGCATAATTTATATGGTGTTTAGTAAGTTTAAAACACGACAGCTTTGCTGTGCCGACTCAGCCTCTGTGTGTGTTAACAGAGCTGTAGCATCACGGTATCCCAGGTTTAACAGCACCACACATCTGTCTCACTTAGTATGACAGCTGAGGTTCATTCTGGAGGCCCAGACAGACCTCTGATTCTGAGCATAGCAGTGGAATATTGCAGCCTTTTATACCATGTTTTTTACACGGATTCCCCATCCCATGTGTGAGAAGATCCAGGTTAGGAGAAGGTAATGTACAGCTGCCACATACCCAGAACCAGATGAGTGAGATGCATGTTGGAGGGAACAGTGATCATCTTGCAAACCAGGACACCCAAAACCAGGACATGATCACTGGTGGCTCCCTGGGGACACAAGGTCAAGCTGCTGTGATGACTGGTGACTTGGTGGCAGCATATGTGCTAAAGCTGCCCTGATGGCCAACAACATGTTTATGGGAAAGCAATAATGTGCTGTTCAGTATTTTGATGATTTTGGGAAAGAAACTTTCTGTGTGTGCGCGTAAGTGTGTGTGGGTTATCGCTCACTCACATGTGCAGTGGCTGTATGGCGTGTATTGTTTGTGTGTTTGTGTGTATGGGTGACTGTATGTGTAGGCATGTGTGTGTGTCACAGTCCCCCATTTGGCAGCAGAGGGTCACCAGATGGAGAAATAAACACTGAGAGCCAGACGGTCAGCAACTCTCATTCTCTCTCCCTCTTTCTCTCTCTCTTTCACACACACACACACACACACACACACACACACACACACACACACACACACACACACACACACACACACACAGAGTGCATACTCACACCCACTCAGACAGCTATTCTTCTCACATTTATGTTTAAAATGTGAACACAAAACTACAAAGGATTGGTGTCCCATCCAGGCTCCAAACAATTGTGACCCATACCAGGATGAAGTGGTAAATGATAGTGGATGGATGGAAGTGAGCACAAAAAAGCTGAGGCTAAAACATTTCATTTAAAAAGATTGCTTAATTATAGCTTTTGTGAGTTTCTATTTTGCTCAGAAAAGCATCAAAAATAAGTTTTTGAGAGCTGCCTTTGGTGTTTGTTCCCCAAAGACAGAGAAGGAGGATAAACCAAGGGTTTGGTAGGTTGGGCTCTAGCCTTTGCTAGATTGGTGTGGAGGGACAGCGTGCCTCATGGACACTTGGCTCTCGGCGCTTCATCAGACCGAAACAATCGAGTTCCTGCGGTGTGACCGTCACGCGCTGGACACTACTTATCCAACCCCCTGCTGCCCCCACCATGGCCCAAATCACACAGTTTTGGTGTGACCCTACAGGCCAACCATCCTGCCTCTCATTTGTGGTTTTGTGAGATCATTGCAGCGAAGGTCAAAATCCCACACAAAAAGGATCAGCTAAGCTTGACCATACATTTAATAATCATAAATGTGAACATATGGTGATGACTGATGAGTTCCTTTTCCTGCCTGTTTGACTGAGTTCAGTGATCTCTGCACATTTCTGACTCTCCTTCACGAAGGTGCAGTCTTCAGCTGCAAGCATGTAGCTCTGCTGGTCCAACAGACGAGCACCACCATCAACATTAATAATAGCATAATCCCACCACATTAAGGCTGCAATTCTGTCATCTGACATGGCGGCTGAGATGGAGTCCCCAAATGAACACCTCTAAAGGGATGCAAAGAATTAAGCAGCACAAGCACAGGTTTTACTAATCATACGTTGAAGCAACATCTGACTGGCCCTTTCCAGCTGTCAAAAGCCTTTCTGGGCTTCGAACCAGTAACCACTTATTCAGTTCTTCCATCTCCATCACCAGACCCCATATTCCTCTGACAGGAGCGTGTGACTGTCGATCACACTAACTGTTATCCAACCCACACTCCACCCCCTACTGTGAAGCATGACAGTTCATCTTCTTTGAATTCCACATTAAATTAGCATCCCGGTAGCCAGGAATGTTTCTGAAGATGTCCACACATGGACATACTGGTCCCAGTGTGACCACCTCACGTTGCTAGGTGACAGCATGGCTGTTTGTGTGGGATGAGGTCTGAACCCCAGCAATGTCTAATTCTCAGCACAGTGAGGGTGGGAAGAAGGAAGGGAAACATGACAGATTATAGCACTCAAAATTTTGTAAACATTTTATCAATGATTTAGAGACATTTGTGCCAGGTTTCAAGCCCCTAGTGGGATGTCCAGCATTTTGTTCAGCTCTTCTGTGGTCCAGGATGGTGACCCCTTGACTCCTTGGCAAATGTTTTGTTCTTTTTTGCCCATTTCATTTTCTTTAATAGGAGAAACACAGGTCCTTGTAAGACTTCAGTCCAATATTAAGCAGACTGATTTTCTGGTTTCCTTTTTTTGTACAAAATTTTAAATAATTTAAATCAATACACCTGTAATTATAATGGTATCACGAGTGATAAATTCAATTAAAAACTCAGTATTACACCAAAGCAATAGTAACCCCATTCGCACATTCTGTCGCATTATCAGACACAACTCGAACTGCATCACACGAGCCAGTGTGGTACAAAACAAAAATAAGAGAAAGAGGGAGAGATCAGAACCCAAAGACCAAAGCTAGACCAGAAACAAGACCTGTAACAGCATCCCTCTCCCTCAAAGAGCTGGTCGGCCACTAACTATATTTAGTGGTGACAGGGAGGAGCCACACCTCCTCACTAAAGCCCACCTAGCCATCCCTGGTTACCCCATTTTCCACAGGAAATTATGAAATAGAAGAGTAAAACATCATAAATAAATAAGACACTGGGTAAGACATGGTTTGATTTGCACCAGGAACTGAGAGAAACGATACAGAACATTAAATAAAGTAGCCATATAAAAACTAAACAAAAAATGTAGATTTTTCCAGTACATTTATGAGCCACTCTCAGCAGTGCCCTGGATAAGTCAGGAAAGTGGTGCCAGTGGTCAAACATGTATATCTTCCCTTCATGTAGAATTCAACTGGACTGGAAAAGTAAAACCGCAGTAGATGTTTCATTGGAAAGCTCTCACAGTCTCACTGAATTCGTGTCTCTTACGGATCGTTTCAGCTGGCAGATCGGGGTAGAGTTACAGACGGGAGTCTTTAAAGGAGATGTTGCGTTTTTTTGCTGCTGCTTTTTCAATGTTTTCTTTGTTAGAGAGGCGCAAAACCCAGATTAGGATGGTTCTTGGCGAATGTTCGAGTTGGTAGGCAAAACCAATCTCAGTAGGAGCAGAATCTGCCAACAACCCAACCCAGAAATGTAGTTGGTCCTGCAAGAACTGTTTCAAAGAAATGTTAGCTTCAGCGTTCTTAGGCAACCCACAACTTTTGGATTATTAAGATGGTTTTTATACTTTGTTTCATTTGGTTTTGCTTGCTATAGCATTGGTTTCCGCTCCAGAGCATCCATTGAATTAGCATTTGGTTCCTGTGATTCCTCCTGGTGAGAAATCTTATATTCAACCTTGATGAAACGAGTTTCTCCTTTATTCACCCAAACAGTTAAATGTGAAATTTTGTTTCCAGAGCTGAAAGGTAGGAAGAAAGTCCCTCCAGGTTTGTGTCATTGCCATCCAGCTGAGTCTAGATGGCATCCAACCTTCTTAACCTGCATACGGTTCATTTGATATGATAAATCTCAAACATGCTACTAAATCTACCCCTGAGAGTGAGCTGGCGCTTCTGGATGCAGAATGGATGGCCATAGCCTGAATTCCAATTTATCCACAGTATTTTCACCATCTGTTTTCACCATTTCCATCTCAGAGGCTCTTTTGCAACATGAGGGCCAAAACCGCCAGGATTGGGAAGAACTTTCTACCACAGGCTGTCAGGCTGCTGAACACCGGGTCTGATCACAAACACAACCTCCTCCTATGGAGGAGGTGGAGGACTTGGCATCATGGTGTCAGGCCTCCAACTGAATGTCGGCAAAACTAAAGAGCTGGTGGTGGACTTTGGTAGGTGACAGCAGCGGTCATACACCCCCCTTAAAATCAATGGGACTGCAGTGGAGAAGGTGAGCAGCTTCAAATACCTGGGCGTTCATGTCACTGAGGATTTGACACATCCAAGCTCAAGCCAGCAAAGTGAAGCAGCGTCTCTACCACCTCAGACAGCTGAGGAAGCTTCGGGTTTCTCTGGCAATCGTTAAAACTTTCTACTCTGGTGCTGTACAAACTGTCCTGGCTCAGAACATCACCTCCTGGTTTGGGAATAGCTGTGCTCATGACATCAAAGCACTGCAGAGAGTGATCCAGGCAGCAGAACGCTGCACCAGATCTGATCTGCCATCCCTACAGGACATCTCCACTAGGGGAAGCAGGACCAGAGCAACTAGGATCGGTGACCTGTCTCATCCCAGCAATAATCTGTTTGACCTGCTGAAATCAGACAAACGCTTCAGAAGCATTATGGCCAGAACGGAGAGGCTCAGGAGGAGCTTCTATCCACAGGCCATAAGACTTCTGAACCCAGACATGCCATCACAATCCTCGCAAACCAGGGTCTACAATATCCATTGACCGCTCCCGTCACTGTCACTGTCCCCATAATGCAACTTAAGATTTTATTTATTTATTTATCTACCACTTATTTATCTATTTGTGTTTGTTTGACTTCTTGATGTTTGGTTGTTTGCATTGTTGTTTGTCTTACTCGTGGAGTGGAACCACACAGTCTGCTGAATCAGGGCACATTTCACTACATGGTATACTTGGTAACCATGTATGTGACAAATAAAATCTTTTGAATCTTTGAATCACCGCTGCCCATGACCACTGACTCTCGGCATCTACTATATACTGTACATAAACTACTCTCTTGCCCAGTTTTTCCCTGTGGGAGGTAACTTTCCTTAGACTTGGGCCTCTAACCAGAGGTGGAATATTTTTGTTGTTCATAGAACTGTGCTCTTCCAGAGCGAAGAGACCATTGATGCAGCCATCTTGGAAAATAGCCACGCAACCTGGTCCTGCAGATGTTTTGTTTGTGCGTAGTATTTGCTGTCCCAGCCCAGCTGATGTTAGTTAGCATTCGCCAGTGAATCGCTGAGCCCTGATTGGCTGTGAAACGTCAGGTATTCTCACCAGAAACACCTGGGAGGATGATGTTCACGGTGGCGCTCAAGATCTCAGCTACCCTTGTCTCTCCCATTTTTGCTCCTACCGCCTGAAGGCCTGAAAATAGGCCACTTTCACCTTGTGATACATTAATCACGTTGATATTTGTCGCACATTTATTACTCTAACTCTCAGCCCCGTGACGCATGAGGTCGTTCGTGTTTCTGATCCAGGAAGCTAAACCACGTCTTTCCATGGGAGGCCATTTTCAGTCTGTTTCTACAAGCAAAGCGTTTTCTTCCTACAAGCAAAGCGTGATGCATTCATTTAAAAAAAATTTCATATTTGAGTGCTCACTGATACTAATAAATATTTTATTGTATTCTTCTTTGATGCCAGCATTTTGGGTTTATAGAGGGGAGTTAGGGATGTTTGTTATCGTTTATTTCCATCCTCCACTGTGTTCTATCCAACACATAAATGGGTGTAATTGCAGCGTATTTCTTATAGTCCCTCTGCGGAAGCTCAGGGCTTCTACCTCAGTCTTTACATGGGTGGATTGTACAATCTCTGGTTAGGGGTTACAGGATGGGGTCCAAGCTCACACTCACACGGCTCAGCCTTTCTCACGACTGGTACAAACTGGTACAGTAAACTGCTACTGTTGTACCTGAAATACAGTGACCGGCTCATCTTTAAACCAGCAAATGTGTTTTATGTTTGCTGTGTTTTAACTTTGGTAAAAGGGAGTCAAACCCACAGTTTGCTGTAACCATCATTGCTTAATTGGAAAATCTCCCCCCATCTTCCCCAGATACACAGTTTACTTAAACTAAGGAACATACAGTACAGTGGCTTCCTGGGTACAAAAGTCACCAGTTATACCAAAATATTACATAAATACACAGACTGAGGCCACATTACTGCAATCATTTGTTCTACTTGTCATTTCATTATAGCTGCATATAAACAGTGCCATTTGCCTCCTGCAGTACTGCTGACCTTTCATATGTCCTCTCTGGTTAAAAATAAACCCATTAATTCTCCTTGTGTTTGCTCATTTATATGCATTTATTCATGTATTTGTTTTTATTTATGTTTACTCATTCTGCAGGTGCTTTTCCCCAAAGTGCCTTACAGACTGTAAAGAGGAGTAACAGATCACAAACATGTAAAGACCAACAGAGGCAAGTATAGAATATTCATAACACCAAAAAATAGAAATAAATGTCTGTAAACTTTTGTTTGTCAAAGTAAGAGTTTGTATACTGAGGGTCACCATCACTTTGTACTGTACTTGTGGTGGTGTTTCTTCTGGGGTTTTGTGTCTTGGCTGGAGGTCCAATCTGAGTTTCATCCTGGTTCTTTAACTGGAAACACTGGTTCCACCCACAGCGCCTTAACCACCTTTCTGGGAGGTATGGGGAGCTCATTCAAGAGTCAAAAGAGTTTTTATTTGTCACCCCGTCCGTATACAGGTACATGTCAGAGTCGAAATTTTGTTTCTCTGGGGGTACAGAAGAAAAACAGTGCAAATACGTGCAATAAATAATAAATATCAGTGCAGTAATGTCCAGGTAAACATAGACTTAAAGTGACCGTGCAGTCATTAGTATGGTCGGGGGAGGAGGTGGTTGGACCCTAGGCAGCAGGGTAATTCCGGTGGTAGGGGAGAGCGCGTGTGAGTTTCAAGCTGTTGAAGAGCCTGACTGCCTGAAGAATGAAGCTGTTGCAGAGCCTGGTGGTTTTTACCTGGATGCTCCGGGACCTTTTACTGGATGGTAAGAGGGTGAACAGGGCATGAGAGGGGTGGTCTGGGTCAGTAGCAATGGTTGTGGCTCTACAGATGATGCCTTTGTGAGGAGGTCAGCATTTTTCTATACGACTCCAGGGTCTGAAGGACATTTTTGTTATGGGAGGATGTGATGCCCCTCATTGTTATGGAAATTCATTCTTATTAACACTTTCTGAGCTTTGGATCTAATTTACCATGTTTACCAGGGGGAAAAGCTGCAGCATCAGGTCCACAGGGCGAGCTGTTGTCCATTTGGGCCAAAAGGTTTGACTGTTCCTCCCATGCTGCAGTACAGTGTGTGTGTGTGTGTGTGTGTGTGTGTGTGTGTGTGTGTGTGTGTGTGTGTGTGTGTGTGTGTGTGAGCACGCGCAGGGCTCCCCCAGCCGCACTGTCCCTCACCCCCTGAGTCTCACCCCCTGTGTTTTGTGTGTTTGTTTTGCCGTCTGCTCCTGTATCCTGTGGTAAACAAACAGATCCCCTCCACAGGGGATGAGGAGCAATGAGTCTTCAGTTCTGCCTGGAGGATGATGTCATTGGGGGTGGTGGCTCAAATGGCTTGAAGTAAGGTGCCCCCCGGTGAGAGAGCAGGCCATTCTGGTGACGCACGAGGACCACGGCTGCCAGAGACGGACATTGACCAGACAGACTGGCTTCTGCTCATTGGACCGTAACAGCACCGTTCCTGTGGACAGGAGGCACAGCCGATCAATCCCAGCAAACAGCTCAATTAAAGTGGTTGTTTCAAAATCTGAACTGCTAACTGTGAAAGATTCAGACCCTCGACTAAAAGTGAACGGTTTCCTCTTTCCTGCCCGTCCAGAATGAGTGGAACACAGTGGCCACATGACTGTTGGAGCAGATGTAAATCGTGGTTCTCAGTGTCCATGTCATTCCTCTGATGTTCTCCTCTGCATTCAACTCACCTTTCCCTATTTAAATGCTAAATGTTGTGGCTGAGCTGTAAGACCATTAACACTAGTGCTCAACCAGAGCGGCAAATGTCACCATTTTAATGTAAATGGGAATCTTTTTGAGTGGAGTGCAGTGTAAAACATGAAAGAGGTCATCAAACGCCAATAAGAAGAAAGCCTTCTGACCAAAATCTAAAATGAACGTTTATTTTCATCAGTTCCACCATCTTACTGATCTGGACATTTTCTTGTACAGAAAGACACACCAGATGATACTGAAAATTTTACAAGGAATGTGCACCACCACCACAGGGTGCATGAAGACCAGATCCAGCACAGTGTGGCTCTCTTGCTTTTTCTCTGTGGCTTGAGCTGGCTTGTTCCTCCACAGATGTGAAAAGATCTTATCTGTTCTAAAGGGTGTTGCATTAATTCTGCATAGACAGGAGATTTGAAGGAGCAAGGCGCCACATGTAAAATATTTAGCAGATGGATATATCATATTGCTTTCCTCTCAGTACCAGGCCCTGGGGGGAGCCTGGGGCAGAACCAGACAGTTTAGCCTGAATTGACCTTTAATGGCCCCCTAACATTCTGTGGAGATCTCATGTTTGCATGAGCACAGGTACACACACCTGTTCTTTCACATACCCCAACCATGACTCATGTGGTTGCTACACAGAGCTGTGTGTAAAGCATGCAGACAAGGATGAGCGGTCCAGATACTGTTGGACTGAGTTATCTGGCACAGCAGGATTCTGGAGGTTGTATGATTGTTGATCTTAATGGTTTCCAGAGTTTTCAGGGTGGAAGAGACCAAAGCATCAATGAGACCTGCTGGGTCAGTGGCAGATCCATCAGCTAAGAGGAGCTGCCCATTATCAGGTCACCCCCCCCCCCCTTCTTTCCATGACTTTTGTTGCGCTGACATTTACTGCATCTTCTCTGATGCCCAAACATCACAAACCAAGCTACTCAGGCCTGCGTGGGCCTAATAATAGCACCAACCCTCCAGAGCTCCCAATATTCTCCCCTCTATCTACATTAATAGGCGCACGGTCATATCTGTCTATCTATTAAACAGGGTTGGTGATGATCCTATGCTGCGTTCACTCCTCCTCACACTTTGAACTTCATCTGATCTTTGGCTGCTGCTTTGAAAGGCATTGTTATTAAGGCTCCTTTATCCAGTATCGGCATCATTGCTTCGGCGTCATAGTTACAGTGTTTGGTTTTCCATGATGCGCCTGGTGTCCTAAAGGAGTCCTCCTTAGATGAAGTGCTAATGAAGAACGGATTATTAGGCGCTTTATCTTGCTCCGGGACGCCCTGGGGTCCTTCGCCGGGATCCTGAGAAGGAGCTGAGATATGATCCTAGCAAGGACTCTGTGGCACATCTGGTGAAGAAGTCAGATCTGCCGTCTGGGAAGAGGATTAAAAGAGAAAGCGCCAGGAATGAAAAGCTGAGAAGCTGCAACTCCAGAAATAGCTTTTTGTCCCGTGTTAAAGGCATCAAGGACGGGCAGCTGTCTTGCGAGGACCAGATGACACGAAAGCTCCTCATTTATCGCTGTGGCTCAGATCAATGGTCACGATTACACAGCAACGCATCCCAGAGGCCCACCCCACACAGACACACCGTTTGTGTTCACATCTCGTGTGGACGCTCATTTTAAAAGGACAAAATTCAGAACAAATGAGGATTTGCTGCCAGGCTTAAAGTGAGGCTGCTACCTTGTCAGTGGAAATGAATTATTTTGTCTAGAGCCACAGCTGTGCTGCTGTGGGAAGCGCAAACAGCTTCTGTAATGTTGCTTTTCTTCACTAAAGTACACACATGCCGTGTAAGATGTGGTACTGTTGTCAGAGCTTGTTAGCATGGTATTTTATACCACAGGCACTTCCTATTATTACCACCATATATATTTCTGTAAACAGGCTGTGCTCCTCCGTGCTCTGTCCAGGTGAACAGGGGTTACTGAAAATCCACTGTGCTGCCTTTGTACATACAAGAACACTTAGTTATTGATATTTTCCAATTAATTTATTTTTAATATCATTTTCTTCAGCAATTTACTTCTTAAAATTTCTATCACAGCAGGTAGCGTTGTGGTTGCAGCTGTTTTTTTGGACATTAAGAACGTAGGATTGAATCCCTGCTACTGCTGATCCCTTGATCAAGTTACTAATACCGGATTGGCTCAGTAAAATATACCCAGCTGTATAAACGGCTACATTGCTGTATGTAACACTGGAAGCTGCTTTGAAGAAAATCCAGCTTCATGTGTCAATAAATGCAACCTGTGTTTTCACTCCCAAGTCAATAGATGGCAGTAAAGAGGGTGCAAACAGACCAGGATTGTGGGACCACCGCAACAAAACTTACTGCCACAGAGTTTACAGCTTGTGCACATTGTCAGGCCCATCATGCTGCTCATGAGTGAACATTCACAAATCAGTTCAACCAGAACATTTTGCTTAGGAACATCGCAGTGTCACACTGTGAGATACACTTGTGATGGAAATGTGACTTAAATACACCTAAACATGCAGTTCACATTAACTCTCTCCAACAGGGAGACCTAAAGTCTGAGCCACCAGCTGCGGTGCCCTGGATTAATGGGTGTCCCTGGTGAAAGTGTGAGCAACTGATGCTTCTGGGGCTCCAGGTTTGGATCATCCACCCTCAGGTCTGGCACTCTGTCAGCTCAGCAGCCCATTAAGAGGGACAGACAGCACTAAAAATAAAGCTTCTGCACTAGAGGCCCAGCCACGGGGTGGTTAACTTCACAGCCCCAAGTGCCCACTGTCCTCATTTTGGCCACTGAGGTACACCTCAGGTCATCCAGATGTTTATTACACATATTGGTGTGTGAAAAGTAGAAGTAGAAATACATTTACTTTTAACTAGTGCATACAGGAAATGTTTATGTCCAAAATTCTGGACATCTCAAGATAAGCAAAAGTACATCAGCAACAAAGAGGTTTAGACATAAACACAGGATGATCAAAGCACATTGTGGGTCTGATCCACATCCTTCCAGTAGCTGCGTATAGAAGTGACATTCAAACAGCAAATACATTACCAACCATAGCAGGTGGTGCTGGACTCATTTATGTAGCTGTCACAAGGTCAGGAGATGGAGCTGAGATGATTGCTTAATACTGGGATGGATTCAGCAGGTCTGAGGGACAGAAGGAAGCTAACTGCACCACATCAGGGACAAAACTGAAAATGTACAGACTTTCCGTTTTGGGCAACAGTGGTACTAGAAAGTGTGTGAAACGTTTCTGGATTTTCTACATTTCTGCATAAATTTGACCTAAAATGCGATCAAAACTTCATAAAGAGAACTCAGTAAAGCAAATAATATACAAAATGTTATATTTTTCCATTCATTTATTGATCAAAGTGATCCAGCATTAAATGTCTTTGTCCGAAAAAGTATGTGAACTTTGGTAACTGGTGTCACCTGCTTGAACAGCAGTAACTTCAACCAAAATGTTTATGGTAACCGTTCATCAGCCCTAAAGGTCAGTTTGGAGGAATTTTAGCTCATTACTCCTCACAAAACTGCTTCAACTCAGTGATCTTGGGGGTTTTCTTGCATTAACTTCCCACTTCAGTTGCTACCACAACATTTCTGTGGGATTAATGTCTGGACTTTGACAGAGCCATTCCAAAACACAACATTTATTCAGCTTCAACCATTTCTTTTCATAGACTCACTTGCGTGCTTAGCGTTGTTGTCTTGGTGCAAGAGCCCCCTTTTATTTGTGTTCTCTTTTTTTACTTTTATGATTTAGCTGAGGATCTGCTCACATTAGGTCAAATTTATAGAGAGATTCAAAAAAATTCTAAAGGGTTCACAAACTTTCTAGCACAACTGCACTTGGGTTTGAAAATATTTCTGCCTGTGTATATGTCTGTGGGTAAACATGTGTTTGGGACAGTTTTTTATGCATGTGTGTACCTGCACAAGTGTGTATACTTACCTGTTGCTGAATCTGAGGAGAACCGCACACAAGACTCCAATTTAAAATATTTCTATTTATGTGTCTTACAGAAAAACACACTTTATTATTGTATACATACATGGTAATATTAGGACATCAAAAATAACAATTATTATTATAGCTGTATGTACAAAATTAAGGATTCAACTACACTTTAGATTTTATATTTGATATACTTATTTGATTTGTATTTTTTTTTACAGCAGGAATAAAAATATCCCATCAGAAACAGCTGTAAAACAAATATGTTCCATTGTAGGGGCGGGGGTCTTACACAACTCCATCATTGAAGCCAAAAGTCCAGCACAGGGTGGTGTATGAGACCCACTGGAGGGGGCCAGTCAACAGCCTTTGGACATTAGACCCAAAATGTCTTACACAAAACAGTTCCTTGTAGAGTCAGCGCTTAAGTTGAGGAGATCTCTAGTGGACTCAGAGCTGTAAACAATGGCGGATTTGTCTCCATGTCTCGTTCTCCAAGGAGGTAGATCTGTTTGTTGACAGCTGACAGGAATCCATCTCATGCTCTCTGCTCACATCCACAGCGCTGAAGCTGGCCGTTTCCGTACAATGTGTTCAGAACAAACAAGGAGGACAATGCAGTCTCTGGGCAGCATGGGTGTGGGTCCACCAGCAAAGGAAAAGGTCAAGATCCATCAAAGCTGTAAAGGAGACCAGACTGACTGGCTTCTCTAAAACCTGAGAAGAAGTGGACAAGGAACATGTGTATGTGTGTGCGAGTGTGTGTCTGAGATGGTCTTACCTGTCCCAGGGCTTCACACTCCTGCATGTGGTGGTACAGCAGCTGACTGACATAAGGGCTGTAGAAGAAGCACAAACAGGATGCACCCATAAATGTGTGATGTAGAAGTGATGATAGCAGCATGTGGGTCAGGGAACTATCACTAAGTGGAACATCTATGCCAAACCCTGAACGAACAACTCAACCTACAACGATGCAAGTAACTAAACCAACAATTCACTGAACAACTAAGTCAAGAACTCTTCAAATGACTCAACTAGCAGTTCTGCCAGCTCTACCAACAACTCAGTCAATACACAACCTGAGTTGACTCCTCAACTGACAATTCAACCAACTCACGCCAACAACTGAACCTACAAAACTACCAGAAACTGCATTTACCTACAATTTAGCCAATCATGCAACTAAAAGCTCAACTACTCTCTGAAACAAAAACTTTGCTGACTTCCTCCACAGTCACCTGTGACATTGTGTACAGCTGAGAAGGACGAGTTTGGGCAAAAGAAGAACACAGTGGACAAATTGATGCTGCTGGTGGAAAGACGATAAACAAAATCATTAGCAGCAATAATGTTGCAGTGTAAGAGCAGCAGTTGCAGTGAAACTTCATCACTGTTGCTCTTCTTCTCAGCCAGCATCTTGTAGCCCTTCATCAGCCTCGGTTCCAGTTACATACTCTCCCTGGGGCCGCTGTCGTCCATTTATACTGCAGTCACCACAGCGACGGCCACCGGTGTTCACTTTGCTGTCTGCCCCCCCCAGCTTCTTGCATCTATACCCCCCCAACTCCTGAAAACTCCCACCTCCACAAGCTGCTGCTTTCACACCGACTGGTGTCAGGCTGCAAACGGTGGGTTTACATGGTACTGAACAGTGTCCAGTCTGAAGTCTCTCTCTCTCTCTCTCTCTCTCTCTCTCTCTCTCTCTCTCTCTCTCTCTCTCTCTCTCTCTCACACACACACACACACACACACACACACACACCTATGGTAAAGAGCAGTTAAATGAGCAAAGAGTGATCGTGTAGCAGTGACTGAGTCCACCCTGCAGGAAAGAGCATCCGTCCCTTTCAGGACCTGCTTGAAAGTCTTTCCTCACCACAATTATTCTCTATAATGGAAATGTGGAAGATAATGAATGATTCATGGCTTTGCAGCTGTAGGCCTCAGAGGGAGACCAGACCACACACCTACACTCACACCTGCACACACTGGCAGCCACGGAGGGTGGCGACAAATTTGGGGCTGAAAGATACCGACTGTTTCGACACCGAGCCCTTTCCTGTACGAAAGACAGACCCATAGGCTCCCTCTGTGACGGGCTGACCACTCTGCTTCACGGCCCTCATGTGGTGTATGTCACTGGCCAGCTGCTCAGTAACACATCTGCTGTTGTACCAAGGATCTTGGCTGGCACACCTGCCCAGGCGTGCCCTGTTCGTTGCTCAGGTGTGTTTATGCTTAGTAAAAATCAGCAAAAATTGATACAGGATTGTTTACAATGCTGTTGTTTGGGTGTTTCTTTTTCAAAAGCTGATCAAGTCAGTTGGCTGACAGTCATGTCCCAGCAGCACATTGGCATGAAGCACCACGGCTGGTATCCAAATGTCCTTACAGTCGCGAAATGACTGTTATCATGTGTCAGTTGCCATGACAACTCAACGGTCCAGTGACTGGAAGCTACAATTAAAGAATTACGCTGTCTGTCCTTGGTCCTCAGATATCACCACATCGAGTCCTTGTTTCTTGGATACCATTTCTCAGGGTGAAAACAGGAAGGATGTAAATATCTCATATTTCTGCATCGACTTTTAAATGTGAAATATTACTAATTATTGACATTGTCTACAAGAAGGAAAACAAACATATTTACAAGCACTTGCTTCTTAGTTCCCCTAAGATGCCAATTCTGAGGCATTATGGGTCATAAAGTGCTCTGTCTGCAAAAAATTAACCTGCAGTGGCATGACTTGGGTGGTCAAACTCTGGTAACCTTAACAAGATAGTGATCATTGCTGGCCAACCCTTGATATAAAGAAGTGGTTTGACATCTGACCTGAACCATCTCACTCAAGTCATCGGTTCACTGCTCTCCCAAACCGATGCACGTTGGGAATCTACTGAGGACCATCGTAGCCAGTATACTTGCACATGACACAGTGACCCAAATTTCACAAAGTTAGCCAGTATCACCAGAGAAGACGTTCCCAGTTGGAGACAGGCTCTACTATGTTCCTGTGGTGTCATGACCAAGAGTGGAACCATGAGCAGTGCTGGTCTTATCCATGATCTCATGTCGTTCTAAAACCAGTGAAGCTAAGTGGGGTGGAACATCACCAGGTCTACACTGGAGCCCTTAGGTGAATGTGGGTGAACGTGGAGACCCCAGATGTTGTTCTCAAGGACTCTTACTCACACCTCTGGGTGACTGCATCCCAAGTAACCGTAAAACCCGCAGTGCTCATGACCGCCAAGCACGGTGGTTGAGGGCTTTGTGGATCGTGTATCAACATCACAGATACTAAAAGGAAACCCTGCATGTCCGTCAGATCCTGTGGTCAAGGTGCTTAGACCCGCATGGGCAGAAAGATACAGATCACCTGCTCCACTAAACAATTAAACAAATGTTATTTTGAACACGATGTGGTCAGCAGAGGAAATAAGTGTCGGTTAGGCTCTGCTACGTTGTCTGTTCCTATGTTGTCCACACCTCACTGTGTCCTTTCTTCCAGTGTGTGGCCATTGTGAGTGGACAGTTCACAGCGGTCACACTCCCATTGCTTCATTAAGCACAAACACACCAATTAATATGCAGAGTACTGTTTGCTGTAAATAATGGAGGAAAAGCTTCAAAGCGAAATGGTAATGAGAGGAGATGGTGTAGCGGTTGATGCTCCGGGGCGGGGGCCTAAACACGGCTAATGAAGGGGCCGAGCAAAACAGGCAACTCCACCCTCCCACAATCCCACCCATGCTGCCTGCAGCACCAAGCTTCGCATCTTAACAACATCTTGGGAATCGGAACTTTGCGGCCTCACGTCCCGCTAGTAACCAAAGCAAACACCACAACAAACATGTTTACCCCCAAAGATGTGTACCACATCACACAGCCATTTTCGCGGTTCTACTGAGAGATAGAGAGCTCTGGGCCTTAGAGGGAGGAAAGAGGGCGCGGTGCAGTTCAGCAAAAGATGGCACCAAGGACAGTAGGTGGCATAACAGTTAGAGTGGTCACTTTGTCACTTTGTTTGCAGCTGGAAGGTCTGAGGTTGAAATTTCACCTCCTGCTACAGTTCTAGTTACACCAACTTACACATTTACACAGCAGGGTAAATTTTATTGCCCCAATTCACAATAAGTACCTTGATTGTTGTTTGTTCTTGTCCTTCTTTAATACTAACTTACTTGTTCTTCTCCTATATTCCCTTCCTGATAAGAGCCCTGTAACACTGAAATTTCCCATTCGTGGGATAATAAAGGTTTATTCTATTCTATTCTATTCTACTCTATTCTATTCTATTCTATTGATCCACAGTACTACAGCAGGAAGTGGGAACCTAGGTCCTTAGAACACAAGGTGACAGATTTCACCCCTGTGGCACTTGCAGGTGACAAATAATCCCTGGAGCTGCACATCTCGCCCATTAACTGGCCATAAAAAAAACAGGAAATTCTCTAAATCACATTCCTGCAACCTGTGAGCAGTTCAAATAATCAGTCAAAGAGCATTGATACCCAAAACCCCCTGCAGGCCCCTACAGACACAGCTGGCCACTCCGGTGGTGGTGACATCACTGACTCAGCTGCCACTGCTCCTACATGGCCATTCAATATGTCAAACCCCCAAGATTTGCATAATAATTCCATTTCAAACCCTGCCAGGCACCTGGTGCTGTTGCCTAACATCTTCTGTCCAATTGGCTTCTCCTATGGTGCACGCAGTTCTACAGCTATTATTGCTGGAATTTATTTTATTTATCTGACACTTGTCTCCGAGGTGACCTACAATATGAGGTTTGTACAATAGGCTACACATTTAAACAGCAGGGTAATTTTTACTGTTTGTATCAATTTATGATAAGTACCTTGAAGAAGGGAATAACATTAAGAGGTGAGATTGAAACCCCCTTTAATGGGAAGGTCAGAGCACTAACCATTATGCCCCCTGTTGGCCTCTTCCTTAATTACAGGAGCAGAATCTTCAGGGTCGCTGAGCTCCAGCTGGGAACGACCGCTAATCATTTTCAGACTGTTTATGTTTACAGAGAAAACAGTCACAGCGAGCGGAGATTAAAAAGAGCGAAAAAGAGCGGTTTCGGTGCCATCTGTTGCTTAGCAATAAGAACACGCCGGGTGAGATGGGAAAGAGCAGATTCTGTGCCAGGTTGCTGCTACTTCCTGCCCCATTTCGAATGCTCCAATGCTGCTTTTGGACCACATATTATTTTATTATTTTTTGTTTATTAGTTGCAGTCTTTGTGCAGGGCCTCAGTCACCCATGGGCCGCATGGCACTGATGAACCACAGCCACCTCAACCCCAGATCAGTGACACTAGGATCAACTGCGTGTCCATCGACACTTCACCAAAACGACTCGGAAGTGAAATCCTGGGGGAACAACATTGGAACACCTGCCTGGGGGGACAGATGAGCACACCTGAGCACTATTGACAATGCTGAAGAGGTGAGTAACATACTATTCCGGTCAGTGGGGACACACCCAGATCAGCATGTGTGTGTGTGAGTGTGTGTGTGTGTGTGTGTGTGTGTGTGTGTGTGTGTGTGGGACCCACCGTTCATGCCGCTGTAGATGCTACGATGCTGTGTCAACAGCTCGCCCCCTGCTGGCCTCCTCTGACCACCCTCCCTACTGGGGCTCACCGTCTTCATCTGCTCAGGCTCTGGAGCACCAGCACTACCCACGCTGCCCCTGTGCTTGAGGGGGCACTCGGGGCTGGAGGACCCGACCCCCAGGGGCTGCTTCTCGGGGCCTGAGGACAGTGAGCGGCGGCGTGGCTGGCATGAGGCCACAGGTCCCAGGTTCTCTGGGCTGGTGCTTCTCCGCCTGCCTGCCGCCTCTGTGGGCCCCTGGACCTTGGGCTTTAGGAGGGACTCCACAGCACTGCCTGGGGGCTGCTGCTTCTGCTGCGAGTGGTCAGGGCTGCCCGTGCTGCCACTGCCGCTGCTAGATGCGCTGCTGCCATCACCCAGGTCTCGCAGGAGGTGGCCCCCCGTGGTTGGCACCTGACCCGGGCTGCTCTGGCACATGGGTGGCCCCACAGGACCTTTATCCTCATCCAGCAGGAGGCAGAGCTCCTTCAGCTCCAGGTTCTCCTTGAGCAGCTGCTCCTGGCGTGACTCGAGCTCCTGCAGCCGACGCAGGCAGGCAGGTAGCTCGCTGCGCATAAGGGTAGCACCGTAGCGGCCCAGTCGCTGCCACTCGCGTGACACATGCTTCCCCTTCTGGCGCTCATCATCCAGGAAACAGCAGAGTTCACGCAGCTCTGCATTATCTTCCTGCAGCCTGCAGTTGACCTCCTATGGGATAGACACCAGGGACAGGGGGACACAGGGGACCAAGTGGAGCAATGAGGAAATCAATGAGAAGCCTCACCACTGAGGTCACACTTGTGTGTGTGCGTGCGTGCTGGTTTGCAGTTTTTGACCGAATGTGTCATAAGCAGGACCGTAGGTGCAGTGAGTCAAATTTGTGGGGGTCAGTGTTCAGATGCTCCTCACTTCCCTCGCAATCGCTCTGCCAACTTCAGACAGACGAAAATATTATAAGCATTTAAATTAGTTAGTCCAACACTTTCTACCAAGGCATCTTACCCTGATTTACCAATTTATACAGTAGGGTAACACCTTGCTAAAATTCAGTACCCTGAGTAGGGGACCTACAATAGGGAGTAGGATTCAAACCCAGCTCTTTGCAGTGCAAGGCAGTGTCCTTAACCACCAACCACAGATGCCCCCATTGCTCCTAAATAATAAGTTCTCTATCTGTCTAGTTTGAGTCAGCGCATCATTGAGGTTTACCATGGTGATCTGCTCAGTGAACTGAACCCTCACACCTTGGACTCCGGCAGTGGGGTTTGTTCCCACTGATGACACTGGATAGATAGAGCAGAAGGTGGACAGCAAGTGTCACCAGTGGGCAAAGAGTGACCACCACCCCACGCCAGGTCATCTGTAATGAGCTTCATTCCCTCGCAACTTTCAGTCACAATTTATAAATATTCAAACGATGACAACACATCAGATACATTTGATCACTTAGATCTTCAAGACATTAAAGTGGAAAAAAGAAATTAGTGGAACTCATTTTTCAGCAGGACACACGATGGCAGTTAGCAGTGGCTGTGGTCGCCATTTCAATCGCCTCCAGGCGCTGATGACCAGTGATGACTGTTGATGACCACCAATGGACCAATGGACACTGAGGAGCACCAATGACCACCGATGACCACCAATGACCACTGATGATGAGTGGTGAACAGGGATGAGCACTGATAAGGTTTGCTGAACACTGATGAGCAACTGATGGTCACTGAGCAGGAATGACCGCTGCTGAGCACCGATGACCACGACGAGCACTCCCGTCACCTTGAGCTCACGTATCTCGGCCAGATGCTGCTGCAGCCTGCGGTTCACCTCCCGCATCAGGCTGCTGTGCTCCAGCATCAAGCTCATCCTGCGCGCTTCCGCCCCCCGCAGCCTGCGCACGAGCTCCTCTTTGGGCCACCCCAGGAGCTCCTGGTCCGTCACTCCTGACAGCCCGACGTCCTCGGGCGGCGCGAGCTTCTCCATGCGGGGTTCGCGGTGGCCGCAGCCTCTGGTCAAACCGGGCGAACCACGGGGGGTCCGCACGCATCACTCCTGGCCCCGGCGCACCCCCCGAGGGCTGCGAGTGCTCGAGTCGAGCGACACCATGGCGGCGCTTTGTGACAAAAGCAACGAGAAAATTATTACTATTATTATATTTCGATTTAAAACACTTAAATTCGCGACAGCCGCGCTGACAGAGCCGAGGACCAAAATTCTCGCGCGTGCCGCCTCAACTGAGCGCGGCCCCGCCGGCTCGCGCGCCGCTCCGTATCACGCCCCCCGCCCACCCGGCGCGTGCACCAAGGAGGCGTCTCGATTGGCTTCGAAGTGAAAGGGCGGGGGGCTGAGCGGCGAAGAAAATTGGTTCACGGCGTAGAGGGGGCGGGGCAAGTCGCTTCCCGTCTTCTCCCCGCTCCACCCTCCTTGCGCTGCCACCCCAGCACAGCCGCACTAAACCGGGGAGCAGCGCCACCTACAGGACCACACCTGCAGTTCGCTGCACGCCCGGCGTCGGACCTGTGCATCATTAACCGCTTGCAGTGTCGTAAAACCAGAAAAAGTACGGACAAATCACAGGCAAACGACAGCTACAGGCTGGGTACTTTTGCGCCTGCTTCACTTTCGCGACAGCACGCACGGTCCAGGCGCTGTTGGGTCACGGTTGTCATGGTAACGGTGTGTAGGTGTGCGTGTACGTGTGTGGGGGCGTACCTGGAGAACGCGAAGTGTGCTGGTATGCAGCGATCTGCCGTCCTCAGGTGGATCGCAGACACACGCCCCCTCCCATCCTCCAAGGTATGGCAGCCTAATTCGCGCCAAGTCTTTTTCGGACGTTTGTTGGCTTGTTGACTCTTCATTTGACAGAATTAAAACCCCACTTGGAAATGTGAGAACGCGCGTCTCACTGAGCTCAAAGCTGCAGTCAGTATGCGCTGTTAACAACCTTTATTAAATCTTGTTATTGACTTCTAATTCCTTTTACCGCCTATGAGTTCCAGCTCAGACTTCCCAGAAGAAGCTCAAGGAAGCTGTCCCAGTTCATGCAGGCAGGTCTGGGTAGCGCCGCCCAGGTGGACACAGCCACTGAACCAGATGTACTGCAGCAGAGGTGCTTTTTTTTTATCTGGGGGGTGGATACAGCCTGGGGGTGGAACCTGAGAAGAAATGAATTCTGCAGCTGTTTGTGCCGAGACACAAAGCAGGAAGGAGCCCCACAAGAGGCACAATGAAGACCCAGCTGGTGATCCTGTGCATTTTCATCATTTTCGTGGCTTCCTCTTGGGCAGACACGTGGTCGGCACCGGAGTTTTGTCATGGCTACCCGTGTCCGCAGTACACGCTTATTCAGGACTACGGGGTGAGTCCCGCAGACCGCCTTCTTGTGAGACACGGTAAATGAAGGAGAACCCAGAGTAACTGCCCTGTTCTCCCATAGGCCTTCCAGGAGCGCCATTACAAAAAAAGCCTTTGGGCAGAGACGCTTGCCCAAAGCATGGGCTACACCGACCTGTCCAACAGTTTTGACAAGATTGTTGAGTACACCGAAGGGGTCAATGAAGCAGGTGAGTGTGCAGCAAACCGGACATCATTGGTCCACAGCCAGCAGCCCTTTCTAAGAAACCTTACCGTGATTTTTACCTGTGTTCCAGGTAAGACGCTGCTGACGACCACTCCTGCTATGGTGTTCTGCTCAGAGTCTGACAGTGGAGAGAAGAAGATCTCCACGGCCGTTTTCATGCCACCCGATAGCGAGGCACCAAAGCCCACTGACTCAGTGGTGAAGCTGGTGGTCAGACCTAGTGCCACCGTCTATGTTAGGTGAGAAAATGGAGGGCAAGCAGAATCAATCGGGCCCAATTATTGGGAATGGAAGACGCAGTGAACCCAAATGTGAACAGTGTCCCACTTTCACAGGGTGTTTGGCGGCTTGCCGACTGAGACCAACCTGCTGGACAACGTGAAGCAGCTGCAGACAGACCTAGCAGAAGCTGGCAAGCAGTACGACCCCCACCGCTTTGCGGGTGCCGGATACGAGCCTCTGTCGACTCTGATCGGCAGACACAATGAGGCGTGGGTGTTCGCAGACAATCACTAGAGCGACGCAGCACACTGACCGCCTTTCCTCTCAGGTTATTAAAATTAAACCAACGGGTGGCATCCAACTTAAAAGTGGCGGGTGGGTTAACAACAATGTAATAAATGGTGATGATTATGAAAATGAAACCAGTCAAAGTGCCAAGAAACAGGTGTGAGGAATGGGTTGCAGCAAGAACACACAAGTAACGCACGCGCGCATGCACACACACCTATTATATATGCATAATGAATAACTGTTACAAGGCACCTGCCGGGATTTCTTGCCCTCCTGGGTTTGGCAGAGTGAGACTCAGCGTCTGGATGGGGAATCTCTTACTTTCACCAACACGCTTCACATGATTTGCCGTGGAGAACTATACATTAATTTTTATGATGGTTATTACTTATTTTTGTCTGACACTTCCTCTAAACTGACCTACCCATCCATAAGCCCAGGTCATTTTTCTTCAAGGTGGCAGCTCTTACCATTATTCCCTATTGCCTTCAAAAATCTTCTTTTCATTTTTATTTTAGACAGCATTCTTCTATGGCCAGGGAGTAGTTACTCTGTTATGTTTTGTTGGGAGTTCCGGGAGCTTTTGTTTTATTCACAGCGATTGTTGTGTTCCTGTGTCATCCGAGTTTGTCACGTGGTGACAGCGAGCAATGAGAGTATGAAGGGCTCACCTACTTAACAACAACCTCAGGACTGTGTGAAAACTGTTGGATCTCGGAGGGTCAGCAGGCTGTGATGGAGCAGCTTCACCCGAGGGAATGGATACCGTAGTACATGGACTACCCTGCTATGCTTCTCTGATGGCAGTCTTCATACCCAGCTGGAAAAGTTTTCCATGTTGTCGGAGAAAGTGAGAGAGGCTTTGCTCTGTGCTCTTTGCTTATGAATAAAATTATTTTTATTATTTTTGAGGGTTTGTTATTAAAGGCAACATTACTTCAATTCAGCAATATTTCTTTCACCCCATCCACACCATCGTCTATTTGCACCTCCCTCCACTGGGCTGTTTGCTTTGAAATGTGAACAAACTTGAAATGGGACTTGAACTGTACCAACCTGCAGGAATGTGGCCAGACAAACTTTGATTGTGTTTGAAATACATTTACTTTAGCTTTTGATGATGTTAATGAGTATTGAGACACAAATAGTTTCAACATTACTTTTAGCTGAAACAAAAAATAAACATCAGTTTCTGACTTGTGTGACCATAGCTCATCTCGCTCACATTTTTGTTTCCTGTGAACACACACAGCACCTCCCACGCAGTGCCTACAGCTGATGCCGGTTTCCATGGAAACCGCACAGTCGGTCCAGTTTGACGGAGTATTGGGGGGTTCTGGTTCATTGGGTTCATGCTGGACTCAAATAATTATCGCTGGAGACGCATAGAACAGAATGGTTTCATCGATTTGCAAGTCTTCTGTCAGTAGCTGCGGTGCACTTAGTTATCGGTTACTGATTAATTACATTTTGTTTTGCGGTTACCGATGGATTAGTGAACTGAGTCTGGTAACCACAGGGAATCAGAAGAAAAGGGTGGGGTCTGTGCACTCAGTAAAGGTCTTATAATAAGCTACTTACACCTGATTTATCCATTTCCACAGCAGCGTAATTTTTACTGCATCAGCTCACAGTGAAGACCTTGCTCAAGGATTCTTCATGTAACCACTGCGCCGCCTGCTGGTGTTTTTGTACCGTGAAGGACCTGTCTGTTGCTCTTATTTGGTTCACAATCCAACATCACTCAGAGCTGTAGGTCTATGACTCTACATGAAAGTGGTCATAAAATAAGGGCAGAGCTTCAACAAGCACTCAAGGAACCTGCTTGATCAGATACCATGAGGTCATGTGACCTGCATAGGCAAATCCAAAGGTGACATAAAAGTCTAGTGAGGGGACAGCTCAGCATGGCATCCTGCATGTGAATCTAATCCCCTTCTCAGCCTCATGCTAAGGCCTCCTGTTCATAAGTGATCAAGCGGTTTCATTGACAACCAGTGTGTCAGGTGCCCAGCGGAGGGCGCTCCACAGACATTAGTGGGAGGACGAGTGAAGCAGATGAACAGAGAGCAGCAGCATTTGGAGCCTCTCTGAGGACACAGGAGTGATATTTGTGTATTCTGTGTTTTTGCTATTATATGATTATTATTACATCCTCACAAAGTTGTGTGTTCTTACTGGAGGAAGTAACTTTGGTGCTACAGCAATTACAGAGAGTGAGCTTTGAACCAAATGTCTTCAGGTTCAGAGCCATGTCCTTAGCCACGATTTTACATGCTGTTCTTGCGTGCCACCATGTTGTGTGGCCTGTGACACTGTGTAGTGCTGTGGCATGATGGGATTTTGACGAGCTGGTTGCTATCCAGGGGCTGGAGAGAGGCGGTGCAGTAGGTGTGTTAGTGTGATGCCCTCTCCGGGCAAACATGGTGGGCTTTAAAGATTTGTTTCCCTCCACATCTCCTCCTGATTGATGCATGTGCTAGATAAGGCCACGGATACATTGTGATCCCCCAGCAGGGGGCGATATCAGACCAAGAGCATGCACACATACATACTGTAGCTCTTAAGTGTGTGAGAGGTGAGATAATGGGCAGAGCAGGACAAACATGGGTGGCATCATCTGACAAACAGTTTCTCCTAAAACCGTGCTGTGGTACTACAGCTAAAGCAGGAACTGTCACAAGAAATTTAGAGGAATTGGTTTTGTAGCTGACACAAGCAAGTTCATGCAGCTGGAGTCCAAGGAGGTCTCTGGAGAACATCAGCCAGAAGCTGAATCACCTGTGGAAGATCTGTCAAATGGAGACTAAGGGAAGGGTGGTGCCTATCACATGCTTCACAGCCTATTACTAACCCAAAAATACACCAACTTTGTATGTCCTTTTAGTACTAAAAAAATGCAAAGAACATTAATTTATTGCTTTGAAACAGAGTTGTTTTGAGATTCACACTAAAGGGGTAAGTTGACAGCAGCAAATGATAATGTGATGTTTAAACCTTGTTGTTTGGTGTGACCCTGCAGAGAAAAGCTGACCCAGATCTACTCAGGAAAAGTGTTTCCTCTGTGTTTCAGCAAAGGGAGAAAGTAGCAGGAAGCAGTCACTGTGGCATGAAGAAAAACTTCAGCATGTAAGCAGCTTTTCCAGCTTTCATTTGGTTTTTGCATTTGTTCTTTTGTACAGAATTTATACACACAACTGCCAAAGCAGGTCCAGCAGGTCAGTCCTTCTGAAAGGGAAAGACTGTTGAGAACCATATTAAGCTTTTAAAGGTGAGTGGTGCATCATTTGGAGGGCTTGACAGGGTTTAAACACAGATTTGCTGGGTTTTGTCATTCCTCAGCCAGCCAATCGTCTGTGTACAGCTGCACCTTTTGGGTTGCATCTGCAGCTACCTTTTCTATACAGTATATACATGCTGAACATGAGTAAGACTGAGAAGAATCAGTAGGCCTTCCTGACTGATAGTCAGCTAATAAAAGACATTGATGTGCTGCACAAAGTCATTACAGACAAAATAAAAGTTAAAGTAAAAAGCTGAATTTCTTGTTATTCCAAATCATACAATACAAATATTCAAATGAGTGCATTTGGGCAATATAACACTTTAATACAGCATGAAAGCAAACATTTCGGATTGGAAATGTACTGTGTTCTTGTGCTCTTAATACTTGGAATCAGAAAAAAACAGTACTGAATGAATATTTGATCCTTCTCCCTCAAAATATTGGGTTAGTTTAGTATTTTAGTTCTGACAAAAAATGAGGTTCATTTAAGTAAACCACAGCTCCTTCATTCAAGAAGATTATATACTCATATTCACTGATTAAACCCTCAAGTTCAAAATAAGTATTTCTATATTTCTCATGTTGCATCTCCTGCTTATGCTCTTCCTCCAGGGACAATGCAGAGCATCTCTCTTTCATTAGCTTTTTGTGACAGTAAATGATCAAGTATTGAGTGGAGAAGCCCTCCTCCTGCATACCAGGTTTCTTTATTGAGTTATCAGTCACGATGGAGGCTGCTTTGTGGGACAATACTGAACACCTGGATCTTCAGATGTTTGGCAATCTGTAGACACACTCCTGTGCAGTAGCGAGTCAAATCCACCGCTGACAAGAACTGGGTCAGGAAAAAGAACAAAAGCACCATAACCATGTTTTTACCATACCACTTGCAGCACCATGTACAGTAATGGTAAGAGCTGTTTCGTTGTATTTGAAGGACATGGGTTCACGCTCCCGCTATTACGGTGAGCTCCTTGAGCAATGCAGCAATCTGGAATTGCTTCAGTAAAAATAAGTAAAAAATAACTGCAAAAGATTTGTCAAGCAAATTATGCATTACTGATTTAGTAAGTGAAAAGAAGTTTACACAACCTGTGCAGGAAACAAAATTAAACATGACATTTCTGCAAATCTTAACAGAAAATTTGATTATTAATTTTTTGCAAATGTATTAATTAGAAAAATCTGAAAATAAAGAAAATTAAATTAAATGATTCCTGGTTGCAGTTTCCGCTATCCAAAATGTTATTTAGGAATGCAAGTTAAGGGGAACTGATGAAGTTAAGGTAAGATATGGTCAACCAAGAAAAATGTCTGATAGAACTGTTTGTGGATGTTCAGGTGTGTAAAGCAAAACTGCCACATCACTGCAAAGGACCTGCAGGAAATTCAGCTGACACAGGAATCCAGGTGCACTCGTTTGGCAGCATTTTGGAACCAAATTTGTTGGCTCAGGACACGAAAACTAAACATTTGGAGAAAAGGGGGGGAAAGCATTTGAAGACATGAATGTCTTCCCGACTGTTAAGGATGGGGTGAATCTGTTTTTTGGAATTGTGTGACAGTGGGTGGCATGGGAAATATTTTGTGGGTAAAAGGAAGAATGGACTCTACTAATTATTATCAAATCCTCAAAGCTAATGTCCCACAATTGATGAAAAAACGGAAGCCTAAAAGATGCTGCACATGACAAAGCAATGATACAAAACATACCCCAAAATCAAGCATAAACTACTTCAAGAAATTATACCTTAAGCTTTTGTGGTGGCCTTCATAGTTCCTAGATTTGAATATTTTTGAGAATCTGGGGACAGATCTCAACCATGCAGCATATGCAAATGCTATAAGAAAATTTCTGAACTGGCAGTGTTTGGCAAGGAAGAGTGGGAAAGAATTCCTACATCAGGAATAGAAATTCTGTTTCTATAAAGTGTCTGGAGGTTGTGATTTCTGTGATGCTGCCTAACAGGCTGACCAAACCTTTGCACGTGTCAAATTTTATGCTTTTTTAACTATTAAATTCAACAAATAAATAGTAATTGTGCATTAAAATCTGGAGAAAAAAAATCTTGCATTCGTATTTATTCACTGCAGAGGTTGTGTTAAAATCTTTTCAAGTGGAAAATAAATAAAACGTGCATTTTTAACAGGGGTGCCAAAACTTTTACATACCATTGTATCTTAGTATACAAACCCAACATTGTAAGCTGCCTTAGTAAACAGCATCTCCTAAATGGATAATAATCTTTAGTTTAAGATTAAGTTCTACTCACAAATGCAATCCAGAGGACAACATACTCGTCAACAAAGCTGTTGAAATACTGGTTGAGGAAGAGGAGCCCAGGCCCAATAAAGGCAGTGTCCTGAAGGTGAAGTTCACTCTTAGTCATGTGGGCCACCTAGTTGGAAGGAACACATGAGTTAACAGGAGCAGTGGCCAGGAAAGACTTTATGGCTAGAGAGGTCAAAATATGTTTAGGAAGAATCAAGTTTATCAGCACATTGGAAGAAACTAGTTGATTCTCATTATCACAAAAAAACCAAGAACATGAATTTTGGAAATTAGGTCACCTTGTTGAGAACCATAGGATAATACTGACACCTTTAGGAGTGAAATTGCCATTGCCCTCAGAATTTTAAACAACATCAAACTGTACAAAACTGGCATTAACTGACCCAAATAGCATATTATATTTCTTTGAATGTCACCTCTTTAGCATGTGGAAAACAAAGCTACGCCTTTAGCTTTTGAGACCTTCCAGTGGAAATTTCTTCAAGATAATTTTGTAGATACTTCAAGACAGTCAGGAAATGGCAAAAAGGTAAAGAAACTCACCAC
This sequence comes from Heterotis niloticus, assembly GCA_018136845.1. NCBI lineage: Eukaryota > Metazoa > Chordata > Actinopteri > Osteoglossiformes > Osteoglossidae > Heterotis > Heterotis niloticus. Next base: position 11,982,670 of record CM030889.1, read on the forward strand.
CAGCTTGATAGAAATCTTAGCAATGACCAGGCCAAAAGTGAGTATGTAGAGGCAAGGATGGAGCTCAAAAAGCTGGCAGGAAGACTTCTTAAAAATAATAAATGCCATTGTGAGGATAAGGCCAATATGTAGCCCTGGAGAAAGTACACTGGTATCCTGTAAGAAACAAAATGTTGGGACAGTTCCTAAATTTAAAACATGCAATGCTGTTGTCTGATCCATGTTAAGTTAGAAAAAAAAACCACAGCAACTTGGCTGCTTGATGTTGGTCCACATAAAAACACCACAAATGAATAGCCTCTTGGGCCAATTGCTCTGTCATTAACTTAGTTGTGATTTACCTGCATTTTAAAATGATTTCAGCCAACACAGTAATTTCAGGGGCTTAATATTAAGCTGTATGTAAAGTTAAATATGACTGCAGTGTCAAGCATGTCTGGCTGACACACAGGTAAAGTGTAGCTGAACTGGCAGTACATATAACCTGTCTCAGCCAAAATAAACACCAAATTATAATTACACATTTTTTAATTTACAGGTTACTTCATTACAATTTCAATTCTTGCAAGTATGTATATACAGTATATCCTGTACTTATCACTGAATCTTTTAACTGCAACCAAGCTAATGACAAATATATTATCCCCTTATGATTCAGTGGTCCCATGTTTATGCCTTTTTGGGCTATCAAAATTTCTGTTAAAATGTAACATTTTTGTAATTTATAATTTTTTACAAATGAATAATTGTAAATATATTTTCTTTCAGATGATACTACAGCCCCCTTTAACAACTCAGGGATCCGGACATGACTCATTCTTTTATGCTACCTTTATACTATTTAACATAACTCCGTTGCTCTTATATTTTTTGATAGTTTTTCAGATATTATCATTATTATTTGGCGATGTGATATTACTGAGTCCCCCAGAACAGCCAAAAGACCCAAAAACAGACATTCATTTGTGCTGTGTTTGTATCATTTAAAGAACTGCTGCAGCTCATGAGGTGATCAAACATTACTCAGTGCCTCTACAACAGGCTCTTGACCTGAAACCATTTATGTACCACATTTGTTTTACTATTTATATTTTATAACTCATGCAGCACACTACAGACTTCTCTGACTTGTTGACTCTCAACCTTATATTTTAAAATTGACTTCACTAATCATAATTGTTTGAAAGTCTTTCTGTAATACTGATGTTCTGGTGAGGGCTGTAAGACTGAGAAAAATGATAGAATTTAATATCAAAATAAATGCCAGCTTTAAAATAGTTTTTGTCAGAAGTGAACTACTGTACACTTACTGCTACAGTGGAACCATTCTTGCCAACCCCTCCACCTAGGATGACCTGGAAGTAGTTGTAGGTGGAGGACACGAAGCCAACAATGATGCCAAGGGTGGGAAGAGCACTCAGCTTCATACCCAATATTGGCAGCTGATGAGCAATACAGAGATGTTTAAATTTCCATGTTTAAATAAATGTCCAGACTGTAAAAATATGCCTTACATATGCTATGAATGATAAATCGACTCCTCCAGACATCTCAGCTAGCTCATAGTTGTGAGTAATCTGTTGCTATAACAATAGTTACTTCATTACCTTATTGCCTTTCTTTTGCCAAGACTGGGTTCTCTACCAGCAGCATACATTAAAAGCAAAACATTTCCTTTTTAAGCAACTGCTTTTTTACACTGTGTTGTCATACAGCTTTTTGAGATGTTGACATAATAACATAAAAATTAGTATCACTATAATAAATTATACCATTGTTCAGTAAATAAACAATGTACAGGAGTATTGATGGAAAAAGTTAAATTCCATAAAGCTAAGAAAACCAAGGATAACCTTTCAGTTCAGAAGAGCAGGAAAAATGAAAAGGCAGATTAGCATTTCTGTTTTAGTTTTGTTTATATCCTACATAAATGTGTTGGTGATATTAAGATCTATATGTTAACAGGCGTATTTTGCAAACAGCTCAATCTATTTGCATGCCTTTATGTATACAACAATGTATGTTGTACCTGATTTTCCCACAGCGCCACTCCTCCAAAAGCTGTCATAATATACATGATGATGATGGCAATCTGAACCTCGGTCACATCCAACCTAGGACAATGGGCAAAAACAGAATTAAACCACAGGTGAGAATATTCAAATTTAACCCCCCTAGCTTATATGGGTTGTTCACCTTTCTTTGTCACAGGTCTGAGAAGAGTGCACTATAAGAAAGAACTGAATATCAAAACTCCCACTGCCTTCTCCTGAAGGTGAGAAACAGTGACAGTTATGTAAGTGTGAGCATGACAACTTTGACCCCAGCTGACAGTTAAAGGTGTACTTACAGCCCAAAGCGAAGCGTGCCAGACACATAAGCCTGCCAGTGTGCACAAAAGAACATGAACATGCCCACAAAGCCACAGAGGAACATCCAGTTAGAGTATGCCCCAATCCCACAGGATATACAGGTTCCAACAGCAACAAAAACTGAAAAATAGAGCATAGTTATCAGTACATACCCTAAATACAGTATGTCAATGTTCTACTTGAATGTTAGTGGGCTGTTTTTTCAAATGTCCTTCTTAGCTGTATTGTGAATTTTGTGTAAAACCAGTTTTTTCAGTGATTCGATGTGTCATGATTACAGCCAGAGAAAAAGTGGGAGTGGTACTTGTGGGAATGACAGCTGACTGTCCTTACTCCAGTGCACTTAAAGGGAACAGGGTAATACCTGTGGAAACAGCATCACATCCATGGTCAAAGAGTTCTCCAAGTGCTGAGCTGCTATTGGTCCGCCGCGCCTGCTTCCCATCAATTGCATCCAGTGACTGGTAGATGAAGAGGCCCAGTGCACTCAGTATAAAGACCCATGCTGGAGCCTAGGGAAGAGAACAGATAGGAAGCTGTCGAAGCCTACACTCACCCTTACACCACAATTCCAGATGTAAAAGCAAAACAATTTGTTACAGTATATAACAGCAATGAACTCACTGTTTGTGTACCAAAAGTAAACAGTTTATTATAGAACAATGGTTACACATACGATTATGTGTATCCCAGATTGCCTTTCCAAATGGGCTTCTCACGCTCTTGTTGTTATATTATGAATAAGCCACAAATATGTGTGCCTTAGCTGTGAATCCACTGAAGCGAGAGGCAGTGACAGCTAAAGAAACTCTCCTTTGATGTCACAAGACTTTTTAGAATTTGCGGTACTAAGCAGGTAGCTATCAACATCAAACTCTCCTGTACAGATGAAGAGTTGAGTCACAACCAACATATCCACATGCCGGTCCACAAAGATTATTTAAAGTGAGAACCGAACAGGAGAGGTCTAACCAGTGTGCAGCAGATCCCTTACTGACAAATTTATGTGGATCAGAGAACATCAGAGTTACTGTACAAATTACTTGAAAGTGACATGGAGTAAAACAGAGGTGCATCATCAATTCTATATGGAGACAGTTTGCTTCTGCAATGTGCACCAGCAAAAGTGGTGACACTGGACTGTACTTTGTACTGTACATAAATGACTGCAATTTGAGAATTGAGTCTTTATCAATGTCTCTGCACTGTTGTTTACTCCGCATTGTATGCTGCTTTGGAAAAAAGAGTAAGGAAAATGAAAAAAATGTAATGTGAAAGTAAACAGCCTCAGATGAGAGCACACCTCTTTCCCTACTGAGAAGCTTGCAAAGACCATTCTGGTAGATGAACCTCCGATATGAGCCTCCGACAGTATTTTTTTTTATGGCACATCATAAATGACAAAGCCCAATAAAAAGCTACCTACACAGCAGTTTTTATCCCATGAAATTCACTAATATCCAACACACATGTAATGATAGATAAATAAATAGCAAACAAAAACACAATAAGTAATATACAAAAACAATGTAAACTGTATGTTATTGACGTTGAAGATAAACAACAATTGCACATCAAAAAGTTTTTACTCATATCCCAAGTGTCCAATTACTTTTGGTGTATTAAAATGTGGATGCTAGACCCCTTCATAGTTTAATCTATATAGACGTAAATGTTGTCACATTGAAGCTGGTAGTCTTTAGAAGTTCCAGGTTCAATCTAGTGTGCTGCAGTATAGATTCAAAGCTACAGAAACTGTGTCACTCTATTTGTATAGGCCAGCACTTTGGCACAGTGAGTAACACTGCTGCCTCATAGTGCCTGGATTGGTTGAAAGTGGGTTTGAGTCCAGCTCAGTTTGTGTGGAGTTTGCCTGCTCTCCCTTTGTCTGTGTGGGTTTCCTCTAGGCATTTCTGTTTCCTCCCAAAGTCTAAACATCTGTGTTTCAGGTTCACTGGTTACTGTTCAATGCCCACAGTGCGTGTGCATCTATCACCAAACTACCATGGACTGGTGTTCAAGGTGTAGTCTCATAGTCAGTAGACTACCAAAGGACTCCGGAAAAGGCTCTGGACTGCCATAACCCTCACCAGGACATAGTAGTTAATGATACTAGGTGGATGGATGAATAAAACATTACAGAATATGCTGTAAAACTCAGTGTGATACCTTACCTAGCGTTTACATCTCAAATGCTAAAATTTTTGTTTATATTCCAGCTTTGCTTTTTGGGTTCTGACATCTCCCTCTCCTCTCTCTCTCTCTCTCTCTCTCTCTCGCAACCATTTCTTTCCATTTCCCTATCACCATGTAAATGTCACTGGCTGCCATAGATGCTAAATGTCAGTTTAACTTCACAACACACACAGATTTCACAGAAGGTCAAGCAACAGCCAAACAGTGAGTGCATACTTAATGGGAGGATCCTTGAGGATGCTTTTCTTCATACCCGCATACCTACACACAACACACAGCTATAAACTGGTAGCAACCAGTTTGGATTTTATAGGAAACAATAATCTGTTCGTGGGAATATATGCTTTGTATGCATTCTTTTCATTTGTTATTATTCTCTCCTATAAATAGTTCTACATTTTTTATGCATTTTACCCCCAGATTTTTGGGTACACTGTAAATAAAGGCAATGCACAAAGCCATTATTGTGTCTTAACCCGCTTTCCCCAACCACTCACCATTCTCCTCACACACTATCTTTCTTTTTTCGGCTTTCCACTGCACTGGGTCACGTACTAATTTGTCTATGACAGTATGATAGACCATGATTGGGGTTATTGCACGGTAAAACTGAGTTTCCGGGTAGTAAAATAATCCCTTGTGAAGCCAATATATTCATAGAGAAGGGGAACTTAAATTACTAAACCCAAAGTAAAATGGAAAATCTGTCAGTTTAATACTGCATTCTAGTCTTAAGAAGACATGCGCTCATCTCAATTTTATAAGTTTTTGTATTTTAATATTGTGGCCTATATTTGAACTTCCCTCTCTGTATGAATGATGCAAATTATAATAAATCCTCATTTGTCAATAAAGTTAATATATGATCCATATTCTCTAACAACTCATTGGAACTCTACACATGTTGTAGGACAGTGGGTCTGGCCGATAGTTCTGGATCCCCTTTCAGTGTACTGCACTGTATTGGATGTACATATTATTTCTCTGTCATGTTGCTTTTTGTTACTGTGTTATATAGTTGCAATTAAAGAGTGCTGTGGTGTATATATATCCTCTCCACAGTCCAACGGCATGTGTTTCAGGTTAATTGGTGACTCTACATTGCCTGTAGAGGATGTGTGTATGGCTACCCTGTAATATACTGGTGTCCAATCTGGGGGTTCTTTTATTGCCTGGGGCCCTATGCTTCTGTGATAGGCTCCAGACCACTAGGACCCTGCTCAGGATTAGGTGGTTAACAATAATGGATGGATGAATGTTTTGTATTAACATGACACAGTACTACTATTTCTACTAAAGTTAACAAATGATCGTATTTTGTCTTAAAGTTGTGTTATGACTTCCCAGACATTCATCCGAGACCACTGCTAAAATTGTGGAAAATTTTAGAATTTGCGTTAAGATTTGGTTTCACGTAGACTGGCACTTTTGTTGATTTTATCATTGCAACTGAATGAATAAAGACTGAAAAAATCCTTGAGTCATGTATTTTACTTGAGTTGTATTTTTGAGGATTGTTTAAATATGTACTTAATACTAGAAGATGTATATTATATAAAAACATATATTTTTAGAATTTTGTACTGTTTAGCATGTGAAGTGTGCTTTTGACATAGATAATCCACACTGTTGGAACATGCAAGTGTAAGGTAAATGCTTCTCAAATATGCAGTGCTCAGCACTGCAGTGCAGCGCTGAGGGTTAGGGTTAGGCCCATGACTGCTTCATCTACAGGGGCAATAAGGGGGCAGAAGGTAGGTGTCCTTCCGCAGCCGGCACACAACCAGCACTCCTTTGCAAAGAGGACAAAGTTTACATTAACAAACAGCAGATAACCACACCGATAGACACAACGGAGAAAATGAGATACTGCCGGGAGATGTTTTCTGACTGCGGAGTGGAACCTACGGCGTGGACTTTGTGTCTCCACTGAATCCCTAACTCATTCTTCTAATGTTGTTTGGTCTTAGCTTTTAGACTTACTGTACTTTTGTCAAAAAACAGACTGCGGTCACAGACAAACAGCACATAGCACAGAACTTATTTGCAGGGGGAAAGGTCAACGAATGTGGTCGCTGCAACTCGCACACACGCACAGAGAGAGAATCCAACAAATATTCCGTGACTGTTTCCTTTCAAACTATCTACTAGATATCAGTGTTTATCCCTGTTTCCGTGCGGTGGCTGTAAGTCACCTTAACCGATCCACCGTATCTTCTAGAAGGGACAGCAAAGTTACACTCACCTCCTCTGTGGCAGACGGGCAGAAGCAAACTAAGATGACAGTGGTGACAATGTTGACGAGGAGCCCGGTGAGAGTGAGGCTGTTCGGTGCCACCCAGATCGGTATCTGCCGAACCAGCCAGTTCCAGAACACCTGACAGGGCGGTTCGAGCAGAGAGCTGCCGGTTGCGCTGTACTTGTGCTCCTGCAGGCGCTTCAGCTGCGGGGCTGAAAGCGGACTTGGCCACAAACACGGCATCCTTTCGTCCTCAAAAAAACAAACAAGGTTCCGCAGCTCTGCAGGGAAATCCCGCAAAACACCGCCTGCGCTCGTGCGCTCGGCGGAGGTGCGGGTTCCACTCGTGTCCTCCCCACGGCACCTCACGCCGCCCCGTGTGCCTGCGCGGTGTCGCCGTGCGCCGTCTCGACGGGACGAAGAAGCGGACCGGAAGCGGACGAGCTGAGGGAATTCGGGCGGGAACTTTCATTGTGCACATTTAAGTGAAAACTGCACTCGTGCAAATTTCCGAAGTGCGGCCCTCAGGCAGGCACGGAATAAATTTTGTGTGGGCGTTGGTGCCGACTGGAGGAAGGAATCAGAAAGACGTAAAAAGCGCACCATTTATTATAGTAAAAAAAGCAGTGGCAGGATATTACTGTCAGGAACACTGCCGCAGACATCCCACCCCGCAAAAACTCATTTCAGGGAGGTACCCCCCCCACCCAAAAAAAAAAAAAAAAATTTCTTTAATCACAAACTTCAACTATTAAACATACATCATATATATTTGTCTGGCAGACTCAATAGCTGACAACTGCACATTAATGCAAATAGCCTTTCTAGCCTATTTCTTTTGCAAACTTTCCTTGTACTGCGAGACAGCTTGCTTTGCAGATTTGAGCAGTTTGCAAGACGTCTCAACTTCATGACAGTCTTTGTCAATGAATTTGTTAATTTTGCAATACATCAGATTCACAGGTGTTTGGTGAGACAGCTGACTCCTGAATTCTGTCTCGATGTGACGCACCATATTGGATGCCCTTCCTACCTCACAGTTAGAATTTGGCAGAAATTGGACCATTCAAGGCCTTTGTCATGCATGGCTGATGCAATGCAGTTGAATATCTTTTCAGCTTTGGCATCATTGCACGTTGGCATGTCTACAAATCCAACTGTTATCTCATTTTGTGCTTCATTAAAGTACCTGGCTAATATGGCACATTCCTTCTCACACATGATATCATTGCTTTCATCAACCAAAATACCGTATGGCCTTTTTTCTGTACGGATGAACTTGTACAGATCCTCTGAACATTCAGGTCCCAGTGCCATGTTCACAATAGCTGCTGCCTTGGTTGATGAGCAGGCATAGTTTTTTTGCGATTTCTGAATCTGGAAACATTTTCCTGAATAGCTTGCCTGTGTGTTTACACATTTGGAATGGCAGATTATTGTCAACAATGAAAGATGTAAAGTACACCTCAGCTCTAGTGACCTTCTCTGTCAAACTTTGGTTTTCTGCTGAAAAGAACTGTGAAATACTTGAGTAGCCTTCCCTGCGCTTAGCCTCCCTAATATGCTGTGGTCCCTAAAAGAAATAAAAGGATAAGGTATGTATATCCTTAATATAGTACTTTGCAAGAGTCTGTTTAGTAATTCTGTCTGATCTGTAAATCAAGTTTGGTAGCCCTAATGCAGAACATCTGGCATTAAAATATGTACTAATATTATTCAACTCATAGAGTCATTTTTATTCTATTAAAACTTTAAGCAAGTCTATGGGGAGACTGGCCTCATGACGTAGCTCCTTGACAGCTAGCCAGCTAGTTTAAATGATGTTAGCTATGATAATGAACAAATGACACCTGTTAAACTCACCTCAACTGCTACGAGGCAGGGGTACACCTTTGTATAATCTGAAGTGAAATGCGTTTTATATCTTTTTTTTCGGGCAGTCTGCCGTGGCGATGCTGGACAACATACTAAACTGATAGATGAGAGAGAGAGGTCGACTGTAAAGCCCTCCCACAGAGAAAACTGGCAGGTCTCCTTAGCAGAAAAAGAGAGACCAACCAGGAAGCTCTCTCTCTGTTACTCTCTCATTACGTTAGTCAGTCGCTTGTTCTCCTTCACCAAAGATTCTAGATAAGTTCTGGGATCTTTGCTCTCTCGCTCTAAAAAACAAATTTCCGGGATATCGCATATATTTTGCAGGCGTCAGGGAGCCGCTATTCATATGCGGGAGACTCCCGGAACTTCCGGGAGAGGTGGGACCTCTGCTACTGGTAGTTTTTTTCAGCTCCAAACTTTATCCATATAGTAACCATCACTTTATTAAAATACTCCAGATACAGTGAAACAGCTAAAGTAATACCACAATCAAATATCATACACCTATTAAAATGTTGACATTTCAGTGCATTACAAAGTTTAACACACATCAAACTGTTAAAATATAAGCAGTTCAAACACCAAACGGGCATGAAGTTACAACCAGAGCCGAAAGAATATCAACAGAAAACTGAATATTAAAAAAATCACAGCTGCACAGCTATAAAGTGTGGTTATATACCAAGGAAATGCACTATCCCCACTGCTGTTCTGCATAGACCCGAAGCCCCTCAGCCAGATCATGGGGGTCTGGAGTACTGGGAAGTTTCCTCAGGAACAGCGGTAAAACTTATGACCAAAGTGTGAACTGTAAATGCTACACTACCGTTCTCGTTCATTTTGACCAGGGCCCAATAGACAGTACAGAGTGCAGTCCTAATACAATCACAGCTGGACGTCCCCCTGCCCCAGTCCTTTCACCATTCTACGTTGATGGCATGCTAACCTGCACCCTGTTGGCATGAAACAGCTTACAGAGGGGTCAGCCCCTTTCTGTGCACAGTATATTTTTTTTCAAGTCCCAGTGTTTGTTCTCGGTCTTTTTCTGTGCTTATCAAGGATTTATTTAATACATTTTTAACTTCTCCCATGTGGCAGATCACTGTGAGCCAAAACAATGAGATACACAGTTTCCTTTATCTATGAACAGCTAATAGTTTGTTAGTCTCTGCAGTATTTTCTCCATCTTTACTTTACTTCATTATTTATTTCCTAGCTCATTGTTTATTCATCCTTAATAATTCATTACCTCCCTCTTTACTTATTTTTATTCTCTGGCTGTGTCGATGCATCTTTCCACTTGCTCTATGTATGTGTTGTGTTTGTGTACTGCCCGCTTTGAACCACTGGGAACCAAAGACAAATTCCTTGCATGTGTGTGCTTACTTGGTCAAATAAACTGGATTTTGATTCTGATTCTAAAGCATTTCATTTGTAGAACTTTTTCTTTGTGATTTCATGTTTTTGAGCTGGCTAACAAGCGAAAAAAGCGAGCACTCTTTATGTTAGTGCTGAAAAGAGAGAAAAACAAGCTGGATTTAAAAATGAAAGGGAACACAGAATATCGAAGGCTGGAAGTTTATGCTCTAGAGATATCCATGGGATCTTTGCACCCGTCTAAGACCACACTTTGTTCTTGATAAGATCAGAGATGTTTAATTTATAATTTATCACAGGTGCACAGAAGAAAGCTCAGAAAAACATGGCAGGAGTGACAGCCAAGGTAGTGTCTGACAGGTAAAGTGGTTCAACAGGAAATGATATATATTTACTCACAACTTGTATCTTCTGACTGTGGAACTAATGTGTTGAGACTTTTCAGAAGGTCTCACATTAAACTTCTAATTTTATCTGTCTTCCATCAGTCTTGTCTGTTGTGGTATAAGGTATTACTTACAAGAATAATGCGTTCCAGGAAATCGACTCGTAAGGTGAAATCTGGCAACGTCGTTCCCATGAAAATTCTTTGACAAGAGTACTTTGAGAACTTTGAAAATTCCCACCATGCTTGGCTCTCCATAAGCAAGAAAAATTTCCCTCATATTTAGTCGTCATTTCGTAAAGGGTATTCATTAATGTTGTTTTCTTGTGTATGTGAAAATCTGCGAGTCAAAGAGAGATAAATCTTGAGAGGTAAATCTACTAAATAGCATCACAACATAGATTTTTCACAGCATGGGGTGTAAAACAGGAGACACCCTGGATTTGGTACCAGACCATGGAAAGGTGCTTCATTATACAGCGAGGGTAATATAGCTCAAGCAGATCACTTGAAACACAAGTCTTTGAATAGTAGGAGAGAACTGAGTACGTAGAAGAAACCCAGGTTTACGGGGGGACGTGCAAACTCTGCTTTGGTCTGCGACCTGGTTCGGCATTTATCAGTGTAACAGCACATCAGCGGTTCGGAACCAAAATAAAATGTCCATTAGTACTCACATGAGGTATACAAAATACTGGGAGACAGCCAGACACCTTTTTAGAGGCATGGTATTGTTATCTATGAGAGGTTATAGTGAAACTGAAGCATCAATTTTGGTACGAAATGACGCGAACTCTCTGAAAGCGGAAGAACCACAAGTCACCGAAACGAAAGCGAAACCTTTTGGCCGCCGGGTGTCCTCCCGAATTCTGATGAAATAAACACGTCTGACATTCGGAGCTAGTGAAGTGCTGTAGCTCTCGTAAAAGTAAGTGAATTATATTTTTCAATAACTTTTGTTCTACATATTTTTGGTGACATTTTGTAAAGTAATTCGGAGTATTAAACTGCACCGCTATTGCCACTGCGCTGCCCGTATTACATAATCGGTGAAATAATAGTATATTGACTATACTGTGTATACTTGTGTCTTCACAGTGCAAAACGGTCAGGGATATATCAGATATGCGCTGCTTTCTGTAAGTATTTTTTCACCACATAAACAGGTTTGATACTCACAGTAAACACGGAGAAGTGATTTCCAGAACATTCTGGAAAAACTACAGGGATTTAATTCGTGTTTTACAGTTCATTTCATCGCTGGAGCTTTAAGATTATTAAATTAGTAACAGGTCAGTCTTTACAAATGGTTGTTGAAAGCGAGCTCAGTTCACAGTGGAGTTGTTCTTAACTGCTTTTTAAAGGAGCGATAATTTCACTTATAGTCACGCTTAACTGACCTCTTACTGTCTTGTTTTTGAAAATTTGTCAAATAATTCTCTGCTAACACTTCCATCAAGGGCAACCAATATATTTGTGAAGAAGAGCCTCAAAGCCAGGCTTCGGGAGGAAATCATTTCTCTTGGTGGCTCTGGGATGGACAGCAGTGGTTACAAATACACAATGATATCGTGATTGAGGCGCACTATTGCCAGCCTGGGGCCAAAGGAATAAAGGTTTATACTCAGAGCAATGGGTTAGTACGTGTTTTACCCTGCAGCATAAACCTTAAAATGAAAAACAACAGCAAAATAGAATATTCTCAGAATCTCATAAGCATTCAGAATTGTTCTGAATTACTGAGCTGTGTTGTGTTAAGTTGTTTAAACAGTTTTGTTTTTGCACATCTTCAGTGGCCATATACCTTGTAAGTTACATGTATATGACGCAATGAAATTTTGTTTTAGTTTTGATTTATGTGTTCATGTTACAGTTGCAAATGTATTCAGTGTTTTTGTACTTCCATGAGCATTAACTGAAATGTTATGATAATCATGATGATCAATAAAGTTTTATCTTATCTTATCTTATAATTTCAGACAAATTTGTATTGATTTTGACAAAATGGTGGTGGAGAACTCACACTTCATTGTCCAAAGACAAACGAGCCTGTCCAGCGAAGAGAAGGAGGAATTTGGATGGTATTTCTATGCCAATCGACACTGGTATGAATACGGTACTCAGGCAAGTGTTGTCTGCTTTTCTCTCTGTTTAGAGGCTTGGGTTTAAGCAGGACATTCAGGTGAGGGGACTGTGATGTGAGTAAGGAGAAAGGACTAGGGAGTAAACTGCAAGTCTCAGTCATGTTGTTTACAGTTTTTACTCTACAGTTTCCACAATGCAGACAGTAAGAAATGTAGCCTCTGTAATAACAGCAAATAACCTTTCCAAGTTGATGGCATTAAAAATAACCATGTCTTTAAAATACAGCAGTACATGGGTTAGGATAAATAAAGTTAGGAGTTATCAGACTACATTATTGCTTTTAGAGTGACTTATGGAGCATACTTTTTTCAGTCTTTGTAGCTTTTTATGAATGAGTAAAGAACAAAATTAAATGTGTGGTTAGCAGTTTCTAAGCGACAGTTAACTATCTGTTCGGTAGAGATGCAATAATATATGCTTAGTCTGGATTATACTATAATAAAGAGGTTACAGAACAAGAAACTGACAAACAAACACATTTTTGCTGAAGGTATTATACACTGCCCGGCCAAAAAAAAGTCACTCACTCTAATATTTTGTTGGACCGCCTTTAGCTTTGATTCCGGCATGCGTTCGCCGTGGTATTATTTCGATAAGCTTATGCAATGTCACAACATTTATTTCCATTCAGAGTTGCATTAATTTTTCACCAAGATCTTGTATTGATGGGAGAGTCGAACCACTCCGTAAAGTCTTCTTCGGCACATCCCGAAGATTCTCAATGGGGTTAAGGTCTGGTCTCTGTGGTGGCCGATCCATGTGTGAAAATCATATCTCTCTCATGCTCCTTGAAGCACTCTTTCACAATTTGAGCCAATGAATCCTGACATTGCAATCGTGCCATCATGGAAGAAAAAAATCCATTGATGGAAAAACCTGCTCATTTAGTATATTCAGGTAGTCAGCTCACCTCATTTTTTGGGCACATAAGATTGCTGAACCTAGACCTGAGCAACTGAAGCAACCCCACATCATAACAGTAAGTTAAATCCAGGTGGTGACGTTCCTGTTTTTTGGCCAGGCAGTGTATATTACAGTAATTAGTGCACCTGAAATATGAGTATAAGTGAAAAAGTATCTGTAGCTACTATTGCAGGCAACCCTTGGAATAGGGATGAGAGCAAACAAATAAGTCAGTAGTGTCTTGAAAAAATAAAAGATACAGTATCAACAATGCACTTTGACGGGATGAAGTGGCATTGAAGTGGCAAGCTGGCTATGGGGGAGAGTAAACGTCCACAATAATATGAAATTGGTAAAAATAAACCTCCAGGGCCTGGCACACTAATCAGGGTGACATAGGCCAGCTGCTCATCCACTTCAACAAAGATCGCTACGCATCTACACATCTGTCAGTCTACATACAATAATTTTTAATAGAGCACTTTTGAAGCTTTCATTGAGTTAATTCTGGTCAGAGTCCTCCTCATAATAGCTAAGTACGCAGAGAGTACCAGATCATCAGTGGGAGGCACTTTCTCCATGGCCAAGGTGATGTTGAGAGTCTCGAGCCTGGTGTACAACCGTTCAGCTTATTTAACAGTGATACATTCCTATTGACACTGTTGTTCTTACTGTTGTAATCGGTGAGGATCTGTATGGCCTGCCACATCCTCCTAGGGTCACTGTTTACAAAGTGCCCCTGGACCTTCTTGGGTATAGGTTTACCTGGCTTTCCTGATGCCACTGGTGAGATTGGGCTCCTGCTGCTTTTAGCGCCATTCTGTTAACAGACTAAAATGCAGCATCTGGGCCTTCAGCAGTGAGCAGACCTCAGAATTGAGCAAGGTTTCTGATTTGGTGGGATGATGATAGACTTGGTGGTCACCACATCATCCACACACTTGCTGATGTAGCCAGTGATAGATGCTGTGTATTACTCCAAACCCAAATGGTCCCTGTAAGGAGCAGCAGCTTTGAACATTTTCCAGTCTGTGGCATCAAAACAGTCCTGCAACATCTCAGGACAACTTTTGCCACATTTTTATTTCTTTGGTGACCTGCTTGCCTCTCACCAGAAGTGGCTTGTAGATAGGCACCAGCAGCAGGAAGATGCTCAGACTAACAAAGGTGGTGACCTTTTATGCCTCACCAGTGTTTTTGTAAGCAAGGTCAGAGTGTTCACAACTCTCTGATAACAATGGACTGATGGAATTTGGGGAGGATTCTCTTGAGGTTTGTCTAGATAAATCTCCAGTGACAATAAAAACAATATCTGGGTGTGTGTTTTGCAGCAAGCCAAGAGCGCTTGAAGTTCACCAAGTGTTCTGCATGTTAGTGCTCAGTGGAATGTACACTGTGAAAATTAACAAAATTAAATTCTGTTTGGTCAGATAGTGGGCTCTGCATTTTATGATTAGAAATTGAGCCACTGGCAAACAGTGATGGGAAACAAGCAAAGCATTTGTCCACCAACCTTTGTTTATGTAGAGCAATAAACCAACCAATGCTCTGGGAAAAAATACTTTCAGTTCAACTGGCAATCCAGGGATGTTACTGTACAGCCATGTCTCTGTGAGAACAAAAACATAACAGTTTCTTATTTCTCTGCACAGCGCACCTTATCCTGAGCAGGCCCATTTTGTTGCCCATTAAGCAGGCATTAGGCAGGAAGAGAGTTGAAGTTTTTGGGTTGACCCTCCTATCTGCAGGATTTCTGCCCTCCCCTAGATTGGAGAAAATTACATCTCAGAGGGAGGATTTAAACCCATGGCTCCATTTGGAGACTGGAACATCCACAGTGCAAGTGACCACTTGGCCATTCTGACACAGCTATTATTAGGAGATACCATGGCTTGTTTGAAACAAAGTTTGTGGAGCTGTAATGTGAACTGCAAGCTGAGACAGACTTCTCACAAATGTTTTTCTAAGATGTTTCTCAGAGAAATTGTAATCAGGTATTTTATGATGTCTGCTACACCAAATATTGCATGCAAATTTCAAAAGATATACTGCTAAGAGTTTTAATTTTCAGCTTTTAACTGGTACTTGTGTAATTTATGAAGACAATTTGTGAGAATAAAAATAATAAATTAACATATCTCATTTTTATCAGAATTGTCATTCAGATGACCAACTTCAAACTAATACAGTTCACTTAAATGTAAAAAACTGCATTTTTAGTTTCACTCTATAATCTAAATTTACTGTATAGTCCTGGCCAGACTCCCAGTGCCCCCCTGCCTCTGGACATACATGTAGACATATAATAGCACAACCACTAGTGCAGTGTGCTATTTTCCACTCTTCTGACCAGAGGTCCAGCATGGCTTGAAGGGCTTGTCTGTCCATTGCCAGGGAAGGGGAATCATCATGTCCTCCACCCCATCTGTTCTTTCATGGTCAAGTCGAACTCCAAAGTTAGGACTCCTGTGGGGTAGTACCTTCATACTGGGCCACTTTGGTTTGACCTTGAGGAGCTAACTATGGGGAACCTTGCATCAGCCGAAGAGACCGAGTTTGTAACCTCACTCAACAAAGTGTGGGCAGCCATAAGCAGGAGAAATGATGTGGATTTTTTGGTTTTTCTCTTAAAGAGCTCCACTGGTGAAAGATCATCTGTGAACAGCAGTGATATTGAGCAAGAATACAACAGGTCTCCTCAGGGAATTTTTTACTTCACAGCTGGGTCCTTCTATTACAGCATCGACTTCACAGGTAACACACATGTTCTTTAACACAAATTCATATTAAACACACAGTACCAAAAAAAAGAGCTTGGATTATAAAGGGGATCCCATTACCCATCTAATCCTGTCCCAACCCCCACGGCAATCCCACAGCATACCTACAAAGCCGCTACACAATGGCTAACTTATCAAAACTAGCGCCAACTAACTATAACTCCAAACATGGCATGGTGCAGCAATGGAGCGGTATCTCATCAGGGTTATCAAGTGGGCACCTTCCTTCGTTGGTGTTTCGTCGAGTTAGGCCCACGACACCTCCAGAAGGCTCAACCGCGGCTCAGGCGTCCCGGAGCTGCTCCCCTCCACTACCACGCGCACCACTGCGTCACCCCACTGCTCCTCACATTACCTACCCTTTGCCATAGCGTCCTCACACTCACCGCTCTTTCTACCCGCCGTCTCAAAAGAAGAAGCCCCTCACCATCTACTTTACCTTTATCGCGCTTCGCAACAACTAACCACACCAACACCGCCGCCTGCTAACAGCTAACCGCCATCACAACTAGGCACTAACGCTTCGCCAGCACCCACCTGCTCACCGCTTTGCCGGCCCGCTACCATCCTCGCTGGTCCTCTTACTCCAAACCCAGAGACTTCCTTGCTCCGCAGCCTGTGACAACTCCTTCGCCGCCCGTTGCAACTTTCGCCCCCGGATACTGAGCTCGCAGAATAATGCAAAAGTGATCGGGCTATAAATCCACGGGATCCTACCTCAATTGGCCTCACTTTCGCATTCCAGCCCCGCCCCTCTACTTCCGCTGCCAATTCTCTATATCTGAGCTTCTTCCTCTCATGAGCATCGTACACCGATCCTTCCCACGGAACCGTAAGTTCTATAAAATAAACTACTTGCTGGCCACAGCACCATATCTGGTCTGATGCTTATACTAACTATTTCCTGGGGCACCACTAATCTTCCTCCCAGGTCAACGTTCATCTCCCAGTCTCTAATCCCCCTTACTACAACTAACTCCTTCCTATCTCCGCATCTCCTACCCCCCCCCTCCCTAATAAACTGTATTACTGCACCTTCAACCTCATGTCCCGACCGTACCTGCCTCCTCCTTAGCCTCCATGTGTACCTACCCAGCGCTAAACTAACCTTACAACCAACTAGAATATGTTTCACCGTCCCAACCTCCGAGCGCAGATTACAAGTTGAGTCCTCACCCCCCCACTGCTTCAGGTTCTGAGGTGATGGCAGCACATCATAAACCGGTCCTAGCAGTAACCTTATTTGATATGCATCCATACTCCAGAGTTCCCTCCAGCTCAGCCTACCCCTCAACCCCCTCCCAATTTACCCACTGTCCCTACTTCCCCTGTGAGACTGCCCTGACACACCTCTTTATTTCTTCCTGCCGACACACCTGCTCTATCACCAACCTTCTTCTCTCTATCGGGCCTGCCTTACTCCACATAGGGTCTCCTAACCAACAACCAAGACCTTCCCTTCCTTGCTGTACCTTCCCAACCATCTCCAGCTGCCTTAAGTCTGCCTTAGCTTCCTCTACCGCCTGTCTCGCATCCCAATTCCTACCTGTTGCTATCCTGGGTACCAAACCTCTTACAACCTCATCTCTACTACCTGACAGCTGCAATTCTAACCGCACCTTTGCACACTTAAATTCCTCTGTCAAGCTTGAGAGCAGCAGCTGCAGGACTCCTTTCCCATACAGAGCCACATTGCTTAGACACCGAGGAACCCCCAGCCACTTTCTAATGTAGGAGCTAATCAGCCTCTTCAGCTTCTCCAAAAGTAATTTGTTTATAGCGTGAAAGATATCATAAAAAGTCTTTAAAAGAGGAGATGGATGTGAAGTTTAATTTCAATGGAATTTTGTATAGTTTCAACTTTGGGCAGTGGTGATCAACACCTAAATTTTAATAAATCTTTATACAACTCTGCTGCATGTCATTAAGACAGTGGTGACACAAATGATTCATTTACCTTGTTTTTTTTTTTTTTTTACCAGCAATGATCCAAAAAAACCTCACAACTGAAATGACAAGAAGAATTAGGCGACGACCAAAATTCAACTGTATCATTAAAGGGAAAGCTAGGTAAAAAGTATAGAGTCAAATCCTCTTCACCTTCATGGGTTTTATATATATACAACCCCAAATGCAGGAATGGATGTATATTAACAAATGAAATGTTAGTTGACCAGACAAAACATGAAATATCTTGAGTTCATACTGTCTGTAAAAGTAAATGTAAGTCTCACTGCATTTTTTTAATTTGCATTTTCCATACTGTTCTAACTTTTTCTGATTTGGGGTTGTATAAACATGCATATATATAATTACTAATAAAATACATTCACTGAAGTTGTAAAATTTCAAGTTCATTATGTTAACTTTACTCACCATATGTTGATATATGATCAAATTTCATTTAGATTGTGGTTTAAACAGGTTGCTTGTTTTAATTGTAGCCTGTACAGAACTTCAGGAGTGGAGACATACAGTCAAGTCCATATGTATTTGGACAGTGACACAATTTTCAGTATTTTGCCTCTGTACACCACCACAATGGATTTGCCCACACTGCCCTCGAACATCTTGATTGCTTTGTTTCAAATCCACTGTGATGGTGTACAGAGGCAAAATACTGAAAATTGTGTCATTGTCCAAATACTTATGGATCCGACTGTAGTTCAGCACCTGGTATTTTGTTTTACTCCACAGCCAAATGACCTCCGTTAACCAACTGCAGCCTTTAAATAGCCCCCCCTCTGCTGGTGAAGACTGGAAATGGCAATTTCTAGGAAACGATGCAGAGTGGATTGACTACAGTTTAACGGTGATATTTTTACCGGTGCCATGACCTTTGACCCCACACTTCCGTGTTTAACTCCACATTGACCGCAGCTCTGTGCTGTTGTACACTGCTTTCCACAGACCATTGCACAGCATTCCACATAGAAATCTATGGCATTACTTTGCATAGACTATTGCACCATCCACACTACCATACACTAACCATTACTGTATGTGGCCTGTTTTACCACATTACTACATTATACAACATAGTTGAAAAGGTGGCACTGTGGTTCAGTAGATAACACAGCTACCTCTCAGCACCTGGGCTGCTTGGGTTCATGTTTAAATCCAGATCAGTCTGTGTGGAGTTTGCATGTTCTCCCCTTGTCTCTGTGGGTTTTCTCCAGATGCTCTGGTTTCTTCCCACAGTGCAGAGAAATGTGTTTCAAGTTAATTGACCACCCTGAATGCCTGTATTGTGAGCATGAATGTGTGAATATATAGTATGTTGCTTCTCTGCGGTGGATTGGTATCTCAACCAGGGTAGACCCTCCTATAGCCTTACGCCCAGTGATTCCACGATGGTCCCTGGACCACCATGAGCCTGATTAGAAGTGGTTACTAAGAATGAGTGAGTGTGAGTATATAGTTGAATACCTGAGTCCAACAGTATGTTCTTAGAAAGCAGACATTACTACACACTGGGTGTTTTCAGCAGTTCTGCGGCTGTGTTTTACCTGTGGAGCCAGTTGATGAATATAGGGTCTGTTTGTCTTCACAGGAATGTTCGCTCAGCAGTGAGGCGATAGAGAAGCTCTACCATCAGCATGCTCAGAACCAGGTTAAATTTACAGCCGGACGATTTACCTACACCCTTGATTTTGCAGGTAAAATACTTGTCATGTTCAGTTTAAAGGTCAACTAGATGTACGGGTTTGTTTAATAAGAACAAAACTTTAAACTTGCCCTTCGCATAACAGGTTGATTTGTTCTATATGTTTGCCCCATTGTCAAAAATCAGATTGGTAACCAATCGAATTACAAAATTATTTTTAAGACAATTAAAAACATCTCTTAAAATGAGAATATTGAATTAAAGAGCATCTATATCGATCAAGCTCAACCACTTATCCCTGTGAGGGTCACAGCGAGTATCCTGGAATTCCTAAGGACTAGACTAGGAAATCAAACCCTGGATAGAACACCAGTTCATTGTGGAGGGTCATACATGGTGACTTGCGATGCTGGAGTGTTATCTTTATGATGAACGCAAAGGTGTCCGACAAGGAAAACACAGGCTTTCATAGTTCGAGGTCAGTGTGGGCAACTTGGTGGAGGGGTCTCTGCTGATGCTGTGAGTTGTTTACACCACTGTCTTACCATTCCATACGCTCACATTTTGAGCAATTTATAATGATCAATTAACCTGCAACACATGTCTTTGGACTGTGGGAAGACAGCCACAGCCCTGGTGCAGTGAAGTAGTAGTGCTAGTCACTGCATCACTGTGTCACCCAGGTATTTTTGCGTACAACAATATTAAAATAAACATAATGTAAAACATTTGCGGCATTTGTTGCTCATAAATTAATGTTACATTTTCATTTCTTTCTTTGTTATTAGTAGTGGTTTGTTCAGTAGAGTGGTCTGGAAGTCAAGAGTGTGTCATGAAAGCATAGCATGAGACAGGTTACATCGCTGATCATTTGCTTAGACGTTTGTGACATAAAGAAATAAACTTGACAAGATCACTACCTGCATCTTTCACGCTGGAAAATAAACAGACTCTGTGCTGTTAGTGGCACTGTGAAGCATGACTAATGGGTTCCCGCACATCAGATTATCTTTATTTTATTACAAGATAAAATATACAGTTGTGTAAAAGGATATTCATGTTGTAAAGCTTTTTGTACTATTTAAGCGATTGAGTTAATAGGTGAATATTTATAGTCCATTTATAAAAAATTGTATTATGATAAAGTGCAGCTATTAGAGCAGCTGCCTTGGAAAGACCCAGGTTTAAACCCAATCTTCTGTTATAGAATCCCTGAGCAAGATGCTTACTGTAAATTGCTTCAGTAAATTTTCATTTATTATAGTTTTATCAAAACCTAACATATGAATAAATGGAGGGGGATTCCTGTATTATGTAGATTTTATTGGTGGTGTCTTTGCAGTTATTTGTAGTCTCAGTTGTCCTTGTAATCTGCTGAGCCCAAGTATTTGATTCATCTGATATTATTGTTATAACAGAATAAAAAGTTTTATAGGCATATTCTTTCAAGAATTTATACATTTATGTTGTTAGCATTCCTAGTGGCTCGCAGCATGAAAATATACATATAAGATGAATCAAGGTAACTTCAGTAGTTTCAGTAGTCACCTGAACCTTTTTCACTCTTACTCATGTAGATTTTTGGGCAATTACTTTTACCTTAATATTTTTAAATAGAGTAACAGTACTTTTACTACTCCATGACCACTTCATTCATTTGTCCGCTAGGGATGTGTCAGACCAATGATATAACTGGGACCAAGAGGCTTGTACGCAGGATCGCAAATTCCTCCGACAGGTAAGCTTTAACTTAAATTTAAGATTGTCTACCAGTTGTGTGCTGGTCAGACAATGTTTAGTTTGTACTAAAGAGAAGACATTCAATAAAGCCAATAAATCACTCGTTGTTTATTCTCTCTATGTACCTTTGACAACATAACTTCAAGGTGCCAGTGGCAATTCAATGATGTTGGTGGACTGTGGAGGGACTTCAGCAGGGTGAGACGGATAGGGCTTCTTCTCTAAAATATCAGGATATAAAATATAACTTCCATTCAAGTAGCTACCAAAAACTGGATGAAAAATTCAGTACCGTGAAACAAATGCAATGAATGTGATTTATATCGTAAGTAGAAGATGCTGACTGAAAGTAAACAAAATGAGATTTTTTTTTTGGACTGTGAAAAGAAAAATCAATTCAAAATTTAAAGGAGGGGTCGTAGAGATCAGAGTGTTTAGCAAAGGCATAAAAGCACAGTGAGAAGGAAGCTGACATGACAGTAATACCTGCCTCATCGGCCTGTGGAATTCAGTACACACAGGATAATACAGCATAAATCAAAAGTGTAGACATTCATAGAGGAATTTCAGGGAACAGAAGAGAGTACGGTTTCCTCCTTCACAGTGAACTGTGAGTCATGTGAATCAGTTACTTTTGATTTTTGCCAGTTCATGCTTAACTGCCTTATTGTCTGACTCAGAGAAATGCAGGATCATAAACTGGACACTATGTTTAAACAGAATATTGCAGGGTAGAAAAGAATGCCACTGTTAACACTGAGAGGTTAAACTGATCAGGATATTACAAAACTCTAAAGGGTAGCTGCAGCGTGTCAAGCGAGGACATTGAGGCTGCATACCAGCAGGATTCCAGCGGCACGATGAACTTCATTGCTGGGCGGTTTACATATGAACTAAACTTCTCAGGTAAGGATGGCTTGAACAATCTCAATTTTAGCCAAATAACAGGCATACACAGAATGGCAGGCTTTATCAAATAAATTTTGGATAAGGTTGAAGTTTAACATTGACAGGTGGGACTTCATTTGTGACAGTACTGGGCCATACATCATTGCTGAGCTCTCTGTCCTGATCGTAATAAACGTCAGCATGTTTTTTAGCCACTCTATGATCCACAAGATGCAGACTCATAGTGACAGAACTGGGATCCAAAATTTAAAAATACCTGTCAGTTCTTGGTTTTGGCCCCAGTGTTGGAACAAACTCCCTCTCTCCCTCAGAACTGTTGATTCCCTCTTAGTGTTTCACAAGTCTCAAAACTCACTGCTTTTGGACCATTTTCACTTCAAATCTCCTAACAGCAATATACATTTTTTCATATAAATCTTACTGCTGTAGGCAGCTAAGGTGTAACAGAAAGTTGTGGTACCTCACAAGCTGTGCTTTGATGATTATGATGTTTATATCTAAAGCTTTTTCCCCGTTACGCAATGAGCTTTTGCACGCTTTGAGTTGGATGTCACTTTGTAACGTAAAGGTAGAACTGGCAGAAATCCAGCATGCAGCAGTAGGCAACATATTGGTTATGGAAGTAAAAAAACAGAAGTTTGTTGGTTCAAAGTCCAGACAGGATCATCCTGTTGAACAAGTGAGTTTTTCCTTCACTATGTACTGTCATGTAAGTGCATATTGCAGTCATCCCTAAAGAAGGAATGCTGTCTTGCAGCCATGACACAGAAGAATCTGTTAACCAACACTGTCCGAGCAGTTCGCCGCCAGCAGCAGTGAGCTGCTCTCCTCCTTTTTCATCCATCCATGGGGGGCGCCTGATCCAGCAGGGATATTAAACCTTGGACCCTGAAGGCACTGGCTCATGCCTCTTCTCTGCCAAGCTGAACACAGTGAGCAGTCTGCAGACAACAACCATTTAAAATAGACTGGTCTATTAAAATTTAGCTACTTAACATTTTCAGTTTAGTATTTCAAACTATTTATTGACAGTTACTGAAATGATCCTTAAGTTATTTATTTGAGAATTAATAGTCTAAAGACTATTATTAAGTAAACTGAGCAGGTTGAAGAACTTTGCTGCTGTTCTGTTGTTATGTACTGTATATATCTTATGTTTAATCTTGATTTTATGGGAGGTGACCTGGTTTTTTTTTTTAATTATGAATACTGAAAGTGATCAACTTTAAGTTAAAACTTAACCAGCTTTAAACAAATCTTTTATGTTCTTTTGAAAAGGAGTTGAGGAAACAAAGTGGTTTTTATCCTTGGAGGTAGTGTTTTACATTTAAACAGATGTACTTAGCCTACACTTTCAGCATGAAAACCTATGTGTGGAATTTAAAAAAAATGTACTATAGCAAAGTAAGGCTCAGTTTTGAGTTGATCTAGTTTGATAACCTTTATAATAAATGGTTTTCTCATATGAATTCTTTGGTTCATAGGGGAAAAAAATCACAGTTGTGTCATATTCTCTACTTCTTTATGAGGCACTTAATGATCCTCTGCAGAATATTCAGCCTTTGAAATCTTCTTGTATCTTTTACTTGGTCCTTTACAAGAACCATTTCTTTGCTTTCAGTGTTATTTGGTCTTCATGATGAAGAGCTTTTTTGGAAGAAATGCTGCTGTGATCTCTCACAGAAGCGGCTGTCATTGACTGCGGCATGAAAAGCTTAACAGAAAAGTAATGGGCCTCAGGTCTGGATTTAAATGCAGCCTAACACTGACTCGCTGTTCTGTGGTACTGTAACTAAATGTTTTAGAACTATAAAGTTATAAAGCCACAGATGGTTTCATCAGAAGTACCTTTTTCTCTGCATAACCATGAATATTTTTAAATGCATGAATGTGTGTTACTTTTAAAAGCAGCCTCACCCTTCTCCAAAATGAACCCTAGCCCTAATGCTAAGAGTTTACTCCAAAACCCTTCCTTTTCAAAATTAAAAAAAAAAAAAAAAAAATTAGATTTGCCAATAAATCTCCCACAGGGTTGGTTATTTCAGGACAATGCACCTGTCCTGATTCTGTGTCACATGGTGAGGAGTGATGGACCAGCGCGTTGTGCTAGAACGTGGCGTGTGAGCGAGAAACATGTCAGAACACATTAAAATGAAACACTCACTATTAGGACATAAATTTATATTTAGGAGAATTGAGGCATAGGCTGTAAAAGGGATGGAATAAACAATAGCTAAACTGCGGAACAAACCGCTAAGGTAACGTCTGTCATATATGTCCAATTTGCATAAATGAATATATTGTCAGAATGACCTCACATTTAACATGCTTTTTCCTGTTATATACCTTCAGTTCACAATACAAAATCCACCAAGTGAAATTAAATGTTGTTATATCCAGGTTTAATTTAACTGAAAGCTGCTTTAATGACATAATGTATAGCACTGTCTTACCATAGCAGATGTGAGAACATCATATAAGCGGTGGAAGTACCAAAGAAGTCAAATACATTCAAGCAACAACCATTAAAGCAAAAACACAGCAAACACTGTTTACACAGGCGTTATAGTTTGAATACGAAGGCGAAAATGTAAAGAGCAATAACAAGAACCTCACCGGTATCAGATAGAAATAAAAACTGCTTCAAATCCTTAATTCTTAAAGTCTTAATTTTCATCGCCCTATTATTTTCTTTTGTTTGTTGCGCTCTGCTATAAGTTTACCCTTTCTAATCTGGCCTGTGGGTCGTGTTTAAATAACTGAATCGTGGATTTTGCATGCTGAGGTTTCTACCTCGCTATTTTCTCTCGCTAAATTTGGAATAATTTGGGACCAGTTGTTACATACAAACGAAATGAGTGTTTAACAGAAGTTCTGGTGTGGGTTTTGTCTCAGCCTTTCAGAGGCTGCAGGATTCCCATAGCTGCTCTCTTTCCAAACCCCAGGATGTTTCCTTTTCTGCCCGTTCCAACAGCCAGTCTGTGTCCTTCAGTCTGCACTGGGTCACGATTTCTCTTGGCTTGGTATTCTTCATAATTAGGAAATACACAGAAAGGATTCATTATTTTAAATAAACCAGTTTGCAACAGAAATGTGTCACTTACTTTGAATAAGCCTGTGCAGTCATTGCAGATTATATTTACTTATTTACTGATACGGGGGAGTCTTTTTTTTTTGTTTGTTTGTTTCATTCCCATGAAGTATGAGCATCAAAAAAACTTTGAACTGGAGGATTTTCGGCTGAAGATTCAGTTGAGTTTATGAGTGCTGCGTGATATTAATGTGAATCCATCTATTGGGCAGGCTGGTAACTGGTACTGTATATTAAAGCTTGTTTTCCTGTAGTTTTACACATCTATTTTTTTAAATGATTAACAACAGAACAGCACTGGGTCACAGCAACTGAGAGACAGACACAGCACACTAAGTAGTTGCAAATACATCCACATACATAAAACAGGGGCAAAAGGTTGCAGAATTTCACAAATGTGAGCTTCTGGTTGCAGCTGAGCACCATTTAATCTGCACCTGCATAAATATGACAGACGTCACACTTTAAACAAATAATTCAGAAGCTCAATTTGTCTAAGTGTTACATTAAAGTTTGGGTTAGGGACAATTGGAGATCACGAGATAGTACAGCGGACATCCCCAAATAACATTTCTCCAAAGCAGAATGTTCAGTACAACACGATTTTTATACGAAGATGGACCGTTGTTTCCTTCTCTTGCAAAGGGTTAGGAAGTTTGATTCTGGGCCATTTATCTTTTTTATTTCAAGGAAGAAATAACAATTCAAATTGTGCAAATGGTGCATCACATTGTAAAATATTTATCGTAACATTAATTCTCCCAAATATTGAAAAAGGTAGAGCCAGATTCAAATTAGTGATGTGTTTGTTAGTATCGCGCGAGTGATAAAGCTCTGGGGTGAGAAAAGTTGCCTGAAATCGCAGTTTGCCAGTTAAGAAGGGGTATTAATGTTAATAAAACATCTGGAACATTCATGGAGTTTTTGTTTATAGCTTGGTTCTGGATTTCAGGTTTTGATATCTCTCCCTCCCTGTCTTTCTGTCTTTGCTTTGTACTTTTACTGTGTCACATATTCTAGTTCTTTTTATTATATGACAGACTATATTACTGGTATTACATTCTTGTTATTATTGTTATTATGTCATTATTTTTTAAAGGTACATTTTTTGTATTTTCAGATAAATTATTAACTGAAAAAAAGCAAAGCAATGTCAGACCTACTTCAGCCAAACCTCCGATCACAGACAGGAATAATCAAAATTATTCTTGGCTTTCTTCAAACTCTTTTAAAATGCGTTTTTTGTATCAGACAGAAATAACTGAAACATTTTATTTCTCAGAGGGGTGCTCGGGCCACATGCACCTGCAAAAACTAGCAGCATAAAAGGGCTGGCAGATCCAGCCAAGATGGCAACTGGTTCTGCAGCAACTATTTTGGTGGGATATTTAATTCAGCATTCTCAGGCAAGTCTACAGTTCTCAAATTATTAAGCCAGTTCTTGTTTTGTGGCATATCAGCTTTTTCTGTGCACTGTTTAACTTCTGGTTTTAGCTGAGCTTTTAATTCAAGTGCATCTATGACAGCAGAGATCTTGCCCTAAGGGTCATCAAACTGTGTTTGGGTAAGATGGAAACTTTTATTTGTATAACTGAGACAGATGAGCAAATCTTCTTACTGCAATGTTTACACCATCTGGCTTCTTTAACTCAATTTTAACATTATCCAGTTTAGTTTTGATATTATCCAGCTTTGCACGCATTGCTTCCTTGACATGCGTACCATGTGTCCAGCCATTGTGTCTGTAGAAACTCCCCCAGATGGTGAGCTTGGATGGGACTTTTTTAGCTTTTTCTTCAGCCAGTTTACTTTGCTGTTCAATAATCTTTGATGCTTGATCTTGAAGTAATTCATAGCCTTATCTTCCAAATACAGTCATTAAATCCAGTAAAAAAAAATTAAAACTGCAGATCCTTAACTTTTCAGATCATCTGCTGCAGGTTACTGGTATTCTGACACCAAGTTTAATAGCATAACTAGAGTTTTTAATGGCAGTTCAACCATTTATAGATTCTTTTTAGAATCAGAATATATGTAGTACTTGTATAGTGAATAACACCATGAGAGCCATAACATAATGCCTGTTTATACAGATTGCAGATTACAGTTTGAGTTTACAGTTTTCCAAAAGGTGGCATGGTGGTGCAGTGAGTACTGTGTCTGCCTCCCTGGGCTGTTTGGGTCTGAGTTCAAAACTGGCTCAGTCTGAATAGAGTTTGTATGTTCATCCTGTGTCTCTGTGGGTGCCCTTCTAAAGTCCAAAGATGTGTTTTGGGTTAACTGGTCCCTCTAAAATTCTGCATATGTGTGACCACCCTGTGATGGACTTGCATCCCATTCTGGGTGTTGTTTTATAGCCCAGTGACTTCAAGACGGGCTCCACATTAAGTGGTTTTAACTGTGCTTTTTGCATTTTGTTTTTTCCAAAAATCTCTTTATTACAAATTACTTATTGTTGAGAGCAAACATCACCTCTGTTTGGTTTCCACATCCAGCTTTTAGTTAAAATGGGGCAACTACTGTACATGCCCTACTGTACCACAGGCCTTATGCTTTCAGGATGAACTCTGGAATACTGTGATTTTTTTTATAAGATGAGCAGTTCATGAAAATAAAATGTCTTACAGCACATTTTTAAATCTTTATATCTTTGTTTTTTCTGAATTTATTTTGTGAATAAATTAAGGGATTGTGGCATAGTGATTAGATTTATAAACATTTAGAGTTACTGGCAGACTTTCAAAAACTTTTCATCAGTACTAACTTTTACCAAGTTGTTAGCATTTACAGCAGTTCAAACTGGTGCCAAAGCGTGCCAACAGATAGCGATTGGGAACAGTAAGAGCTTACAGTAAAGCCTTAAGTCGTTCAAAAGAGAGTAAAAGAAACAAAGAGAAGGTGAATAAGCTGCAGATGATCCTATGACTTCTATATGGAAAAGTTCTAACATCTCACAGAAATCCTCCACCTCAGTGTAAACCCTCTGGCTCCGAGGTCATTGTCTACTTTTGAAGGTGCATACCAATATCACGGAACTTACATTGTTTTAATTTTTGTATAATTATGTTTTTATTTCTTATTATTGCACTTTTGTTGCATGAAAGTGAATTTCATGTGAGGTGCATAAACAAATTTGTGAAATTTCATGGGGTGAGTATTGTAGTGTAGCTCTTTATTGGGGTTTCTTTATTCGGTGTCATAAATATTTATGTCAGGGGACTCAGAACACACAGGCATGTCCACAAAGTCCCAAGAGAGCTAGACAGGACATTGTTCCTGTCTGAAAAGCTGTACTGCTGCCTAACCCCCTCCCCGGGGTTACTGGCATTTATGTCACGGTTATTCATTTTTCACATTTTTTTAAAATGACATAAAACTCAGAGTAAATGAAAGTGCGTTTCAGACAGAGATACAGATACAAACTTGTGACTCTCAACGTACAGTCATTTAGTCTGATACCAATGTTTTTCCTGTGCACTTTACAGTACACCAGTAGCCGATGAACCCCCCTACACTGAGTTCGTAAGTAGGGGCCCCACTGTACTAAACAAATCTTTAGACATCCTGTAGTAAAGATTCAGTCATAATTCTCTCACAGAGATCTGAGTTGGTGGTGTGCCATTGAGTTTGCCCACATTGGCCATTGAACAGTTGCTTTCTTCAGTTATTTTTACACAGTGCAGTGTCTACCAGATATGGTTATATAATTTTATGTAACAGGCTTATTAGTGTTTTTATTTGAAAATGAAAATAGTTACACCAGCTGAATTTGGCATATTCTTATCATGTTTAATACAATTTATTGCATTTGTACATGTGAATATTCCATTTTGTGTGACACTCAGCGTTGCAAACCTTTTACATCTGAAGGTCTGCAAAGGAAATACAATTGTTTTTAGTCACATTCCAAACTTGCTGGTGTGATCGATTTGTTTAAAAAAACTGAAATTGTGTGCTATGATTTAGTTTAAGTTAGCAGGGTATCCAGTATTGTCAGCAAATGTACATGTTGTGCCTAAGTTCTGCCTCACAAACCAATCTGCTGCTGTCTGAACTGGAATGGAACTGGATGGGCGGTTTGGCCTCTGAGCCAAGGAGAGCAACCACATTGGCAGCCCCTGACAGCCCCGGAGGCTGTATTTGCATTCTGTCTCTCTTCTCTGGCTCTTTTGTGTGTTGGTAGGGGCATTGGATGGATCTGGAGTCTGAGCAGCTCTTCCTCAAGCCTCATGATGTGTGAAACGGTTACATAAACAGTCATGTTCTGCCTCTGGTGCTAGTCATAAGCTGTGGGGTACAAGCCATCTGGGAACGAGCTCTGTCTGTTCCATGACCTCCCACACACTCATACACAGAAATAAAACACATCACATCCACAAATGCACACATACTGCACACTTTTACATTACATTTATTCATTTAGCTGATGCTTACAGTATGTAAAGGTACCTGCATTTATTCATCCATTTATACACCGGGGTAGTTTTTCACGCAACTTAGGGTAAGTACCTTGCTCAGGGGTCCTAAAGCAGAAGGCGGGATTCAAACCTGCAACCTCCAACTTCAAAAGCAGCAGCAGATTTAAACGCTACACTCCTTGCTGCCCCAAGAAACTGAAGTCATACGCATTGCACACTCACGCACATAAAAAGTACATCACGCGTACAAAGGCAAAGTAAACTCGCATTGTGTATTACACGCACGTTGTACGTATGGAAAAAAAAGAAAGAAAAAAAAACTCATGTTGCGTACAAATCCACAACACACAGAAACAAACTACACTCACATGCAGACGTTTATGCCTAAACACTCGCTCGGAGTAATATTGCACGACAGCGTCGCACAAGCACGCTCCTGCCTCTCTCCGATCATTTTCCGTACACATAAATACACAGTAACAAAAACACATATACACATATTGTATAAACAAATAGAGACAGTTTATTTGTCAGATAGCAGATATGTTCCCAAGTTTTCTATGATATCATTATCAATAAGATGCTGGGAGCCCACGTTATTTAAAATATATAAATAATGGCGAAAACATCTGTGTGCTGGAAGCCCAAGATGGATACAAGTGTTATCCTGCAGCGAGGTCAATGGGACTATCACCTCTTTTTATTAATTTACTCTCAAATTCTGGCACCATATTTTTACTGAATTTTATTACATTACATCTACACAAATAGAGCTGGCAAGTTCGTATTTACATTAGAGCTGCACATCCAGTTAATTTAGCGTCCACCTCATTCATCTCAAACACAAATGGGGCGTCAACAAGGTAACAGCAGAATCCGACGTCTTTTTCACAACCAAACGGATTAACTGTCCTTTCGTGGTTTGTAGATCTGGCATGCTTAGAGATGGCCCGTGTACAGCTGGAAGCCTTCAATACTGGGTTAGAGAAGGTGCATATAAACTGTAGGTCTTCAGCACAAATTATTTATTAGTGATGGTGCAGTTAGAGCCCTCTGTTCTTAATGTGTAAGATATGACAAGTACAGATATAGACCTCCAAACACCACGTGTGGTAGAAATGGGGTATGGTTACAGTTGAACACATTTCATGCATCCTACAATGGCTATAAAAATGCTGTAACAGAGATTATACATTCTTTACTGTGTAAATCCTCCCAAAGGTTCACAGCTGCACTCTGCTTCTACCCACTCTAACATGGACGTTGTGCCTTTGTGCGTTTTTCCTGACACCAAGTTCCAGTAGTAGAAAAGTACAAACACATTTCACACCTAATTTTGAAATCCTGTGGATCTGTCAGTCTCAGGGGGGTGGGGTGGCTAGGTATCAATAGAGAAGCTTAGTGTTCATAGTGATGCAGGGCCTGTGGTGACTCACCCCTGCTCTTGTTTTTTACAACTCCGGGATGCAAATACTTTGTCCTCCAGACGTGAAAATTAAAAAAAAAAAAAAAGATTTCCCTTATAGAAACATGCTGATTCCTTAAATGTGCCCTGAAGCACTTTAGGAAACAAAAGATCTTAAACACGACACCTTAATAAGGATGCAGCAACACCAGTATAGTTTACTTTTGTCAGTAAAAGCTGCTACATGTTGTAGAAACGGTGCCTTAAACAGCCCTGCAGACTGTAAGCGTTGGAGCCGTATCGGCCGAGCCGCTAAATCTTACTGGCTGACTGACAGATCGTAAAGAGGATGACAATCTATTCACTCAACAGTTCATACAGAGCACAGCCACCGCCTCGCCTGACCTGTTCGTCATGACCGCAGCACGGCCGTCTTACTCAGTGGCGCAGAAGAGCCAAAGCTGCTGCCTCCCTGACCCTAAAGAACAATGCAGCCGACTTACCGAGTGGATCCTAGAGAGCAGGAAGAGTGCAAGGCTTTCCGTACTGGAGTTCCTACTTAAAACTGCAGGGAGGAGAGACCGTGGGAAACTGAACCCACCCTGCCTCTTAAAGGGCTACGGGGCAAAGGCAGAGAGGCAAACGTCACACTAGTGCTGGTGCACCAAAAGGTGGCTCCGGTGCCATGGAGGGGTGTCGGGTGGTTGTGAGAAACGCAGGCAGCACTATCATGCAGCTGCCCCGGGTTTGAAGGCGATGAAAAAGGTCACAGCTCTCTCTGGCTGCGTCTCGGTGCAAGGCCACAATAGGGCTCTCTTAAAGGCATATGCACACAGGAGAGGACCGTGGGTGTGTACTAAAATATGGTGGTCTCATACTTGGTGCTTGATCCCCTCTTGGCCTCCAGCCCTGGCTCCACTATCCACGCCACATTGGCTTGGCCCTTTGGATCAATCCCTGACAGTTCCATCTGGGTAGAAGGGAGAAATGAAAGACAGGTAGAGTACATTTGCGCACGCGTACACAGAAGTAATTCTGCTTCTACGCTGTGTACAACTACAGTTTTTCACAGTTTATTCTGCACATCTGAAGCGACACTAAAAAAATTCACAATCATAGTTATGCAAACCGATATGCCAACTGTGCAGAGTTTAATTCTAGGCAGGGCTGCTAGGTGCCAGACAGCTGAGGAACTGCAGCAGCGGAGGGGTTTTAGAAATATGCTCTGAATTGTAAGAAAGATTGCAGCTCCTGTGACTGACACCAGTGTGCATGTAAATTTGTCACAGTACCGCATATGGTTATTCATTTGAGCCTCTAAAAGCCCAATACATTACAAAATCATCAAAGAAATTGGCACGGTAACAGCTTTTAAAAAGCAATTCACGTTAGGATAGTTGTGAATGTAACACTTAGCTTTCGTGTTTGCCCGTATCTTTTGTTAAACCTGTCGATTCATCTACCCACTGTCATTAACCGCTTAATCCTGGTCTAGAACTTCTCCCACAGTCACTGGGCTCTGTCCATTGCAGGATGACCACAAACATGTACAATTTTAGCGCGGCCAATTAATCTAAAACACATATCTGTGAACCCTGGACCACACAGACTCCAGAGGAAAGTCACCCAGACACAGGGAGGACATTCAAACTCCGCACAGACTGAGCTGGACTCAAACCACAACAGCCTTTGCAGTGTGACTCACTGTGCCTCTGTGCCGCCCACTGGTTAAATTCAGTCAATGGTAAATTTAAATCCATTCTGGCTTTTGACACAGTTTTGAACATTTTTACTTTCAAAACTTCACTAACTAATTGACCGTTTCTTAACAGATGATACTAGTCTATAAATGTATTAAAAGACACTATATACAGTAGATAAATTATATTCACTATACACATAATTTATATTATAATCTATATAAATATAGTTATCGTGTAAAAATCACAGCATAAAACACTTTTAAAGTATTCAAATTTTACAATTACATGTTGTATGTATTATGACAGTATTTTTTGCAGTATAAGAACGTGCAATATTGCAGTGTACATATAAATGTGCTAATAAGTCTCTGCCAGTTATACCAGTAAGGTCTTCTTGTACCAGTGAGCAGGCAGTGTCACCTTGGCAGGGGATACGCCGATCATACAAAGCAACGCTGCATAATGATGACATATTTTATTATTCACATGCTACTTCACTGCACTTTCAATGCTTGCAAAAATATAACTATAAATCAGTTTTAGCACGCATGAACGCAAACTGTTTGCATCCTTAAACAATTGTGAGATTTTCCCCAGCACAAAAATACAAAATAGAAATGTAAAATTCTCACTCTCTATTTCAGTTACACAACGGCAATCAATAAAATTGACTGTTCTACGGAAGACAGCAATGGGAATTTGTCCTGTGATATAACTGCGTTATCTGCGATATTTATTCTTCTTTATATGATAGCTATTTGCTGGGTATGTGAGCAGTTCTATGTCTGTTTAAATGTGGCTAATAAAATAAAGCAATCGACAATCAAACGTGTTTTCTTAAAATACTGTAGGAAATTAACAGAAACATTGTAACGCTGTATACCGTTTGGTAGCTTAATAACAAACACAACAATTTAACTGACTTCGTAAATTAAGGAATGTGCGTTAAAAATTTACATGGATTTAATTATACAATGTTGCCTTCAGTTCAAAGGTACGTCAGGGTTTCCTAACACAGCACTGTACATGGCAAAAGATTTTAAGGTTTTAAATATTTAATATAGACGTTCAAAGATTTTAAATTTTTAAATACTAAAAATAAATGGTGAAAAATTTTAGAGTTTTGAATATTGAAAGAGTTTTGAAGATATCTGGGTTGAAGACTTGGCCAAGTCTCCTTAAACCATGAGCTAAACCACGTGTGCGGCAGGTTTAAGATAAATGTCAGGCAAAGTTGCATCTCACAGTTGCATAACTACTTAATTTCTAAATGGTACAAGAACTGGGCTTCACTCAAAACACAAAGTGTTACTCAAGCTGCAGGCTCAGAGGACACAGAAATTGGGTTTAGGATAGTACGCTGGTTTCCGAGTTGTTGCAGTACAATGTAGACTGTTTCATTATATAAAGAAATAAATTTCCCCAGCTTGCTGTCTGTTACTTTGCAAAGGACACTGTGCTGGTAGAGGTGCTGTGTGGAACTGCTAACACATGTAAAATTTTACCTTCCATTGCTTTATTTATACTTTTTTGAGGCTATTTGTGCTATTAAAACTGTTTATATAATTTTTGGAGCATATGACCAAGGCAGCATGAAGGGAGGGCAGGAGGCTAAGACCAAACAGTGTGTGCCTGTCAGAGAGGAGCTGCATTGCAGACATTTAAGTGTTTCTGTACATAACACAAAAAACACAAGTTCAGCACGCACCTTGACTTCATCTCTCTTAATGTTTACAAATGGTTACACATTAATAATTTATTTATAGGAGAAATCAACGGGCAGGGGTTTGAATCCCATCTCCTCCTGTAGTATTTTGATCAAGGTACTTACCCCAACCTGACACAGAAAACTTACCCAGCTGTATCAACTGCCAAATATTTGTAACTTAGCAGCACAAATCAATTTAGACAAAAGCATAAGCGGAATGTATTATTATTATTATTATTATTATTATTATTATTAGTAGTAGTAGTAGTAGTAGTAGTAGTGGTAGTAATAGAGGTACAACTAGTAAATGAACATCTTATTTCCATTGTGATATTATATTAATATTAACTAGGTATCTGCTAAGTGAGTTTCTGCACATATTTTGATACATTTATTTAAATCTCTAGCTTTCTTAAATATTCCCATAATGGTTCTTTTTTTCTTTAGTTTACAGTGGTTGTGTTGATCAACAGCACTGAACCTATAACCTGCAACAGGAGTTGGGTTATGTTGTGGAGAATCTCTTTGGCGGGGTTTATTGTAATGCCTGTTGTCTAGGTCATTCAAAGTTCATTTATGGAAGCTAGCTGACCAAAAAACAGGGAGAAATTTTGATTTAATCCATTTTTAGGTCTGTCTAATGGAAATGTATGGGTGTGTATTTCCGCAAGACATCATCAGGCAAAAGGAAAAGGGACCAGAGCTGAAGGGATGGTGGCGCTGGAAAACACTGGGGTACAAAGAAGCTCAGCTGTGAGGATTTGGGTGTCACACAGCATGTTCATGGTTATGTTCGCAGTCAACAAATACATCACAAGCCAAGGTTCACTTTGTGTTCCGGGCAGGTGATACTCACAGACTTGACGTTAAGGCGCGGTTTAGGCAATTGCCCAGGCTTGCTGTCGAAACTCTCGGGAAGGGTAGATGAGCCTTGCCCACTCACCCGTGCTTGGAGAGCCAGCTGGTAGGCCACCTCGAATGCCTGGCCCAGGGTGAGGATGATCTCATAGGCTAGGTTCTGTACATTCACCACAACAAATACATACACACAAGTATAAAATATTAGTGCTGTCAGATGATACAAAGGTTATAGCTGTTCATTTACAGTATTGTTATTGGCAGGGGCAGGGGACTCACCACATCAAAGGCTGTGAACACATGGCAGTAATGCTGGCTAGACTTCAGGTCTCTGGTGATGTAGGCAAACGTTGACAGCTCCTCTGGGTCTTGAGCAGCGCAAGAAATATTGCGGATTTCATGCTCAGCAATCATGTTCTGTGAGTCAATGAAAAGCCAGGTCTGTATTGGTCTTCACTATTAACATTTGCTTTGTTAAACGTCTCCTACCACCGGACTGATAAAACCCTTCCTTACAGTCAGATCTTCCAAATAATAACACAAACATTATTTATCACACAAACATTAGTCTGGTTAGACTGTAACTCGGGAAAAAAATACCTTGTTTGTGGCATCAATGAACTTTACTCCCTTGTAGGAAACAGACAGCACAATGGTGGGAATTTTCTTTGCTGGGTCTGTAGACTTCTTAAAGGTACAAGGAGGATATTTTCCATCAGTATGCAAGCATAAAGTCAGGAAATCACAGCATTACTTCTTTTAAATTATGCTGACAGCTTGGGTAAATACCAAATATAATGCTATGCAGGCACACTGTGTTTTTAACAGCTTCTTATTAAATTCCAGAAACATATTTAATATTTTGTGTAAAGCGTTGCGCTGTTTTGCTATGTGCATTGCTCAGAATCATGTCGGAGCTGCCATTCAGCAGCTTCTGTATGTGTTCTTGGTGCGACCGTCAAGAGGATGGGAGTCTTACCCTCATTTTTGCACAGGCGTCTTGTGTGGATTCTGTTCCTCTCAGCTCTTTGACTTGCATGGACCCCATATACTAAGGGAAAGCAGAAACAGGATTAAAACCATGAAATACTGGGACACAGAAAGACACATTTAGAGCCACACCGCTAGCTGGAAAAAAAAAAACTGGAGCCACAAGCATTCGGAAATGTGAGGGAATCTGCTGACACTACGTAGCACCAAAATAAAACCCATAACCTGGATTCAGAATAAACTCAGGCTGGTTTTTCATTTATTTAGTAATAAATAACAGAACCCATACGTTTCAGTGAAAACAAAATTGCAAGGCAAATTATAAACATTCCCATTCATTTTATTTTATGCAGCGCTCTTCTCACCAGGGTGGAGCAGAGCACTGAACAAAGTTACAAAGGATGAAGAAACAAAGAAGTGACACCGTACAGCCTTTTCAGAATTTACTATTACCGTCATAAAATGACATAAAAACACAAAACTACAATGCACAACACAGCTCACTGAATTTCCCATAAAGCCTTTTACAACGCTTCACCAAAGTGTTGTGTAGGGCACTTTGCATTTATAAAACCTGTTTAGATCAACTGTTTGGAACATTTTTCCTCCCTGTGCCACACGTTTCCAAAAACTAGAAAGGTTTTCTGTGTTTGGCCCAAATACTCTCCATTCTGCCTAACTGTGGAAGAGAAAATCCACCAAAACCAATTAAAGAACGTGGCTCCAGTGTGCCGCAAACTGGGAAGCTGACTGGGTAAAATGAAATGAAAAGAACAAGAAAATGCAATCCCTTTTGACTGCCACAGGTGGTTCTTCTCCCCCTCTGTCATCTTCCTACACGTCTGCCTTCTTTGTATATTCAAGTCTTACAGCCCATTTCAAATAAGAAATTTCCCCTGTTAATGCCTTCATTGGACCCTGCGGCATGGGATAAACCTTTACAAAGTTGGCAGCAAACCCTGGCCCAGAAGGAACTAACACCCACATTTGGGATAGAGGCAGCTTTTCAAAAAATATCCCTTTACCGAGTACAGCGTTCAACCCAAAAGGCTGCCATATGAGCCCTTTCACCCGGTCCTCACTATTTCTCCAACACTTCCCCAAGGTGGTCATTAGATATGAACACGTCCCTTACAAAAATTACAAAGAAATACATCCGGAGAGCAAGTATTCGCAATGAATTACGTAACACGGGAAGTAAAACAATAACAACAACAGCAACAATGAGAAAACCTTCCGAGACAGCAGTCATCTCCTGACGCAAAAATACCGGAAGGGCAGGCAACCTGATACGCCGCAATGCATTTCAGCGGCAAGACCGGTGGTTCTGAGTTAGACCGCTTCCGAATGGGACCCCAGCGGGATGGAAGAGACGCACGAGTTGACACAACAAAAGGATGTGGACAAGCGAGCGTTTAAATCCTGCTGCTCGTGCCTGTTCCGCTCATGTGCTTCACTTCAGCTGCGAAAGAGGCTCAGCTGGACCCATAGACATGGTGCTGAAGGTAACAGATGGAGGCTTGCTAATTAAAAAGAGAGATGAACATATGAATACTCAGGATGATGCAGAGTTATTTGATTTTCTCCTGTGGCTATTTTTTCTCGCTTGCGTTCCAAGTATATTTAGGGCACAACTGTTAAGACTAGGTGCCCTGTACACAGGATTAGGAAGGAAGTGGCACTTACGTAAGCTTCGTAGTCACAGGACTGAAAGATGAGCTTTTCTGGATGGTGCTGCCAGTACTGCACTGGAGTGGACGGTGTCGCTTCATTGGGGGGCCGCAATGTGATAGGTTCAGGCCAGTCTCCCTGCTGAAATGAACAACACATCCCTTATGGCAGGTTACGACCCACTCTCAGTACTGACCATGTTCTCAGCACGCTGGCTGCACACAATGGCACATCGAGCTTGAGCATTAAGATTGAGGGCACAATAAACCACCAACATGCAGAGCGTACCGCACTACACGGATGCGTGAAGCTGCGTAGCTTCAGACGGAGAAGGAGAAACAGCAGAGCATCTGTGGTTAACCTGAAAACATGCAGCATCGAACAAATTGAGGCCAAATGCAGGTGCTAAAATTCAGACTTTTTGCATGTTAGGGCAATATGTGTACATGCGCGCACACACACACACACACACACACACACACACACACACACACACAGAGAGAGAAACAGTTGACTGAAATTCTAAAGGTACCGGGGTAACACCTCCACTGTGCAAATGCAGCAGGTGTGGCAATTCACAAATGAAGCGGACAAATTCGATCACCTGTCAACTTCATCAAAGGTGTTCAATGTCGTAGTGTGAAGAATCAAGCGGGTGGTTTGTAAAAGATCTGAAGGTGAAACTTTTGGAGTAACACGATGGACCGCGCGGTGGCAGCATGCTGAAGACAGTGTAACGTTTACAGGATATGGATGGTAGCGCAGTGCACCAGCATGCCAGTGGGTGCAGAAGGGGTGAGTAAAGACACCAGGGTGGCTGGCGCTCATTTCAACAAAAATCTGGCAGCACGAGGTTACAACCCAAAAGGATACATGGACAAACTTCTCTTTTAGGAACTGATTTAGATACAAAAAGTCAGGTACTCACCCCTGTAGCAATACACTTTACTTTGACCATTATTCACAAATGTAAATTTATTGAAATGCTATTTACATTTCAGCACTTTTCTCGTAGCCCTAAGAATGCCCTTGAGCAGAGGGGCTTCATGGGAATAACTGCAGCCAAACAAAACTAAACCGTGATTTTTAAAGATCCTTAAAACCTGCCAGCTATTTCATAGTTATAATAGTTATTAAACATCATAAAAAAAGTTTGATCCAATGAATATGTAGGGACTGAGTAAACTGACTCGAGCATCTTGTGTTAGACTGCTTTGCTAGTTAAATAACCAGTAAAACATCTCCTTATCATAATAACTACTAAAATACTGTATGTCTGATGGGCACCTACGAAATAAGCTCTGTTCTGAAATGATGAAAGAATTTAAAATTTACTTTTAATTATTTGAATCTGGTCATCACTTTACCACAGACAACTAACTGAGCGGGAATACTAGATGTAACCAAGTCTTTCTAACTTAATGAAAGGTTAATGAATCAACAGGATCAGACACACAGAAGTGTGACTATAAACACCTTTCCCCTTTTATAAAGCCACCTATTCTGTAAGCTTTCACTTATCGAGACTTGAGGAGTTTGTAGCACACGTTCTAAGTGCCAAGAAAGACTCCAGGGTTTTCTGAACTTCTCAGTTTACAAATGCACCAAGTCTGGGGTGAAACATCTCCAGCCATGACTGACTAAGCCATCCGCTGAGATCGGTAACCAAGCTCAGTGAAGGAACAGCTGCGCACGACGCGGCTGGTGAACATCATCTCATCTTTGGGTTGTCACATGAAACACGACATTGTGCTGAGGTGCACACATCCTTTTTTTAAAAAAAATTTATTTGCTCCGTTTTAATTTTGGTTTCATGACAGGAAGTGAGGGGTCTATGGAAGTACAGTCATATGGTCCCACCACAGGGACCATCACAAGGGTTTTTCAGGAACAAATTTCATTTATACAGTAGGGGAAGACTGAACTGACTAAAAAAAGGAAATCCAAAAAAAGCTACTGGGTGTGTCGTAGCTTTCCAGCCTCAAGGTTTTCTTTCTGAACCCCTCAACTGCTCCAGCACCCTCGAGCAAGTTGTGACCTTAAATTGCTCAAACAAAGGCATCAAACAGGGTAAAAAACAAACACTGTGACTTGTCCTCCTCGTGTCACAACAAGAACAACAATACTACTACTACTAATAATAATAATAGTAAAATCAAATTTGTGTTTTCAAGTAAGGAAACCAGCACAACACATGGGGAAAATTCATACTTCTATACATCAGTCTATACAGACAGCAGCCCATTTCTGGGCCCAAAGTGTTCCCCTGGTCATCTGCACTGAGGTTCAGCCCTTCCTGACCTGCTGTGAAAGTAGTAGTCCTGAAATTGAGGCCTTCACAGATACTCTGCCACAACTGTGACCCATTTGTTGAGATTGTGAACCTCAAAGACCAGAAATCAGGAGACCTGCAGAACCCACTGCTCTCCTGTGTAAAATGTTCAATGACTCTTAACCATTATGGCCCTACAAGACAAGAATTTAGTACCTCTGCAGCATCAACTACGATCTACACCAGCAACCTTCTGGGCACTGTGTTTGTCCTGGATCAGGGCTGAGGAGTTTGACAGACACTTGAACTCTAAAAAAACAGCTCTGTAGACTTCAACTGTTATCAGAGCAGACTACATGCTTGGGAAATGTACTGACCATACTGACTTGAGCCATCTGTCTCTCCAGTTTGGTGCGGGGCATGTCGTCGAAATAGCTGTCGTTCGAGTGTCGACGTGTGTCCTCTTGCATAATGAGCTGATGCAGATCCAGAGGGCCGGCGGCTAGGGACGTGTGATTCACGCCAGTGTCCTGAGAGAGAGACAAGAAGAACTCATGAGTTCAGAAACTACCACATAGTTCCTGGTACGAACCATTTTAATCTTCGATATAAACGAAAGTGGCTCAAAAGTAGCACGAGCATTCAAGTGGTGCTTCCATGACCATTTTCTGAGATTAACATGACATTAATAACTGTTTACTCAATCTATCCAAACCCAGAGCTACACTAAGAAGTTCTCCACAGCGCTCCATGGTACTGAATAGACTGAATAATTGCATAAAAGGGTTTCGATAGAGCCAAGTACAGACAGCTCTATCCATGTCAAGCCTGCACTGGCTGTACAGTAGACTAGGATTTTGGTGTCTGCTGAATGAACCCATTGGTTAGTGGAGGGACATTATTATCACATTTAATTTGGAATGCCGATGCGCCGTTGGCTCTGGTTTGCTGCATTTGGAAGTCTTCTCACCCTGAGGGAAATTGCTCCAAAGGGCTTCTGAAGCAAATCTTCCTGGAGTCTGTCACCCAGAGATGCCTGAATCCGCT
Organism: Heterotis niloticus; assembly: GCA_018136845.1. Taxonomy (NCBI): domain Eukaryota; kingdom Metazoa; phylum Chordata; class Actinopteri; order Osteoglossiformes; family Osteoglossidae; genus Heterotis; species Heterotis niloticus. The sequence continues at coordinate 12,024,361 of CM030889.1, forward strand.
TTCTGTGTCCTAATACTGTTATCTTCAACACCTGCAAGAGACGGAAACACAGTTCTAAGCAAAAAAATAAACAATTTTTTCAGTTCCTCATTCACTAACCCACTCATTAGTTCAAATACTCACTTAGCAAACATAACAAGGTGACAGATATCTCTTCAGCCCAATAATCATCTCTAGGAACCAGCTCCAAAATTGGTAACATTCAGTTTGCAGGGGCAGGAGGATTGCTCTACCCAAAAACTGGCTACACGGACAATACTGTCTCCAATAGCAAAGCCTCAGTATTCCACCAGAAAACTCTCCTCGTCCAGCGTTTTTATCATCAGCCTGCCAACACTTCACACCCTCTCCATGCCACCACTTCAAACCACGTGCACGCTCACCATGGGTCGAATTCAGCTCAAGAGCACTTACTCTTGCTTTACTTAGATCTGCAGTAGATGGAATTTAATCTGAATGCCAAAGCTGAACATGGAAATGGAACAGAAACCTGGTGACAGATTTTGTTGTTGTCCTCCTGGACTTTAGTGTGCCAAGGTTTCCTGTTTCAGACTCCCTCTTTGGGGTCCCTTAAGGTCCTACGCACTGCTTCAGCGATGCTGTCTATCCATCTGAACTTCTGTCATCGCTTCTTCCTGCTTTTGACTTTTACCAGCATCACTGTCCTCTCCAAGGAATCCTGTCTGCTCCTTAATTGACCAAAGTATTTGAGCTTTTGTTTCACAATCATGCCTTCCAGCGAGGCCTCTGTTTCTATTCTGACAAGTATTTGTCAGACCTTCCTGTTGTCCAAAGAACTCAAAAATGTTCTCCAGCACCAATTTTATCAACACATATTCTGTGGTGCTCAGTATCCAACAAACACACAAGGACGCACTACACTCTTCATGTGAACCTTAACCGAGACCCAACCGATTCCACGTCATCTCCATAGCTGTTTGTATCTGATCTGAGTAGACACCTCCTTCACTTTCTACTTTCAAACACATTTCATCCTGGATTTGATGCACTTTTGAAAGGTCTGGATAACCAGGGAGTGGCTTTATGCTGAGATTTATACTTCGCTTTGGGGAAAAATGGGGCTATAAGTGAAGGAAACTTCAGAAAAATTCATTTTAGGTTTAGTGTTTCAGCCTCAGCCAAGGCTATAAATTTAATCTTATCCAGATTCCTGATTTATTTTTTGCATTGGTTTTGCTGTCCATCACTACAGCCTGTGAAAGTATGAAGAACCAGGAGTGCAGACAAAGGGCAATGGATTCTATCGTTCTTTTTCATCTTTTTTCTCCCTCTGCTCAGCAGGGTTGTTAATGTTTCCATTTAACTCCCTTTTCAATTTTATACAGTTTTGTCTCCAGACTGTTGGTATTCTTCTTTCACATCAGAAACATGCACTGCAACACTGAGGTACAAGGCTTCTTGAAAGTGTGTGAACACCTAGTATTGATATTTAAATGTTATACTGCTGCCATTAAATACCTTTTATTAAAAAAGTAGGATTTGTATCCACAAAAGTAGATGTTTTAGAAGAGTTTGTGCATGTAAAGGAAAAACACGTACATTAAGAACAGTACATGTGCAACATTAGGTGGACTCCAGGGTACAATTGCTTTGCAATTGAGATCATTATGATCAGGCAAATGAAAACTGTAACACAAGCTGTACTGAAGACAGACGTATAGAAGGTTATTGAGATGTTTTTGGGATGACATATTGTTTTACTGCGGTTTAATAAGCATCTTAAAACTGAACAGAGACATCTCTACAGGGTGTCCTTGGGCTGCCCAAGGACTTCCTCACAATGAAGCGTGCCTTCTTGAAGCTTTCTTGTTCTTGATGCTTAGGAGTCTTTAGAAGAAGGAGATGCAGACTGAGTGGTGAATGAGCAAGTTTGGTCTGAGGACTCAACTTCCATTTTAGCACTGCAGTTCTGTACTGCTTTTGCAATACTGGATCAGCATTACCAAGCATTTTTGCTCATGTCACAATTTTTGTTTATTTTTATTAATGTTCGTTTGGCCGTCACTTTTCTCCGAAACAGGCCACCTTAGATTTGCAGGCTACCCTAAAATGTTGTACTTAGAATGATTCACCTCTGTATACAGCTGGCTAAGTTTTAGTGGAGAAATTCAGGTAAAGTACCTTGCATTACAGGAGGATTTGGAACATCAGTCCTTCAAGTAGATGGCAAACATCTGTTATTCATTATGTTACCTTCAGTCCCAGCCTGCATCTGATGTGCCTTCTCCAGTATCCTGGCGTAGACTTTCCTAGGAAGTCTGACACTGTGTCCCCAAACCTCTCCCACAGCCACTGCTGCTGTGGCCATTTTATTCTGTTGGTACCTTTTTGCCAGATCCCCATGCTAGTAATGCACAGTAGGCCTCCTTCTTTAACCCAATGGCTTCTTTCTCATTTGGTGTCCACCAAATGGGCTCTCATTTTACTGTCCTGACAGGAACGGGCCACTCTTTCTCCACAGCTTCTTGCCATTGTGGTACTTGATGTTGTCCTTGTTCATGAGTTTACAATAAGAGAAACACTAAACAGCTGTGGTGTTTGTGGGATGAAATATGGCAACAGAACATCTGGTCTCCCATGGTGATGCTAGTTGGGGCACCAGTCTACTAGACTGTTGGAAACTAATGACCGCTCATCAAGGATCAGCAATTTTGGACGCCGATGCCAAATTTATGTTAGAGACTCCCAACAGCTGTACAGCCTTTCTTGTGTTACATGAGAATGCCCAGGACCAGTGGGCAGCCACTGGCACTTGGACCCACAGAGGATAATTTTCTCCCACTTTGCAAGTTTTTTGTTTTCCTTTCCTCAGCTGCCAGCTGGCTGACCGTGCAGCTAGTAAAAATACTGTGTGGTGTGATTTCCATTTTCCTTCGAGAATGCGGTTACTGTGTTAGGTCCTGTGTTACTGCGCCAGAAGCATGATTTACAAAATTGAGGTGAACCGAACTGAGTCCATAATGGTTAACAACATTTGCGAACAACTTTTGAATATATGTGGAACAACACCTGATGACAATGGATGTGTTAGCTATGATTAAGGCTGATAAATGATATAATAGAGCAATAGTACTAATATAGCAACTGGTTGGAATGAGGTTCATATGACAAGAAGTACTTTTGATGTTTAAAATGACTGCAAATTAATTGTGTTCACCAACAGGATGGAATGTTTCAGAGGAACGACTGGCCAAGGAGATGGGAATGGGAATGTAGCAGATGCTTTTCTGCACAATTTAAATTTAAATGGACTGTTGAGAATTTCAATTCTCGCTTACAGCTCCTCAAGCTTTTGTGGTCTCCCCAGGCGTGTGATCCAGCCCACCACTGATAACTGGCCTACGACACCTTTTTGCTTCAACGTGGTGTTTTTTAATAGCTCATCTGTGACTTGCACAGAAGTCCTACAGCCCTTCACTGCACGGTTAAAAATCAGGAAAGCCCATCAAACCAATTATACCTCTCCAGGTTTCCATATCACCCACCGACAGGGCCTTTCACAGGGGGAAACTGAGACAGATCAGGAAGAGGTACTGGAGACAGCACTATGTGTGAGGAACTAGAACGATATCTCCCCCCATGAAAGTACGTTTAGTAGTTGGCATTAGTTATCATAACACAACATAACTAGGTAGCTTCCTTCATCAATTACCTCCATTATCATTTGGCTCTATATCTGCAGTTGTTCAGCTCTTTCGCAGCTGTTACACACCAAAAAGCTAGCAAAGCAAATATGTGAGACACTCTGTCCAGAGGCAAGATTCAGTCGCAGTCCCCTAAATGCAAGGAAATGTTTTATACAGCAAAGTAGGGTACTGACTGAAACTTGTCAGGTCAAATTTTTGCCACTGCAATGGGAACATCTTTGGGGGTGCTTTTCCACCTCCTGCAGAAGTTCCCGGTCTTTGCGTACCAGTGTAGTGACATTGTAGATGGCAAAAGTCACACTGATTTAAGACACATAGGTTGCCTTACATCGTCTTCTTGGGCTATGCCCAACTGCCAGGAGTTCCCAGGGTCCATATGCTAACCAGTGAAGACCACCCCAAAGCCTGGCTCTGGTAGGGGGTCCTGGTAACCCAGATCCAATGGGCATTTACTGCATGCATGTCAGTCAGTCACTTGATCATCTTGGCTTTTTTGAGTTTTTATTTATAATCTGGCTTTAGTTTTTAAATTCTGACCTCCCGTTCTTTCGCTATCTCTAGCTGTGTTTCCTTCTGCCGTTCTTTTTTCTTTGTTTTCTTCCACACATGTTGAACTGCTTCCTATAAAATGAAACTCGATCATTTAGAGCTGTTATGCTTTTGAGTTAAAAATTTCTATATAATTATAGGTAGGTGAACTAAAATGTGTTTGGCTATTAATGCTGAAAGGGAAACAGACAACCTATTTAATACTGGAGATTTATAAAGACTACTGTTAGTTTTATTTTTTTATTTTAATTGGCTTTGCTTTATTGCTGTTGTGGCCTATATTTAATTTTGTATCTCTATAGAAAGAAGCTGGATGCTAAACTCTCTTTTGGCAGATTGTGGCATCTCAAGGGAGCTCTGCATGCTTTGTGGGACAGCGGAGTCGGACATGGTGCTTGATCACTGTCGGAAGTGCCGTGATGTTCCTGTTATTTTTCTGTGCTGCTGCGGCCTGGTGTTGCTGTTGGTGCAACAAAAAATTAAATTGGTCACATTTCTTATATATATTAAAAAGGCAGCCAGAGCACACAGTTTCTCGTAAAAAAAAAAGAAAAAAAGGCTGTTTTTTTTTTGTTTGTTTCTAACTATAAACCCATAACAGAACAAATGTTCTCCAGTGTACTGTTATTAGTACACATACAATAAGACAGGACTGTTCAGGGTGGCAGTGCATGGAGTTAGGTTTATTTAAGCTTTTAACTCAATTACATTTCCATTTATTTGTTTAGTGGACACTTTTCTCCAGTGCAATTTACAGTGATTATTAATCTGTATTTAACTGGCACTTCTACCCAAGGTGACTTCCATGTCTTGATGTATTCAAGAAAACCCTACAGTGCTCCTATTTATATACTGCAGAAATGTCATTCTCTCTCTCTCTCTCTCTCTCTCTCTCTCTCTCTCTCTCTCTCTCTCTCTCACACACACACACACACACACACACACACACACACACACACACACACACACACAGAACAGGAAATTTACAGTCAGCTGAAATACATGTCTTTGGACTGTGGGAGGAAACAGGAGCACCAGGAGGAAACCCTTTTGAACATGGGGACAGTATGTCTCCGCACAGGCTGAACAAGGAGTGAAACCACATCCAGTCACACCTTCCAAGTGGTGCAAGGTTCCAGCATTTACTACCGTGCCACGATCAAGTCAACAATAAATCAGCCCAAAATAACAAAATAAATGGCTTATTGGTTCAAATACTAGAAAATACAAAGGAAAGGAAAGCCCTTTTGTTGTATGAGAACAGTGGTGGAGAAATGATTCAACGCAAGCTTCAGACCATTAAAAGCTACCATGCAGAGCGCAGAACAAAAACAGCAGCCACCAGACCATTTGCCTCCGTCCAAAAATTCTCTTTAAAGGATCTCTTCATAAAGGTTAAAAGGCCACACCTGGTGCTTATGTGCAGCCCCACAAAGCTAAACCCTCATTGCAGGAGCTGGGACCTAAGTGGCTCCTTTTTAACAGCTTCTGTTCTTTGTGAAACACAACTGCAGGTGAGCTTGAAACAGAAGGAAGGAGGAAGGACAGAAGGAAGGAGGGGCACAGAGGAAGGAGGGCACAAAAGAAAAGGGATGCAAAGAAGGGGAAGGCTTGCAGTAAGCACGCAGTTGATAGCATGCAAAAAGGACAAAATGGATTTAGACACATTTTTGCTCAGCTTTCCAGCCACTTTCCAGGAGCTGGTAGATCTGCGAGATGAAGGAAAATTCATTTTAAGAAATCTAATATAATGTTCTGCCCACAGACACAAAGTGTAGTCTGTCTGGAAGCAGCCATGCACTTTATATCTGCTTTTAAATAGCTGTTATTCTATGTGTTTATTTTTAATACTTAATTTTTATTCAGGGTTATGCATAAATCCGCAGCATCCATACATTGAGAGACTGTGTGTTATTTGAAAAGTGTGATATTTTATCAGAGGTGCGTAGTAGCATTTCACATTTACCCTGGTATATGTACTTAAGTTCATTTCTTCAACAATTGTGTCACAGTGGTTTATGACCTTGATATGTTTCCCTGCTGTTTCATTACATTTGTAATAAAAGCTTTCGCTTTTCCACCATTACTTTTGCTCTATTTTTGCTTCGGTGCTTTTCAAAACTTTTTGAATTGACAGTTAAAGCCCAGCTTTCTCGCCTTAGTAAAATCTTCTCAGAGTCAGCCGTTTGCTGGCGATTTTATTATGTCATTTATACCCGTCCTACCTTGACAGCATGAAAACCTATTTCATTTAAAAAAAAAAAAAAAAAAAAAAAACGAGGAAAAAAAGTTTAAATAATGTAAGAATATATTAAAATACTTTTGAAAAAATGTTTTCCTGACATTACGAGCGTTGAATTTGCGCACTTTTTTCAAAACTGCTTTTAAGGTACATTTGTACTTTGTTAATCTAATATGGACAAAGGTAGCAAAAACGTCAGAAATTTGCTTGAGTAACATGTAAACAGCAAATTTTTAGAACTTAGTTCTATAAAGTGTGCAAAGATGTGTTAACAAATATTAAACTGAAATTCCATTAATATGTTAACTGAACATCTCTGGTCAGTGTGTAGTGGTCAGGAGATTAATTTTACTTCATTTTTATGAACTATACATTTTACTGTACTGGAAAGGCTGCTCCCAGCATGATGTTATAACAAATGTAATAACTCTAGTACATTTACAAAAGTACAAGAATACTAATTCTGCAAACTTTCTTGGTACATTTTCTTAATTTTATAGTAAAAGCTTACTTGTTCCTCCTTATGCAACACCACTGCCTTCCACTGGAACCCACAGTCTGGTTATGTCTGGGTTTTCCAGCCAAAAAGTGTACTGACTGCACACCCACCTACACTTCCCACATGCATTGTCATCTTTGTCTCCCACAGTCCTAGTGTGTACAATCTGCACACCCAGAATAAAAAAAAAAACAAAACGTCTAACAGCACTCTTGTTACGCAGCTATCTGTTCAGCAGTGTGGTTTGTAACCAGAGTGTCACTGCTGGAAGGAACACAGGAACATCATTTAATAGCCAAACTAGACAATATTTACCCATTCTGCGCTAAAATCTGTACTGACGCCAGCGCTTAGTAATAACTAATATGATGCATGAACCGCTGCCTTGCTGGATAACCTTCAAATCACAGCACGGCTGAGTCAGGCAAATCACTCATCGAAAATGAGTGATCCTACATCGCTGCAGCCTTCTTTGGATTTTGAAGGTCTGAATGGAGCGCTCTGATTTCTTTGCTGCTTATTTGGATGGTGAGCACTAGCGTCTTGGTTTTCTTATTATAGGGTGGCCAGGAGTGTAGCGTGTAGAGATAATGACTCCTCTGTCCAAATCCGACTCCCGTCACCAACAAAGACTCATCCTGAATTGCCCCAGCACAAAACGCCTTATAGTTCAAACTGGTGAACATCTGTAAATCACTTTGGGCAAAGGTTTCAAATATATTGAATGGGAATGATACAGCAGGTTTAGTTTTCACAGTGGGGAGTGAAGGGAGTAGCGCTGTCGCCTTGCAATTGAAGGACACAAGTCTGAATCCCTGCTCCTGGTACAGTACACAGTATTTGAACACTAAACTACCCAGTACTACAGTAAAATTACACAGTTTTGTAAACGCAAGTAGCTTAATAAGCTGTATATTTGGCTATTTTACTGAGCTCTGCATACCACACTTGTCACATCCAATAGATGTATAATAAATGACTACTTTGTTTCAAAAGTAATGCCACAGATACAAGATTTAATAAATATGCTACTAATAACTAAATCATTTATTAATAATAAGTATGCACAGATTCATAAATGTGCACAGATATTCCAGAAAGAAACTGTATTATATTACTGATGCAAACAAATTGTCAAATTGAAATAAATACTTATGTTATAGAACAAATCAGATGACTGGTATGTAGTAAAATAATACACTTCTGTGTACTTTACCATGTGGCCATGTGATTCACCTGCCTGACACTGACAAGGTAAGATCGTCCTTAGCAGACACATCACAGCAGTCTGAGATATGCAACGTAATAGATCATTTAGAAACTTTAACTGTAACATTATTGCTCCTCATCAATGTTCTTATATCATTTATTAAAGGTAATAAATGAATGATAATGCCGAGTGCTACACAAAGAGCAGCCGTTAATAGACACGAAGAGAGAGATTAAAATATTTCAAAGACCTCTCGTGCCACCACGTACACTGACAGATATTTATTAGCACAGATTTATGCTTATCCCCTGATGGAAAAATGGTAACTGTCTCCATCCTAATCCATCCTCCTAATCCGTAGTGGAAAAGCTCTTCACAGTGCAGCTGTGCACAATTTTCTTTAGTTTCGCCACGCTGGCTCTGCACGGGATTGCTCGGAAGACATCGCACCAGGCTATTCACAGAAAACCACCGCGGCTGCTGCAGACGTTCGGCGCGTTCGGTTGTTTCTTTTGCACACGCGGCAGCCCACAAATTTTCTTTCAGTTGGTAATCCAGATGTACAACAGCAAAATAGCATCTTGCTTCCTCCCATCCACCTATTACCAGCAGCTAATAATGAGGGATTGCTGGAGAGAAACCAGAGCAGTCCGTTACCTAGCAACTGTGTGCAGAACTGTTGCTATGTGCAAAATAAATTTGGCTTCTGATGGAACAACTCTGACTGCACTCAGTTGCCACAGCTTAGTGTTATTTATTATGCTAGTATCATTGTGCACAGCTCTCTGCAGAAGACTAATAATAATAATAATAATAATAATAATAATAATAATAATAACAGAAGAAAGCTGCTAGCTCTGTTGCAAAGCAGTCTGGGTTCCACATCTCCTGCTATCCTACTTTACATGGAAAACCAGGTTTTCTTGGTTCCTTCCCCGAATTCTACAGTTCTGACTCAAAGATGCTGCGATGCTTACACTTACGCACAAGTCCAGCACTCCTTGGGATGATCTGGATGCAGCATTCCAAACCCAAGGAGATTTCCTACACCAAGCATTTAAAGCAAACTTCCGCTTCAATGCGCACGAATCACCAGATGACCTCGCGGAAACGTGCCGAGGTTCGCGCACGACAGCAAGGCAAGAACAACCCCCCGCGAGGCTCCATTGTCATGAACGTTACACTCAGGTATCTTTTTATCGACATCCAAGCGATTTCACAGCCTCGCCGAGTTCCTGTCACGTTTAGGGTGCGACGGACAAGGCTAAGCTGTCGAAAAAAAAGTGTTTGGGCGGCCGAGGACCTTGGGATCCTGTGAAGGTGAGTAGGATCCATGGGATATTACAGCAGTACACCTGAGCCCCAGAAAAAGCAGGTGTGCATACAAGGGTAACAGCAGACATGCACAGACAAGTGTCCCTAATATATTGTTAGCTGTGAACATTTTTAGTTTTTAGTCCATCTCTCACTATACTGTTGCCCTCTCTCCCGATGGCCCAGAGGACAGGGCATCATCAGCACTCACCTCAGTCCCACATCGAGCCAAGCGCCGGCAAGATAGAAGCCTTTAGTGGCACGCGTATCCCTCGCTCACAGTCCTCTTCACACACATACACTGTGCGCTCTGTCTCTCTGCTCTTCACAAACACACACAGTGAGGACCCTCCCTCCCACCCTTTTCACACACACGGAACAGGCAGCATGTCCGCACTCCCCTCTTCACACAAGCCCACACATCCCAATCGGTACATTTGTACTGTCTCTCCCCTTCACACACACACAGTGAGCCGCACGTCCATCCCGTCTTTCCGTTTCACACACACCCCGTGCGGAACACGCCTGCGATCCTTCTCCACATCACACGCTGTGAGTGGTGCATTAGTGCTCTCTCCTGTTCTTAGTCACACAGCAGTGTGGTTGTGCTCCCTCCTAATGTCACACACACACACGAACGCACGCACGCGCACCAGTGTGCCTGCACTCTGCCTTCTTCACACACTCACTGACAAATGTGTCAGTACTCCGTTGCCTTTTGCTCTGCCTCAGCGCTCCACTGTCTCCTCACGCCTGTGCTCTTTGGCCCGTTGCTACGGTAACCGGTACCCCATCCCGGGCTCTGGCTCACGGCATGGCTTTACAGGTGATGGCAGGGCTGCAGCAGTGTAACTGCTTTGTCCACTTCCTATTTAACTCTGTCATCACCACTGCACCACTCTAGTCTTTGAAGGCCTTGTAGGCCAGGTCGACGGTGCTTTCAGAGGGAAGGGCTGGACTCACAGACTCCTATCTCCAACACGTCCATGCGTGTTTGCATACGTACTGTAGACAGACCCCTCACACACATTTCTCACAAACAGCCCTCCCTCCCCCAATGCATACATAAGCAATCACGCGGTGCAGCACACACACAACTTTTGGACGTGCCGAGGAAACACACAGGACTTCTACTCCCTGCAGAAACCGCAAATTATTGCAGTCATACAAGAGACTTGTACTTCTTTCTGCTTCTGCGCAACCCCGTTCCACCTCCTAAGCAGTCATCCACACGGCTTCCCACATCTAGCTGGTCATGCGTACACAGCTGGGCAATTTTTCACACAGCTGCCTGCATCTACGCATTCATTTGCGCGTTGCCATGTTGCAGGTCACAAAAACGAACCGCTGTCCACATGCAGAGACAGACGTCACGATCGCACACCTTTGGCCACATCTACACACACGTGGTCGGATCCACAGACAACTGTCCACATCTGCACAGCTATACACAGCTGGCCAGACCAACATCCAGAATGGTAAATCGACGCACATCTAACACACAAACACACCCTGGCTCATACCTGCATATCGGTGGCACTAATGCCATGGAACAAATACAAATTCTGGACATTCTTCTTATTTCCACTTAGACTGCAGTTATTTATTCTAAAAATTGCACCTTTTTGGATTATGGGATAAGTTATCTAGCCCTTTACTGAACCGGCTGTTCTTGCTGGAGCAGTTCAGTGCAAGCATTTGCTCAAGGGTGCTGCAGCAGACGGAGGAGGCCAACCAGGTGCCCTTGTGAGTCCTTTACCGCTATGCCACCTGCAGCTGAAAAGCTGCAAATTCACTCGTCACTGTGTGTCAAACAGAAAGAACAAGGGCGTACATTTGTGTAGATCTCCAGGTTCTTTCTGTGGGCTGCTGTGTAGAACAGCTTTCTATCTACATGCAGTATTGTCTACAGCCAGCAAGCATATGAAGTTATTCCTCAACATAGATTCTCTGCTGACATCTAGAGGTATGCAAACTCCACATCAAAACTCAGGCCCTTAACACAATGAAACTGCACAGTAAACTGTCTCACACTTGTAGCCAGCTGTATATTAAAAGAAGGAGCCTGTGTCTATAAATATTAATATTTATTTTCAGTATAGTTTTCATCTTGACTGAGGAGTCTCTTCACATCTGTTGTACAAACACATGAGCGGTAGAGGTGGAGTGATGGTGGGTTTGCAGAAAAGAACCACACATGACGTTTCCACGGTTACACATATATACACATATATGTACTGTAAGTACTCTCCTTGTTGAAAAAATATATATATGTGTGTGGGCTACACATGAGTGACAGCTGGGAGTGGCCAGGGGCTGAACTAAATGTACCCATTACTCATATAATTGGATTAACTCATTCCAGAAAATCTCTATTAAACAAATTCCCATTGTGTGGGAGTTTAATTATTTCTTTAAGAAAAAATATAACCTGCTAGGAAATATTTCTGGCACCCTCATGGAAAAAATGTCACTTAAAATTAAATAAAATACTAAAATAAAAGGTACTGATGGATATTAATTATAGCAAGCGATTCAATGTTATATCTTCATTTATTTATTAACTCACGCATTCATCGACAACAATCTCTTGCCTAGTGCAGGGTCAGTGAGGTTCAGAGTCTCTCCAGTTTCCCATCCAAAATTTAATTTTCACAAAACTTCAGTGTAATATCGATGAGATTGTGTAATGATGCTAATCGATAGGTCAGCACTTTAACCCGGTGAGCAGCTCTGCCGCCTCACAACACCTGACCTGTTTGGCTGTGGGTTCTGATCCAGCTCAGTCTGTATGGGGTTTGCATGTTCTCCACCATGATTGTGGGGTTTGCTCTGGTTTCCTCCCACAATGCAAAAATATGCATTTCAAGTTAACTGGTTAATGTATTCTGTAAATCACCTGTAGTGGTTGTATGAAAGTGTGTGTGTCTTCATCCTGTCCAGGGTGTGTTTTCCTAGTGATTCTGGCATAGGGTGTAGACCACCCAAAACTTTGACCAGGACAAGTGGTTACTGAAAATGGATAGATGTGAAGTGAAGTCAACCCATAAATTACTTATCTTGTAACTGTATGTCTATGTGGAAGCATAGCACCTCAGCTGAACAAAGTTTAAGCAGTTTTGTCAGGGTTTCTTCAGAAAGTTCTTGTTTCTACACCTCTTATCCCATCTCTCTATCTCTTATTCCTTATCCCAACTCTTAATATCAGACCTCCATGTTCCTCCACCTCTGGCCACTGGGTGCATCTACTATGAGGCCCAAAGTCAGAAGTCGAAAGGTTCTCGGTTTTGGCTTCAGTGAGGTGGAATAAACTCCCTCTGTCAAAAGTGTTGAATCCCCTTCTGCGGTAAAGAAGGGTCTCAAACTGGATTTATTTCAGAACCCCGGTTCTGCTAAAAGTTGAATAAATTTGCACCGTACCATCTGTCTGTTCGTCACCATATCAGAAATTAATAAAAAAAACCCTTTGGAAAAACCGCCTTAATCCTTAACCTCAACAGTTTGTCAGGCTGAACTGCCTTGCAGCAAAATGCAGAGCCCAGAAGGTTGGACTAAAAACTTCTCACTCGGGAATGTGCAGCACAGTCACTCACACTGATGAGCTCCGCTTCCCAGATCTTCTTCACGAGCTCCATGGACGTGTATCCGTTGATGAGAAAGGACTGGGTGTAACTTCCAAGCTCCAAAGACTCGAGCCACTCTGCCACCGATGTGGGGTTATTGCCATCACACCCAACAGGGAGTACCTGGAAAATAAAAAGAGAATCAAACTGTGTACCTGTCTATACCAAAGTGTGTTCGCATGTTATGCTGTGTGCAAATTCGGATCTTTTTGTGCAGAACAACAGGTAGGAGGAACACTTAACCTTTGATTTACCTCAGCACCGATAGCACAGTGTGTCTCTAGACTGAAAGAGACAGCAGGCAGTGGTGCTGATAGTCTAGTAGTTCAAAGTAAGGAGCCAGAACGACTTGGTAAATCCATGCAATTCATAATGTTATATTCAAAATGCAAACTGTTAACCTCAGTTCTCGAAACAGTTATTTAGCATAAAAAGAAAGTTGAGCTGGTTTTGCGATGCTATGGATATTCTATAGTATCCTTTCTTAAAGGAAATCCCAGTATCTCACTGAGGGCGACCAATATTTTTATTGTCACTGCAGCTGACAATGGCGTATGAATTATACACAGCTCAGAATAACACTTTATTTCTGGAAATGTTTCACATTCGTTTTGATATGTTTGCCCTGACTATTTTGCCCTGATAGACAGATGAATCCATTGAGCTGAAAGCGGTTGATAACCCCTGGCCTGCAGCATTTTCAACTTTGTGCCTTTATGCAGTTTTTTTTAGTTGCTTTTTTGTTGACCCCTCACTCCACTGGAATGCACTGGGGAAGTGGGTATATAGGGTGGGCATGCACAAGTGCCAGGTACCTTAAGCTCCTTTTCCTGTTTTCATATCCTCCAGGAGCTCAAGTGTCTTCCCACAGTCCAAAGATATACATTTCAGGTGGACTGGATGCTCAAAATGACCTTTAGCGCATGCGTTTGTGTGAGCGATGGACTGGACCGGACCAGAAAAAAAAAACATAAAAATGTTAAAATCTAAACTGATTCAAAGACCTTGCAGTTGCAGTTAGCAGTTAATTTTATTTGGCAATAATTTATTACAATCAGACTGTTTCTTTCTTTAAAAACTTGACAATTAACCGTTTTTGGAATGACATAAACACAGAAATTCTTAATAATGTACACAAATTGTTTGCCCCAATACCTGTGACCAACACACTTTTCATGGCCTCCTTTGTACTATTAAATCTATGTTAATTTCTATATTAGATTCAAAAAATATATCTTTGATATTCCATTGCATGGAGAGTTAAGTTAATAAGTAATATTTTGCAACACCCCCATGGGGTGCTACTGCAGATTGGGTCCAGAGATAGGAATCCTCAGATATGCTCTTCATTTCTTTAGGCCCTGTGCATGCTTGAGATGCGGTCTTGAATAAGACGTAAGCAGAACAGAACAGAAATTTATAAGAAACGCAGCTGAACCCCGGTGCTGGTCTTTCGGAAGCACAGAGCTCCTCCACAGGTATCCTAAAACCACCTCAAAGCAAACGCACCGTAAACAACAGTAAGAACTGATTATGGCCGCAGTAAACTTACTAAAATGTGCACTAAATTTACTGCAAGTGGACCTAATTCATAGTTTTCCCTTTCAGCAGCATAAAAATGTGTACATTTGTTTTGTTACAGCTGTGCACTATTACAGGGTAAATGGAAAGGGAAATGTGGTATGTTGTGGTATGATAACTAATGTTCGCCACTGAAGCAGTTGCTGCACATTTTAACTGGGTTTTGTGGTATTTTAATGTAATAGTGTATATTTTGGAGGCTCGAGAAAATATACACATTTTTACCACTGAAACTGATGATGACGTTTTTGAATTTCCCACGTGAAGACTTTTCCAGGAACAAAGAGCCGGAAGTGTCATTCTAACAACTGGCAGCAGCTGAATTGCAGCATAAAAGATGACAGTGACAACCATGTTTTTCAAGACAGAAAGGTTGAAGTTATGGCTGTTTTGCTGCGTGTCACCCATGGCAAATGGTCTGAACTGCTCATGGCGGTCATACACTGTATTGTACATTCATGATCTTTATTTATCCAGGAATGGAAAGCGCCATCAAGTCATTACCGACTCCTAGGCAACCACTAGCATGGTTTCTGAAGCAAGGAGGAACGGAAGTGGTTTGCCATCGCTTTCTTCTGGCTTATTTTTTCCTTTGAGGGGTGCAAACTTGGAGGAGAACATGCAAACTCTACACACACCCCTGAGCTGGACTTAAACCTCACATATATTTAGCCTATATTCAAGCAATATTTATAGCACATTTTTATTTATTTCTCTATTTACTTTTTTCTCCCTCTTATTTAAATGTACCACACACTGAGGAATTCTTGTTCTCCCTTGCATGCCTGTTGTGTAAGGAAGTACGAAAATTGTTGATTCTTGAGTTTTTCAGTCCAACGTAAGTCTACAATTGTTGAGTCCGAGCCTTTTGCAAAGGCGATAACATAGTTGCATCACGTTTTTGTCAAAAACTGTGATTTCCACATTAACAGCAATTCCAGATGTTTCCCCCTCTCTGTTGTCCAATTATTCAGCTTCACTAGAGTGATTTTCCACTCGGGACTGGAGATGCACATCCTCCCATATGAGCAAGATGACCTGCTGGATAGCGTGACTCTTATCTGTGACAACATTAGCGTTGATCAGCATCATCAGTCGGTCATCGCAGATGCTATTTGGTATCTTGTGAAGGAAAACGTCTACACCGATCCAAGAAACGTGAAAAAAACTAGAGGCTCTTTTACAGAGTGGGTGAAATGTGTGGGGATTCACAATGTTCTTTATGCTGCCATCCTTACAGCGCTGTAGGTATATCAGGACAAATATTATTCTTTATTTTAGCGCTCTTCTCCTCCATAAAGTATGCAGCCTGTTCAACGAAAAGCAAGCAAGCGGCTGACGGCATGGAAGCTGCAGGATGCCACCCTGGGTTTGCTTCCCTTAAGCTGGCATGCGTTTCATGCTTCGAATTGGACTCAAACATTCTAATTATTTTCATTTCCAACATTTCAATTACATTAAACCTTTAGAAATGATAATGGATGTTTTACAGCAACCAGTACTTAGAACTACCACTGTAGAAAGCAAAAAATTGAGGGGAAAAAACATTAAGTCCAATAAGTAAAGTTCTAAAAAGCAAGCATTAAGGAATTAAATTACCTTAATTTTTTTAATGGTGTAAAAATGTGCTTAAGCAGGTGAGATGATAAACCTGTACAACTAAACACTGAAAGCTAAGCTAAAAGTGTACAGACAAGTACTGAGCTACAACACTACCCAACGTGACTTAAAATTCAGCAAATGCTTCTGGTGTTCTCATCCTCAAGGCTACCAAAATATGAATAGGACACTGGGTCAATTGGTTAAAACTGAGTAAATAGTCAGGACTAAACTGCAAAAATGGAGTAGGAATGCAAAAAAAAACCTTTTTACTCAATTACAGAGGGCAGAGTTGATATGCATAGTTACTCTTTATTATTATTATTATTAATTATTATTATTATTATTATTATTATGAGGGAATTGAGATCTTTTTATGCTTTTCCTGATCATGCTGGTCAAGATTTCTCAATGCCAGTTATCTAGCAGTGCCCGGTCTCTAAAGCAATGGGCTCTGGACAGATAGCATATATCATACAGGGAACCAACACATCATTTATCTGTTTTTAAAAATTTCACTTTGCAGCAGAGAGAATGTGAACTATTTTCAGTTTGTGTCTGTAAAATAGGCTAAAACAGAGTAGAACTGTGTGACCTCCTTAATTCAGCACAGTCTTTAATACAAGTCCAAAACCACAGCTGAGGAGCTTTGCAACCCTCTGTGCTAAAATACCAGAATAAAAAGTAGAATAAATGCATCCCAGATTTTCCAGAGCCTAACCCACAAGCACACTGACATTCCTCCTTTTTTAGTCTTTTATTGATTGTGATTTAGGGGTGAAAATGAGCAGATTTGCAAACAAAATGAATAATAAACCAACTTCTGTTTGTAAACCGAGGCCAAGGTTCACTGTACGCTGCTGTATTTTGTGGTTTACTCCAAATACAGGCAAGCCAATAAGCAAAATGGTAAATGATAGCAAACCTGAGAAAAACACATTTTCCTGATCTGCTGCAAAGCGGAAGCACTGTTTGGTGCCACACGTTTGGTTTGGATGCAAGAATGACTTCACGTTCACGAAGGAAACGCGTAAGAGCTGGATGCCGATGATGAAATTCAGATATAGTTTGGTTTCGCCTGCTTGCAGCTTGCAGTCTTGGATCTAGAATGAAGATTGTACCCTGAAATCTGTTCGTTGAAGGTTTGCTCTTGACCTTACACTCACCCTTGGCAGGAGGCGGACAGCCTGCAGTAAGCGCTGTCTATGTGCAGAGTTGAGGATGCCGATTTCAAGTAGGTCCTGATCCTCCACCACATTACTTCCCTGGACAAGAAATGACAATAAGTTTTCTCCACTTGTTGCATTCAATGACTAATACCACATTCAGAAAGAGAAACAAATCCAGGTAACATAACACAAACAACAAAATGACAGAATTTCAGCTGATGTACCAAAACTCTAAACTTAACTGCATTATTGTTTTAAATATAGACACTTATTCGAAATACACATAATATTCTTTGCAGCACAATTTGGACAAGAGTGTACTTTACAATTCATCACTGCTATGAACTGAATTGTTTAAAGGGTAGAGGTTAAAACTCCACTTTTTAAAAAGCACCTTTTACAACTAGTCTCACACATACCACCTGTACTCAAACCAAAATAACATTTTTCTTCATTTAGTTTTCGGACCCCTCAAAGTGTGTCAGAAATATATATTAAGAAATCAATGATATTTAATATTAGGTGGTATATAAACTGCCCAGCCAAAGAAAAAAAAAAATTCACACACTAATATTTCGTTGGACTGCCTTTAGCTTTGATTCCGGCACGCATTCGCCGTGGTATCGTTTCGATAAGCTTTTGCAATGTCCCAACATTTATTTCCGTCCAGAATCACATTCATTTTTCGCCAAGATCTCGTATTGATGATGGGAGAGTCGGACCCCTGCATAAAGGCTTCTCCAGCACATCCCAAAGATTCTCAATGGGGTTAAGGTCTGGACTCTGTGGTGGCCAATCTTTCTGTGAAAATGATGTCTCTCTCATGCTCCCTGAACCACTGTTTCACAATTTGAGCCCGATGGATCCTGGCATTGTCATCTCGGAAGAAAAATTCCATTGATAGAAAAACCTGGTCATTCAGTATATTCAGATAGTCAGCTCACCTCATTTTTTGGGCACATAAGGTTGCTGAACCTAGACCTGAACAACTGAAGCAACCCCAGATCATAACGCTCTGTTAATTCCATGTGGTGACTTTTTTTTTGCCCTGGCAGTGTATATATATCCTAATAGTATATGTATGATATATGGTAACTGCAATTTTTATTGGAAAAAAAAATTATATACAATAACTTTATAATATACAATTATTAAATATTGTTACACAGTAAATACAACTGTGAACTTTAACCTTTTCATAGAGCAGCATAGATAAATAACGGCCATACTGTGCTGCATTAAAGCCTGTGACAGAAAACAAGCAAAATATTCACACATCTTTTTCCACTTACTGTGGTGAAGAATATTTAAAATTTTTAATGTAGACTGGACAAATCCTTTATATTTTGTAAAGGAATATAAATCTCTACCTCATTTTATAAACACAAATGGGAACAAAGTAAGTTTATAGCTCAGAATTGCTCACTCTCTCGACAGAAGGTTAATAACATGCTTAATCCCTCAATTTATTTGCTGGTTAGTGTTTCACCTTAAATGTCAATCCTTTTTCAAAGTCTCCAATATCGTTGTAACACATAAAAATATGCTGGGTGAAACCGCCCCTCCGCACCTCTGACCTCATGCTACATACCCTTCAAAACAGCATATAAAGCAAAGGTCTACACTGAGTGCCTTTTCCTTCCCTCTAGGGAAGGAATGTGGGAACGCGGGGCATTTTCACTCCATAACACAAAAATTTTAGAAAATTATACCGTGACTAAAATAGATTTAAAAGTAAATTATTAGTACATTTTTGTGTCTATAAAATAAAAATAAAAAAAAAATTGGAAATCTGATCTGTACCAATAATATTACTTTGACAAAAAGGACACCAAACATTTTAGCAACTTTCATGTTTTCTAAATCTCACAGGTTTATAACAGAAGACACAGATTTATGATCAGAAATAATCAGTTAGATGAAAACCTGGGCTCCAAATCTTGTCAATCCACTTATTAAACAGCAGAGTAAAGAATAAACCTGCAAGAAATGTAAAGCACATTTAAATTTAGAATGAAGAGCGAGGCTACAGTCATCTCTAAGATACACTGAGTTTTATCTGCAGGCAGTGAAAGGAAGATGGTGAACATTGCTAACTATAGTTTGATGCCTGAAAACACCACAGCCACGACCACATTATTGTCCTTATAAAAGAGCACAGTCCTGCTGATCATTGATAGACTCACGCTTTAACTGTTGGCTGTGATTCAGCTGCATTTAATAGTTCATTCTTACAAAAAGTATTTCCTTCCTCTTAACAGTGGGGGAAAAACTGCACATTTATTTCTGATTCATCTGATACTCCGTTTTACATTCAGACAGACAAACGTATGTGCATGCTGTAATTCTTGCCACGCATTTCTCACATTCACACAAATGTATTAACTATCGGCAACCCCTTATCCTATTCCAGCACTGTAATGGAGCTCATTTGAGAAGTGCAAGATACCAAGCTGGCCATGGAACACCATTTTATAACAGCGTAATGGTTCAATTTTATTATACAAAAAGGGTACTGTATTCTTACATAAAATTTATATAAGTTTGCAAATGCTATGTACTAATAATACTATAAGCCACCTTTCTCAAAAGCAACAGCATGCTTTTCACTAACATTTATTATTTCCTAATGTCACAGGTTCGTAATTTATTATGTCCAGATTTTTCTCCAATTTTCAGTTCAGCACAGCTACTTATCTGATATTTAGTGTTTTCAGTAATGATGTACACTGTGCGTGTAACACTGACTTGCTAGAAATCCACAGAAACCAACAGAGCAGGAAGGCTAATATTGTCCTTTCCTTCCTAGAGAAAGAAAATTCCAGCATAAACATTTTTGGGAAGGCATCGTCGTCTGTCCTTCTCAGTGGCTGATTTTGTTTTGGCTTTTTTGAGATTTACGACAGCTTCGGTCAGTACATTTTTTGACCGTACACACATACGTGTGCAACAAAAACAGAACGTTAATCTCTTAGTTTACATCTTGCTTGCTCAGGAACACGTGGAGATGGTGCGGAGGTACTCACTTTTCAAATTAAGATTGCAATCCCTGTCTCGAAATGGCCAGCTGACTCGATAACAAAGAACAAAGCTGTGTATCCACAGTTCAATCCGAAGGTCAAAGTAACTTAAATCTAAGACCGGCCTAATATCCCATATAAGGAAAGAACGGCAAGGGGTCATGCCGGTCACCATGGGCATCCTGTGCACCTGTAATCGGTTCCAATCTGAAGCTTAATAGTGCCCATTAAACAGTGATGTGTCAGCATCACCGTGTCCGAGACACAGACCAAAAAAAAAAAAAAAAAAAAACTGCGATTTAAGCTCAGATGCGTCTTCGTGTTTGCAGCCACAGGGCACGCAAACAGAATAACAAGAGAATGAGTTGCATTCACGCGGTGAGGCTTGGCGATCGCCTCGTGCACACACTTGACGACACGTGTGTTGCTTGCACGCGCTTCTTCGAAATGCTTCATGTCAAACGCCGATTTCACAGGACGCTCGTACGCAAGACACGCTTTGCCGCTCACGCTGCAGGCAAACTGAGGATTTCCTGAACTAATGCCATGGGTGACGTAGATCTGGTGTGGAGCAAATTAACGCTAGGAGCTGTCCGTGAACAAACTGAAAGTATTAACAGAGCAGCCCCATTGAGCAAGATTTCACAGTACAATATGAACAGTTTCACACAGCATAAGCCGCACACGAGGACGGAGATCTACACCTTTATATTTCGGCATGTCCCATAACACTGTCGGCGGTACGCGGTCGAGCTCGTGCTGTTGAAGGTTGTTCGTCTAGGGTTAAGTACATAGAATCTCGATACGTCTATGTCATTACACAGGAGACTAAGTGTTAATACAGTCTGCCGGTGCTCGGATGGAGTATTAAACAGTTACTGCTGAACGCTGTACGAACGGAGCATTACAACCGGTTTATTAGGATGGACTATTACACAACACAAACTGGATGCAACACTATAGAGTTGTAATGGATGTACTCACCATGAACTGCACACTGTCAAAGCCATTGGCCAGCAGGTGGTTCTCATACTGGACAAGTCCAATGCTGTCCAGCCACTGGCCCACAGACTGCACCGGGCACCGTGGGCCTATGAGAGGGTGCAGAGACGGGCGTTTCTGTAAAGAAGACCCATCCGCACGGTAGCCACGGTAACCAGCTTGGGAATACTGAGAATGCAGCATCTCGCCCAGTAAGCCTATACTCAGTGCTCACCCACTCAACACCACGAGATGTCCAGAAAAGCAGAAAGCCAGAAACACGCCCGAGGTGGCAGCTATGTGGTCATAGCACATCAGGTTTCTAGATGCCTAGTGATGAAAGCAGGATGGAACTTCACCTGACAGTGTCAGTTAGTGCCCCTGGTTCCTGCTCTGTGTATGTGACTGAGCAGAGGGTCTTTGTCAATCTCTGGGAGTGGTACAGCCATTACTCCCACTCATTTCCCATTCCAGCAGATCCACTCCTCCACACAGTGTCTCTCTCTCTCACCCACCTCCTCTACCGCTCTCTCTCCTACTGCCGGTAGCAGCATTCGATCAGTGGCAGCCTCTGTCTAAAAGCACACAGATGCATGCAGAAGATTCTGCCTCCTACACATAAGCAGCGCGTGCACGCACACACACACACACACACACACACACACACACACACACACACACACACACACACACACGGTCACAGCGACACAAACCCTTGTGCAATCCATTGTGCTTTTACACACAACCAAATGGAACCACTGCATCGTCCAAACATGCACACACTCACCTGCACACGCATGCACACCAACAGAGCACCATCAGCTTGAATTTTGCCATGTCAGACTTATGCTATTGAATGGGTCTCGCTTTTCTGTTTCCTGAGTCCCATGGTGCGCATTTGCAGTCACACACACTTCACAATGGCACACGCAGGAGAATGTCTCCCCATGGTAACCAGCACAAGTATGCGAGACTCATGTGGTGGAGGTGGTGAAGACACAGCAGAGAGAATGTATGGAAAACGACCTGAATTGGCAGGAGAGGTCTGCTGGAAGAGGTGACGCTGTAGGAAGGGAATAAAAGCAAAATAAGGATGATTTGGGTGGAAAGGAGGAGACCAAGAAGAGAAAGCTAACAACACAATTCCTACATTTCAGAGAGGTACATCAGCAGCAACAGCAGCATCTGTGCCAAGACTTGTACCAAAACCCTTTCATTGATCAAAATCTGCGTTCTGCACATCCTCACCGCATTTCTCTGCTTTCCTTCCGTAACCTGGAAACGTCCCTCGGTGCGACTTTTAAGACGAGCTTTTCAGTTGCATACACTTCGGCCACAACAGAGCGGCGGTGCAACAATTAAATGTCTTGTTGGCAACTGCATTTCTTAGTTCCACATCATAACCCAGACCGATGCCACATTTTAAGCTGCATAAAGCATCTGGAATTAAGAAAAATAATACTAAAAAATTAATTACAGCGTGCACGAATCTGTAACTGGATGAATTGCAGTGTTGCAAGGATGTGCAAGCTCCCCTTAGAGAATACAAAAATATTTATTAAAATACTACTATAATCAGATAGTTACAAAAACAATTTAGTTTTAAACTGATTAAAGAAGGGTAATATGACAATTCATTGTTATGTAACTATATGCCTGCTGTCCAAGGGGAACGCCTTTGACCCAACCCACTTTTAGCCGTGGAATTTATTATCCCCAGCCCCATCTGTCATTAAATGTCATATTCAAGCTTAATAAATGTTCACTATACTGTGTGTTTGTGTATTTTTGTGCGGTGCAGCAGTCCCCAGTGTTATTGGTTCCATGTCGCTGGCAAATTACTGTACAGAAACAGAAAACGCAGAAACTGCAGCTCTACAGTTGAAACCCATGTTGCTCTAAATTGTAAACTGTACTTATCTTTCAGGTCCAAACTTTGCACACAATCCATTAAACTCAAAAAAAAAATCCAAAAAATGTTTAATAAATCTACAACAGCAGCATGCTGGCATTATGTTGAAAGGACACACAGTTGCCAGTGGGGAGGCTTAAGACCCACTCTGACTTCAATATATGCTTATGATGTTTGCAGAAAACACACACACACACACACACACACACACACACACACACACACACACACACACACACACAAAAAAAACCTTGCTTCTGTTTACCTGCAGAAATAGCTGATTCACTTGTAAAGTACAAGTACGAGTCAGCTCGAATATACACAGATACTCTGTCAGCTGAGCTTCTCTGGAAATAAGAACATCAGACTGGATAGTTGGGAAATTCTCAATGCCTTATCATCTGAATATTAATGAAAGCACAGTTGTTACCAAGGTAACTGTCTTGTATCCTGCTACCAACATGCAATGGGGAAGGGAAAAAAAGATCCTCCTTCAAGGGCAAAATGCTCTATTGAGTCACTGTAAAACGTATTTTTTTAACATAGCACATTTTCCTCACGGTTGCCTAGGAGTAAAAAAAGAAAGTGGCTGAGATTTGTAACCACATCGCATGTAAATAAAGAACTGAGTACAACTCTCTAAAAATCCAAAAAGACTGATATATATAATAAAAAACCATCTTACTGGCCAAGACAAACTGTCTCCCTGCTCCTTCTGTGAATCTTAAGTTTTATTCAAGCAGAAAAAGCAGTGTGTGACCAGGGGTCAAGACTGGACAGGCGACCCTCCTGATGCCTGGTTTCGGATCAATGGGTGAGCAAACGCAAAGTATGAAGGTATGCAAGTATCACTCAGGCAGATTGCTCCAGCTGTGCTGGTGGCAGAGGGGTCTGAAAGATAGAAGGACAGATACATAAATGCATACAAATTCAGGTATCAGAATGGGCGTCAGTATGAACACACACACACACACACGTGTGTATGTGAACTCTCCAAATTTGACAGCAGGATAGCGGTAGTGTATTAGTTCAGGCCCTGGACCTGTAAGCTAATCTCCTCCTCAAGCTGCATGACTTCAAACTACTGACAGATTATAGAAAGAAAGACAATAACAAACATTTGGGAAATTCTCACTATAAAAAGAAAAAGCTTCTAAATCTCTTAAAAAATAGCAATTGAATAAAGACATTCAGAAGACTAGTAAGTGGTTTGAACAAAGGAGGCCATAAACATCGTCACATACGTCAATAATGATTTGTATCAACAAATCTATACCTGATGATAAATATTAGTTTAAAATTTGTTACAAACCATGTGACAGATACGTGTCTAATTTTCTGTTTATGCCATATCTTTATTTGACCACGGTTAAAGGAACAATGGAGTGGCTCAGAGATATAAAGATTAATGTCCCACAATAGTTCATCCAAAGTCCTCACCTCAGTCCCCCTGACAACCGGGTTCAATCGGTCAACCGTATTCCAACACCGGGGTCCACAAGCATCGTCCAACCAACCTGAACCTGCAGATTTAGAAGATAAACGGGCAAAAATATCTCCCAAACAGCATCCAAAGTTGCTAAATTCTTACCTTAAAGCTGCAGCAAAAGGTGGCTCTACCAAACATTGGTGTGGGGGTTTGAATATTTTTGCGAGCAGCACATTTCAGCTTTTGATTTTCTGTAAAATATCCGCAAACAAGTAACTTATTGTGGCTCTCACAATTTAGTGTTGGACTATATTAATTCACAATTTCAAAATAAAGAAAAGAAAAAAGTGCGTTAGTATATTTTATGATTCAGGTAATGTTGGCAACTTTTAAGTGGCTTGAATACTTTTGAAAGGTACCGTATTTCTGGTGAAATAGTTCGCTTTAACTGCTTCTGTGCCGGCCTGGTGTTCCATCCAGCCTACCTCGTACCCTGGGCTTCTCGGGATGGGGATGGATCGCCTTCATCTCCTGCAACACACGTGGCTTCTGAAAACGGACGGATGGTCCGAACCTTCAGAGGGACTTTTTGCTGTTTTAGCAACTGGCAATGAAGTTGCGTCAGGGGGTGAAAGCAAAGCCGGCGACTTTTACCATGGTAAACACAGCGTCGAGGTGTAAGGGGAATCTGGACGTTTCCTGGTTCCGGGGAAGTCGCGGCTCCGTTACTGCGGGTTCGCGGAGCTGCGCCCCTCCTGCGCGGACGTCCTCGCCAGCAGCTCGGGGTCGCGGGCGCGCACACGCACACTGCATCTGCGTGGAAGAAGTTGGTCCCGCCAGCTTTCGACTTTCAAAGTCGCTTGACAAGTTTAAAAAAAGTCCCAGCAAGGTCACTTTTTACTCGAGCAATGGCTGTAAAACAGAGGAATAAGAATGTCGGCAGCGAGAAAAACTCGAGTCCGACTCCCGATGACGTGGCAAAGAAGAGCCCGAGAAGCGTGGAGCGCGGAGCTCCGCTCGCCCCTGCGTCCGGGTCCGGGGGTTCGGTCAGGGTTCTGGCCGCAGCGGGTTATCTGCTCCTGGCGGCGGCCGTGGGCTTCGCCGCCATCCGTCTGCAGCGAATGCGGGAAGAAGTTGGCGAAATGGGCCGCAAGAGCGAGGCTTCGTTCCTCCGGAGCGCGGAGCTGGACGCCAAAATGGATGCGCTCCTCCGGCAGGTTTGGCAGAGCGGTTCGGTCCCCGTCGGCTGCCCTCAGCCCAAGTTCCGCTACTTAAAAAATGGCAAAATATAAACGATGGCGCCTCGGTGCTTTCGTGAAATGTGGCTTTTTTCCACGACAGTTTGCACAGAAAAGTTGGCAGTTTAACAAAGGCCACAAAAGTACACGAATCCCGTGGAAATAGTCAGAATAAACACATCTTAGTGTATTTTGTAAACGTATTAAATGACAGATTCCAAACTCAATGAATCAATGAATGAATGAACGAACTAACTGCGGATTCACAGGTTACGCCCTAGTCGTGTTTCTGACCGAACCATTATTATTATTATTTTTATCATTATTATTAATAATAATAATGATAATAATAATAATGTTGATGATTTCAGGAGTACAGTAGCAACCGTGCTGCAGGTTTTCGTTCCAAATGTCCAGCTGAACTGCTGCGGACTCTCATTGGTTCTGAAGTGAATTTGGGAATTTATACTCGATTGTTTAACGAAATTTGTTTGTGATGTTCACGTTAAATTAGTTGTAACTAAAATTGTGCTTTTTAAAAAAAAAAAATTAGTTTGAGATGTTTTTAAGATTTGGGGCAAAGAGCTCAGCCGGTTCCCTGCAGGGGGGGTCGCACGCTGGTGACAGGACGTGTGAGACCCCCTTGGTTCGGCAGAGACTGTTGGGGGGTGGACTGGAGGTTTGGAATGAACGTAGACTACGCCTCTGATGTTTGCCTGTCCTGAAGGAATGGGGGTTGATGGGTTTTACCCTCCCACGTTGCTCCATAAATGGCAGCTACCCGTTTTACCAAAGTCAGCCGTCGTTCTCCGGCGTTTGTGTCGGGCTCCAAGGGTTTGAGGTGTCCATCAATGTTTGTGGACCCACCAGGCCAGGGATGGTGGAGACCCCATCACTATGTTCAGTGTGAGGTTGGTGTCACTGCTGCCAGGGTAACTTGTATTGTAATACAAGAAATTTAGTCTGAGTGACACCATTTAGGGGGAAAACCTAAGTTTTGAGACACCATGATGGTCCTGCTCCTAAAATGTCTTCCAAGAAAGAGCAGTGCTGCTTTACTGAATAAAACTCCTCTTTTGGAAGTAAAATGACCACAAAATGAACAAAAATTCCATTGTGCAGAATGGAAAAAAAACAATGAAAAGTGTGCAGAGTTATTAAAAGTGCAACACATCAAAGAAGTAAAAATAAGGTAAAATCTTTTATGTGTTTCATTTCTTTGTGGTTGAAGGTGGATGCCATGAAGGAGACAGTGAGTGGGTTTGACTCCACCGTCCGCGATATGCAAACGGAACTCAGCAATGTGGGGCGGCTGCAGAGGAGAGGAGAAGAGGAGACGCGGCGGGTGGAGGAGGCACTGCAAACGCTTCAGAAGGAGATCTTGAAGGACCTGTCCGATGGGATCCAGGAAGTGAAGCAGGCACGGCAGCAGGATTTCTCTTCGCTGGAACGAACTGTAGATGACCGCTTGTCAGAGCTGAGCGGGTCTATCGGCGACAGTGTGGCTGGGGTGGCCGAAGTGCAGGCTGAAACCCAGAGCCAGCTGCAGGACCTGCAAGCGCGGTTAGAAAGCCTGCCTGACACTGCGCAGCTCAAGGAGCAGCTGCAAGCCATAGTTGCCTCCGTGGCTGATCTTCAAACTGCCACCATGGCAGCTGGGAAAACCACAGACTCCTTGACCGAACAGATAGGTGCTGTGGGAGCAGAGCTGCAAACACGAAACCAGGAGGTGGCATCACAGTCTGAGGAGATTGGGTCACTGAGGGAAATGGTGCAGAGCACTTCAGGGGCACTGAGGCAATCCCTGTCAGTGGTCGAGGGGACCGTCCAGGTTCTTTCTGACCAGGCTCAGAACCTGCAAACTAGGACTGAGCATGCTGAAGGTGAACTCCAGAGCCTGACGGAGGAGATGCGAAAGGTAACGGATCGATCAGAGCGGAGCACTGAGGATGTGCAGGCCAGGCTGAAGGTCCTTGAGGACAGTACTGATGCCATTTTGGCCTCCATAACAGAACAGGTGGCCAAGCTGGAGTCCAGCCTGTCCAAATATGACTCTCACGAGGGCACATTGGCAGCGTTGGCCAGAGATGCAGACAGTGATCGTGCAAATGCAAAGAGGGAGGTCCAACAGCTTCAGACCAGTTTGAAAGAAGTGAACAGCACTCAGCAGTCTCTAGAAAATGTGTTGGCAGAGCACAAGACCAACGTGGAAGAGCTCCAGCATACAGTGGCTGCTCTGGGCAGCACGCAAACTGAACTGCTCTCTGGCCTGTCTAGTCAGACACAACAGATACAGGAGCTGGAGCAGAAGGTGGGCATTTTGGAGGATGCGACAGCAGAGTCCCAGATCTCCAGTGTGAAGGCCTCTGTCAGTCAGATTCAGAGTGACCTGCAGCAGCTCAGGACAGCAGTAGACAGCCTGGTAGCCCACTCTGTGAAGGTGGAGAGGCATCAGGAAGCCATTACATCCCTGCAGAGAGACTTGGACCAGACTTGGGCTTCTTTGAAAATGTTGTCCTATAACCCTGAGCCTGATGAGGAAGAATGAACTATACAGTGGTTGACAAGCAGAGGGGCTGCCGTGGTTATGGATGTCTTCCTGCCCACAGCCAGTGTTGCAAATGTCTTCCATTAAATTTGGGTGCGGTGGTTTTCTCTTAAACCCCACTGATGATCTTATCATTTTAGGTGGTAGATTTCATTAGAAAATGTGTTTGTACCAAAACCATCATTTAGTGTTACAGTAAGGAACATCTTTCTGGGCAAAACCAGTTCTAAGCATGACAGCACATCCAAAGATCAGCACTCTGTCATCACTGGACACCTGAAGTGGGAGCAGAGGTCAGCGTTACTCACCAGGGCTTTAAATTGAGTCAATATTTTTGGGAAGGACAGTTGGTAGCTCAGGTATCACTTTCGTCTCATAAGATGTTCCATATAGTAAATGAATACATGTAAGTAAACTATCTTGTGCTGGACTGCTTGAGTGAATGTGGTTGAGACCTGTAAGGGTATCTGATCCTGTAGTGAACAGGTGATACGGGAAGGGGAGATTGCAAAAATGTTCATTAATAACTGAAAGGAAAACCAAGGAGAAGAAAATAGTAAACTATTTATATTAGCTTACCTGTGCTTTAGCTGCAGTTTAAAATGGGTTCAGGTGAGCTGGAAATGTGTGAGCTGGCATGACTGATCTGCCAAAGCAAACACAGGTTGAGTGGATTTGTAGTGGAGCTGTGGCTAAACCTGATGCATTGCCTGCCCAACACAAAACAACGCTCAATAATATTATTTTCAGTTCTAACAAATATATGTACACTATATTCAACTATATTAATTATATATTAACCCTACAGTGCAGAAAATAATGTGCAAATGCATTAAGTAGCTTATTTTTACTTTTCCCATGCTCAACCCACAAAAAGTGTTTTCAGCATTTTGAAAAAGTTGTTATAGTAGTTTGGTTGACTAAAAACTTTATGTATGAAATTTTTTCTGTAACTTTAATGACATAAACCTCTGGATGAGAAAAGTTGCACTGTATAAACTATAGCCATCTCTCCTAAACCTCAGCTAAACTTTATATACAGCATATTGAAGATAAACCTCAGATAAAGTGACTTCTAGCGGTGGCTAAGTGATTTGTAAATGACAAACTGGGTTAAACGTAAGACAGCTGACACAGTTTAAACTGCAGGGTCAGTGGACACAGCACGTTTTTAAGAAATCATGCAACTTGTTGTTTAAATTCATCTTAAACCCTAAACCACAGCTAAGCTAATGACAGGCACAGCAACCACCACTCCAAGCTCTTTTTCCTCACCAATCCCTGAGCTCCACACCTAGTTGATGTGTTTTCCTAAGTTTCCCTCCACCAGTTGGGGAGATGACGGGGGCTACCATTATGGTTGGTTTCAAAACAAATTCCTAAATATGTATACAAGTCACCTGGACAGGTGATGTCCTTCAGAATGCCAAGCCATTAGACTGAGGTGCTATTACTATTGATGCAATTTCTGGGTACTTATAACCAGACAATAGGATGAACAATCTTAGGAAGTTTTAAATGCATTTCTTTTTTCCAGCAAATCTTTAGTAAAATGGTTTAGAATGTTTTATGTGTGGTATTCTGCCTCCCATCAGCATAATCATGTAAGTCCTGTGTTAGTTTTATTTCTAACCTCCAGGCAGGGTTGTCGATGCCTTGAACTCTCATATGACTGTTTTTATATCCATGTATTATTTTATAACCCGTAATTTCCCCAGAAACTATGCAACATGGATTGACGTGCTATGTGACAAGAAGGTTTGCAAATACAAAATTAAAGGCCAAGCTCTCAGCCCCATCATACACATTCTGTCCAGCTCAATGGCAGAACAGCCAGCGCAAACTAAGACTAATCTAGCAATTGTGCAGCACAAATATCAGAAGTTCCATAAACCACAACACATATAAAAGTTACATATTTTACTGTTTTGCATATATAGAAACAATACCATCATTAATAACAGCACTAGAGCTTCCATACATTCAAAATATGACAGGACTTTTAAAATGTACTTATTTATAAAGACAGGTGTGAATCATATACAAATTAAGATGCAAACAAAGAAGCTGTAGAACAGAGAACAGTTGAATCATGTATACAGACATTTTCAAGTTCAAAGACAGGTGACCATTTGGTCTTTAAATTGCCATTTGTTTTCACTGGGTATAAAAATTATAACATAGCACCAGAAGTAGAGACGTTTGCAGGGTTTCCGTTTTGCGTTCAATCATGCACATGCACTGTGGACCTTAAAAAGACCCCAAATGCTAAAATCCACTCAGAAGGAAGTAGCTAAACATGAAGGAAATGCAACAGGATGCAGAGGCCCACACAAAAGTGCTTTCCCATAATGCCGTGTCACATGAACAGCTGAAGCACTCAGTCTGAAAACAGAAATAAATATTCACAGAAATAAATATCTTCCCCTCATAACTCCACACAGCAGTGTTCAGTGCAGCTGCGAAGCATCTTCATTTCTCCTGCAGGTTCTTTTACGACCTCCCTGTTGTCAGCATAATATGTGGGATGCCAGCAACTGTTTTAAGTAAACCACGATGTAATAAATAAAATAACATTCCAGTTCGCAAGTTTAATAGTTAGGCATTATTCCTCCTTCACTCCCTGGTTAGGTGCTCAAATTTTTTATGTTCTGAATATTATTTTCAACTTGTACTCAGCTGATGCCTTTGTCTAAGGCAACTTGCAATGCTAGAAACACAGCATGCTTTACAAATGTCTACTCACCCACACGCAGAGCAATTTAATACAAACTCACTGAAACAACAGGAATGACTCAGATTCACCCGCTCGCCCAAAATTTGTTTGAACTGTTGGAGGAAACCTGTGTAAACACAAGGAGAACATAAAACTTTACAGAGATTTGAATCCATGTCCAAACCTGCAGCCCAGGAACTGTAAAGCAACAGAGTAACCAACTGCACCATCATATTTACACACAAATATAAATATTAAATAATAATTATGGTTAAAATAAGTGTTGCAAAAATTCCACATGCAACCTGGCTTCCTACATATGTTTCATAACAGCTAAGG
Organism: Heterotis niloticus; assembly: GCA_018136845.1. Taxonomy (NCBI): domain Eukaryota; kingdom Metazoa; phylum Chordata; class Actinopteri; order Osteoglossiformes; family Osteoglossidae; genus Heterotis; species Heterotis niloticus. The sequence goes on from CM030889.1 coordinate 12,055,998, forward strand.
ACCAACTAGGAGGTAATGGTTTCTACAGTTTGGTCAAAAGCTTCAATTACCGTTGACATTTAAGACTTGAGGCTGGAAGTAACCGTCCAGCTTGCTTGGGAAATGGGACAGCAAACTAAGACGTGCAACCGGCGAGGTTAGCATTACCATGTGAGGGACATTTGTGCAAGGTAAAGTGGGATTGGACCCTGCATCACAACACTCCTTGTACTAGAGGAGACAGCAACTTTGGTTCTGGTGAAGGGTGCCTAGGATGTCTGGGCTGTTCAGGGTAGTGGGGCAACAACACAAGTTTGAAAAGTGCAAAATTTTGCTCCTTACAGTTGCGGGAATGTGGATCAGGTTTCCTCTCGCGCTTATAGCTTAGTGTGGGAGTGTGAAACATTACAAACGCGTCACTTCCAGGTGGCAGGTACTGGTCGTAAGCTGTTGGCTTTGGAGCTCTTGGGCCCAAGGGACTGTCCTGACCGACTTCGGAGGTCCCTTTCCGTACCATCATTCTGTGCCTGCTCTTCATCGTACCTACAGTCATAAGAGCAGCATGAAGGGAAAAGAGCAGTAGTCAAAAACAACGTGTAAAACAAGTCTGTGCTCGTGAGTTGTCAGTCACATGCGCTTTTGCTTTTGTCTCGGAGTGGTATGAACAAAAAGCCGATTAGTCACACTGAGAAGAGAAAGCTTTATTCGACAGATGAGCATGCATTCTATCAGAGTTGGAGGAACACAGCAGCAAAGGATAAACAGATTTCCATTCACTTATCTTTGCTAATCACTTAACCTGAGCAAGGACATGGTGGGCCAGAGCCTAAAATATCCTGGGATCATTGGCAAGGACACAATGAAATGCCCCTGGATGGGATGCAATTCCATTGCAGTGTGATCTCGATCTCTCTCTCTCTCTCTCTCACACACACACACACACACACACACACACACAATCTATGAGTAATTTAGAATGACCAATTAACCTAAAACACATGTCTCTGAACTGTGGGAGGAAACCAGAGCACTCAGAGATACAGCAAAAACATGCAAACTCCACACAGACTGAGCTGGAGTTGAACTCTCACCTGGCCCACCCACATAACTCTGAGGCAACAGCACTACCTGCTGAGCCACTGCGCCTGCAACAAATGTCCACATTTTCTACAATAGCTTAAACAGCAGGTTCCCTACTTTGGCTATATTTTCATAAAACAGTCAGTCTAAATCACCCATAGGGCAGGGCTTTACTTAAGCAAACTAAAGTTGAAACCTGAATGTTTCTTATCCAAAACACAACCAAGACAACATGTCTATTAACATTCATAATATTGACAGGAAGTCCAGAGTTTTAAAGGAAAGCTGTCATTCTCAAACTTAAACCTCCTTCTGAAATTTTGCACTATGGCTGAAAACAAAGTCAAACTGACCCTGTGCACAACGTATCTTCATAGTCTTGACAACTTGGATGTTTTTTTTTGTTTTTTTTTTAACTTTTTGACACCTTGTATAACCCTGGATTCCACCTCTATACCAGAGAAGATAAGTTTGGGTTGAGAGAAGTTAACATTATATTTTCTGACAAACAAAAAAAATGTGTGCATAAAGTATTTCCTTCCAGGAATATACATATAATGCATTACAAGGCCATAATTTCTTCAAATTCTTTTCACTGCAGACATCCACAGAAACATAACATGAAGCCAACCTTTCATTAAAATGCTCTTTTCCAGGAAAGCCGTAGCTCAGCCACTACAACAGAAAAGCCCAGCTGTGGGACCTACATTAAATTCCCAACAGTATGCGTTTCGTCAATCTGCTGCAACAAAGGGGGAATGACTGGAAGAAGTATTTTAGTGTTTGAAGGGCCAACTAAATACAATTTAATAATCAGTTTGCCAGTTTGGAGAAATGCATCTGCTAAATGTACGTGTCATACACTGTGCAACTGTCCCAGCAATGACACTGACTGGGTCTTACTCACAGGACTTGATAGTTTCCGAGGGCCTCCTTGGGTGGGCTTCGATTCCAACGACAGTCTGGGATCTCTCCATTGGGAGTGACGATATTCAGCGTATCGTTCATGAGGTTGTATTTCAGGATGCGGTCATTTGCCGTGCTGGAGGTCAGTGACGGTGAGGCATTTACCTGTCACAGATCTTTGAGTGAGACTCTTTCCACTTGGGTGAGACACGTCTGGGGTAAAAACTGCAGTTACTATGCAGTTCACATTCATGGGAGAACTGAACCCAGGGCCACACTGAGGGTCAGTGGGAGATCCCCAAGAGTGACGTCCACTAGACATACTACAGTCTATTCAGGGGGAAGAATAACCCAGTAGAGCAATACCTCAATTAGCACTTCCACCTGTATCACTGTTTTCTAATAGCGCTCTTCCATTTTAGCCTTTTGAATATGTTATCATAACTGACAATACATTTTTTAATTTTAAGAAATACCATATTGGACTGACTATAACTCAGCATTTTTTTCTGGGAATCACAACTAAAAAAAAATGGGGTTGTCTTATGTTTGAGGACAAGAGCTACAAATGTCATATAGCGTATAGCATCAGTAGGTGGCGTCACTTAACCCCAGCATCAATAATCCACAGAAATTATCGATTGGAGCAAGTGTGAAAGATGACAAAACCTTGAGATGGTCTGGAAAAAAGGGGCTCAAAGTTAGGCCAAGTTAACCAAGGACTGAGTAGGAGTTATGCCAATTTTAAGATAACTGTGATCAATGAAGCTGAGTTATCACACAACTCTCAAGCAGCCAAGAAATATAAAGTTACAGTATGTCATACTCAAAAATAGTGAGCCCAAAAAACCGTCTTAAACATGCAAATGCGGCAAATAAGAATAAATGATTTTTTTTCTAAAGATAAGATATAAAGTTCCAAAAACATTTTTACAAAAATGTGTGTTGAAAAAGAGGGGGTCGTCTTATAATCGGGATCCTCTTATATTCAGGCCAAAACAGTATTTTTAAACATTTTTTAAATATTATATTTAACCATAAATAAACTGTTTTCTGTGTTTCTTCCCTATTATAAAGGCATAACTAATGTATTTTAAATTCTTCTGCAGATGCAATTTTCTAGCTAAATTTATGCTCTTATAGCACTGTTTCAATAAGCTACATTTCTCCAGAACTCATGTACAATGGTAGCAGATGCATTACTTTACCTTAACAACTGCAGGAGCATTAAAACCTCAATAGAACTGAGCTATGCTCTCATTACCAGGAAAACAAAGTTTTCACAGTAAAAAAAACTGCCTACCTCAATAAGCCAAGGTTTCAGCTTGTCATCAATTATTATATCATATCCATAGCACTCAAAGCAGTGCTTGTCATTGTTCATGACAGGCTGCAGAAAGTAATAAACATTTGTTACAATAGAAAGTGTCACACAGTTTATTCTCATAAAGTGCTCTATGCTGATGATACACTGAAAGCGCACATATATGTACACTGTATGGCCAAAGGTATGTTGACACCTTAGCATCATTCCACACGTGCTTGCTGACCATCCCATTGCAAACCCATGGGCACTGATATGGAGTTGTGGGAAACCCTTTGCTGCTGTAACAGCCTCCACCAGATTTTGGAGCCCAGCTGTGGGAATTTGTGCCCATTCAGCTATAAGACCATCAGTGAAAGTTCGGCGAGAAGGCCTGGCTTGCAGTTGGTGTTCCAGTTGTTCCCAAAGGTGTTTGGTAGAGTTGAGCTCAGTGCTCTGTGCACATCAACCTGGGCAAACCATGTATTTATGGAGTTTGTTTTGTGCATGGGGGGGGCACAGTCATACTGGAGCAGGAAAGGAGCTTCTTCTCCAGACTGTGGTCACAAAGCTGGAAGCATGCAATTGTCTACAATGTATTTGTGTGCTGTATGGGTACGCCTATACATACTTTTGGCCGTATAGTGCATGTATGTTTGTTTGTTGCAACCAACAGCACTGTTTATCCATGTACTACTGTAAATGTCATTTTGTGTTATTCATACTCACTGCCACTGCCTTAAGTGACTGCACAATAATCCAGTGGATCTGGTCAAATAACAGGTTGGTCACCTCCTTCCCCCGGGTGCTTTCTAGGTAGAGTCGCAGGTTACTGACTGTCCACTTACCCCCATGCACATGGTTGTAATCATCCTAGAACACACATAACAATATATACATTAAAAACTTGAAAAAATAAACACACACAAAATGATTTCTGCTATAGTTACATTACAGCTACAACTATTCTCCTTCAGTATAGTTACTACATTAAGATTTCACTCACACTGAGTGAATTAATCCTGAATTATTTACAACTTCTTTAAAGATACTCACCCCGTGTTTCTGAATGGCTACATTAGTGAGGTGAACAAACATGTTGTCAAGTTCACTGGTGCTAGGAGTGTATTTGACTGTGCAAAACCGACAAAATCCAAGTTTGTACCTGCAAATCAAACGAGATCAATGAATATCTGTAAATATGCAACTAAAACTCCAAAACACATCTCCAAGTACGTACATTTGGATTTAAAGATGTCTGAAATAATGACCTACATCTCATGCTTCGTCCATTCCCTGGACCAGGCAGCCTGATACTCACATGTAGCACTTGAGTGGACGGTAGGTGGTCACCAGAACGTAGAGGCGAAGGTCGAACTTCTTGCCCCCAATCAGCAATGGGTTATCAATATACAAGGAGATCACATATGCTTCTTTCCCACTAGATGCCGCCAAAAATCTGTTAAAAACAGCAAGTTCAGCCCTCGTGCAGCAATGTACTTTATGATAAAAGAAAAAATGTAAAATAGCTACAATAGCTAATACAAATATACAGTAATACCCCAGGTAGCGCTCAGGATACAGCCCTAGAAAGTGGGGTGCCAACTGAAGCAGGGCTAAACAGGGTCAATTATAGCAATAAATCACGTTTGGTAAAAACGCAAATAAACAAATAATGTAGAATGATAATTAACTTTTACTAAAAATCTCCATAGCTGTGTTATTCCTCTTGTCAATTTATGCTCCACACTTCATATAGAAGCCTTTTACTGTATTTAACTCATAAAGAAAAAAAAAACGCGGAGGCTATGCGCTTTTTGAACATGAAAAATGGCACAGTTTAAAACAAGCTGTCCAGGTACAGGATAAAAACAGCTTTCTTAAAAAACATAAAACATAAACAAGACAAAAAACTAACAATTTAAAAAACTCTCTAAAGACAGTCACGCTCTACTGTTATCATCAGATTTCCAACACAAAAAGGCTCCATCCCTTCTTCAAAGCATATTTAAAATATGACTTACAGTAAATCTGACAAAAGAACAAGCTAGAAATAGATTTTGTCACAAAAAAGCATTAAATCCCGCAATGGACTGGCGTCCCATCCAGGGTGAAGTTTTGTAGTCTCATCCTGAGCAGTTCTGGGATATGCCCTGGACTACTGCAGCTGACTAGGTTTACACAGTTAATGATAATGGATGGATGAAAGCATGGGAAAAACATTAAAAGCTTTAAATATTTTTAGTTTTATTTATTTTGTGCATGAATTAATTTTACGTGTTTTTTTTTTTTTTTTTGCGTGGGCATCGACACCCAGCATAATGGAACTTTGCATAAAAGTATGAACCAAATCATAACGTTGGGCACGAGTACGAAGATGAGCTGTGGTACTGATTCTGGGTCAGAGGACCGATTTGCGACAATCGTATACAGGTCTGCTATTCAGTACTCATCTGAGAAAAATTAGCTTTACAGATGCTAGAGCTTAGAAGGGAGCAAGGAAAATGGATACCAAAAACAATAATAAATAAATAAATAATAAATAAATAGCCCTAACTAAAGGGGGAAAAAATGACAACCTAATACTCCAGTATAAAAAATATAGAACTTAACCAGTTTTGCGCAGAGTCCTTCAGTCATCAGTGTTTTGCTCAAAACAGCAGCACTGCTACATTCTATATTACTAAAGGAAAACTGCATTCTTCTGCGGCATTGCTCCCGCACCCCTAAAATACTCACGTAGAGGTGCGGCTATCGCGGGACCACTTTTTGATTTGGGAGAGCTTATTGATGAGGAAGATGCCTTTGCCCTGGGCCTTCCCACATGGCTTCATAATCCAGGTGCTGGATGGATTCTTCCTGAACTCCTCTACAAACAGGTTGTAATCAGCAGGGAGCATAAAAGTCACTGGTACAAAGTCTGCAGGACAAAGAAGATTCATGCTGATGGAGAGCACCACCTATTATATAATGCCTCTTATTCAAGCTGAAGAACACATACAAGTACTATATAAGACAGACAAATATATTTACACATACAAAAATATGTCGCATGCAAATAGAATACAGATACATTCTAGCCCTGGATGCATACCAATAATGAATAATCAAATCATGTCTGTCTCAACATTCAGCTCATTCAATAACTGTCTCAAAAGTAGGGAAGTCCTGAGCCCAGGTCAAGGACACAGTACCAAGGTAAATGTATTTCCCCTTTTCATCTTTCTCTGCCAGTGGACTTCCTTCCTTCTCCAGCTCCTTCCTGTAGCGTTTGATGTTCTTGACCATCAGATCCTTTCTGGTGAGCTCGTAGTGATTGGGAAAGTGGTTGACCAACTGGTCATCTGACAGACGGTAACCAGTATCCACACTAAAGACACTCCTTATGGTCTGCACACTCATCCTGCAAAGATATGTAGGATAAATGGCTTTATGAACAAATACACTCCTATAGCAGATAAGGAGACTTTACATCCTCCTCACTACAGGACCTGTGTAGCTCCAGAATGAGGGGGAGCGCAGGTAAATTTATTGCCGATGCTTTCCATCCCGGGCACAATTTATTTCTACAAGTTCCCCCTGGCAGGCACTTCAGGTCACTGAGAGCAAAAACCTCACGACACTAAAACCTCAGGCAGTAACGGCCATCAGTCAAACTATGTCCCCTTAACCAACATCATATTGAACTGCAATCATTTGACACCACACCTTATTTTTGTCATACATTAGTCTATCCTGAACAGTCACTAAGCCATAGCTACACTGTGATAGTGCCTATTTATGTGCATGTCAGAAGTAATTTATTTTATACCTTTAGTTATTTATAACCATAACATGTCATTAGCTAATCTGTTATGCAAGGAGTATATGTACTGCATGTGAACTGTGACATTATATGTTATGTGCTATATAATGAAACATGGAGACAAATTCCTAATATGTGCAAATGTATATGGCAAATACACTTAATTCTGAAAAAGTGGAAAACAAGGAATATCCAATCCCATGTTGGATTTCCTGATAATGTGCTTACGCTGTTGTTAAAACATCCAGTCTGGAAAATGAACTTTAATGAAGTAATTCTGGGTGAAATTAAAGTGTGCATTTCCAGGTTACTTGCTTATAATGACTGCAGTTATGATGGTTATTCGGTAAAATTGAGTTTCTAATTATCATTTGAGATGTCATTATAATTGTAGTTATGAGGATTTAAATGTGTTCAAATATTATATTATACTAAAATGAAATTGAGTAGTCTGCCTTTAATATTGTACTTAAGTTTTATAAGGACTTGCGAGTATCATTATTTTTCTTTAACTTTTAATGACTTATGATATTTTTGCTGTTGTGGTCTATATTTATCCTTCCCGCTCGATTATTTTTGGATGCCTTGCAAGTTGACTGAACTTTTTTGCTCTGGGTTGTCACTGCCATTCTGTCTCCATGTGTCTGTGACCCAGTGTTGCTGCTGTTGCAAAAATGCACTCTGAAATTAACATGGAAAAAAAAAAACTTGAATTTTGCAAGGGTCATGATATTCAACTTTCGTGACACTTCGATATTTTAGTTAGAAAATCCCCTCCACATCTATACAGCAACTGGCGCTTTACCACTTACCAATAGAAGTTCCAGTCGTCGCTTTCTGACACCTGAATCCATCCTCGTTTTTCAAAGTTATTGATAAGTACGGATTTCTCTATGTCCGTCACCCACTTCACTTTACCAGCCATGTTATCTCCTCCAGCACAAAAAGACTTTCATCGCAATAGACAACCAGGCAGGTTTTGAAGCCGAGTCCAGGTAGCTTGTTATTGGGTCTTCTCCATTAGATAACTACTGTAAAGTAAAACAATACACGTTTAACATCATCAGCTTAGCCAAAATGTATTGACTATTACGAACAGGTACAATTTGAGGAAATTACCTTGCGAAATCTTTGACATATTGGCTTTCAGAATATAAATCAGCTAGTGCCCAACGTACACATGCATTCCGTCATGGCACTACAGACATCTTTTGAGAAGGTGGTCGCTTCCTGATGTCTGTATTCACGGACCATTCAAGCGCTAACAGCTGACCTGACAAAGAATCAACTTCCGGGTCGATACCATAGTAACCAGGGACGCTGCGCGTTCACAATCCGCCGTGCTCCTTCCGGCTGTGTTTTGCAGACACTTAAGCGGTTTAAAAAAGTGTTAACAAAGCGCAGAACCTTGAGTATAATGTAATTATATCAAAATGAAGCATTTACTTTTCATAAACTAAATTATATTCTCCTAATAGCTTCACTGTGCGCACCTTATTTGCGAACGTCCAGAATCCAAATTTTCACTTATGCGAGCCTATTTGATACCTTTAAATCTGATCTGCGACCGCACAGAAGTCCGGTGTTTACATATCTCGAGCACTGAGGGTTGAGGGAACCAACACCATCGTACGTTCCCTGCGTATTGTGCTTTCTCTGGGCTTACTGTCTAACCAGCTAGTTAGTTATATTTATTCTTATGTTTAGGGCAAATTATGGTAAAATATGAATATTCCTTCCTTTCTCTTACCATACATACATTGCATAAATACAGACTTTAGCAACACATGCTGTATATATCTATCTATGACTTATGGACTCAGGACCCAAAGTTGGGTCACCACTCAAAAAGATCCTAATTTCAGTGCAACTTCTTGTATAATGTGCACCTGCTGGTGATGGACAGAAGATACTGAGTGCAAAATTTAGGAAACATCCACTCTGGAGGTGCATCAGCTTTGACTCCCAAGGGTCACTTGATCACTGAATTCCTCTCCCTGTCACAAAGTGTGTCTCCCTCACATCTACATCCCAGCTTGTTTGAATGGTATCATAATGACTCCACTACACTATTGCTATCCTGTTTTGTGACAGTCCCTTAAATAAAATGTAGAAATTTTTTATTTTATTTACAATAATGTAACTTTTATATTGTTTCAATATTTTGGTAAAAACATGACCTGATCATATCAAGAGAAAAGTAATTATTTTCCAGTTATTTTGTACAGTAAGCTACCGCTACGACTGCCCTGTTTTCTCACAAATGGTAAGGGTCAGGCCAGTGGTTGAAAGGAGCAGACAGATCATCTCAGACACATTTTCCCTGGTGTAATCACCTAATGTCTGAGGAACTCCTGACACAGAGTAGGACATCTTCAGTCCTACGGGGCCTTTGTACACAAATTCAGGATTCCTGATAAAAATACATAACAACCATCACTGAGCCATGCATCTGGCCACACTTTTAATCCAAGGCTGGTAATGGGTTAAAACATGCAAAGTTAATCGTTATAATTAAATACAAATGTATAATTCTTAAACATTGACAATACTGAAAATACTGTGAATAAATTGGCTACATAACTGGATTTCCACCCTGAACTGGGGAAACCTATGTCTTTACTGTTTTTATTCCTTAATTGATTTCAGATGATTTGGATATTGTCACACCTTTTATTTATGGGTTAGGTACTATAAATAATATTATAAAGTAATAATAAATTTAAAATCCTCAGCATTTCTGTCCATCCATCAACAGTAGCTGCTTGCTCCAGGTTGTGCTGTGGAGGTCTGGTACCAACTCTGATGGCACAGTACATGAGGCAGGGTACACCCTGTACAGAATGCAGTCAATGGCAATATAACAATTATTTTACACTTTTGTTAAATAAATTTCATGTTATATAGTTAAAAGTTACAGTAGGTCCCCTACTTGTATATGTATTTGTTGAAGAAATGCACTTTTCTTTACTAAGTAGTATGTTGCTTTGAAGAAAGGTGTTTGCCAAACAAATAAATAATCTTTATTCTCTCTCACTTTCCCACTGAACAGCTTATGGCTGGCAGTCAGCTCCTCCCTGATCCCAGTCAGCACTTGGTGCACACGCCTGTGCATTCTAGTCCCAACAGTCCTATTTATGACACTCAGTAAATGAGAAAGCCCAATAAAAAGCCACACTGTAGTGTTTGTGCTCCCCTGCAGCTTTTATCGTATACATCACATGAAATTCACCAATACCCAGTAGCAGTATAAGAAATAAAAGCACAATTTATAAGAAATAAAAAAATGTGCAAGTTGTACTATGTTGTTTACTTTGAAGTGCAAATAACTGCGTCAACTTGAGCTGAAGGTTTCACATGGAGGTGAAGAATGACGGAGAGGCTCAGAACCAGTAGTGTGGAAATACTGGATCTGCAGCTTGTTCACCATCTCTTTGCATCGTTTTCACTCCTTTAAAGAATATAAGGCAGCACATACTGTCTGTGATCATTATTTGTTGGTGACCTGAAATGCTGTGACAGTCACCTATTTGAAAAAATAAATACTTCTCAAAAAAGTTCAGTCAGCGAAGAGTTTGCTAGTAAATCGTTTGTAAGGAGGGATCCACCTCTTATTCAATCTCAGCTGCCAAATAGTCCATCAGTTCATCACATTAGCTTGACCAGCATTCTTCAGTCTCTGACAACTTGATCCCTTGACTAATCTAAGGGCGAGGTTCTGTAAGATACTTGGATATGATTATAAAGAATTTATTTCAGCATTTTATCATCTTAGCAGCATTTTTATAATCTTAAAACTACATTTAAATTTTAAATCAGCTTCACACACTCCTATTCAATGCTGACTATTGTCCAGCTTATCCCAAAAATATGTGCAACACTTGCCATCTTGATATCAATCACTTACACCAACAGATACAAGCTGTAAACACTATAATATAACTAAAGTAAAAAATACTCATATGCTTGAAAATTCCTAGCCCGAGTGTGCATAATGTGAAGAACCAATTCATTCTCTTTAGCATTTTTGGAGCTGAAAATAAAACCCAATAAAGTAGAATTTATTCTTAGTCATTCATTTGTATTATTTCTTATTGACTCAAGATTGTTAAATGGCTGGCAATGATTAAGAACATATTATTTTCAGGGACGAAAGTATGCCATTCAGTTCACTGGTACAACATATAACTTGATATAAAAATAAGTTCAGCTAACATTGTTGGTTTAACAATGCCTTAACTGTGTATTGCAATCGATCAATAGCTCGACCAACTTTAAGGGCTCAGTTAAAAAAAAAAAAAAAACCCAGTTTACAAAATGGTTTTCCAGATCAGGGCTGACATCCATTGAGCTACAGCATAAAATAAATAGACAGCCAACCTTTGTAAAAGACCATGACTCTCAAAAACATATAATGAAACCAACAAAAAACTTTTAACTTTAATTCAGCCGAGGTAGAGAGAATCAAGTCTTCTGCACTGGGGGCTGGAGGGCTTACTGGTAATACGGACGATATCGGGACTGATCCAGGTGGTGGGGTCCAGGCATCTGGCCTTGTGGTGGTGGGCCCTGCATCCGTGGAGGGGGTAGTCCCCTAGCACCAGGCCACATCACAGGACTCAGTCCTCCAGGCTGGGGGAAAGGGGGGCTCAGTGTCCCCTGGTCCTCAGAAAATTGCTTTATGGAATTAGGATTGTAGTGGAGTGGCGGTGGGCCGTTAACTCGGGGGCCTGGAGGGGGGTGGTTCATGTAGGGGGGCATTTGGGTGATTAAGTGACCAGGAGGTGGAGTAATAGGAGGTGGAGCCAAGGGCAATGACAGGGGAGGGCCCTGGCTATACAACATGTGTGCTGATGCTGCGCTCTGGGGTGGGTGTTGCATAGGATGCCTAATGGGAGGAGGCGGTGGAGGAGGAGGACCATAGTGCTGTTTTTGTGACATTATGTGGTGAGGGTGGGGAACACCAGGCTGACCCTGGTATTCCGCCAGGTGGGGATGAGGAGGTAAACTTGAAACCAGTTGGGGGAGGAGGTCATGAGAAGAACTCCTAGAGTCATCCTGGATGGGCACAGTGATGAGGTTGCTGTGTTTGCGAGTGCTTACTGTGGAAATTCTGAATGTTTCTTGGGCAATGGAACGGGAAGGAGCAAGGTCAGCAGAAAGTGGAGACTGACCTGGGCGCAAATCATCAGGAGGTGGTTGTGGCTGGCTATAAGGATCACACTCTATATGTTGAAGGGATGAAGGGATCAAAATATTTGCCTTTGGCAGGAGAGGAGGCAGAGGCAAGCGGTGCTTATCAGAGGGTAGGATGAAACGTTCGCATACAAGACCAGGCCCAACACCTCCTCCACCTGGTGCCTGCCGCAGATCTGCTTGCTTGCCTGCCCGCACGTGACGATGATTGATGTGGGCCTGCAGGTCGCGCTGGGACAGGTAGGTGCGCTTGCAGCCCTGCATAATGCTACACATAAAAAGGGAGCCCCGGAGACATCGTTCAATCCGCTGAATGGGGTCCGTGCAACTGCAGAGGCAGAAATCAAACTTTAAATATTATAAGGCTAATACATCAGGGTAAACTGCTCGGTACACTATCTTGAATCGGATGCCAATCTTTTTGGTATTTTTGCCTTTTTCCCCCCACAAAGATGCATAGAATTCTAGGTGTGTCACACAATTGATAACATCTTAGTATCAAGTAAATACTGTATGTAAACATGAAAATGTATCTTCAAATACAGGTATGTGCCACATAATAATTTGTCAGTCAATGACCGACCGCATATATGGTGGTTTGTAGCTTAGAAGCAATAGGCTATACCATATACAAGTCAAAATGGACGTGATGCGGCGCATATATTGTACACTTTATGATGTTCACACAATGGCAAAATCATCTAACACATTTCTCAGAGCATATCCTCGTCATTAAGTGACGCATACCTGTACCTGACAAACATGAGAAACAGGTGCCATGTCACTTTCTAACAATACTGTTAACTGTTATCAATTTCTAACACCACAGCTACAGGTTCAACACCACAGGTTGTAAGGAGTGCAGTATTGCACAACAAGTGCTATAAATGATCATGTTCAGAGTAACACTTTATTGAGGTGTTAGGACGATAGTGATCAAATAATAAGAGGAAGAAGAAACCAAGCAACTTACCCAGGACACATCTTGTCACACTTCTCATGGAGCACAGCACACTCATAACAGAACACATGCTTACAGGGAATCTGTGGGGTGAGCACAAGCAGGAAACAGATTCCACACACATATAGGCAGATGACATATAAAATCTAATAATTAAGTGTGAAAAACATTTAAGACAAGAATGGAAAGTAAAACATTACAATTATCCTTTTATCAGACCCATTTCTCCAAGGTGACATACGTTTACTATGCAGTATTTAGCAGAATGTATTACTCTCATGGTAGGGGCAAATTAGTCAAAAATTCACCTAAAACTTATTTTTGGACAGTGGGAAGAAACTGAAGAAGTTTGAGAAAACTGATGCAAACACAAGAATGAACACCATACAGTCAGTGCTCAGTTTCCATTGCCCCTTGTAAACTCTCCTGCAACCACTGTCTTGATAAGACCTTTTATTTTGTTTATTTTGAATTGTGGCATCTTCCGTTTTACTTTACTGCCAATTGCTGATGTTTAGCACTAGCTCCCAGCTACCAGTAACACCCTTTGTCGGAAATGCTCAGTAAAGAGTTTAACGGAACTTAAACTTATTACCATGGTGTCTCGCAATTACTTCCACCAACCCATGCATTAACACCCACCGAACATCATAGTCTAGCCTAGCCTGCCTTAAAAATCATTACGGGCTTTCCATTTTAATGTTGCTTTCAGGAGACACAGACACAGATGGGTGTTTCATAAACATGATGGATGCACAAAACACAATGTAGATACGGGGGCAGGGGTGTATCCAAAAAAACGCTGGTAACAGAGAACACTCCAGAGTATCAAAGAGATTCATTTGTCACATACATGGTAACCAGGTATGCCATACAGTGAAATGCGCACTGAATCGACAGGAGACTGTGCGCAGTGACACTCAAAGGAAATCTAAGTCACACAGCAAATAGACAAGAAACCACGTAAGGAATCTGATTCCCAATATCCCAGTTATATACACTAGCTACTGTGTGGCAGACTGGAAGATGCAGATCACTGCTGCTGCCTAGAATCATACCGCATATCGCTTGCTCAGGAAAAATTCTAAATTCAAAATTTGAAGTAAGGCTTCTACTAAATGCATATCGCTATCGCTCCATTGTAAAGTGGAAAAATCGTAAGCCAGAAGATTTTAACTTGGGGACCATCTGTATCGTAATTTGCAACTTTTAAAAATTGTGTTAAGACTTTTTCCTTTCTGTAACATTAGATGTTCTTGTGATATTGTGTGCTTCTCAAGCAAATCGTACTTGCATAATGGAGCACCAAACAGATAACTAAAAAACCCATTAACATACAATAAATATCCAGTAACAGCTTAAACATATATTGATGTAGTGGTTATAGAGTTAAAAAATGTGGGGGGAAAAAACATGATGGGAACAAGTAGATGCAGGAAGTTAGATCCTCTTACCATGCGGCCGTACATCTTAATCGGAAGGCCACACTTGTCGCAGAAGTGTACAGGAGTGTCATCTTTTTTTCCAATCAGATTTAGCTGAAGAGAGTAATTATAGACTTAATGACAAATTCATCAGTGGAATGCCCAAGAAGGACAGGCTGTACAAAGGGCACTGTGAGCAGACCAACCTTGTAGTCCCAAAACATCTTATCGGGGAATTGGTGCTGGTTTCCGTAAGCATTGCCAGACTTGGACTCAAAGCGTTCCCTCGACTTGAAGCGTTCTCCCTCTGGAAGACATCACTAAGTACATTGGAAGCAATCGTTCATGCTTATTTTTACGACAACTACAAAAAAAAAAAAAAACATATCAGAGTATAAACCAACGCAATTTAGGACAGGGGAAATTGCAATTGACCTGATTCAATATATCAAATAATGAAATGAGCCCCACCGATGAACCATCAACTTACCGCGATGATGAGACTTTGCTGTTTCTGTGAAATTCAGGACTATGAGCCTAGAGCTCATGAGATAGTCATGGCCGAAATTGTTGGCACCCCAGAAATTTTTCCAGAAAATCAAGTATTTCTCACAGAAAAGTATTGCAGTAACACGTTTTGCTATACACGTTTATTCCCTTTGTGTGTATTGGAACAAAACAAAAAAAAGGGAGGGAAAAAAAAAGCAAATTGGACATAATGTCACATAAAACTCCAAAAATGGGCTGGACAAAATTGTTGGCACCCTTAACTTAATATTTGGTTGCACACCCTTTGGAAAAAAATTACTGAAATCAGTTGCTTCCTATAAGCATCAATAAGCTTCTTACACCTCTCACCTGGAATTTTGGACCACTCTTCCTTTGCAAACTGCTCCAGGTCTCTCTTATTGGAAGGGCGCCTTTTCCCAACAGCAATTTTAAGATCTCTCCACAGGTGTTCAATGGGATTTAGATCTGGACTCATTGCTGGCCACTTCAGAACTCTCCAGCGCTTTGTTGCCATCCATTTCTGGGTGCTTTTTGACGTATGTTTGGGGTCATTGTCCTGCTGGAAGACCCAAGATCTCGGACGCAAACCCAGCTTTCTGACACTGGGCTCTACATTGCGACCCAAAATCCTTTGGTAATCCTCAGATTTCATGATGCCTTGCACACATTCAAGGCACCCAGTGCCAGAGGCAGCCAAACAACCCCAAAACATCATTGAACCTCCACCATATTTTACTGTAGGTACTGTGTTCTTTTCTTTCCGTTTTCGGTAAACAGTAGAATGATGTGCTTTACCAAAAGCTGCATCTTGGTCTCATCTGTCCACAAGATGTTTTCCCAGAAGGATTTTGGCTTACTCAAGTACATTTTGGCAAACTGTAGTCTTGCGTTTTTATGTCTCTGTGTCAGCAGTGGGGTCCTCCTGGGTCTCCTGCCATAGCGTTTCATTTCATTTAAATGTCGACGGATGGTTTGTGCTGACACTGATGCTCCCTGAGCCTGCAGGACAGCTTGAATTTCTTTGGAACTTGTTTGGGGCTGCTTATCCACCATCCGGACTATCCTGCGTTGCAACCTTCCATCAATTTTTCTCTTCCGTCCACGTCCAGGGAGATTGCAACCCATGGCACTGTAGCTAAACTTCTTGATAATGTTGCACACTGTGGACAAAGGCAAATGTAGATCTCTGGAGATGGACTTGTAACCTTGAGATTGTTGATATTTTTCCACAATTTTGGTTCTCAAATCCTCAGACAGTTCTCTTCTCCTCTTTCTGTTGTCCATGCTTAGTGTGGCACACACAGACACACAATGCAAAGACTAAGTGAACTTCTCTCCTTTTTATCTGCTTTCAGGTGTGATATTTATATTGCCCACACCTGTTACTTGCCCCAGGTGAGTTTAAAGGAGCATCACATGCTTGAAACAATCTTATTTATCCACAATTTTGAAAGGGTGCCAACAATTTTGTCCAGCCCATTTTTGGAGTTTTGTGTGACATTATGTCCAATTTGCTTTTTTCCCTCCTTTTTTTGTTTTGTTCCAATACACACAAAGGGAATAAACATGTGTATAGCAAAACATGTGTTACTGCAATACTTTTCTGTGAGAAATACTTGATTTTCTGGAAAAATTTCTGGGGTGCCAACAATTTCGGCCATGACTGTAAGTGTCCCCTTAGTGAACAGGTTTGGGAGGAGAGTCTAGACATTCTAAGCAAAGACAAGACAAAAAAGAACCACGTGTATCCTGCCTGGATTAAGGTTACTGAGACACACCTCTGGAGGCAAGTCTGGCAGAATTGTTTGTTGATAAGCACCAAATGTAACTGGGAAAACATAACCAGGTCAGGCTTAGCCCAAAACAGCAATGTGGAGATATCTTGCTCACTCATCAATTGCTAGACAAAATTAGATGAACTTGTAATGCAAGCCAAAAGGCAGGCATGTGTGGCATGAAACAAAGATGGTGGTAAAGGAGTCCCTGGTAAGGAAGGAGTTCAGGTTGGTGCAGAAGGTGGAAAATTACAGGATAGTTATGTTTGGTCACACATCTGTGGATAACTTGGGTTTTGGAACTCTTGACTGAGGTGGTCTCTCTAGTATCCTGAGTTCCTCTTCCTGAAAGCAGGCAATAAGTCGGTGTAGGGATACTCATAAGCTCTTGGCTAAGCTGGAGTTCTCCCCAGTTTATGTGATTGTTGCCTCGATGTGGTTGCAAGGGTACAGAGAAGAAAATGCTAACTGTTGTTTGGGTACAGTATATGCACCGAACAGCTGT
This sequence comes from Heterotis niloticus, assembly GCA_018136845.1. Classification (NCBI taxonomy): domain Eukaryota; kingdom Metazoa; phylum Chordata; class Actinopteri; order Osteoglossiformes; family Osteoglossidae; genus Heterotis; species Heterotis niloticus. The sequence continues at coordinate 12,073,442 of CM030889.1, forward strand.
TCTGAATATTCAAGCTTCTTAGATAAGGTTGGTGAGGTGCCTGAGAGGGTACCGCCCACCAACTTTGTAATCCTGCTGTGAACATCAAAGCTCATGTCGGAAACAATGAAGACATCTGGAAAGGTATGACTGGGGGAATGGCCTGCTACATCTGAACTCTGGGGGAGAACTGTTACTGGACTGATGTGCTAGTAGGCCATAACAAGGAGGCCTCCAAGTATACTTGGCACCAGAACACCTCGTGATCATATCATCTGACAAAAGTATGTGGACACCTGAACATCATACCCATATGTGCTTGTTGAACATCCCATTCCAAATCCATAGGCTTTAATATGGAGTTGCCCCCCCTTACTGCTTTAACAGCCCCCACTCTTCTGGGAAGGCTTTCCACAAGATTTTGGAGTGCAGCTGTGGGAATTTGTACCCATTCAACTACAAGAGCATCAGTGCGGTTGGGCACCAATATCAAGCAAGAAGGCATGGCTCACAGTCAGCATTCTAGTTCCAGTGCACGGGAGGGTACAGTCATGCTGGAGCAAAAAAGGAGCTTCCCCGAACTATGGCCACAAAGTTGGAAGCACAAAGTTGTGTAGAATGAGTTTATATGCTGTCTGGGTGCAGCTGAAACAGCTCAGCTCAGTCATTAGATGGAGGGCCATATAGTGTATGTTCTAGGCACTCATGCAAAGTGTGGAGCAGAGCTGTAAACTGAACACCACTTGGTAAGGAGTTGGATTCAATGTAGTGGGCGCTGACTGGACAGACCTGGGAAATGTTTCAGAGAAATTTTCTCACTTGTTTCAAATGAGGTCGGAGACATCAAGAATGGACCACATCTAAGACCTTGGTCATGTATACAGCTGCCAAAAGCTGCAGCCTGAAAGCAGTTTAAGCCTCACACGGTAGCAACCCCAGAATCTATTGGTGAACACCAGCAGTGAAGGAAGCTGTTAGGCTGAAAAAGAATGCTTTTCTTGGTTTTCTGAGCAGATCAAAAGGACTGCAGCCAAGATAGCTACTGAAGCAAAAGGTCAGGCATGGGAGCAGTTTTGAGAGGCCTTGAAGAGGCAGATATGAAAATGAGCACCTCTAAGCCACTGTGCTCTCCAGGAGAGGGAGGAACAGCTGTCTCTAGTGGAGGAGTTCAAGTTTCTGAGGGTGTTAAGACCTACCTTCATTCCCTAGCTGCGGTGCTGTTCCCAACAGGCTCAGGGCACGCTGAGGCCGAATAACAGGCTTACTCTGTTTGGAGATCAGCTTGATGGGGATCCGTCTACGTATATCAAGGCCTCTCACATTCACTGTGGCATCTGTATCCTGCAAATCATTGACTGAAAGAAGAAATATCAAACATTGGCATTGTAACAATGAATTCTTAACGATATGTATTTAGATAAAACATATTTCACAAACCCCACAGAAGGAGAACCTACTTCATAATACAGGGAATATACTGATATGTGCCATCTAGTTCATTTAGGCCCAGGGGAACATACAGGAGTTCTTTTGAGGTCTGATGTCAAAGCAAATGCGACTTGGACTCGTCACATGGGTTGGTTTTCAGTGAGCCAAATGACAGGGCACTGGGTAATAATTTTTAGATCAAAGTTGTATCTTTTTGCCTTCCTCATATTTGTCTGTTTATTTGAGGAAGACACCAAACATTTCTGAGGTGATTGTAAATGTTTAATTTTTCATGGGTCAGAGTAATTTTTAATTAAATAAAAAGTGATCATGCACATTTGGACAAAAATATAAACTTAGAAAGTAAAAGGTTAGTTTTAATTTAAGATTCTAAAGGTTCTTCTTATGGTTTCTATGTTGGGATACTTGGAAAGGAGCATTAAGATTATTGTAAGAAGTCAAATGGGGCTGGTTGTCTCAGTGCTTTGGGGGTTGGCTGTCATTTGAATGTGGAAGCTAACAACTTATAGGAACTTAGATTTACTGTAGAGTTGATTGTTGTGTAGAAAATGAAAAAGAAAAGAAGGAAACTACTCCTCCCACACACACACATACATCACTAACTTTTTGTTCAAAAACCATTCATAAAACCAGCAATATTTTTAAGACTGTTCTTCATTTCACATTTCACAAGCCAATAGTGGCTAAGAAAAACACTGCTTATTGATTAATATTTATCCTGACTTTTTTTAAGCAAGACTTTTTTCGGAGAAGTAGGGCCAAAATATGTTTGCCTACATGGGGAAGATGGTCCATCTACATACACATTTTAAAGTTGTTGCTTCTTCCACCTTTAATTAAAAAAAAAAAAATCATTTATTTTGTTGAAAATCAGTTCAAATATATAGGCACAACCAGCCCTGACCTTGTGGCAACCTTGCAATTAGGTTAGTTATCAAAAACTGTCAGGGTGTCTCACAGCTAATAACGTTTCACTGTTCCGAGATATGAGGACACCAAGTCTTCAAACTGTCCTCTAATTTTGGAATGTGTCTACAAAGGAATTAAGCTGAGACATCCTGATGACAATAAAAAGTGTGACCACTAGCCTCAGTCTCCCCAACAAACTACCAACAGCAAATAGTGTACAGTACACCAGAGATCCTTAACCTTTTTTTAGGCAATGGACCTCTTTAAGCTCCTAGAAAAAATGCCTATAAATAAGTGTGGAGATGCATCTTTTACATCTGCATATCAGTGACAGAATATCCACAACAGTAAAGGAATAATCAGAATCAGAATCCGATTTATTGGCTAAGTATGGTCACACATACAGGGAATTTGGCTTCAGTTTTCAGTGGCTGTGTACTTTAAAACAACACAACATACATACATACATACATACATACATATATTCCTCATACTGTATATATACACATACAAACAAGCATATGCAAGAGATGCATGACAGTGCAAGAAGTATAATAACAAATATTCTAATTTGTATACTTGTTACATACAACTCAAGAGTTTTAAAAACTGAGAGTTGCTTATCTCTTGGTAGCCAGAAAATGTACGACCTACTAACGTATGACGTTTATCAGGGAAAATCGAACGTAACCAACTCTGCTACGTCACAGTAACCATTAGAGAAGTCACCATTTATACAGGCGCCTGTAACAGCCCTGAAAACTGAAAATTTAATTAATATAGTTTAAGAAAGACATATTATATTTAAGAAATATAACGCAAGGATAAAAACGAAAAATGCTGCGCATGAAAAACTATAAGCCCTTCACAGAACCAAAAGGAGCAACACAAATTGTTTCTCAGGACATTAAACCTCAGTCCAGCCTCATGGCTGAGAAATTCTAACGCGGAAAAGGCCAACTTTCATAGTTCTTTACGCATTTCTTCTTTAGCGGCTGCATTGGCAGCATTTCACATTGCGATGTCACACCGTGTTTGCCCCCATTCAAGTTCGTGGAAATTAATGTTGATTTTGTGTTATTAAAAAGTCCCGTTACTTGCTCAGTGTCGCAGCCCGAACTTCATTTCACAACTCACGTTAACGCGATCACATTAGCACGCTTCGCCACAGGAAGACATTTTACGGTCAAAACAGCAAGAATCTGAGGCGATGCGGGCACGGGTGACAATAACTTTTATACCGACGCGAGTATTAAAAGTTCACCGGACTGAGGCGGCTCCGCTCCTCACTGAGTTATTTCGAGCCACTGCGCGCTTACAGGCCACATCGCTTTCCACAAAAACCGCGCACAAAAACCCACTGACAGCTTTCCCAAAATGCAAATTGCTTCAGTACTACAGAGGGTGTGAAATTATTTGCATTTTTTCTCTTTCTGTTTTGTTTGAAGTACGAATAAAACACAAACGCAAATACCAGAAATTCCCTCCTTACCATTCTGGTCCATGTCCCGGCGCAGTGCATCATGGGAACCGACACTTCTGTCACGAGGGCAGCACCGTTTCAGGAAGCCGCGGAGCGAGAGCTGCGAGTTCGGTTGCAGTCGGACGGCTTTAAGTCAAAAAGACGTAAAAGCGCATACCGAGACAAACAAACAAAAATAAAACACCGTGCTTGGCTGTGCGATAGACTTGTGTTCAGTTCTTGCTTGCGCTCGGAGGTTTGCTCGGGTTTCATCTCAACTATGTGTGCCAACTACAATGGTGACTGAATTGCATGTAGAGAGTGCGTGGATAATGGTGTCAGCTAAATACTATATAATATCCATCAGAAGTTGCTTTGGAGAAAAATGTCTACTAAATGAATAACAGCGTGGAATCCAAACTCAGTCCTTGTAGGTGCAAAAAAGTCTCATAACCTGAAGGAGGGGTATGAAATGAAATTCCTTGTGAAATCAGATTCTTTTAACTTAAACGGGTGCATCTATGGGTATCAGTGTAATACCAAGATTAAAAATTGAACACCCCACCTTTTCAAGGTACTGTGCCCACAGCAATGAAACAGAAGCAGGTACATTACATCACAATGGTTGAAAAATATGAGCAATTTTAATTATGTTTTTGCTAAGTATATCTTATCTGAATTTAGTCACATCTGTGTCAGCGAAAAGAAAAGCCTGCTGTATGAGAACAGAGGAAGTCGCAAACTGGCTTAGCATGGCAGAAATAAGTAAAGGGTCATGACACACAGTACTGTCTCCTCTACTGCATATTAGGATAAGTAGCTTGCTCAAAGATATTATAGCACAAGGAAGGTTTTGAAACTGTGACCTGAATCCACCTGTTATCATCCCTTTTTCAGAGGTTCAGAGCATTGTACTTATTGAAAGTTCTAAATCCTATTTTATACTCACATTTACAGCACAATGAGTGTTGCCTGTCATTCACAGTTGCACTTTGCTGCCTTTCCGATGTAGGTAAACAGCACATTGGCCACTGTTCCTTTTTAAGCACCAACAACCTGAGCAGCCTTTGTCCCCAAAACTAGCAGCCCCATTAGCCTTTATTTAAGATCTCTGGAATTACTTCTTCAATTTATAATGACCAGCACAACATGTGACTGGGCTTTGCCCAGCATACATGAACTTGAAAAGTATGACAGTTTATATTCATTGAGCAGAATCTTTTCTCCAAAACGATCTACAGCTCAGGTTTAAAAATTGACTTTCGCAACTGAAAAACTGTTATCAAAGCGCACTTGGTTCTGTTCACTTGCAAGGACGAAAGCCCTACATGTGTTTAATGAGAAACTAGTTGTTTACTGGTGATGTTTACAGCATGCAGTGACACTATCATCATACAAAGATGACAGTGACAGATGGTGTCATGCAAACTTATGTAAATTTTAGAAATTCAGAATACAAGTGGAACCAAAAGAGATGTGATTTGAGACCCTGCTTGAATGCTGAAAGGATATCAGAAGTTCTGAGGGAAAAGGGAAGCTCATTCCACCACATCAAAGTGAAAACCAGGTCTTGATTTTGAACCTCTTACAAGTGGGATCAACTATCTGGTCCAAAGTGAAGGTGTTTAAAAGCTTTGATTTCAATGCGACATATGTACAACCACAAGATTTTTTTTTGCTAGGATTTACCATTTATTCATTTCTACATGTATGCCTGGACAAGAAGTACAGAGACAAGTTTTATGAGAATTTCAATTTTGTGGCAAGAGTTTGTGAATTTATACATCTTGTTAGCTGAGTGGGTGGGAGGGAGTCAAAGCAAAGGCTAGGGCTGTCATCATTAATTTTTGCACCCAGAAGGCCACTTTGTGATCTAATAAGTATATCAAATATAAGCAGTAAAACTTAGAGGAGTTATACAAAGATGTACACAAACAAGAACGGGATATACCGAATAGCTGGGTGTTCCAAAAAGGCGACTGGTGCCAGACCTGTAGTCTTCCTGAATTAGGAAAGGAGCAGGAAAAATGATCACACCCCTTTCACGCAGGCCACAGTTTTTTTTAACTTCTACCAAATGGCAAGGACAATAGATCAGTGTGTCCCAAAAGAAGCATATACAAAAACCACATGCTCTCACATTCATGAACAGCTGACTTGTGTGTCTAGTCTGTGCAATGTTAACATGAGCTGTAAATAACAAAGTATACTGACTATATTTTTTCTGATACTCCTTGCACTGTGACACATCTCTTGCATATGTATTTATGCATGTTGTGTTGTCTTAAAGTACACAGCAAGTCAAACCCAAATTCCCTGTATGTGTGAGCATACTTGGCCATTAAATGTTTGATTTTGATGTTGTAGGAAGACTTGTTAAATTGGCTCAAATCCCTCTGGTTTACACATCTAGATAGCAAATGAGGCTACACAGCTGAGTCACATTAAATACAAATAACCAATATGCAACAGGTACAAAAAGTGTCCAACAGATCACCTCACAACCCGAAATAGGTGGAAAATAACCACGTACCCGAATTAATCCCGTTATATGAGGAATGGGTGTGCGGGTCTTGTTTGGAAGAGTATCCAATATGTCAGATTTTCTGCATGTGCGAAAGTTGCTGTCCATTAAACTGTTTTGATCTTTGGGTTTTTGCGAATTAAAGAAACTCGATGAGCAGAGCCGTGGGTGTGGATAAGGGAAAAGAAGCCGAATCCCAGGGTTTGCAGCAACTTTTAGCCGAAAAGGCGGAGATCCCTATCATTTCGAATACCGCAGTCTGGAGGGGGCAAGGGCGCCCTTGCTACCCATAGGGATGGTGCCCACCCAAGGAACGCCACGCAACCCCGTCTGCAACCACACGTGACTCGGCGTGTAAAATTTACCGCAATTTCCCCGTTCCCACGCCTAGGGGCGCCCTTGTCCAGCGCCCATCAAAACGTTTGCGTTTTCACCCCAAATATTCGTTGCATAAATATTTGAAATGTTTACGGTATTAATTGCGTAACTTAAACAGTAAAAAGACTGTAATCTTGCACGTTAATATGACCAAGGCCATGAATATGGTGAGAAATGCAATTTGCTTCAACGCGAATCGGAGCTTTTATTTTGAAATGTTTACGCCCCTGGTTAGCAGCCACAATTTAAATTTTTATCTGTTAGTTAGCGACTCCGCGCTACGAGGCCCGGCCGAAAGTAAGTTCTTCCCCGCAGGCGCTCTCGTTTCATTTTTGTTCAATTTTAAACGCACGCTGCTTCCTTGCCGCAGACGGCAGGACTGCGCGCCGAAATGTCGTCCGTCAGATGTGCTGAAAAGCTGCCGCGCGTTAGCCGAGTGGAAACAAGGTTTTAGACGCTCAGTTTATCATAGTTCATATTTCGCTTCATGTTCTCTTATGAATAACAGTGTTTTGGACAACCAGGAAGCAAATCTATCAGCAATCGTTACAGACGAGAGTTGCCAGTTATGTGTCAGATCCGTTAGAAAAGCAGTAACGTTTAAACCCAGCTGCTCCTGCTTAGCAGCGCTAGTGGCCCAAACGCCACACCAACCAGTAGCTTTAATGGCCACAGCCTCGGGGTGTAGAGAGATAAACTCTTGCAGATAACGAGTTATTCATTGCGACTGTGCTCAAAGTCCCGAATGCAGTGAAACGGTACTTGAATAGCTTCAAAGTTTACCTCTCACTTCCTGCCTTTTATCTCAGTTCCTCTTGGCGTGCCACCGTAGCCCTTGACGCTGAAGGGCGAAGATCCCTGGACAAAAGAATGTGACACGAACGATCACTTCCACGAAAGTCACCCGAATCTCACAACCAGTGAGTAAACCGTCTGGCCAGTTTTCTTAAAATTGAGCAGAAGATAAGAAGTAGCCGCTCGCCTCGGCGTCGGAAAAGCACGTCAAGTATAGAAAAGTGAAGTCCACAAGTTCTGACGAAATGCGGCACACTGGTGAATAATAGAGCCGCCGATTTAGGGAATAACGTGGCCAACTTGAGATAAAAGTGATAAAAGTTGCTTCAGTTGGAATGCTACACTAACTGAAATGCTAAATATTTCATGTTATGTTAGCTTCATTAACGTAGCACTCCCATATTTCTGTCCATTGTATAGTGTTAATATTGATGTTTTTTTTAAACTTTTTTTTAAAAATGGTTTTGCAATAAAATATTCTTATAAGTACCGAGCTACCTGTAGTATTTTATATCATTTGTACACTCTTTAACACCCGTTGTTGAACTTAAGTTAACAGTTGGGACCGGAACTTTTTGTAACGCGAAACACTCTTAACTCCGCTGCGTCACAAGCATCAACATGCCGCCGCCGCCCCCCCCCCCCCCATTGAACTTCATTTTTCCTTTTTTCCAGTAAGCTTTTGTTTAAAAAAAAAAAAAAAACACAATAATTTAAAAGTTTGATCACATTTTAACTCCTTATTATGTATACTGTGTGTTGCACCAGGAATAAAGGCACTGATGCTGTAATTTATGTTGTCATGCTTCAGGTTTGTAACATTGTGGCCACATTGGTTGCAGTTTAACTAAACTTTAATATTGCAAAATGGTTTACATATTTGTAAATGTGTGCGTGTGGTGCTGCAATGTTAGTGAAGTGTTAAATAAGCCACCTCTTAACTGTTTTCTACTTATTGCCCCCCTATCCAGTCCTGCATCTTGGTCTGTGTTAACGTCTTGAAGGATTTAAAGTACAGAATCGAGTGTTCTGTAGGTCTTGGTGTCCAGCTCATTCAGTGGACAGAGGAGAGATGCGTGCCAGTGGTAAGCCTGTCTGCTGTGTTTGTAACCCTTGTTTATGTGTACGTTTGTTTGCACGGGTTTGTCTGTGTACTGACGTATAATTTCAGAAAAGGTGTTGCTTAACTGATTTTTACATTGGAAACTTTTATTTACCCACCATTCTGTGATTAAAAAATAAAAACTTGTCATTTTTTTGGGTTACATAACACATCAAACTGATTTGGAGCTTAATCGTCTGTGCTTTAGTTAAATGACTTTGTGTCATTAGCTAATGTAAAGAATAATAAATATAACTAATAAAATTGCTTCTTGTTTTAGGAGTCTTGAAATTGGCAGTGCTGGTATCCATCTTGCTTATTCTACTGTTCTTCATAATCCAGCTTCTCGACATAAACTTGGAATTCAGCTTGGAAAACCTTTTCAGTAAGTTTTTTGATATATTCTTTTAATAGTTTTAATTAAAAAAAAAATGTTATCAACGGTAGCTTCACAAACTAAAGCGGAAACAAGAAGAATGTCGTGCATGTTCCTAGAAATAGTTGCGTTGGTTTTGTGGTGCATGTGGCTTTGAGTTACAAGGAAACTTACAGGTACAATTATGTTTGAGGTTAAGGAACCGAGTTGAGAATTTACAGCCAAATTATGCTGAGGCCTTTACATTAGAATTAGGGCTGCGTGCTGAGTTTTGGCAGTATATTGGAGACACCAGAACAGAGGTACTGTGTGTGTGTGTGTGTGTGTGTGTGTGTGTGTGTGTGTGTGTGTGTGTGTGTGTGTGTGTCATTTAGTCAACATTACAGACTAAAGGTGCTGCAGCCTTTTGTGAGCTGGACAAAGTGGATGGCTAAAAAGGAAAGAAATGGATGACAAGAACAGGAGATGTCACTACTTTCAGAAATATGCAATTATATGCAGACAATAGTTATGTTCTGGTGGTCAAAACATGTCACCTCGAACATTTGAACAATAAACTGCAGGAAATTATTTGACAGCTTAAAATCCTCTTGACTTCCTTTAGAATTTTCTTCTGTGCATGACTGCTGTACTTTTAAAGTGGTTAGACCATATGTTGCACTAAAATGTTTCTCCCCCCCCCAGTGAATTCAGCTTCCCCTGTCAGTAAACGTAAGTATGCTTACTGATATTTTCAGCTTAAGTATTAATTGAATATCAGATTGATTTTGAATATGTGAATGCAATCATCAGCAATGCACTTGACCATGCGTACAAATGCTTGCAAAGTTTCCCCCAAACATTTGGAGGGCAAGGAGCACTACCTAAAAAGTAATTCATCATTAAAACAAAGAGGAGGAACAATCCAGTTTCTTTGGGTTTTTTCTTCTTCTTTTACCATGTGCTTGTGAGTGGAAACAAAATTTTTAGTTAATGTCCAATGAGTGTTTTTTTTTTTTTTGGGGGGGGGGGAACATCAGTAGGCATTGACCAATATTTGGACTCACCTCTGTGGCACTTTCAGTGGTCACTAACCAGACATTTTGACCCATCACACTGTGTTGCCCATATTATGCTCTACCTGTGCCAACACTAGCAAACTTCAGCTTGTTAGCAGTAATGGGCTGGGTAGATTATGGGTAAATAAAGGGCTGGGTTAGAATGAAGATGTGGGCACAGCGCGGGACCACTGCATCCACCACAGACCTATGTGCCTTCTAAAAGGTGTATATTGATAAATGGCTGTATGCGTTGTGCTGGCTGGTGTTAAGTAGTGTTTTCACATAGATTTACACGTCTCTATGATTTAAAATTTTCAGTGTGTCTCTTCTATCATTTAATGCACCCTGAAACAGTTACTTACTTATATACTAATCAAAAACCATTGAAGGTCTTTTTAGTCTCCAGCAAGCACTAGTGTAATTTTACCAAGGTACAGATTTGTAAGTAGTAAGAGTACAGTTTTGTTTTTTTTTTTTTTGGGAGAAAGATTATTTTTTCATAAATGTACCTCGGGGGGGGCGCTGTTCTGTTCCTGTCCAAAAACCCCACTATTACCTCCCTTCCCACAGAGTTGTCCTGGTTGCTAACATTTACATAAGATTTATGCGCTTAGCAGAGATTTTTCTCCAAAGCAACCCATTGTTTGTTGCAGTTGACTGACAGTTTTTGAGTAACAAATTAATTTTTGATCCCAATTAAGTTCATAAGTAGGGCACCCACTGTAAATAAGAGTAAATGAGAAGAATGATTAATTAAAATGGTACCGTGTCAACCATCTACTACATTTCCTATTTGTGTGTGGAATGCAGTTTTGTATACTTTAAGCTGCCAAATGCATAAATGGAAATTGCTGAAAAGCTTGAACGCTGAATACACAAACTGCTGCATCACGGTGAATTCTGTGAAGCTTGTTTTAATCATTGATTTTATATACAGATGGTCCCCGAGTTACGATGATCTGACTCACGATTTTTCAGTTTTACAATGGTTCAATAATGAAGTGCATTCAGTAGAAACCTTACTTTGAACTTCCAGGCAAGCGATATGCAGTACGATACTCTTTTATCATGCTGGGCGACAGCAGCGTTCTGCTTCTCCCAGTCTCCCACGCGGTTGCTAGTGCATAGAACAAAATAAAAGGTCTTAGCAAGACAGTAGTTGCAGTAGAGTTTGCAAGGGGGACTGAGCACTGACAGGAAGTCCAGGTGCGAACTAAATCCTGTCCACGAATGGTTCCTATACCAATCAGTCCTCAGTCCAAAGATGGGGCGGAGAAACTACCTTCGTTCCACTGCAGAAGTGGCCACAGGCATAACAGAAGGTTAGGTGTATTAAATGAATTTTTGACTTACAGTGGGTTTATTGGAACATAACTATTTTAAGACTGGGACCATCTGTGTGTGTGTGTGTATATATATATATATATATTCACAGTATATATAGACACAGTTTGTGTGTTGTATTTCTTAGAGTATAGTGTGTTTGTGTGACTTGTTTATGTCTTTCATAGCCTCCAAACCATCTCGATATAAATGCGGACTGTCCAAGCCTTGTCCTAATGGACACTTTGCCTTTAAGATGGCCAGTGGTGCGGCTAGTGTAGTCGGACCAAAAATCTGCCTGGAGGATAACATGTAAGTAAAGAATATTGTGGCATTAATGGTACAATTGAAACCAATTTGTCCACATTTCATACCTCATATCCCAACATCATGTGTCTCTGTGACCTCATATCTTGTTTTTTGATACAGATTGATGAGTGGTGTGAAGAACAATGTAGGAAGAGGAATAAACATTGCCCTTGTGAATGGTAGTGTGTGCTTCTAGTAAACAGATAAAACTTTAAAAATCATTAGCATGTTGAATAGTGTTCATTCAAATTTATTGCTTTTTGTTTATTAGTACATCTTTACCATGGTATCTGTGTGTAATTGGTTTGTAGAAATAACTCAAATAGCAGGAAGCAATATATTATTTCTTATGAGGAAAATTGAGCCCTTTCAGGTTCATCCGAGAAAGCCCAATTCATTTCTCCAAAATGTTTGTAACAGTCTGAAATATCTACTTCATAATACGGTTTGCCCGCTGTAATGGACTGTTACTGAAACAAACTGTCATTGCAGTTTTGACCAACTAAACAGAAGTGAACAAAATCAGAAAAATGCTAATTGTGTTTGAATCCGGGCCACACAAGGCAAAGACTGACGATGCAGCTGTAGTGCTGCTGTAAAGGTTCACGTTTGTATGCGTACCAATTTTCAATATTCTTCTGATGTGATTTGGCTTTGCTCTGGTAGAGCTCATTGTGCCACAATTTGTCAACTGAGACAAGTATTAATACATGCTGCTCATTATAACAGGAACTCAGAAACCGGGACCTCATACTGGAGTACAAGTGTATTTATCATGAAGCAACAGTAACTTTCATTTTTCACAGGAAAGACTGGGGAGCTTATCAAGACAGATGCTTTTGATATGTGGGCAGGAGGTGTGTATTTTTATTCTAAATGTAGTTTGTACAAGCATAATGTAGAGAGTGTTTACTATGAGGAAAAATATGAATTCTTGAATTTTGCCTAAAGTTTAGACAATCTCCTTCCAGATGTCAAACCCCTTATTGCATTTTTGAAAACCATAGAGGAAGGAACTGTGGCGATGATGGCTACCTTTGACGACGGTGCCACAAAGTATGTGAAGGTTCATCAGGGAGTGTGAAATGTCACTTAAAATTAATGCTTGATAAGGGTTGCTTTTCTCAGCTGCCACTATTAGAGGGAAGAATCTGTTCGATGTATTTTATTCGATTAATAATTCATTCATTTGTTCACCACAGGCTCAATGAAGAAGCTAAGTTGCTGATCAGTGAACTGGGCAGCACCAGTATAAGTACCTTGGCCTTCAGGGACAACTGGATCTTTGTGGGAGGGAAAGGGATCAAAACCAAGAGTCCCTTTGAGCAGGTAAACTCCCCATATTCTAAACCACCCTCCCTTCTCTGCTTGAGAAGAGCTGCTATTTGTATAATTTTTACTCCACTGAGACATGTGAATAAGGGGCGTTTCTGAAAGGTTGTTAAGAGTCACCTTTGTTTACAGCACATAAAAAACAATGCGGAAACAAACAAGTATGAAGGCTGGCCAGAGGTGTTGGAAATGGAGGGCTGCATCCCTATAAAACAAGAATGACGGATGATGTGACGTATTCCTTCTCCCTGCATTGTCTTTCTGGGTTTCTGTTCCCTGTACATTTATTTAGGGACCAAGGAGTAGTGGTGTTGCAGATTCTTCTTTACTGGATTCTAACTATACAAAACAGATTACAAATTGGATCTTCAAGTTTAAATGTACAATTTTTTTTTTTCTCCCATTTCCATTTTTTGAAATTTACTATTTCCACATCAGAGGGACTATAACTTTGCCATTAAAATGAGAATTATAGCATAGTAGCACAGGGTAGGTATTGTTATCTTGTTTGTGACGCTGCCTGCTCTGTGTTTATGGTAGATGTTTAACTGCAGCAGCAACGCATTGCTTAAAAACAACCCTTTTTCAAATAAGCCAATTCTCTGTTCCCCCATAGCGTTTTTGCTACACAAACTGCCAAAATGGATGTGAAAATTAAAAAAAAAAAAAAAAAAAACTAAATACAAATGTAGTATACTTTGCAATGCCAAAACAATGTGCCATTATAGGGAATAGCAAAAAAAGTAAAAAATCTGCTTTTTTTTAATATTTGAGTTGTACAGAAGAGTCAGTATTCAGCACACTGGTTGCATTAATGTAATTTGTTCAGTGCTTAAATTTAAAGACTTCAGAGCGCATATAGGACATTCAGGAGGTCAGTAGGAAGAGGACTAAGACATGATAATTTGAAGTATTGGTCAGATTTCCCAAGCAATGAATGTAGCACTGTACTTCATTATTATTATTATTATTATTATTCATGACTTCATTATTGTTAACAGTCCTGTAATGTACTTGTACCTCATATTACAAACATCTGAGTTAAGGGTTTTTGAAGATGGGAGCATTTCTAATTTTTTGCATTTTTATTTGCATTTTCCCCACTGTTCAGTCTGTAGCATTTCCCTTGCTGGTGAAAATGGGCTGTATTTCCATAGAAGGAGGAGGGAGGGGGGTTGTTTTCTGTCTCATTCAGTTAAAATTATTTTTATTTTTCATTGCTTTATGGACGTCTAATTTTTACAAGACCTAACCCTGCAAATTAGTATATGTCCATATTTATTTTGCTTCTGTGAAAATTAGGGTTTGGTAACCGGATTGACGACATGTTTTTGTGATAAATGTGGCCAATAAAATATAGTCTAGATTTTAAGGTGAAACCCAAAATACTTTCTATAGTTTACTGTTCTCTTTTTTTACTTAAATTGTTTTATTGTCTTGCGGCACCTAAAGTACAGATGTGGCAGGTGAGGGAACACGGTATCGTCTTGCTCGTGTAAAGCACAATGCACTAAGTAGGATGTGAGGGACGTCAGTTTGTTTTAATAGTTATTGTTTCATGTTAATGAAAGCTAATATAAAAAATCTGGTGTCCTGTTTATTTTGCATCCTGACTTTCGCCTCAGTGTTTCCAGGATAGAGAAGCACTGAGGCCCTTCATTGTGTAGCTGTTTACGAAAATAAACTGTGTATATACACACACACACACACACACACACACACACACACACACACACACAGATGGTCCCAGTCTTAAAATAGTTATTTTAACAAAACTTGACAATTTCTAGTTATTTTCTAACCTTGTTTTTGTCGTAGTGTCTTAATATTGCAATCAAATGAAGACCACCTAATGGCATTGTGTTTGCATGTTTAACAGAGTAAAATGCATTTGTGGTGTCTTTGCAAAAAAACAGATAGGGATTTTTATTTTAAACTTTTATACATGAGGGTCAATCAAAAAATTTTTCTCCCTTCTCGGCCTTTTTTTTTTGGATCACTGCATATATTTCCCACAGAGTATATGTAGTTTAATCCTCTCTTTTGACAACTAGGCTAATGATCCTATATATTCCTGTTGACCTTACTGCACCCATGCACTCGCTTAAGGTAAAAAGGGTGCTGAAGCTGGAAGCGTGCAAAAGGCTTTTTAAATCTACATTTCCCATGATGCCGTGATGCTGAACCTGATGGCAAATGGGCGAACAGAGACAAATCTGTGTCTGCCTTGTCATTCTTTATGGTGGAGGGCAATGGCATGGATGAGGCCCTAAGTGACAGTCTAGAGGGGGTCCAGTTATATTCCCTATGAGAGGTCTAATATGAGGGCTCAGAACCTGTACAGCTGGGGCGTCAAACGGGAGCCCTGCAGAACCTCTACTCAGCGCATGGGATGATCAGGTCGTTTTTTGTCACATCTAAATGCTGTTACATTATTAAATGAATACATTAAACTGTCTGTGATGTTCGGTAATAAATACATCCATCGCTTATACAGCCATACCCTTGAATACCCAGCTGGACCCACATTATAATTTTTTTCTTATTTTCTCAAGTCCCTGCTGCCTGGTTAATGATGTCCCCTGTTAACAGTATTTTTTTAAACTATATTTGAGAAATATTACAGTTGGTCTCCTACTTGGTCTTAATTGGGACCATTAGATGGTTTGCGTTGTCCCTCGTGGGCACTAAGAACATGAAGTTTTGTCATCATTGTACATATCATCAGGCAGCACAGATTGTGCTTGATATTGAATAAACTACTTTGAATTAATTGTAATGTAAAATATTGGTGGCATTACAGAATTCCAGAGGCTATTAATCTAACACACTTAACCTTGATGGGCACATTTAATGTGCTGAACTTAAATGGTGGTGTAGGCCTTAGGGTTGAATCCTGGTCTGTGTACCATCCTCAAGTTACCTAGAGCTACAGTCTCTGCCTCAGCACCTGTTCCCATTGTCTTACTAAGCAGTTTGGGTCTCCACCTTTGGCTTGATGTGGTGTGGATATTATTTTATTTTTCCTTGCTGATACTTTATCATTTAATGTGATGGTCTGTTCACAAGTCCTGAGCTGCTTCACTACAGGTGCTTTTATGGTGATGATAATACAGTACATTTCTTAAATCACACGCATCCATATAAAACTGTACAGTGATGCTCAGGTGGGATTTTTTATGGTCACGATAAAATTTTATTCCACGGACTAATTGACAGTTTTGTGACCCAGTGTGAGGACTTCAGTGCCATTGACATAATGGTTAATTTTACAGTGGTGAACTCCTGTCCTTTCATCTTGGATTCCACTGGTGGTCAAAGTCAAATCTGACATGAGTTCAAATGTTACTGAATCAATCCATACATTAATGGGAAGTAATACTGTAAAAGTAGAATTTATCATGCCTTCCATCCATGCATTTATCCATCATCCTTAACAGCTGAATCCTGTCATGATCACATCCTGTGTTGTATTATTTCTTCCATAATAAATATACATATAAAGACACACTGCAGTGACTTGCTTTTCTTTTTCATCTTTTCATTTTTGGAGGACCCAGCACCTGTTTTACCATATTTTTTGCAGTGAGCACACATTACATTTTGCATGAACAATCTACTTGAATTCAAACTCAAGTTAGAAGCAGAGGTTTACACTAACAAAATACATTGGTGCTGCAGAACCTTTTTCATGTGCACAAACCTTCATGTCTGACCACTTCTTCTCAGTACTACAACAGTCTATCTCTGTAAACAGTCAAGTCTGCTTTAAAAAGCACGTAATGAGCAGCCAATTTCTCCTGGTGCGCCAGAGAAACTGGCCTTTCTTTAATGTGTGAAAGTGAACGATATGTAAGGAGCTTAACTGTCAAAAACGTAAAATATTGAGTCTATAGATAGAGCGTAATTAGATAATTATTCACCGTGACAAAAAGGCCTAATGTTCACCGTAATAAATGACTTTCACTCTGAGTGCCGCCATCACATAGCTAAGGAGCTTTCACTACCACACACTATGAAAAATTTAATTATTTGCAATTTCAGCTTTTATTATATGTATTCATATTAATTTACATGTACAACACATAAAAATAGCTTAAGTCTTTTGAAAAGGGCTGCACATCCAAGCCTGTGGTGTCTAAAGAAACCCAAAATTCTGAATGCCTTTGTACTGTTTCACATATTCTCCCTGCAAGGCTGCTGATTTTTGTGTAGTCTTTGCAGCCAAAAGTAATGGTGGAAAATAATGGGTCACATTTGTGAATCTATTTAGTTAGACTTATGTAAAATCTTGTTGACACAACAATTTTTGCAGAGAACCAGCTCATGTTGGGTTCCTTCTTTTTCTCATTTACATTTATGCATTTGGCAGATGTCTTTCTCTGCAGCAACGTACACCTCAGTTGCCATAGTTCAGCAACTGTGCAGCGCCTCTGAATACAGCTTGAATCGTGTCCTGAACTGCAGAGAAGTTCATGCTCCTTTTAAAGGAGAAGCCATTGAAAACGAAGAAAGCTCTGAAATTCATTACATGGACCACAGACTGAAGGGACTGTTTCAGACTTTTAGGTCTGAAGAGCTTCACCAGAACATGGCAGAAGTACACAGTGTTTGTGAAAAACACAGAGGAACATTCTGAAGTGTTTCCTTGGCATCAGCAGTTCACACACATCAGAATAATATATGCAGGCCAGCTTCTGCTAATTCTCAAAAAAGTTGTGCAATTACTATGGGCTAAATATTGTAGCCACCCAACAAAAATGATTAATTCAAAGCTAATGAAAAATTACATTTTATACTTTATTATATATTTATCTGCCATTTTTCTTCAAATACAATCCATATGTGATTTTTTTCTCCCTCTTGAATAAATGGGTTATTAAGTGGTTGTTTGTCACTTTATGGGTCAGGGGCTTGTGCAGGAGATACGTGAAAAATCATTAAAAAAATCTGTCACCCGAAATTCCTGTTATTCTTTTGAACCCGTTGATCAGCAGATAAGTGACAAACATAACAAAGCAGTTATTGCTGGAAAGAGCGGGACAGTGGTTAAATACCGCCTGATTTATTTGCAATATCAGTGCAAGAAAACAAACCTTGCAACCATGGTCCATGTTGATGCTTCACATAGTGTTAAGATAACTGTTTTTTTAATCATCTTTGTCTCCTAGATTGCAAAAGGTATTGCAGTCATTCCAGAATGGTTAATGGTTTGTGAACAGGCCTGTAATGGTGTTTGCATGGGTTATTAAGTGGTTGTTCATCACTTAATGGGTCAGATCCCAGATTTCATGGAGGCACCATGGGCAATGGCTCACATCCCTTAAAGGAAATAATGTGGCAATGTTTCCTTGTTGTTTAGCTTTAACCGCATTCCAGGTTTGTCCAACTGGAAAAGCATAATTAGCATAAATATATGACATTAACCAATGAAGACTGGTGTTTAAGCAATATTTATAAAAGTTATATACAGTATGGCTAAGGTTCATCAAGATAAACTGTTCAGAAATCATACAATTGGCAATTTATTGATAAAGACATCTTTAGCACTATTAAAAAGTCTAAGTAGAATATTGTGAAATGTGTTAGGCATACAACAAATCACATTTACAGTACATTTATATAATCTAAATTGGATATAATCACATTTTTATCATATACACTGTAACTCTATATAAATGTCATCACACTGGTTTGAGATCTTAAAAGTAACAGCCTATGTTAATAAAGTTTACATACATTTTATTAGCAATTTACAAATGTATTTTACAATTTAAACTGTATGTAGTATATGCATTAAAAAACTGCAAATATTTATTTATATATATTTTTATCTATATGCCTGTGCTTGTCTGTCTAGCTGTCTAAATGTGGTTCACTTGGATATATAAAGATATAAGCAGAATTTAATATTACTGATAAAATCACTACCTACACTTTTTTTGTTCATTACTATTCAGTCCGCAGACAACTTTGACATGTTTGCCAATTTAACTTGAACATACGCATTTTGTCTGTGAGAGGAAACCAGAGCACATGAGGGACAGCCACAGGAACATCAAGGGAAGGTGTGAACTCCACACGGACTGAGCAGGGGGTCAAACCTTTGTGCAGTCATGCAGCCCAGGTTCTACAAGGAGCCATGCCTCCAGCTGCACCACCGTGCTGCTCTTTTTAATTTTTAATACTTGCTAATGTGCAGCTCCATTACTGGTTATGACAGAATTTAATTACACATATATCTAATAATCTAAGTACCAGGGCCTACATGCCCGCTGTGCAGTCGTGTCTTTGCAATGGCAGCTAGCTGTAGTAGAGGTAGATCCAGGGGTTCATACAGCTGTTCAGACTGGCCAGCAGCGTTATTATTCCAAATGTAGTCCCTGTAAGCAAAAAACAAAACCCTCATAACCAATGACAAACATTACACTGTTGCACAAACACTGAAAATACTACAGATGGCTTTTTCAGCAAATGTAAGGACAAACCTCGGAATTTCAATAACTAATTTCTTTGCACACAACATAACTGTATAATTTATAAATACAAAATACTTAAACACAACAGATGTGCTTTGTCCATCAGACTACTTTAATACAGGGCTGTGAAAAAGTATTTGCCCCTTCCTAATTTTCCCCATCACTGTATACTTGTCAGAACAGCTTCAGATCTTTACAAAAAATGTCATATTAGACCAACCCGAGTTAACATACAACAGTTTTAAAACTTAATTTAATTAAGGAGCAAAGATATCCAACACCCATACTTTTTCACAGCATTGAAATCACTATACAAATAGACAAGAATAAAACACAACTAATTTACATTATACAAATCATATAAGTTATGTATTTTCAACATTTGGTGCACAGATGTAAGATGTGCGTTATGTGGTGCCTTGTGAGAAATCGATGTCATTTTATACGGATGACAATAAAATTCTCATCGTATAGCAATAAAACGAACCGGAAATGACGCTTTATGGCGGGAACACCTTTAGCTGGACTCTTCCCTCCAAACCAAACAAATCACCGTTAATGTTGATCGGTAAGACATTTTTAATTGATTAAACTGTTATAGATACATATTCATTCATCGGTTCATCTCTCATCTCTGACCTTCAATGAGGGGACCTTAGACTCTGCTTGCTCAACTTTTAAATAAACTTGCGAAGAAAGAAGGAAAAGTCGGATGGAATACACACACGTACACACACACATACACAGAGTTTACAGTAAACAGTGAAGTTATGTTTCGCAAACAGGTGGGATGAAAAGTTTCTTGAGCTAAAATTTGGCACTTTCGTCTTTCCCTCCTCTGCTAGCGACTGCCGACAGCTTTCGATCCTTCTGGGCGCGTCTGCTTTACCCCGGTGCAGTGGCGACCACCCGTGTTGGGTGTTCGCAGACCCACCGTTTGCCGGGGCGCTGCCGGGGCTCCACGCTGTCCACAGCTGAAGGGCGAAAAAGGGGCTCCAACAGACGGCGTAAAGAGCGATGAGGGCGCCGGTCATTTTGACGGTCTTCAGCATGGCGCTGGACGCGCCCCGGCCACATGTTCGCACCTCGTTGGCCGCGGAGTGCAGCTTCCTTCTCCTCCTGGTCGAGTAAATCCCTCTGCACATTTTCACTTGACAAAAAAGTAGGACGACAACGGGGAGGACGAAGGCTGACAGGGTGAGCCACGTTACCGTCACTTTCCCCCCCCACGGCTCCACAAACGTGGCCCAGCAGTTTTTCGCGGGCTGCCCCGCTTCCTCGGCGGGGGAGAGGAACAGCTGCGGGCTGCTGAAGGCGAACGACATGGTCCATGCGGCGCCCAGCGCCATGTACCTCCGGCAAGAGCCCCTGAAGAAGGAGACCGCGGGTCTGCACGCAGCGTGGTAGCGGTCCGCGGTCATCGCCACTATGGTGTAGGTGGAGGAGAACATCCCCACGACCTGCAGGTACTTGACAGCCCTGCAGGCAAGCTCGGAGCCCCACAGGCGCCGGCTTATTTCCACGGAGAGCTGCGGCAGAACTTGAAAGAGAGCCAGCAGCAGGTCGGCAAGGCACAGGTGGAGGAGGAACATCTGGATCCTGGTGTTCCGCCGGCGTTTCCTCCACAGCGCGTACAGGAGGAGCGCGTTGCCCACGGCGGCCACCGCGAACACGGATCCCAGAAGCGCCACTTTGACGAACGAGAAACTGAGAGCCGAGTCTCCGCAAAGCGAGCGGTCCGCCGGCTCCCGCTCCGCACTCCTGTTGCTGCAGTTGCCTGCCGAACTCATAGCGACGCACCTTGCGAGGCGACCCCCCCTCTTATATTCTTATTTATTTTCCCCTCTTTAGTAATTAATTTCGTTATTAGAAATTATGTCATCCCACTGTTAGTTAAGTTATGACGACAGTCGTGATGGACTCGAGAGCTTTGGCTGAACCGCCGTCTGCTGGTGGGTCACGCGGGGTTGGTCCGCTCCGACTCCTTAAGACATTTTTTTGATCCAGTCTCGTGACATTCTGCGAGGTTCTGCTCAAACTCAAATTATTTATTCGCTCTGATGTTTTTTACCTACTGTATATAGGCAGTTGCAGTGATGTGAAATGTAAAATGCGTCTTGTTTCAATTTGGTGGTCTAACATGTTCACATAAGAAACCGTAAGTTCTCAACCTGAATGGTTGAAATGCAGTAAAAGACCTCGTTTGTAATTTGGTTTGCTCTGTCGTTATTTATGAAATTATTGATTCCATGACCTGGAGCAACTCCTCCTCTGAGACGTAGCTTAGATGTTTGGAGAGAAACACCTATAAACACCAGTGAATTGTGGGGATTGGGAAGGTGGTCCTTGGTGGTCTGATGGCATCTTACTGCCAAGTTTACCCCAGTCTTCTTTCTTATGTCAGCATCTGATCCATGCAAGATGTTTTGTATGAGCTCTGACACACTTCTTCATGGGATCTTCTCTTTATTCTGCTTTGATGATGATAGCAAGCTGGGCCACCAGTTTTTCTGTGAGAGTGGATGATGGTCTTTTTCTGGTTCCTTGGTTCCTGGTCTATGGTTCCTTCATGCACTTCATGAAGCCTTTCTATATCAATCTCTGTCTTGCGCTGATACAAGGTTGTACATAAAAATGTATGGTTCTCAATGTCTCAATCTAATATTATCACACTCACTGCCATTGAACTGATGTCAAGCTCTGTAGGGATTGTCCAACATAGCAATTTTATTTATATTTAATGGCATTAGATTTTATTAAGTTCACATTTTGTCTGTATTACTGATTTTAAAAAAGGCTAAAAAGTGCACAATATTTTCTTAAAGTTGGTATTGTTAGTGATATTTAAATTAATACTAATTTATGTTTCATACAATAATGTGGCAATAGTTTATTAAATAAATCTGAGAGATAATGACAATTTTCAATGTTTCCTTGTTTAGATTTGTTGTCCTATTCTTTTTATTGCAATGACAACAACACTGGGTCACGGAGACGTTGAGACAAAAAGGCAGCAACATGGGGAAATAACAGTTCTGTCGATTGCAAAGCATCCAGAATCGATCAAGTAGGAAGTATAAATATAGACCGCAATGCTAAAATGGTTTTTAAAACTCGAAAAAAGAATCATGTCAAAAAAGTCCTTATGACTCTTGAGCACATTATTAAGGACAGACTATCCAGTTTCATTTAGTATATTTAAACATCTTTAAGTTCTCCAATCTACAATTCAGTCATTTCAAGTGATAAACTGGAAACTCATTTTTATTTTTATAACCTGAACCATGCAGTCCTGATGTTCTATTGTTCAAGTATTATTTTTATTTGTTAAAAAGCTTTTAATACCATTCCTTGCTGTCTCACCGGATTATCCCGTTTTTCACAAATCCCACAAATTTTCTGATTTTAAATACGTGTCCAACGGCATTTAGAAACTAGTTTTAACATCGCCAAATACCGACAAGATTCCATATGTTCACTTATTGAATCAATAATTCGTGGCCCCACGCCTGACGTAAATATTCAAATCAGATCGTACAGGTAATATGGTGTTATGACGTCATGATCATAATTCTTTGGGCTCGGTTGCGCTACCGGCCTGCCCCCCTTTTAGGTGACGAACAGTGGCCTGCTCCATTCAGCCAATCACCATTCGACATCTTGAGAGGCGACCATGGGTTATCCAATCACGGAGCCCAGTGGAATAAAAAATACTTTGTTTTTACCGATCGAGAAAGCAGTTGTGAAGTCCTTAGAATGGAAAAAGGATGTTGACATGTTTATGGTTCATCATAAAAACATCACGGTATGTTACTTTTCCGCTTTAATTTTACCTGTTATACTTTGGAGTAATTTTTCCTCGTGTTTGGTTTTGTTATGATGTTTCAAAATGAAAAGCTATCTAGAACTGTCAGGGTGGAACCTAGAAACTTCTTTCCTTTCCGATTTGTGAAGCTGGTAGCTACATAAACACCTGAGCGATACATAGGAAAACTAACAAAGTCGTTGGAATAAACTGTAAGGAAGGGATAAGCTGTAAATGAGAGGTCGTTGTTTTAGAGTATGTTTGAAGTTACGTTTGGGAGGTACGTCAAGTGGAGGATTTGTTGCGCTGTGTCAGACAAGGCGCTTCAGTTCAACACCGGCAAGTTTCCTCACGTGTTGCCGTGTGTTATGGTACCGTATGTGGGGAAATGGGGCCTTTCAAAAGGAAAGAAACTCCTACAAACATGGAAGGTCTAGCTTGATGTTCACTGTGCCAGATGGATGCAAAGCGGTGTTTTGTCACGCAACAGTATTCTGCTAAACCGTGGCTGTCCTGGTTTTGGCCTACTGTCAGTCTAGCGACTCTGCTGTACACAGTCTGTAGGATTGATTTAACTGCTTTTGTATAAAATGCTATTTTTAAAAGGCTGTAGTATTGTCACATGAAATTTAAAATGTATCACTTGGCCTTAGACTTACATTTTACCTTTTTGACATGTGGACTGTTCTGTTTTTTTTTTTTTTTTTGCCCCATTCATTTTTTGTACTTTTGTATTCCTCTGTAAGCCATTTAGAGTACTTAAATGTTTTGAAAGAATTAAAGGTTAGGTGGTATTAAATAGTTGACCTTATATTTTGCCGAAACAATATAATAATTTTTAAACATCTTTTTTTCTGCCCATTCAGATGTAAGTTCTGTATGTGGGATCTACATTTAAGGTGCAGCTTTGATGAACTAAAGGAATGACTGTCCGATGGGCTTTAGCTGCATATGTGTTTACGGCGAGCAGGGTTGGTAACTTGAGGTCTGCACGAGGTCAGAAAAGAGCATCACTACTGTTACCCACCTTCCACCTGCTCTCTCCTGGTCTAGATGCCGGAAGGCCTTTCAGCCATAATCTTGTTCATCATCTGGATACCATCTGGATGCCAACGCAAGTGAGGAGAGGAGCTAAGGGATGGTTCCGCACAGATAATTGTCTCTGGCATAATTTTGGTCTGCATGTTGGAGTTGGTTGTTTAAGCACCTCCACATCTTGTTGGTTGCCGAGCGTGACCCACCACATGTCCCGGATCCGCAGCACCCTAGACACCGTTTCAAAAGCCATCAGTGGAGTCCCTGTGGATCTCTTTTCTAAGATGGCACGTTTGAAGCCTCACACTGTCCTGGGAGCAAAGGGACTGGAAACAAGCCCTGAGGCTGGACCCCAACATACAGGGGATGGGGCTACATCAGATACTACTCAGAGTACATCAATGGACCTACCCTGCCAGGCCAGTGAAAAACCTACAACTCTTGTGAATCATCCACCAAAGGATGCTGTGGTTAGGCCTTCTGATAGTCCACACCAGGCCAGTTACTTTGGCACCAATCTGGATGAAACGTACAGCTGTCTGTCAAACCATGTCACTACATATTTTGGAAGCTCTGTGACAGCAGATGATGTTAATCAAGACCAGGACAGCCCAAACAAAAGCATTGTCCCCCTTTCTAGTATATCCCAGGAAAGTAGCGTGAGCCGTACCCCTGCTGTCATGCCTGTATCCAGCAAAGTAACTTCAGAGCCCCTTCCCGCTCCCTTGGTTTCTTCTCCACCTGCACCACCACAAGCAACCACCACATGTTCCAAGAAGGGCTTTGGTCATTACCTGTCATATTCAGGGCCCAACATGCAGGCTTTTGTGGGCAACTACATTGCCCCTTTGGTCCCAAAATTTCGCTCCGACCCTAAAATGGTTGCTGTGGAAAAGAATGCACTACCTGATAAGGAAGCCATCGCAAAGCAAGAGGAGTCCGTCAAATCCAGCGAAGAGAAGGTGTCAGAGGACAAGGCTAAACGCTTGCAACTGCACAGAGAGAAGGTAACCGTACAGCTCAAAAAATATTGCCTCCAGATAATCTCATGCCATTCATGCATCTGTTGTAGTGTTTCCAAAGTTTTCACATTGCTATCGTTGTGTACAGAAAAAATATAGTTGTTTTTTTTAAAAGGACAGTTAAGAATGATTGAACTTAAATGTTCATTTTCACTTATGAGAGAAACCTGTCATCATGGTACTAAAGTATCCAGTAAAGGTTATACACCTTTTATATACACACACAAATTTACAATATTTAGCCAGGCTGCTCATATAGCACTGTTTAAAGAGTTCCAAAAGGTGTCAAAATTTTCTGAAACTCATTAGAATAAAGATGCAAGTGAAGTAGTAACTTTTCTAGAGGAAGAAAAGAAACCATTAAGTCAATGATGTAATAAAAAAAGGAGTTTCTTTGGTAGACCATACTGTTAACTTGTATGTTTTTCAGTATTTGCTCTATGTTGTCATTAAAAACTAACAGGCTTATTTAAAGGGACAAATTTAATCTGTGTTTTGAGAAACTGATATCCTGAAGGACAGCACAGAAATATTAATGTGATCCTCGTATCACCGTCTTCTCTTGGATGAGCACTTTAGAGTTCTCTTCTCCTTAGCAGATACCTAGAGTTTACTTATAATTAAGTAAATTAGGTTTGATGCAATTTCTAATTAGTTACAAAGGTTCTATTTCAAGAGATCAACCTTGTGATCGCAACCTCTATTTGAAGCAGAATTTAGGTGTTAGCAGTGTTGTTTAATATTTTTTCTGATCTCACTGTACATTACAATGGATAGAATGTCATGTGACATGTCTGGAAGGGATAATGGCACTCGCTGTCTTTCTCTGGGGGTGGGCCTTAGATCATCGCCAGGGTGAGTGTGGACAACAGAACCAGGGCTCTTGTTCAGGCTCTGCAGAGGGCGTCGGATGTGAAGCTCTACATCAGCAGAGTGGAGGAGCTCAGCTATCATCTGCTGGAATTCCCTGATACAAGGGGTGTGGCTGTCAAAGTGAGTGGGGTTGATAGTGAGACTTGGTTCACTCATGTGTCCTTGTTGGTGGTTTAGGTGTGCTTTTGTTTAAAGATCAAGACAAGAGTGAACACAATGTGCTTAATTTGTTGAAAATGTTGCATTTATTTGTCGGCGTGCATATTTGTGTATAATGGTTTAGAAAAAGGCTTGGTTTCTACCTTTACACAAACTGTATTGGGTTTTGTATTAGTTTGGGTATTTTTCCTGAAGTTTTAATGGTACTAGTTTTGCCTAATTTAATAGTTCCTATTTACCTTGGTAACAAGCAGTTGTTGCTGTTGGCAGCCCTCTGGAATTGTCAAGAGGCCTGTTTGTGTTTGTATGGAAATCAATGTGTGAGAATGCTCACTTTTCCCCCCTTACAGGAGAAGGTGATTCCATGCTTGCTGCGTCTCCGACAGGCTGGGGACTCAATGCTGCAGGCTGCTGTGAGAGAGGCCCTTGCTCTGGTGGGCTATACAGACCCTGTCAAGGGCAGAGGAATACGAGTGCTGTCCATAGATGGAGGGGGAACTAGGTAGAAGTTCACTCGAATTCTTCATGTCCTTTTATCAAAATTTTAATATTAAGGTTCGTCTGGGTAATATCAGTCTTGTCCTACTTAAATGTGTCTTCAGTTTTGACTTACTTTTTGTTGTGTAGGGGATTGGTGGCACTCCAGACCCTGCAAAAACTGGAAGCCCTTACAGGCAAACCCATTTACCAGTTGTTTGATTACATCTGTGGAGTGAGCACAGGTAAGACAATTTACTGTTTTTTTGGGGAATATTTGACTGTCACCAAGCCAAGTTGCAGGGACACTCAGTCTGTGTAAACTATGGTGACCTGCTTATCAGAATCTGCTCAATTCACTAGTTTCATTACAATTTTTTTTCTTGAGTACAAGTGGGTTCAAACTCCTTTTTACTCAAAATTCAGTCTGTTTAAATTGAATACTAAAAAGACTTGTACCTCATATTATGAATATCTGAGTTACAAGTTTAAGATATGGAAATTCCAAGTTTTTTTTTTTTTTTTTTTTATTGTATTTTCTTTATTGCTCTACACTCACCTGCCACTTTATTATCTGAATGTTGCAGCAGAAATTGAGACTAATCAGACCAGGCAACGTTTTTCCAATCTTCTATTGTCTAGTTTTGGTGAGCCTATGCGAATTGTAGCCTCAGTTGCCTGTTCCCAGCTGACAGGAGTGGCACCCGGTGTGGTCTCCTGCTGCTGTAGCCCATCTACTTCAAGGTTCAACGTGTTGTGCGTTCTTCTGCATACCTCGGTTGTAACGAGTGGTAATTTGACTATTGCATTTCTATTAGCGCGAACCAGTCTAGCGATTCTCCTATGACTTCTGGCATCAACAAGGCATTTTCACCCAGAGAGCTGCTGCTCACTGGATATTTTCCCTTTTTTGGACCATTCTCTGTAAACCCTAGAAATGGTTGTGCGTGAAAATCCCAGTAGATCAGCAGTTTCTGAAATACTCAGACTAACCTGTCTGGCACCAACAACCATTCCATGTTCAAAGTCACTTAAATCACGTTTGTTTTCTGTTGGTCAGTTTGAACTTCAGCAGGTTGTCTTGGCAATGTCTCCATTTCTAAATGCATTGAGTTGCTGCCATGTGATTGGCTGATTAGATATTTGTGTTAACAAGCAGTTGAACAGGTGTCCCTAATAAAGTGGCCATTGATTGTGTTTTCTTGTATTTCACTGCAGCAGAGAAAATGGTGTGGATTTCCACACTCCACCTTTAGGGACAGAAAACACATAGGAAAGGAGGAAGGTTTAAGGAAGTTGAGAGAAGAGGGGAAGTTTTTGAGTAACTTAAACAAATTTCACTTTTACAGGAACTACCCAGAAAATTAATAGAGGTACATGGCTAAATAACCAGATTCTGGCAGATATGTATGTAATGAATTTGTGCAAGCCAGTACAGTCAGGATTTTAAGGTGAATTCTCTTTAATACTTTCTGCCATTTGCTGCAGTTTTTTGCCTTTTCTGCTTATGCCGTTTTGTGCCCTGTGTTACTTAAAACAAAGAAGTGACAAGTGAAGTCACAAGGCCCTTAGGGTAATGTACACAGTGAAGTTAAGGTTGTAGACATGATTTTTTTTTCTGTGATTTCACTGTATACCAAATTTTAATTTGGCATCGAGTCCACTTTGTATCTTGGCTCACACCTAAGGTTTCTAGAATAGAAGAACACTGAGAACCTTGCATAGTCTGAGCTGTTGGTGGAAAATAATTGTTATAGCAAATTTGTAATTCATTGTAGTTTGTATATGATGTTTTTAATGGAACCTAATCCATGAATAAGTCAAGGCGTTAAACTATGTTATTAAGCTCTTATTAAATGTGATGTAGTGGGTTGACTTGAACCTTTCTAAGTTACTTTGTTCAGCCTTCCTGTCTCAGTTGTGTTTGTAAGGTCGGGTAGAAGTGTATGTGTGTAACTTTTTATTATCCACACGGGGGAGCACTTGAATGGCAGCTCAACAATGTATGAGCTTCCCCTGCACCTCAAAAATGAACCTTGAAAGATCAAATTTTTGATGGCTTTTAAGAGTGTATTTGCTGTTTTAATTTTTCTATGAAAATTTAATTGTGGTTAGCAATGCCATTCCCCCCCCCATTCTGTCCTTGTGTGCTAGATTAAAGCTTATTTGTTGTGCACCTTTCTGGATCTTAGACTTGGGAGTTATTTTAAAACTGGTCTGGGAAAAGGGATCAAATGATCATTACTCTCCCCCAAAAGCATTAATAGCAACAGGATTGCTGGTGTTGCTTTATACACATATTCAGTACATGGGTGATCAGCCATCACAGCTCATCATAATATATATTCAAATGCTTTATTGCTGCATAAAATGTGACTTCAGATAGAAAAAATAAGGTTTTCTACTTGTAGCAAACAGTATTACAGTAATGTTTTCTTGTCATTGACACAATTTACTTTTTGCCCTGATAACGCTGGATAATGAGAGAGATGGATGTTTCCTCAGGGGCTATTTTGGCCTTCATGCTGGGGGTGTTCCAGATCCCCCTGCAGGAGTGTGAAGACATGTACCGGCGCCTGGGTTCTGATGTCTTCAAACAGAACGTCATAGTTGGCACAATGAAAATGGGCTGGAGTCATGCCTTTTATGACAGCGAGGTCTGGGAGTCTATCCTCAAGTAAGTGCCTGCTTAGCCCTACTAGACAACATTAGCAGGATGTTCTAAGTGTTACTTAGCTTTGCACCAAAACGATGAACCTCGGTTAAAATGGAAAGCTTTGCACTACAAGGTGACAACATGGTACTGTTATGCAATGGCAGTGTTATTTTTGCATTACAGGGAAAGAGTGGGGTCCCAGGTCATGATTGAAACATCAAGGAACCCCAAATGTCCAAAGGTGAGTACCTGATGTGCCATTATGGCAATATCCCTACTGTTAAACTTTGAAGGTGCTCAGAAGTGTTCCAGTGAGGTGTGCATGGGTATCATTTGATTGACTGAGTATTGTCTCCATTTTACTGCATAAAATCTACTCTGCTGGACATGAGAGGACATGCTCAGATTCAGTGTTACCTGTGACAAGGGGGCAGGCATCATACTCCTTTAGGTTCACATTTGTCCATAAATGTTACTCTGCATGCAGTTTGTTTTGTGTGTGTGTGTGTGTGTTTTTTCTTTTATTTTTTTATTTTTTTCCCCTGTTTTCATTTAGAATAATGTGACTGTCAAATGCCATTTAGAGCTGTGCCCTTCAAGGTAGGACAGTGGAGGGGATTTAACTACAAACCAATAGTGAATACAGAATTTCCATCTTTGACGGCAGGGTAATGGTAGTTGCGTCTAAACTTGTTCACAGCTCTAGATACCTGCAAGCACAGTTGTCCTCATCAGTGTTTTTTGCAGAATATGTTGAAAGCAGTTATTTAAAAATTGTGACAGTAAAAGGCTGTACTCTATATGGATGCTGTCAAGGGTTGAGGGATACTGTGCTGTCCGTTGCAGGGCAGGGTGTTTCAAAGTAAGGTGTAAGATGTTGCTGACACTATCCTTTCCCCATTATCTAATGATGTCTTCTTCATTTAGCCATTTTTTTCACTCTCCTAGAAAGCCATTGCTCCAGATAAACATTTAGATTTCATCCTTTAAATGTTTTGTTTTTTTATCTTGAGTTTTTACACAGCAGGGATTCACACTTTTTATCTGGATACCCCTAGGTGGCAGCAGTAAGCACTATAGTGAACAGGGGCACACCGCTGAAGGCCTACGTGTTCAGGAACTACAACCTGCTGCCTGGGGTCCGGTCCCACTACCTGGGCAGCTGTGAGCACCAGTTGTGGCAGGCCATCCGGGCCTCATCTGCTGCCCCTGGCTACTTTCAAGAGTTTGTACTGGGGAATGACCTGCACCAGGTATGCTACCCTTCTGTCTCTCCAACCACCACCTGCTTACAGGAGCTGTGATTCATCAGAGCTACCAGCTGTGGCACCCTGGCATCCTTTCTGTGATGTATTCAAGCTGGATTAAATACCAGTTTTATCCTGTTACTTGTTCCGGTTCCATCTTGGTTTTAAGAGCATGAGTGTCTAAGAATATTTTCTTCTAGAACATGATCTGGTTCAGTTGCAAAGTTTGTAATCAGCCCAGAAGGGTGGAGAGGACATGCTCAGCATGTTTGTTTTTTTTTCTATTAAAGTACTTTCATAACAAAACTATGCATGTAAAACAAATTGCTGCTAGTGCAGTATCTTTAAGCATCTCCTGCTATCTCCTAGCCTCTGCTTTTCAGGGAACATGGTTCTGCTGCTGCCAAGCAAAGTGAATGCACCTCCAGTAATTCCACTCGCAACCGTTAATCGGCAGGACACTATGGACACTTACCTGCTGCCTCTTTTGATCAATAAGTTCCTTATTATTGCTTCCTGGAAAGCTGCATTGTAAGGCTTAAACTGATAGCCTTTAATGGCCAAAGGGTTCTGCTGTCTCCATCTGTGGAGATTTAAATTTTTTTCATTTCTCTAGCCCTTATCTGCATTTCCTTCTTAATTGGTCCTGGGGTAGTAATGGCAGTAGAAGACATTGGACTGTGGCTGTTTCTGTTGCATTTGAGTTGTCCAGTGACCTTTCTCAGCTTGTGGTGTATAAGGGTGCAGTCTGCGTGTACAGAAAACTCCCAGTCTATGCTAGATGTCCATACAAATGGGTTGGTTTTGTGCACTTACTATAGTTTCAGGGTAACCAGCTGCAGTGCAGTTAGAACAGACGATTGTTCAGAATTTACGCTGTTATGTCAAAAGTCACTGTGTCCTCAAAGTCAGAATCAATAAACCCTTAAAAATGCAGATATCTTTCAGTTTATTTGCTGGTTTAGGTCTGTGAAAATTCAGATTTGGCTGTAGTGAATTAAAATACTTTGTCAGACTGACATTTTTTATTTATTGTTTTAATATTTAATATTAGTTTTTATCTGCATTGTTTAAGAAAAGAATTGAAAACAAATTCTTGTTCAGTACTAATTAATCTTCCCAGTTAACCTCATTTGAATATTATGTGACATCTTTCAGCTTTTTATTGATTCCAGACATGCCGTAAACACCA
Source organism: Heterotis niloticus (assembly GCA_018136845.1). NCBI lineage: Eukaryota > Metazoa > Chordata > Actinopteri > Osteoglossiformes > Osteoglossidae > Heterotis > Heterotis niloticus. Next base: position 12,105,365 of record CM030889.1, read on the forward strand.
GGATTGAGGTGAATTAAGGTGGTCCCACATTTCAGTTCGGTCTCAGTGTGTTTTACTGCACACTAGTGGCTGGCATAAAACACAGGGCACTTCAGGCAGAAGTTTGAGTTTTGTTTACAGCCTTTTTTTATAAGTAATGCACTGAAAGGGTGCTGTGATGCAGTAGTTGATTTCAAGGAAGTAGTTAAAATGAGATTCAGCCTAATAAGCATCCATAACTTTGAGATGGTATGGGATTCAATTAAAATACTGTAAGGTATATTTTTGTAGGGCATTGCATTTATACAGCCTGATTCAATGAAAATGTCAACCATTCGTCTTTAAGGACATTAAAAACTACTTGTTTGCTTTATCTCTTCAAAACTTCAAAAAATCTCTAGGTCACAGTCTTCTTGTGCCCTTTTCGGTAGATGGCGTAGCAGGTTCTGTCCTGTTTCCTAGTCTAACAGAGCCATGGAAATAGTTCCCATGACTGCTGTTCTTCAGCTTATTGCTCCTGCTCTTTGCACCGATGTCAGCTGGTGTGGCCCTCATCAGTGCATTTTTTTCCTCTCAGTTTCTATTCTTGAACCATTTAGAGGGACAGGCAGAACTGAAAGCCTGCAGTGGTCTGTGTTTTAATGGGGACCTGAGTACTCACTCAAGTTGAAATGTGTACTCTGAAGTGGTCCATCACGGCAGGGGGGGGGCATTTCAGAGCAAGGTGCAAGATTTTGCCAGTATCAACTGTTCCCCACCAGAAACTCTTACACTCAGATGGACCATCTCACCACTCTCTCACCCTTTGTTCATCTACTGTGTTCAGAAGGCACATAATGACGGACAAGCGCATAAATCCACAAGCAGCATTTCTGAGAAGTGAAGTCTATTGATGAGCGGATTTGATGTCAGCCAGGGAGCACAAAGACGGTCATTCTCCTGCCAGATTGCTGAGTTGTAGAGCAAAACAGAGCACATTTAACCTCTTCCTAGCCTTATTCTTGGTTGCCATCTCATCCCTTTCCATGTGCATTTATTTTTGATTCTATTCATAACCTGCAAATCAGTGTTAAAAGTATAAAAGCCTTCCATCCATACTTGAACTTAAATTCTGTTTATTCAGTCATGGTGATAAGAGGAACACAGAGGACAACAAGAAATATGGTGACATTTGGTCACAGAGTCACACTTTTCAGGTCTGTCATATTCACCAGTTTACTTGATCACCTTATTTTTGAAATTGGATTTAACATGCTAACTCTTTAATGGCAAATTGGAGTAGCATTTGAACCTGCAGCCCTGATGCTGTTTGGTGCCCATGCTTCCCGCACAGTCGCTAGGCTGCTGTATAAACCCTCATGAATATTTGGGATGCTTAGCCTCTTATTGCAGCTTTCAAAAGGAATATAGGCATTTTGATTAGAAGCTTTAGATGTGTGTGTGTGTGTGTGTGTGTGTGTGTGTGTGTGTGTGTGTGTATAAGCTTAAAAATGTATTGACTTTATATAGTATGTATATAAAGTTGTGAAACAAAGAAAAGCATGAGAGAGAGAAGCATAACATAAAGCCAGCCTCAAGCCCTTAATGTGTAGGAGGTTAAGCCGGTTTTTTTGACCCAGGCTTTTTGTAACTGGATTATGCCCTGCTTTCCATTTCACGTTTCTGTTCTTAGTCAGCAGTGAAGTACTCCAACACCATGAACCTGGGGCCATAAAGGATAAAATTCAGCCGCCTAGCCTACATTTCAAATCTTGTAAATTCCACTCCCTGTCTCTCCGGGACTTCTCTAACCAATAGTTGTTTTACTTCAATGTGCTTTGTGTTAATGTGGAGAAATATTTATGAAAGGATTTGTTTCAGCAGGACCTAGGATTGGTGACAGTTATTTTGCATGTTTTTACCACTGAAAAGCTTTTCTCAGTTTTTAGTAATATTACGATTCTTCCTTTCTGTTGACTTCTTTACTGCAGTGTTTAATTTTCTTAACATCTGTGTTTCTTGCTAAAAGTTTCACTCAGCTCTCAGTATCAGAGGCAGTTGGCTTCATTTGGGAATAACAGACCAAAGAGCAGTTGCTGCCTTTGATTGAGTGAAACATGCGCTCAGAAATCTAGTGGTTCCAGCATAGCTGTCGGTGATGCAGACATCAACCGTGCCTAAGGTTACATCCAACACAGCTGCTTAGCCCAGCTCACTCTGCACATGGCCATCCCCGTGCATCATGAAATGGTTAATAACATCCACTAAAGCAGATGTCCAGTGGTTGTCATGGCACCTTCCTCCTTTGCAGGCCAGCAGGAAGGAACTGGATCCACCATTCCTGAAGGAGCTCTTGGACATTCAGTGTGAGTGAAGAGAGGAGCTCTGTGAGGACTAACTCAGTCACAAAGCAGAATAATTTGTTGTTATTTATGCACTTATTGCAGGTGGGGCATCAGCTGGAGGGTTTCCTTACTCCAAATTCATGAGCCAGCATTTAGTCTTTCTACAGTTTTTACTGTAGTTAATTGCAGTTTTCTATTGAAATTGACAAACCTTGAGCCCAGTGATGTGCATTAATACAAAATACCTTGCGATAATGCATTTAAGTCAAAGTCATGAAAGTGATCTGTTTGTTCCAAAATCAGGTGGTCTGTAACTTTCTGACGCTTTTCTGCCGCTTCACTGTGACCAGGACAGCCTTTTGTAGGGAGGCTGACAGTCTAGTTTTATTAATGGAGATTAGTCAGATGTTTAATAATTAAACTGGAAAGAGATGGAAGGCTACTAATAGGGAAATGTTTTTCTTGAACAATAATCAAAAGTTATCAGTACAAGATGATTTAAATTATGATGTTATGCTACATATGAACAAGCTGATTAATATGTTTGGTTAAGCCTTTTTGACAAACATTTGACTCCTTCATGTTCCACAAATTCCCAGAAAACAGAGCACTTTGCTGGTAAGCTCCAAGTTCATGTTTGTTTCCACTAAGTGCAATGTTTTTGCGAAATGGCTGACCATCTTATGATTAGTCATCAGGTTTGTGTTTGTCTGTAATGTGCGCCTCTTGTTCTAATGCATGCTGACAGCATGCATTAGAACAAGAGGTGCACATTACAGACAAGCCGTTTGCTTCTTGGGCCACAACACATTGAAACCCTCTCATCTAGCAGCCCAGATGCTTGATGCCACATTGAATAAGTACCTTTGTTTTGGGCTTTGATCCTTGTAATTGAGGATAAGGATTGTCTGGGGGTAAGGAGCTCTGGTTGGCACCACTGTTTGTAGTCTTCTTGGAAGATTTGGGTGTCTGATGAGAGATGATAAAGTTTGCAGTTGTTGCTCAGCAGGTAGAGAAAATTTCTCAGAGCTCAAGAGCTGATTGTAGAGCTTGAATGTTCTGTCTTTGTCTATGTTGGTTTTCTTCAGGCCCTCTGTTTAGTATGCTCCTGTTCCTGACTTGTCTAACTGTGCAGGCAGTCCATGTAACCTAGCCTGCCATCTCAGTATTTAAAATACAGGTTGTATTGAATTAAATTGTATTTAAAATGGCTTAGTATGTGATAGATTATAACTTCAGGGTTCATGTAGAATTGGAGCTGTTTTCCATGTATGCTTGCTGTCTTCACTCATTGCCCTTCTTGGTGATGTTTCACAATCGTGGGCGGATTAAGCTCTAACAGAACAGATTGTTTATTTCACTTTTGTTTGATATTCAGTATCATAACTAAGATTACAGTTTCATCCTTGCTTTTTATAGTTTCTTATTTGGAAATTATAATTCATTTTTATAGTTTCTTAATGTTTTCTCGTACTAAGTGGATAAGCTAAACCTAACCCAGTGGGTGTATACTCATTTATATGTAACCTTTGCAAAATTATAACAGAGATTAATGTGGTTTCCAGCAGCATTACTTGGTCAACATCTTTTGAAGTAAGCACCAGAGTTGGAAAATGAATTTAAAACAAAAAGTTAAATATTTTTGCGACTTATGAGTGTGGCCATGCTCACCTCTGAGATTATTGGCTGTCAGTGCAACTGCAGTATTAAATGGGCGGACAGAAGACAGGAGTCATCTCACTTATCCTGCTATGAATGCAGATGTCATTTTGTGTTTCCTTAATTGTGTTGCCCAATTTATTTTTGACTTTGTAATAAAACAAGACATATAAGCAATTTAAATTTATCAGTATGATCACAGCTTCAGTAAAAGATCTGAGTTTTAATGAAAAAAGTACTTTCAGATGTAGTCCGTAAAGTGAAACGTAAGCGAACATGGTCCAAAAATGCCCAGTTGCAAAGATGTGCTATGGTGTGAACCTGGCAATGGTTGCATGCAGCTGTGTAAGTAGGCAGCAGTTTTCCTTTACTAACGCCAGCATTGTTGGTCTGTGCTGTAGCTCCTCTGGTGAATCATAATATTTATGAAGGTGATAATTGCTGGTCCATAATTCACATAGGAAATGAACTCAATATCATCCATGTGCCTGTTGTGAGAAGCAATGGAATGGAAGGCATATTGGTGAAATGGTGGCATAGCAAACCTTCATGCAGCAAGGTGAAAAGGGAAAAATGGAAGTCCTTTCCATTTAATTTTGTTAGCATTTAGATATTAAAAAGCCACATAAGCACTCGTTTAATGAGCACAGGGCTTGAGGGGCTTTGCGCTCTGTTGTGGAACCAACTGTGGAAAAACCCTCTCTAAGATGAGAATGCTTCTGGCATCTGGTCAATTGCTTTCCTTGCCTGTGGGTCACTTTCTCCCTGCACGGTATTTACCATCACCATCAGTCGCCATGTTCCCTGGTTCAGCTGGCAACTTGAACCTCACTGAGACCCTCTAACCTCAGGGTTAAACATCAGTGTGGAGGGCCAGCCAAAATAATTGCAAAATGTGGTGTGGAAACCTTTCGCTTAACCTGTATTTTTTAACACAATGAGGAGGATTGTGCCAGAGGTCATTTTCCACAGGAGCAAACATAAAGGAACTTCACTGTCAGGGGACATAGACAATACTATTCAGATGTTTGTAATGGAAGGAATGTGTTCATTAAATAAATTATTGTTAGTAAGTAATTACTTTTGTGCTAAGAATGAAAATATGAATGTCTTTCTAGAATTTTTAAAATATTTTAGTATTTCCACTTTCCCTTTGAAAATGTGTACTTGAAGCATTTACTCATGTGTAAAGAAGGAATTCAAATGCTAATTGTCTGCAGTAGTAGCAGAATATTAACCAGATGTGCCTGGCAGTTTGTCTGATACTAAAAGAATAGAAATTGTATGGTAGGCCTATAGGGGCCCCGTAGTTTTGTCCAATTAATTTTATGAGGAGAAACACTCCAGATCTGGTAAATCAGTGGGACGAATCGCACTGAAAGCTTCCCGTGCCTCTAATGGAACAGAAAAGTAGCGTATTAGTTAACTCTAGCTGCTTCCTGCAGAATGGTGAAGGCCCTTAGCCTGATGAGCCAGGGATGGATCTTGTCCAAGCTGCAGAAAGGCCCCTGTCTCTTCTGAACAGTAATGATTTCTCCCAGCCTACTCTGCCTTCTCAAAGCAGCCTCTGTCTCTGTCCGTCTTTTGCCGGAGGGGATGGCTGCCGTCAGGTTATTTACGAGCAAATACATCTTCGCCTTAGGTTTCTGCATCCCCTCATTAGGTCCCCAGCCCTTGAACAAGTCTGCATTTCATTTGCCCTTCCAGTAAAGTTCTTCTCAAGTGTTTTTAAGCCTAATGGAGACAACCTCTGCACTTCTCCATCTGCCCATTATTTTTACCAGTCTTCTTTCTAACACTTTATCTTACTTATGAAAATATGTGTAATTACTCCTTTGTTTGAGGAAGAAAAGGCATTTGTTCTGTAATCGTGGACCCTGTTTGTAGTCTAATAAGCATGGAAACTGCTTGTGTTGGTCAGAATGTGGCCGAATCGCAGAGGGTAAAGATCCAGTCTTCAGCACCTGGAGAACAGAAGAGTAGTTTTCAAGTTGAGCTTTTATATTTGTGAATTACAAGGTCATATTAGGTTTAACTTTTTTTTTTTTTTAAACTAATGTAACAAAGGTTGTAAGACAAGTGCTATATTGTCTCAAAAACTATAAATCTCTTCATTCAACTGCAGTCTTTTTGACATCTGGAGTCATACAGACCATGGCAATGTACTCAAATGTGCTTTTGAAAATTGCAATCAGAGGTTGCTGAAGATATTTTGCAGTAGGACTGTGGTTGTTTTGACCCAGCATTGCTTCGTCACTGTTGACTGCTTCTTCTTTGGGTCATTTCTGTGGACTGAACTGGGTTCCAGTTAGAAGTTCATTGTTTACAGTTTAAGGCAACTTTTGAGTATGTCCCAGCTTGGGATCCTTTTGTGAAGCATTGGCCTCACTCCAAGTATAGCCCTCCAATGACCAAAAAGAAAAGAAACGAGAAAATCCAATCCCAGCTGCAGAAAGTTGCCAAAATTGGAACTCCCCTGGTAGGTGGCATCAATCGGCCACAGAAGCGTGCCAGCATGTCGCCTGTGTGGGACGGCTTGTTTGTTTGCTGCAGCTGGAGTCAGAAGGATGTTAATGAGCCTTGAATAATTCATCGTGCAGGAGAGCTGGTGAATACAAGCACTCTCTAGTCTTCAGCATGAGACACTTCATTCATTGAGGTTAGAAGTGTGGCCTGAAGAATCTGACTCGAGTTGATGGAGTCAGACAGGTGCAGCGTCATTGAGCCCGTTGTCCCGCATCACATGTCTTGGACAGCAAGCGCTGGCCCGAGACAATGCAGAAAGCCTTCAGTAGTCTAAAGTCACTTTGCTTATGGAACACCTCCACTATAGAGGCTGAAACAATCCACCTGCTTGGCAGTTTTCGCCCAGAGCTTCCCATCTTGTGCTTCTGCACTTATTTCCAGTCAGAGTGATATTAAAGTCAGATCTACAAACATATCCTTTTTTGCTATTAAATGTTGAGCTGCTACCTTACCCCACCCCAGCTGCTCTCCTCTTTTTGTGCAGTTTTTGATGCATTTATCTTATTGCACAACCTAGTATACTGTTCATCTTTATTCCTGTATACTGTTCTCATTGTTGTTGTCTCATTAACCTTGTAAAGCACTTTGAGCTACAGACCACTGTATGAAAGGTGCTATACAAATATAATGTTGTTGCAAGAAAAAAGTGAACCAGAATGGTGTAAAATGTCCTGAAGTACATTATTGAAATGGGGGACTTGTGTATGTTTTCAGGTTGGCGAGACAACTCTGCCAGTCCCCATTTGCATGGCAGTCTCTAAACACCTGAGGTCACACACACTACACTTTTCCTTCCCCCACAATGTCTGCAGCCGTTCAGTCTTTTTTCTAAGGGACAAAAACCCCTCCTCTTGTATTCCTAGTCACAAATCAGATTGTTGTGAAGTTCTTTTTCATTAAAAACAAGACATAAATCACTCCGTTTACTCCTTTTCTTTTGTCACAGGGAATGTCCCCGTCAGATCACAATGCCCCCCCTTTTTTTTTCCCGGCAGTTGCGCTATGTTGCATCTGGCAGGGATGGTTCTTGCTGTGGCTAGCATGTCCGTAATCCTTTTAAAGACTTTGCTGCCGAGAACCATGATCTTCTTTAGCGGTAGGAAAATTTCCAAGATCTTAGTCTCATTAAAAATGTCAACAGCACACCCTGAAGCATTCAAAACCTTATTTTGGTTTTTCTTTTTCTTAACTATTATAATAGTAATGATTATGAAGAAATATCTAAGTAGCAATACTGAAAAATTTCAGCCTTCAAGGCACTGTAGACAAACGTCAAGCCTGCTGGGCTGCAATTATTAAATGCACCTGTACTGATGTCCATATTTTCAAGCTATGAATTGATCTGTATCTGGAGAGAGAGCCCAGGATTGAGGCAGATGAAGGTGGAGGATTCTCCCCCACCCTTCTGTCACTGTACCCAGTCCCTTGACACCTTGCACCCCCAGCTCAGTCTCCCTAATGAGGACCGTGCTGCACCGTTTGATCCTGCCAGGGGCCCGATAGCCTCATATCTATTCACAAAGCAGACACCACTTTATTTCGCCATTTCCTCATTGCTTTTGGTAAATTATGGATTTGCCACCAGTGTGCTCCCGGCTCACCCCTTGGTAACTGGTAAACATCAAAGGCACTCATCCAAAACAAAGTAAGATGATTTTTGCCGTCTTTTGTGGTTTGTTTTTATTGCCAAAGGTAACTGTATACAGAAGCTATCCTGTTCACATTTATTTCTTCAAACTTATGACATATGCATGAATATTACAGTTCTTTGGTCTTTGTTTTTTAGCACGTGGGTTAGCTTTTGTTTCTTCTTCACAAGTTAATGCCTTTCTGATTTGCATCCAGTTTACCCGTTTTTCTCCTCTTATTACGTTACATTATTAACACATTCTTCGGTTTTCTTTGAGCATATTCTAAACTTAGAGTGAAAGAGGATTCATCAGACTGTATTATACCAGATTTTCCATCTTTGTATGTTGGACATTTGGGCACAAACCGTTTCTAATGGCAACCACGTCATACAGTGAATTCAAGCTTTGTGCAGCTCCTTATGTACAGAAACTGAGCCACAGGTGCTGATTCCATTCTTATGCCTCATACTTATGTAGTGTTCATCCTGTGAAGTGGTCATCTATTCCTGTTAGTGGGCTTCAACTGGTGACCTCTTCAACTGTTCCTCTTTGCAGATGCAGTTAGTCTGTTTTTGGAATGTGCTGTCATTATTTTTGCCACTGGTCCCCTTGACACATGAAGTAATTACAGTTTTTGTTACTGATGAACCTGCAAGTAAGGCATGGACTGTTGGAGCTCTGTTCTGGCCTCATGTTGCTTTGAGGTCCCACATTTTGAAGTGCTAATTGTCAGACCTGTTTTATAAGTGATAAATGGTGCAATTCGGCAATTGACCTACAGAAGTCACCTTTGCAGGAGCGTTTGCGATTGTGACTTAATAACGTGAAAGTCTCTTGAATCTCCTTTTTCATGTGGTGTATCTGAGTTTATGGGGATAACTTTTTATTTTTTTTAAAGATAATGCTCTGAACAATTCATAGTTTGTGTGGAGTTTGTATGTTCTCCCCATGTTTTTCTGGGTGTCTTCCAGGTCTTCCGCAGTCAAAAGACAGGTTTTTCAGGTTACATGGTCACTCTAAATTTCCTTCCCAGGTCTTCCAGGTTGGGGGTTAGGTATGAGGCCAGCTCCTGCAGATGTTAAGCAGCATGTATCTGAAGAACCAGGTTATGGCTTCGAGGATGGAGAAATAGGGTGTTGAGCTTGTTGTTGCTCCCAGGCTCTTACAGAATGAAGTGGAAGAAGTAAATGAATTATCCAGTTTGATGGAGAGCTTCCAACAGGTGGACAGACCTACAAGGATCATAGAAGGGGCTTTTTCAATAAATAAAAAAATAAAAATTGAAGCAGTGACCTATTCAGCTCAAAAGTACAGCTGAAACTGATCTGTTGACCTTCAACAAACTTGTGTCCTTAACAAGCATGTCCCGTGCCTTTCTCTGGCAGGATGGTGGGCTGCTGATCAACAACCCTACAGCGCTGGCCATTCATGAGTGCAAGTGCCTGTGGCCTGGCACCCCTGTGCAGTGTGTCATCTCGCTGGGAACAGGCCGCTTTGAGGCCACCGGGCAGCACGGTGTCACCCAAACCAGCCTGAAAACAAAGCTGAGCCACATCATCAGCAGCGCCACAGACACTGAAGGTAGGGTATACATTCGCTCTCCAGGCTTCCTTACACTTGTGCTGTATGTCCATTGATGCTAAACAGTGGTACGCTTATACATATTGTTACACAAAATACATAACATTATGTTGGCAGTATCTATCATCAGTGTTGACCTCCACATTTTGGTACTAAAATGCCTTTTTATTTTAAATATAGATTTCTTTGTACAGAAAAAAATATAAATTAACTATGACATTGGTGCGTAAGTCTGGTCTGGGAAGGATCCAAGCATGAGGCTGCAATGGGTAGACTAAGGGATTTCTGTTATTACAGAAGAAAACTGTTGTCATTGAAACACCAATTTCACCACAGAAAAGTCCTTTCAGCTGCAACAAAAATCATACTCAATAAATGAAGAAACTTGGCCCCAGGTAGTTCTACGCTTCAGTCCAGCTGGCTCATTGCTAAAGTCTGACTACGTACGGATGAGTTTAGGAGCCACACCTGTTGGTCTGACAGTCCAACCATCATGCCCGTCTTGTTGGTTTATGGTTTTAATTTTACCTCATGTCTTTGGGTCATACTCAGCATAAGACCTTCTGGCAGTTTCTTCCTATTTTTCTGATAGAGGAATGTATTATGGTCTTAGACCCTAGACCATGTCAGCTGTCATCTTGGGTTTATTAGTTTATTTTGTTTGTACTTACTGTACATTCTTCTCTTCAGCGGTGGTTTGTTTAAGCTTTAAAGTGAATCCTTGACATTTTTGTTTCATTTGGCTCACCACAGTATTCATTTATCACAGAGTTCACAGCAGGGTACATGCTAAGCTTTGCCCTGGTCTTCCCAGCTTATGCAAAAACAGCAGACACATGTGGTTAAATCCACTCTCCTGTTTCAAAGCAAATACACAGTGTACAGCAGTCCAAGGACTGCTGTGTAAATGCAAATCTTCTCTAAAGCTTCTGCAGCAGAGAAGGTAGTCAGAGCTGCAGTTGGTGAAGCATTTAAGGTTTGCCAGTTTTGCCAACTATTTGTTGTCAGACTTCCGCCTGCTGTTTATTTTCCTTGTTTATCTTTTGTCCCCATGACACTTTGTGGTTTATTTATAATTGACCAATTGGAGATTTTATAGTGGTGGAGTGATGAAGTGATGGTGATGCAGAATGAGACTAGAATGGCACTAAAATGTGTCTTCACTTTCCAACGTTTCCCAGAAGTCCATGCCACAGTGGAGGCCCTCCTGCCCCCCAACACCTACTTCCGCTTTAACCCCTTCATGACAGAAGACATCGCGCTTGACGAGAACCGCAGCGAGAAGCTCAACCTGCTGAGGGCTGAGGGTCAGCGGTACCTGGAGCGCAATGCAGAGAAGCTGCAGAGGGCAGCCAGCACACTGATGCAAAAGAAGAGTGCCACTCAGAGGCTGTCAGAGTGGCTCAAGCTCAAGGGGGACATGTGCGACGGCCTGCCGTTCTGCTCTAAGCTGTAGAGCATGTCAGGATTTTCCCAATTTGTAGTTTCTGGTTGTCTTCTGTTCCATCTGATGTCAAGGGGTGTTTGAATGATTGTGACCAATGTTCTGTACAGTCTGTTAAAAGTCCTCTCTCAACCTGCTGAGTTGATGAGATGAAGTTTGCTGGGTTCCAAAAGAGAAAAAAGGAAACCTCTTAAGGCAGTGCAGTTGGTTGAAGATTCATGGGGTTTGTCAAGAAAGCACTTTTGAGTGAGCAAGAATTTATTTATTTGTGATAATTTTGCTTTCACTAATGGTCTACATGTGGTTTAATAAAAATGAAGTATTTTATATTCACTTATAAAGAAGGAAAAACACTCAGTCACCAACTAATGACCACAGGTACTATGAGAATTACATTTTTACCTCAGGCACATTTGTAATTGTATTATTAATTTTGAGTAATTTAAATTCTCTACTGCAGAAATATCTCTCCTGTCTGGTAATACTGTAGTTTTTTGTGTGTATCCTTTCTTTAATTCATATATTGATTTGGCAACATATAGCAGCTCTAAATGACATCGATCTAGTTGTACATTGAGAATTAATGTTATGAATTTGGTTGCTTTTGGCAAGAGCATTTATATACAGTTATATCCTCTTAAATGAAAAATGTACAACAGTATATGGCCAGGCCTGCGTATAGAACTGTCAAACGGAAATGTTTATTCATGCCACTGCAGAAGATATTATTGCCCTGGAGAGGAAAGATGTACCATATGTTTAGGAAAAGTATTGCCAATCCATTTATGAAGATCAGTGTTCTGTAGTCAAAAGGGCTTTTTTATTCATGGAAAATAATGAATGTGGTTGCCTAGCATGTACAACATACAAATCTTAAATTGTCACCTGCCGTTGAAAATGGCAAGCAGACTTTGAGCTGCCGTTTCTTCCATTTCCATTGATTTACATTTCAATAATGTGCAGTTTTAGTTATTCTAATTTTCTTTAAATTGTCCTTCCGTCATCTTATAATCAAATTCCATTGGGTCGTAATGCTTTGTAAGTATTAATAACCTCCATTAATGTTTTTTTTTTACTGTCAGCAGGTTTACTTCTCATGTAGGAAATACACAGCAAGTGTTGCCAAGCAGCAATTAAAAGCGTTAAACTAAGGTTTCTCTGAAATTCACCACAGATTCATTGTTTTTTTTTCATTACCTGCCTGGATGGACACTGACCTGTACAATCTATGCAGCTCCAGAGGTAGAACTGCACTGGCCCTATTGTGTCCTGCTGTTTCCATACCAGAGCAGGTCTCACGGATAAACATGATCAAGGGTCCAGCAGTGCTGAGGCTCAGCACCCACTTCTCCCGCATACTGGACACAGTTGGCTGCTTCTGCTGGTGTCCATCCCATTTTCAGCTGGAGGAGCTGTATAGTTAGACAGCACTGAGACTCCCTCTGTGCTGACATTTGGAACTCATCTGCTGACCTTTTCTCTGATAAAGAGAGGTCTATTCCTTTATTCAAGCGTTTGTCAAAGTCGCCTTGAAGCTGAATGCGTCTTTATTATCAAGGCAGCTCCTGCTGGCAAAGCTGAATGGGGCACCGAATGATCAACATCTTCCAGTGGTGGATGAGTGCAAGTCATAACTTATGGGTAGGTGTGTGGAGGACCTGCGGTGACCAAGTGTGGACCAGATATCTGTCGTTTTCACTCCTTCAGAAATGAGCCTTTATGGTCAGTTGCTTTCTTGCTAAACAGTCCTGTTGGTGCTAGATGTTTGCCGCATATGCATGACGTTACACCTGACTTTTTGCTTCACCTGTATGAAAGATTGTAGTTAAAACCTTTTGAAGGTGTAACTATAATGCAGTAAATATTTATCATATTGTTTCTTTACTAATGCTTTCACAACTTGCAAGTTTCACGTCTTATTCTGCATGAGTGAAACCATTAGTGTCACCAACACCAGTGCTGCTTCTTGTTGACCCCGCGGTTCATGCTCTGCTTTAAAAGCAGCAGCTGTAACCTTGAACAGAACTGAGATGTAACGCAGCTCAAAATGTGGTATTCGGTCACATTTGCCCTTTATGGTGAGCAATACTCCGTGGGGGCTTGGTGGCGTTTGGATAAAATTATCACAAAAATGCAGCCAAAATCCACAGAAGAAAGCAGAACTTCTACCTAGAAGCTTTCCTCCACAATTGCTGTATTAATATTTACATGATGTAGTCAATTGTCTACAGTAAATCTTACCTAAAAGGTAATATGATGTAAACGCTGAACCAGATCTGGTTCAACTGGTATGGAGTTCCATGTCCATTCTAGGGTTTAAGTTATTGACAACGTATGGGTGTTCTTTCTTCACTATTATGGTCTAGCTATGCCCTTGCTTTGCAAACACCCTCATACAGGGGGTTGCTGTACTTTTAAATAAATAAATTTTTACCCAGGGAGCATTTAAAACCTCTGGGCCTTTGTTTTTTCTCCCAAATTTGAACACGGAGAAGCAGGAGCCAAAGTGTTTAAAGAACTTTGCCTGTAACCCAGTGTTTGCTGCTTTCAGCGTCACCCCCAGCTCCTTTCTCACACCGTTGAGAGAGAACCTCACCCTGAATTGAGTGAAATATTCCGACGTGCATCTTCTCTAAGCCCCTAAATAAGTCTCGACAAGCAAACAATTACACTTACAGGTCTTAATAGCAATAGCACAGCAGTTCTATGACTGCTCAATAAATTTATGACCGTAATGCGGTTAAACTTCTTAACTGCTGCACAGAACCATCCCTCAGCGGCAACTGCTGTGTCTCTACATAATCCAGTCAATTACAATCATTTATTTTGCAGAATTTTTATTTAATTACTCTGTATTGTTTAACTGTGCTGTTAAGAAACCTTAGTAAGCATATTTTTATCTGTGTTCACAGTTGTTCCAGTTCAACTGCCAGCACTTTGAGCAGCAGATGCTGTGATTTTTCCCTGGCCGCTTCCTGGTTTCCGGCCCGGAATTCGACAGGTTGCGCGTTGGTACGAATTCATCTCTTTGCCATGCTTTGCGTAGAACTGACATAATTGCCTTCGTGCTCTCTGGGCCTCTGGTATTCTTTTCCACGCTCCGGAGTGCATCTGATCTACGCCTGCTGTTCTTGCTCATTAAATTTTAATCTGTTTTTAAGGAGCTTGCATTGGGGAGTTCAGAGCGATACCTCTGTAATACCGGTTCTGAAAACGCTTCACATTCGTTTGCACAAAACACGTTTAGCTCTGCTGAAAGAGCTAAATACCTGCCGGCCAGATCGTAGCTCTTTATTGGAATTTTTCTTTACGCTGAGCCACTCAGACCCAAGTTTACGCATGTGTTGTGGCTGTAGCCTTTAACAAGGGATCTCCCTTTGTGTCCTTCCCTGATGGGGCTAAAGTACTTTGATGTTGGGAGATCCTGCCAAGCCTGACCTGCTACTGGGATGAGTGAACTTCTGTGCGCACCCTTTTCGTAAAACAAGGCGCTGGTGATTTATTATTACAGAAGCTTATTAAAACTTTACAGGTGTATTGTATACTAAGAGCTGTCATCGCTTCTGTTCAAGAGTGTGCAAGCCTCTGCAATGTCATACAAGTTGTGTGCTGCTGATGCTGTGTGCGTCTTTCAGGGTTTATGACCAGTAATAATCTCGCACATAATTTCACCCAATTATGAAAGTAGCAGTGAGTGTGATAATTTAGTCTTGACCCCATTTTGGTATCGGGGCCTTTGTGTGATGTGATGCTCTGTGTTACTCCGTGGGGATTTTATTAACATAATTCCCCATTGCTCTGTAACTGCTGCTGCCACGCCAGAGGGGGTGGGAGACAATTGGGAGGCGGTCGTGTAGCAGTCATGTTATCGTTGGGGGTGGGGGCGGCGACATGATGTATTTTTTATTAGCCAAATTCACGTTTGTCCCCTTGTGCACCGGCCAACATCGGCGCGCGACACAAAGACTTTCGTCGCAGATAAAGCAAAGCTGGGGAAGGCCGGCTTGGTCTCGTTCCGTGATGCTGAATGTGTTAAACCGGTTTTGTAGTCGTGCTCGGAAAGCAGCGAACCCAACCAGCGTTCCCCAGTCTGGTGCTTCTTGGTGCTTTGGTCGCGTTCCTCCACTGACCAATATCCTGCAAACGTGCGATGGTATTCAGTTCACTTTTTCTTGGTTTGAACAGACTGACTTTTAAATGATTCTTCACCTTATTTCTCCCTCAGCCTGATGTCATTCACCAGCTTCTACCCCAAACCTTCATTTTTTTCAGCGCTTGCCTCTGCTGGCCACCACCAGTGGGGTTTTTTTTTTTTTTTTTATATGAGCACAACGGGGACTGGAAGTTTGTTCGTAACTTGATTTGTTAGGAAACCTGACCGCCGCATCACAGTCAATAAAAGCTTAAGGGTAGATGCCCTTCGATTTTTTTCCTGGCTACGTCTGCAGAACCCTCAGATAATGAACAAAATGAGCAAAAAAAAAATTCTTTATTTTTTCCTCAACCAGTAAACATGGAGGCAGCGTTCCTCTCCTCTAACACAGGCTGTGAGACCACATTGCTTTTATCTTATTATCTTTTATTAACTTTAAGCAGCATTAAAATGAAGTTGACCTTAAAAATGACTAAAATAAACAATCTTCTCTACATCTTTTGTTCAGTTCCAGTTGGTGGCGAATTCTTCAATTAAGCAGGTGCAACGTTCATCAGCATCTGGCTTCATTCAAGCTGCTTTATTGTAATAAAGTAAAATAAAAGCAAAATAACAGATGGGCCTCCATTTATTTGCCGTTGAGATTCTGCAGAAGTCTTAGATGTAGCATTAATGCCTCTCCTGTCCCACTCTGTGGAACTCTGTCACCCAGGCAAGAACAGAGCTGCGTAAAAATAAATTTAACTGAATAAACTGATTCTTTTCAGTACTGCAAGACATTTCAGTGCTGCGTTGAAAACAATTTCCAAATTACTGGAAATAAAAGGTCATCATCTTGACAAACTCATATTCAGTGTTGATTGTTGACAGATTATTGTCACAAACATGTGGCACCCTTGTCACACTTACAGACACCGGTGGGACATCGGACCTCACGGGCGTCTGCACGTTTCCCCATTGTAGGGTTCGCGGCCAAATTCAGGGAGGAGCACTCGCAGGGGGTCAAGCCCCTAACCCTGTGTATGTGTATGGATACAGCAGCCCTTGGTATTTATATAAATATTAAATGTGAAATTAAACAAATATTGCAGCTTTTTCAAACCAGTTGCAGTCTTGGACAGTGGACGGAAGGAATCCCAGAATGCAGTTTGAAAAATAACCTCGCCTGGGGTTTCAAAATGATCAAATACGTCTCATGAATTAATATCAGGAAAGACAGAGGCACTTTTCTCCCCTCTCCATCTTCTACTTCTGCAGCTTTATGCTGAACGCAGTGCTGGGATGGAAATGAAGTCCCTGCGCACATCCACCTCAGAGGCTTTTCTTCACACTGGCTTGGATTTTTGCGTGAACTGCAATCCGGATTGATGCGTGCACGACTCACAGTTCATGAGCATGACGTTTTGGCTTCTTTTATTCTATTTAAAATAGGCAGTGTCTCGAGTCAACCCTAAAAAGCACATATTCTGTTCAAGACCACGTTCAGTTGTTCTGCAGTCCCGTTTGAGCTGGATTCTTCAGCCCTCCCGTGTGTCTTCCAATGAGCCGTAAAGCCTAGTACTTTCGGTCGGGCCAGTTTCTAATTCAGACAGCCAAAACCATCTGCCCCCCCATTACACCATATTGTGAAGAAATGGCTTCATTTATCATGTGTTGCTGACACCCAAGGCAAGATGTGGCCTCCTGCCTGCTGTAGTCTCTGGACTTGGACCTCTGCTCCAAACAAGCAACGTTTGAAGCCGAGAATGCTTGCATCAGAAGAATTAATGTGCGATGCAAATTTCTTAGAGCCTTAAAGAAACTCAGCACGGCCCTGTCTGCCAGTTCCCAAGTGGAGCAAACTGCTGCGGGCTGAAGAACATTGTCCATCGGGGGACTTCTTGATGAGCGACCTCAGGTGTGTTGCCCAGCAGTAACCTTCCCCACCACACCGTGAGTCTCTTCTGTAGCTCTGCACCACACCGGTGGTTGAAGCTGATGCTGTCACGTTTCTGAAGGAACAGTGCAGAATTTGTGTGACACAAAAAGCCAGAGCACCAGTAGATTGCTGGTTTCACACCCAGTGCAGTTCTGATACACAAAACTGAATTGTTTCTTGCCCCCTAGCGTTACCAGTAGTGCTGAAAGGATTTAGGTAACAACTTGTGGACTTAGGTCCCCCCTTCATGGGTGTGGGTCAGGCTGTTTCAGATGTTGGCTGTGACGTGTGTGGCTGCAGACCATACTTCTGGATCAGGACCGGTCAGCAGCACAACAGTGACCTGGGGGTTGAAGTGGGAATTTCATCCAGCCCTCCTCCGAGCACAGCTCACATGTCAAAAGCATATTTGGAGGCCCAAAAACAACAGACCCATCCCCTCACAACAGGAAGTGTGACATCTCACTCATGCCAGTTCAATTTCTGCTCTAAACCGTCTGTTTGTTTTAATTCTGATAACCTGGGCCTGCATTTAGCAAAAGGAAAAATGCTTAACAGATGCCGGCAGCTATAGCTATAGAGTAAACCCAAGATGTGTCCTGCCTAAAGACCTTCTGGGGATCCAGCTGAGTCCATGTCTTCTGCCAGAGCATCTGCTTTTCATTTCAGCTGCTCTGGCCTTTATAAACCAGGACAGAACCAGCTTTTTCCTGGCCCTCAGAAGCAGATAACCCAGAAGCAGGCTGATTTTGTTAGACTGCGGGGGGTCAAAGTGGAAAGAACATCGTAATGGAGCTTTCGTCCCACTTAGAGTAATGTGCTAAACTCCCTGGGCCACTTGGGCAAGTTACTGTCTGTGCTCCACCACCTGCAACCCAAGTCCCTGTGGAAAAATTTCTCGAGATGCCCACTTATGAATATTTGAAAAAAATCAGTGTTTTGTTTTCAGCATGTTGTGGAGAATTTCTGCCCTCATACATGTGTCACTTTCTGCTTTTTTGTTTATCTCCATTCAGAATCGGACTAAACACCAGGTTGTGGGATGTGTCGTCTCAGATGTACTCAGACAAGAGTTTATTTCAGGGCTCTGCTGTTTTCAACATGGTCAAAATGCAATGTCTGGGTTCCTCTTATTTAGGTTATTTTCGTTATTTAGGTTATTAAAAGTCCCTGCCCGGCTAGCTCAGTCGGTAGAGCATGTGACTCATAATCTTAGCAGCCGAAAGTCGGTTTAAAAGACCTGGAATTCCCCTAAATGGTGTTAACTTTGTGACTTTGTGGTGTCTTATTTTAAAACTGAATCTCCTGTTGTTGTGCAGCATAATATTGAGGCCCTTATGAGTGGCTTATATGTGGTTGCATGAATAAGCCCATACATCTCCTCTGCACTAATGTTCATGTAAGTGTTCACACATTTTAGGGATGTTGCAGAAGGCCAAATGCTTCGGGTTAAATGTTTATTGCTACGTTCTTCACCATTTGCTCCAGCAGGTGTTTTAATATTCTGGAGTTCTGTGAAAAAAAAGTGTTGTTCTTGCCTAAATGGTGAATTTCCTCATATCAAGCTATATACAGTAGGTCCTACATTATGTGTCATTTTTTTGGAGAACATCTGCACCCCAGTGCTCTTCCAGTCACTGCGGTATTAATAAATCAATGCTTTTGTGAATATGTGATTGTCTTTTCATTCATAGTCATTCCACACCTCCTGGA
This sequence comes from Heterotis niloticus, assembly GCA_018136845.1. NCBI lineage: Eukaryota > Metazoa > Chordata > Actinopteri > Osteoglossiformes > Osteoglossidae > Heterotis > Heterotis niloticus. The sequence continues at coordinate 12,124,293 of CM030889.1, forward strand.
GACAACGTGCCAATGCTCTTGAGCGGAAGCAAATATGCAACAACCATCCAATGGAGATGGTTGCATACAGATTGGATATTTGCAAAGGCGTAGAAAAAAAAAAAAACAATTTGCACAAAATATAATGTCAAATTGGAATGAAATAAGCCAATTTCCTCATAGCTATAGCTGCATATTGTTACACCCAGTATACCAACATTTGTTGCTATTGTCAAAGGTTGTCTGTATGGGATAGCTGGTAGCGTAGACTTTACAGACGTCTGCTTGGCCTTCAACACCATTACTGCTGCTGCAAGAGAAGCTTGAAATTTTGATTTGAATAAGCTGACAGTTAAGAGACTCTTTAAGTAGTTTTGCTTTTCTCCCCAAACCTTCATTTTCCAGTGCTTGCCTTTGCTGGCCACCGCCGTAGGTTCTGTTTATGAGCACAACCGGGACTGGAAGTCTGTTCGTAACTCGATTTATTAGGGAACACGACCGCCGCACCACAATCAATAAAAGCTTCAGGGTAGATGCCCTTCGATTTATTTTCTGGCTACGTCTGCAGACCCCTCAGATAAAGCTGTAATGAACAAAAAAATTGGATTTAAGACTTTTTACATCATATTCCTCAACCAGTAAACATGGACACAGCGTTCCTCTCCTCTAACACAGACAGTGATACCACATTGCTTTTATCTTATTGTCCTTTATTAAATTGTTCAGTGTTAAAATGAAGTTGACCTTAAAATGACTAAAATAAACAATCATCTCTACATCAGTCTATTCAATGCCGTTTGATGACCAATTCATCGAATAAACACGTTCACATTCAATCTGCCTACTTTCTAGGCTAAATGTACCAGGTCCCGCCTGCATGTGGATCATAGACTTTCTAACCAACAGGAAGTAGTTTGTGAGTCTCGGCATGCACGTCCCTCAACCCCGAACCCTGGCCACTCAGGGTTGTGTTCTCTCCCGCTCTCCTTTACTCGCTACCTACTAATGACTATACTTTCAGTGATCCAAACTGATGAAGTTTGTGGATGACACCACTGTTACTGACCTGAACCACCAGAAAGTGTCTCAGCATCCTGGTGCACCTGGGACAAACTCGAACTGGATGACTTTAAAACCGTAGAGAAGAAAATTGACATTAGGAGGGACGCAGCTCATGCTCTCCTCTTACTCTAAAAAGCTCAGCAGTCAGCATTCTTTTTTTATTCAGGTTTCTGGGCACCACAGTTTCACAGGGGCTTAAGTGGGAGATGCATCTCTCCTACATTAATAGCAACTGCTCGGCAAGTGTCCTTCTTGCACCACTTGGCAAAGTCGATCCACCCCGAAATCTACCGGTGCAGTTCCACGCCACCATCACCGAACACATCCTCTCATCGACCGTCACTGTCCTGGTACGGCCACCCTCATAGCGAAAGAGGAAATTGAAACGCACCATCAAGATAGCTGAGAAGATCATCGACCGCACACTGGCTTCACTACATGACCTGCGTGACTTCAGAGCGAGCAGGTGTGGAAATGACTGTTGATGCTTCCCATACTGAACAAAATCTATTCCAAAAACATCTCTGACGGGTGCCTCCGGTCACTGGGACCAAAAACCTGATGACACCAAAACAGTTACTGTCCTCAGGCAGTGACCCTCATCATTCAAACTACACAGAAAACATTCTGCTTCTTCTTTACTGCTCATGCTGTCACTCTGGAACCCATCATCCTGAACGGTCTTCCATCGTCTCTTCTGCACCAGGCAGTTTATTTTCACCACACTTGCACATCCATGTCCATGCCAGACATAATTTATGCTATACCTCTACTCAGGTTATTCATATTCATTACAAATAGGTTGTTGGATTGTTATTTAGTGAATATTTATATAGATTTTGACTTGTGACGTACACTGCCCAGCCAAAAAAAACCCGACACACTCTAATATTTTGTTGGAGCGCTTTTAGCTTTGATTCCGGCACGCATTCGCCGTGGTATCGTTTCGATAAGCTTTTGCAATGTCACAACATTTATTTCCATCCAGAGTTGGATGAAATTTTCACCAAGATCTTGTATTGATGATGGAAGAGTCGGACCCCTGCGTAAAGTCTTCTCCAGAACAACCCAAAGATTCTCAATGGGGTTTAGGTCTGGACTCTGTGGTGGGCGATCCATGTGTGAAAATCATGTCTCTCTCATGCTACCTGAAGCACTCTTTCACAATTTGAGGCCCATGAATCCTGGCATTGTCATCTTGGAAGAAAAATTCCATTGACGGAAAAATCTGGTCATTCAGTACATTCAGGTAGTCAGCTGACTTCAATTTTTTGGGCACATAAGGTTGCTGAACCTAAACCTGAGCAACTGAAACAACCCCACATCTAGGCGGTGACCTTTTTTTTTAGCAGGGCTTTGTGTGTATATTTTTGTACCCTATGAGCAAACACCGAGGCAAATTTCTAATAAATACAAACGTATATGGCAAATAAACTCGATTCTCATTTTGACTATAGTGTGCTGTTGCTGTGTGAAGGTTTATGGTTCAAATCCCTTTCACTGGCGCTGTACCTCGAATAAAAGGGAAATGGATGTGAACTCCGTTTGCTTACCAGAGCGAAGGTTGCCTCAGACTAGCGACTGTGAAAAAAAGAAGGTCAAAACGCGCCCGCTTATCTTTTATTGCAGAGAAGGTGCGCTCTTTTGGGTGACTCGGGCTTAAACCCATTCTGTGCGGACGGTTCGATGCCTTTGGGTGTAAAACTCGCGACTCTCAAACCCCCGTTCGAAAACGGCGAAATGTTCGGCGCCCCTAATCCGTTTTGTCACACTGTTGTTGGCCTAAATCTGGACGGGCGGCTGAAAACGAGAACGCGCGCACACACGCACACGCACACGCACGTAGGGAGAGGCCGCGCGCGAGCGGAGGGCGGGGCGGGAGGCGTGGCGTTGCTGGTGTGGCGGCGCGCGCGGCTCGCGGAGACCGGAGTCCGTGTGCCCGCCTGCGCGCGCCTGACGCACCTGCTCCCCAACGGCGCGGCGCCGCGCTTCTGCCACCGAACGGTACGTTTCGCCTCCGTTCCTTTCCTGCTTAATCCGTGTCTGTGGGGATGCGGTCGCGGTCGAGGTCGCGGTCGCGGTCTCGTCCGTCTCATGGCAACCAGGGATGCTGCGGATATCGGTGCCGCTCGGTCGACTAGGGATGCCGAGGCCCGGAGCGAAGCATCTCACTTCTCACCGGCTTTTCAGCGTCAAGCGGATCCCGCAGACGCGTTTGTGCAGCTGGGAATATCGTTCGCAAGTGACAGATTGTAGTTGCTATCGTTATTTTTCCCATCCTTCGTCATCCGGACACTTCGGGCTAACGAGTCAGGCTCCCTGGTCCTCCTCCTACCACACGTTTAACGATTTCTTCACTTATTCTTACCAATTCTACCAAACCCGTGGCACAGTTTTCCACAGCATTATTTTATTTCTGGCGTGAACGGATCGATGCGCCAACAGGGTGTCAGTGGCACCGTGCGTTGGTGAGGACGTCGCAACAATTTCTCCTCATATGTAATAATGCTCGGCAATATTTACCACAGGTACAAGTGTAAAATACGGGGATGGCGATGGCCGTGTTGCTCTGCATTGCTGCGGTGGAATTATAGAATTATTTGGAATGTTATTTTTACTGCACGTCAAATAATCGCGTCGGTTACTGCGGTTTCCAGCACAGCGCGGTGTACGTGCTGTATATAAAAGAAACGCATGTAAGCTTTGAGGCATGTCGTACGCGGCGGATGCGGTGCGCTCGGAGCGACAAAGTGGAATTTGCGGCGTTTGCGTGGCGCTGCAGGTCGGCGTGTCGACATCCCTCACGGCGGACGGCGTGGGGTTCGGAGCTTCAAGTGGGCCAACATCGCGGCCGATCACCCCTATTGATTTACTTTCAGAGTTGCCCTCTCCCCCCAGATTCACTGATCATTGGGATTGGGATCCCTGTTGGAAAACTGTTAACACTGTGCTTGTCTGTCTGTCAGTAGGAATAAATCAGGCCACTTTGGCAAGAATCATTCTGAAGATCGTTTACAACTTCAAGATTTTCAGTGTCCCTTTTTTGGAGTTCAGTTTTTCTTATCTTTTGGATGCTTCCTGGCCTGTTTTCACAGGCTGTCTCAACCCCAACAATTGCATTACAGCAGGGAGTGAAAACATTCCCAACCCTGCTACCCCTCCACCCCCCCACCCACCCGTTACAATCTTATTAGTAGTAGTCTGCCCCCCCAATGCACTCCATCCCAGATCCCTGCACCCAAGCACAGTATTACAATTAATACAGTTGATAATGCTTGTTACCGTGGTATTGCAGCCTTCTGACTGGGGCCTGTTCTACCAGACAGTGGATGCTATTGTGAGACCATTGTGTTATAAGTGACAATAATACATGAGAGGCCCCCTGCCCTGGCAAGGTCATGCGTGTGACTTGTTTATTTTCTTCTCTTGCTCTCAGTAAAGTGATAATGCATGCAGCTCCTAGACACGGTGCTGTGCTCAAGCCTACCCGACCCCCACCGCCGAGGACACGGGACCTTAAACCCGGCTAACGCGGAGAGTGAGGCTAGCGGGGATTCGTGGTGCCCTCGCTGACACGTTGTTGACTTGCTCTGACCTTAAGGGAAGCTGAGGTATAAACGCAGGAACGCTCTCGTGATGGATGTTCAGCTGCATGATAACCTGTGGATACTGGCGGAGCTGAAAACCAGCGATGGGAAAGAACTAGAGTGTGGGAGGAGGTGTGGTAGTTTGAAATGAATGCCACTTATTTCACAGTGTGGGCTGGAAAAATGTTGGCCACTTTGGTTAATGGCATTCCGCAGAATTTTTTTCTTTTTTTTTACTGTACCAGTCCTGACTCTGTAAATCGCCTTAGACAAAGGCATCAGCTAAATACGGTAAAAGATGACAATAGTAATAATACTTACGGTGTCACTGTACTGCATTTTGGTAACACTTGGGTGCAGCCATTCAGGGCGTTTGGTGGTTACAATGCAAAACCATTCTGAACTGTTTGTGATGCTTTGCTGTGGTGCCACTTTCTGTGCGTTTTACTGTGTATTGCAGATGATTAGGTTCTGCAGAAGTGTTTTAAATAAGTTCAAGTGCTGTACGTGTAGGAACCATAAATTGTTTCAAATGAAACGGTTCTGTGACACAAAGAAAGGAAGCACAATATTATAAAGTAATAATACACAGTACTTATCCTCTGCTATATTCACATCTTCCCTGAACAGACTATTCCTGTTATGGCATTTACTGTTTAGTAAACAACTTTGTGCTTTGTAACTCTGCAATTGGCTGCAAGCCATTATGATGGAAATAAGCATATTTATAGTGGTGTTGTAACAAGTTTTGAGGTGCATAAATTGTTTGTGTTAGTATACATTACAAAATATAAAGAGGTACACTAAAGTAAATATAATGCAGAATAAATAGTTAAATAACATGCTGTCTGTCATGGACTGGCGTGTGGTCTCCTAGCCTAGTGGTTTTAGGTGAAGCCTAGAATTACTAGTACCAGGCTATACAGTATGGTCTAGTCTTACAGTTTAATTTTATGTTGCGTATCTTTAATAAGACCCCTGAAGAATATATCAGTGGATGCATTATTATAGCAAGTGAAGGAGATAAGAAACTGGAGCTTTGAATGATAGATTTCCATTTGCTCATCTTCCACACAGCTGGATATTTTCCTGCATCGATTTTTAGTATCTTTTTGAATATTAACACAGAAGGTATCATCACTGGGCTTAGTTACTTTCTGCGTTTTTATGATCAACCCGGGTTTCTTGACTCCAGGCTTTTGTGAATATTATTCTTAGGGAATTGTTTCTGTAACTGCTTGTTTGGGTTTGTGGCTACACAGAGGCTTCCACTGCTGCTCTGCTAAAGTCTCCCGTGGGGCTTCTGTTTGACATCATGGTGGTAGCAGTGCGGTCTTTCACAAACTCGCGTAGTGTTGTTAATGCGTCACAGGTAAAACTCTTGTTAGCGATTCACCTGTAATGTAAGTGGAAATGCTCACCCCCTGCCTCGGAAGTCACCCTTCCTGTTTGCCCCGTCTCGGCCTGTGCTGTCAGCTAGTCCCCACACTAAGAATCCAGAAGCTACCGACAAGCATCGTGCACAGTTACCCCTGTCAGGGTGTTCTCAGAGAGACTTGGCAAGCCAGAGAACACAATTACTGTTTCACACTGTGTGAGAACCTGAGACTAATAGGCCCCGACACTCTGGAGAGCTGTCCCAAGAGTTCCTTGCAGCTGCTGCTGTGGCCATTTATGGGAGCTACTTTTAATTATCATGGTGCAATGGAAATTGATGAATTAGAAAATGTGCTTGTTTATGGCATATCTTATTTTCTTCTTGGCCTCGGGATTGTAGTGAAACACCATTGAGGATGCCAGTGCAGCTGTATTCTTTTCCTCTGGAAGCAGAGGGAATTTCTCAGAGGCCTTGCACAATTGTATGATAGGTGCCATTCAGCAGGCATTCACGTTGTTATTCTTTAGAAGTTATGTACTGACTTTCTGCATTTACGTTATGACTGACAAAATGAGAATTAGAATAAATCTTTTATTTAAATACCATTATTTTGTATGTTCTTTAATGTTCTTTTATACATATGTGCAGAAATACTGTATGATCAATTTTGTAAAGGATCGGTTATGACAGACGGCTCTATAGAAATCGATCAGTTAAATCTGATCGTCTTTTAGGATTCCAGACACGGAATAATAGCCCCAGTCATGTTACTACTCCTCTTGGAGAAAGAACACAAGGTGGAACAAGTGTCCTCCAATTGATGCCACATTTAAAGAAACGATAAGCTGTGTTTTACATTGTTCATGGCTGGGTTATCCATCGTGTGTCTGCTAGTGAGGGAACTGAGACTGTATGCATAGAATGTAAAGTTAAAAATAACCTGTTTTTACTTACTCCAAAGATCCAAACAATGCAATCAAAACAGAAAATGAAAAGAACAGCTTCAGTCAGTCATACTCTTTTTAGCCTGTCTTTAGGCATGTTGGTCTACTGTATTGTCACCTATTGAGAAGGGAAGCTTTGGAATCATACACTTCAATAGAGTGTTCAGGGGGTGTGAGAGACAAAGGAGGTCTGTTTTCCCTGTTTCCCACTCACTGGGCTGTTGTTCTCCATTCTTGTAAGGGGTAAGGGGGGGGTGCTGCAGGGTCAGGGCAGAGGGATGCCGCAAAGGAGGCGTACTGTTGGTCCACTGCTTAAACCTACCTTCATCTCTGGAGTAGCAGCCAGCCTGGGTGATTCTGCCACTGCAGCCTCTGGGGAGACCAATATAAGGAGGTAAATGTTAATAGGAGGAGTGTGGGGGGGGGGGGGTCTGTCTTGGCTTTGGCTCTCCAGAGCAAGAGGGGCATGAAGTGTTATAGGGCACTTGGAAACAACCCCTAGAACGATCAGAGTCTTCAGACCAGCATCTGCATAGACTTAAGTGGAGCCCCCCCCAGTATACATCGCCTGTTGGCATAACCGCTCATCCATTCGTGTTACCTAATTGCTCGGCAAATACACAACCGGATCCCTCTTCCCACTTTGGCCATTGGAGACATAAAATCTGGCAAGTAAAAGAGAAAATTAAAAAAACAAAACAGCTTTTAAAAACTCATTAAATAAGATTCAGTTCATTTCTCCTAATTCATTCACAGTCTGATTTACGTATGACTCTGGTGTGCAAAAATGCTATACTGTGCAATGGATTTGTAATGATTCATTTCTATTTTCAGTTTACCCATAAGCAATTTTCCACTTGCAGATCAAAGCCATCAGGAGGGTAATGTCCTGGCCTATCTTTCAAAAAGTGAGAAAATATTGATTATCGGGAGCCACAGAGATAATGGAAATGCCAGCGTGCGGTGTTTCCGAATCGGCGAAATGGCATTTTTCTTGTTGTTTGGTATGCCATTAGTAATTAATTACCTTTAACCGATGACAGACTGCTAGCCTGTACATTTTAGAAAACATTCTGCAGGCCATTTTTTATGGCTGCTTCCATTTTTGCATTTCTTAGGAAATTCAGCAAGACCGAGACATTTTGGATTCGCGACATTTTGGATTCTCCAGTTATCAGCTGTTTGCCCTCAAGGGAAAACTGGCCCCAAGTAGGCAGGTTTAATGAAATTAGCAGCACCCTATGGCAAGCCATAGAGAAGTTTTGACGTTTTCTACCCTTGAAAATTTAATATTATACTTAATATTCAGACTGACTTTTTGTTTGGGCCAACCGAAAAAAGTGGCAAAGATCAGGGCACATCGGTGTTACGTTATGACTTTTTGCCTGTATTTTTCCAGACATCGCTCTGATGTTTATTCAGTGCAGCCCTAGGAAAAAAGCAGTGCCATATTTCAGCACCAAAATGATTTCATTGCACTTTCAGAAATGTAATCCTAGCTTAAATTAAATGCAGTATAACTGAAGAAATACGTTTTTTTGTGTAGACTGAAATAATTTGTGCTGCACTGCGATATTGAATGTGCATGCAAAAAATATGTAAAGCAATGTGTAATTTGTTTTCTCCTGTCAAACTAGACAGCAGGATGTTTGAAAAACATTCCCATCTCCTCTGGAGAATGCCAGCTGAGTTCTTTTTCTGCGGCACACACTCCGGGGACAGTACAATTGGTCATAGCTGACACACTGAATTATGCTGCCAGCAACTATCTTTAATGCTCATTGTTTTGAACGTTTGACACGATTGGTCGATTTGAATGACTCTGAACATGTGACCTTTTGGTCGCTTGCTTATTGGCTGCTGTGAATGAAAGGAAACGGCTTACTGCTCTAATTTTATGGTTCTAATGGGTTTTTGACCTCAATCTTTTCTAATCGTTCTGAAGCCAAAATTAAGATTAGAGGTGAACGCTGCTTTTTTGACAACATGCTGTTTAGGAGCAGCATAATGGCAACATGTTTAACTGTCCCATGTTCATGGCCAAAATGGCAATAAATGTCTGCACAAATATGTGTCTAGAAATAGCAGTCAGTATGAAAATGTAATATGATTTTTTTTGCAGTTGCGTGTGTTTTTTTTGCTCGCGCTGTTGTCTGCCTTGCTGGTTCAGTATGTTAACATCAGTGGGGGGTTAGGAGCACATTTTGTACGAGAGATTGTTGATGTGCAGAGCACTGATTCCTGTGTGGAAGGAGACGACTAGGTAACACGGTGCAGTTAAGACATTTTACCTGAGGCCAGAAGGCTGCTTCTTAAAGTCCTAGTAGAGAATCTTGAAGCAATCCACCGAGCCTGGATTTCTTCAGTAAAATGTTCATCAGTTTAAATTGGTGAAAACTGTACAAGGTGCTTCGGAGAAAAGCCTCCCTGGGAAATCTAAACTGGTAGTAGTGCCAGGAGCTGCAGCAGTTCTGACTGTGTCACAGGAGACCAGGAGTTCACACTTAGATGTAGGTTGGCGGCAAAGGGGCAAAGTCATCTTGATTTTCTCCATTTGTGATGCGTGCCTATAGTCAGGACCAATTCATGACGTGCCTGCTTAAATTTCCCTGCTTGACATGCTCTTCTCTGCTTTATTTATAACCAGATAAGGCACATAGCTGTTTGGAGATAGACTAAATCTTTACGTGTTGGATATTCATCTCCTTATTTGTTGTGGTTAGCGTTTAAAGAGCAGCAGGTTAAACAGCATCTGATAAGTGTGGCTTTCTCATCAATGTACAGGGTAATTTCAAAGCATCTGTGCTACAAGTCCGTCTGGTTTGGGATCTGAAACCAACGGTCACCATCGGCAGTTTAGGTGGGTTCATGAAGACAAGCTAGGTCTAGCACAACAGTAGGTTTCCAGTTTTGCTTGTTTACTGAGACCAGGTCTTCAGCTGAAGACACCATCATCTGTCACATGTCATATGACTGAAGGAGATTGTGTTTCATTAATAGTCCAAGCTTAGTTCAGCATATCTTTCTGTTGTGCTTGGTGTATGGGTAATATTTCATAGGTCTGTTTGGCATTTAGCTTAGCTACACTGTATTGCTGCATCCCAAAAGTTCTTAGTGTCCTGTGCAAGTTATGTCTTAATTCTGCCTCTTAATTTGTATGGTTTCCATGGCATCCCTTATTCACCAAGAATGAAAGGAGCCGGATGCGAAGCTATCCGAATGGACATGTCCCCAGGGTTGGTTGGCTGTGCTGCTCCTTGACCCCTGTGTGCCCCAAACCACTAGTTTTGATGCAAGGTTACCTTCTGTAAGGGCAAATTTTATAAACTGAAAAAAATTCATCACACGTTGAGCAGAAAAGGCAAGGCAATGTTATCACAGGTGTAATGTTATGTGCCAAAAAGCAGCTCTTTACTTTATTGGTCTTTTAGAAAATTAATGGCTTCTAACGCAAAGATAAGTGTATTAAAGCAGGGTTTCTGAACCTGGGGTCTGTGGACCCTGAGGGTTTGTGGACAGGCTTCAAAGGCTTCTTGAATCACAGGCTTGCTTTGAGAAAAGTTGAAAATAAGATGAAAACATTACAATGCAGTTGCTTCCTCTGACATCATTTGTTATTAAGTTTCAGTGCAATAAATTGCATGCAGTATTTTCTCACAATGTATTTTTGAGCACTTTTTTTAGGAGGGGGGCCTCAGCTTTCGTTGGATTCTTAAGCAGGTCTGTGGTCTACAGGAGGTTTAGAACCTCAGCATTAATGCAACCCCTGCATCATAATGCGTACAGACATGACCCCCATTATGTCTAGTAGACACCTTAATGTACAGTTTTTGGGGATGGGGGTGGGGTCTCTCTCAGTTCCACTTTTCAATCTTGCTCACAAAGAGTCCCTAGGCAGCAGCTCAATTACTAGGCAGCCGAATTACCTCGTTCAAAGGGGTGTAGCGTTGGCTGATACTAGGTCAAAAACCAGCACACTGTTCCCAACATTCCTTTGGATATCACTGCACATATATAGCTTTGATTGTGGACATAACATGTGATTTCACACCATCTGGTGACTGTATGATTTTTTAATGGCTTACAGAATTAGACTTCTGTGATGCTGAGATAAAAGAGCAATCAGTCCCAGAAAGAGGATTTACCCTCTGATCTCTTTTGCTCCATTACGCTCTGCTCTGTGGTTTGCACTGTGGGGAGAAGAGGCCATATTTTCAGTTTTGCTGAATGTGGATTGTGCGCCGAAAACCCACATTTGCACAACCAGAACCAATAATTGCCTATACTTAAGGGAGTCACATAGAGAGAAATTGCAGACACTGCATTTTGTAATAGACTCACCTTGTTTCCGAGCAGTTAGCCACATATGTAAAGCTTCTAAAGAGACATTGCCGTTTCAAGTGCCAGGATGCAGTACCACTGTCCACTGAGTAGGGGACTTATCTAGCTGTTTGGTCAAAGAAGCAAAGTTTAACATCAGGGTTGCAATGATCTGGATCCTATTATGAAGGCATCAGGCAGGGTGCATTACAGGAAAACAGTAAATAGCAGGGAAAATGGCATAATTTTCATAAATTATCATGTGTCATTTGAACCTTATATTCCACCTGCTTTTCTGCATTGTTTCTGTAATAAAGAATTTGCTCTGCTCATCAAATGAAAGGTTAACAGCAGTGTACCAGTATCTCCCAGCTCCCAATGGGAAACTGTACTCTTCCCCTCACTGCGTGCCTTGTCACATCTGAGCTGGCAATAAAAGGTTGGTGACACTGTCCTCTGTACAAGTGTGGGTGGAACGGTGTTGATCATCTGTAACACGACCCATCACCCAGTGCAAAAGCTTCAGCTGTCACTCACTATGAACCTTCTGAAGAACTGTTGTCCTACTTAATAGCACCGAATACTGCCAAGTAATATATCTGAGGTCACTGAAAAATAAAATGCCAATGTGTGTGGGTCATCATTATTGCATTGATGACTTTTGCTCACTTTTTAATGCTCACATGGACTAACTGTAGGTATGACTTAAGTAACTGAATTCTCCATAGTCCACAGGGGTAAAAAACCAATTAAATATTCTTCAGCCAGAGAAAGAGAGAGGAGTGTTACCCCCTTTCCATACCCCTACCCCCCATCCTGGCTATACGTGATAAGTGCACGCCTTTAATCTTCCACTTCACTCTTGACAGATAAGCAGGGCAGCATGACTTTAATCCTGTGACTTCTGAACTCAGCTTCCCCAACAGTGTTTGTTTATTGATCAGTGTGCAGTCTGTGTCACTTATAGGAAAGGAAGGTATTAATTCTGGTGAATGAAACATTTGTATTGGTTCAAATTTACAGCTTGGTTGCAAATATACATCCATTCATCTATTCATTCCTGATCATTGACCACTTTATCCTGGTCCGAATCAAAGTGGTCCATCTGTCCCAGAATATTAGGGCACCAGCCTATGAAACTGCATCCTGGATGGGACACCGGTCCATTATAGGCTATAATTCTAATTCTAAAGATATTTTTTCACTAATAATTTTTTAATAAATTGCATTTTCATGGCATTTTTGTGCTTTCTTCTTGTCTGGAATGTATGCAATTTCACAAACAGTACAGCATGTAAATAGCTGCAGTTCACTTTCGGCAAGTGTTTTGATTTAGATGAATTAGTTTATTTCAAATAAGATTCAGTTCATTTCTCCTAATCATAGTCCTAAGGGAAGCCACTTTATGAGATGTATTTTTCAATACCTGCTATACCACAATACCATAGGCATTCATTTCAACGGTTCAGTATTATTTTCGTTAATCAGACCTCTGTGGATCAGTTAGCTACAAAGAGCCATGTAAAAACTTGGTACAGGCCATTGTTAGCTTCTATAGCCAGGACTGTTCTGTCCTCTCCTGATGAATAGTGTGACATATTTTTGTAAGTCCAAAGAATTGTGGCGCCTGTCTACTACACCCTGATGGTTCCTCCCACGGGTGAGACCTCTGTTGCTCACCTTCAACCTATTCCTATCCCCTAAATTCTGCTTTACTGCACGCTATGGGCTGGCACCCCTAACCCATGACCCTCTCCAAGGAGGACCTCATAACAACTACTTGTTTTCTCCACATTGTTTGATGTATTGAGAGCCATTATTTAAGATGGAACTTAAAGAAGGAATGCATTGATGTCGGCACAAGCCTGTAGCCAATGAACTGTGTGCCCATGTTTTGCACTGGGCTGTTCATTTAGCTGAAAGACGACAGGAACCCACGCATTTGGTTGTGTGGTTTTTACTTATTGGGAAAATTAACTTTGTGTCCTGGTTGTTCTGTAAGTGGCCAGTGAAAGTAAGCTTAAGCTGTTATTAATTCTTTCTTTGACACCCGTCTTTCTATCTCCAGGATCCTGCAAAGGCAAAACCAACAGGAGAGCCGCATTGCGCTAGCTTAACTGGCGGCATAAATTCAGATCTAAGGAAGTGGCCGACAGGGTCAGAGTACTGAGAAAGCAGGGCAGAAACCCCAGTGACCAGGCTGTCTGCTCTCTCTCTCCAGGTCCTGTTGTCAGGTGATGTGAAATATTTCTTTTTGTTTGATGAAGCACAGAAAGCGTCTGTTGGAAGTGTGGACCACCCCCACATTCTAAGAGGTCTAGAGCGTTCAAAATCTACTTTGGCCTAGACAATCTAGAGAATGCAAAGCTGGTTGTTTTTTTTTTAAAAAAAAAAAAAACATTTCATTTTCAACTTCGGGAAACAGCACAGTGCATTGATAGAAATATAGCTTTTGAATTGTGTGAATTGTTATTTTAGTTATTAGTTGCATTCATTTAATTTCTGCAGTGGCAAGTAATCTCTAGTCAACAGATAGCTTTCAACATTCAATATGTTCATTATGGCAGAGAATTAATAGAATATTAATTTGGTAATAGTATTTGAGTATTATAGTTTTGTGGTCGCCATGTCCCTGACCAGGATTCAGTTAACTATAATGGATGGATACATTTATGCCTTTTCTCTGTTGCATTACAAATATTATCAATATAATTTATGCATGTATTCATTACTCTACAGAAGTTATGCTTCGGACTGTATCTGCATGTTTTTTAGCACCACTGAGAGTAACATAAAAATTTCTTTGATTATAAAAGGTGTTCGCTAACAAAAAACTGTACCTGTCTTTTGCACTACAACCCTATGTGTGTTAATCTGTGAAGACTTTAGTGTCATCCTACTTGTACTGTGTCTATTGCACAATGATATATATGCGGCAACTGTAAAAATCATCTAAAATTTGATAAAACATAAATTTTTCGTGTTTTGTTAAATATTAAGAGTTACTGATAGGTAATGATGTTTACTGTACACTGACACTTATTCCTTTTATTTGTTATGCAAATAATATTATTATTTTCTACTATTTGTTATGCAAATATGCTATAAGAAACCTCTTTTGTCCATATTATTGTATATTTGGATCTCCTGCATTTGCTATGTGATGGTGGAGCAGAGACTGTAAAATGTATATGCAAAACCATGATTTTATTCTTATGTTTTTTGAACTGCTCAGACAGTGCCAGGGTCAAATTTCAGAAACTTTGCCCTTGAAATTAATAGCAAAGGGGATCATTGCCACTTAAAGAAGTATAAAGGTGTCAAAATAAAGCAGTAAGCTATGCATATTGTTCACTTAGCTATTCAGAACATAAACTTTTCATGTTATATGTGTAAAAGTGTTTTTAAAATGGGAGGACTTATGCTGTGGATGTATGTGTTTGGCCTGAAGTTTTAAACAGCTGGTCCTTGCACTCTTCCACTGCAGACAGATGCTGGTCTTTCTGACCTTGCTTCTCATCTGTTTCTTTAATGCAGCCTGGCCAGGGTTTAAGAAAAAAAGCTGTGCTGTAGCATCTTAATTTCCTTGGATGTTATCTTTCTGGGGATCAGAAATGGGAAGATTATGCGGGATAAAAAAGCCTGTTGTCTGTGTCCAGCTAGAATTTATCCAGATGTTATTACAAAAAAAAAATCCTTTTGTCTTTCTTTGCCACTTGCTCATTGATCTGTTTTTCCCATTATTGATGGGTTCTTAAGGCAACAGTCACTCATGCACATTCTGAATTCTCGCGAGATCAAGATAAAATAAAAAGTAAAAACCAATTTATAAGAACCGCATCCCACCTGACTTGAGAGTGCAGAGTTTACTTCCGCAGTAAATAAGATTTGTTGAAATAAATCTGAAATAATTTATGTCTGAACCAACTAGCATATTGAATGTGTACATATGTAAACCATAAAGTATTTTTATGAACATATTTGCTCAGTCTGTTCCAATATTAAAGTTGTCTAACATGCCATGAAAAATTGTTATGACAGTGGCTCTACATTCGGGGTTGATGTTTGTGCATCCTGATGGCAAAATAGCCAAACCAGTTTTACCTTTCATATTTTTTACGTTTTAACCATGTCCATCAAAATGACCCTGATAAGGAATAATAACGCCCAGAGTGATCTAAATTTTATATCCGTTTTATAGGCTTGGAATTTCTGGAGGAAAGAAGCGTGTTTGGCACCAGGATCTGGCACACAAAGAGTACCGGCTCAGTGAATTGGACCACTTTTGAACTGATGAATACTAGAAAGAAAAAGACGGGAATACTGAGTGAATGTGTTGCACTGATTGTCAGCACCAATGTAATGGAAATCAGCTGTAGCCCAGAGTGTTTGTCGTGCAGTCAAGCTATCCTTGCTCTTCACTCTATTGTGTGGCGGTCACACGTAACCGAGTCACTTCAGAACAGGCCAGTATTTTTGCACGTGCAATGAACCCTCACGATCCGAGATCCTGCTTTTCTATTGAAAATGATAGACTAGCGCATTTGTCCCCTCATGTGTGGCCAGATGTTTCAAGCACAACTTTTTTAACACAACTAGGTCTTCAGTATATTCTGCTTCCCACATGGATTGATTTATACAGGATTTTGGTGCATTGCAATGCTAAATTTAGGAAGGTCCTTGACATCCAGTGAAGGAGAAAAGTGCTAAATTTAATAACTAATTTTGAAGTTTGTATAACAGAATAAATTCAAATTGAGAGTCTCAAATTGTAAACTTGTATTTGCCAAAGTGTGGTTGTACTGTACATTAAAGAGGATTTCAAGGTGTTGGTCAGTGTTCTCCTTTAGAGACAATGAAGGTTTCCTGCCTTTTAGGTTTAAGGTTTAGTAGGTCTCGAGCTCAGGGTATCTTTCGTTCACATGCTTTTGCTAATTTAGGTGTTTAAAAAGGAAATTTATTATGTGTTTTGTGTGATTAAAGTAAATTAATAGATTATTTTAAGGGAGACATACTCTACTCATATTGCACACAGTTAGGTTCAACCAGCAAGAAAATCAGTAAGCTTTATATTTGGAGTTCAACTTTTGATCCCTCATGAGCAATGTGTCATGGTGTGAAGAACAGAATGACACTCTGCTCAAGGGGCTGTAGAGTCATTTGTCTTTTGCTGCTGGAAAGGGATTTTGGTACAGACTGAAGGGCCATCTAAATCAGTGGCTTCCAAGGCTTTTTTCCAAGGGACAATTATTTTACATGCTATACATACTGTATCACCCCCCCACGACCACCACCACATTTACATACCAACCCTGTGAAATTGATTTCAGCAATGGGGGTCCTTCCATAAAAATGAAGTGTGTTAAATCAAACTCGCAGCTATATCAAAAATTAATTCATGTGTACATACTTTGTCTGATATTTTTGAAACAACCCTCAAATTTGCCAAGGGACTCCAATAGAAACTCTGGCGAACTTTCAGGCATCGGTTGGATAACTATTCTCTAAATGATTCATGAAGTAAATGGGTAAGCCTCAAATTATAAATCAAAGCTACTGTCTTTACGCTGCTAGGCCAGTGGTGTGAACTCACCATCATCATCACCATCACCACCTCCTTCAATTGCCTGTCTGGCGCTGGCTGAACGCAGCTCTGGCTTTTGTCACAGATGTAGATCCTGCATTCTTTCTCGTCTCAACTGACACTCCTGACCCAAAATGGGTTGGTGGTGGCAACCTGCAAGAGTAGGCCAATTGTGTGTGTGTGTGGGGGCATTAGGAGATATCCATGGCCCCCTGCATTGCCCCATTCAAAGCCCTGACACAATGGATTTTTTCCCTGCCATAAAGCAGGTCCTTTATTATCCCCGTACAATAGCACCCATCATCTAAAACACTGTGTACCCTAAAAAGGGTCCATTATTGAAAGAATGTAAGTACAGTGACTGGGAGGGGCTCCTGTTTTCAATGAGTGTGTGGCCTTAACAGTTGGCTTTCTTTTAATGTTACTTTTTTATTCTTCTATATTATTTTTTTCCTGAAGTACATTGTGGAATTTCATAGTCAGTCTTTAGGCAGTAATAAAGTGAAGTGTAGAAAAGGATGTTCAAAGTCAGTTTACTGTTCTTCACAAAATTTTAGTCAGACTAAAAGGAAAGTAGTGGGTTTATTCCTATATGAGAAACTTTCTGTTCATGTTTGTAAGTATTCTTTTATCTTTTCGATTCTCATGATAAAGCATAGTGAAGACAGCAGCATAGGGCCAAAAGCCTTTTACTTTATTACTGAAAGGTCTGCAAAATGTGTGATTTAGTGACCATACCATGCTTCTCTGCTTACAAGCTACAGGACACTCCAGTGATCAGGTTTTCTCCATCACTAGAGGTAATACCAGGATTGAAAGGAACACCAAAGAAAAAGCAAAAACAACAAATCAGCAGAACCAAAGATAGACACTTTCTAGGTCAATAGTGTCTGTCCTCCATTCCATCTCTCCTGTCCATCTGTCTACAGACATGATTTGTTTTTCTGCAGACCCATAACCCTTCAGCTCTCCCTTCAGGAGAACATGACATTGAGCAGTGACTCCCTGGTAGTCATCTAAGCAGTGAGACCTGTCAGGCCTGTAACGCAAGATATTCTTTCTAATCCATCATGCTGTTAAACTACAGATGTGTAGGTTGACTGACCAGTGAAAACCTTGTGCTTGTAAATTTCTAGCCTCTGTGTTCACACAAAATTTCACACAGTACACAATCATACTATTACAGGTTGTTTCAGAACCTGTGGATTTGACCATGTAACTGAGACTGAGACTTTTTCAATATGCCAACTGAGGCTTATTAGCATCCTCAGGATATAAAGACAATGGAGTCTTCCTACAGGAATAGGGAAACCACCTTCAAAACCTGAATACTGCTGTCCATAGTTATGTTCTTCCTTAATCTCCTCCATCCCACTTTAGGTTTTCCATGGTTATCTGGACCTGCCAGTCTGCTGCCTCCCACTTCTCACTAGACCTTCCAGCCCTTCCTGGAACATACATCACTTCTGAAAGTACAGCCACACTTGTACCCATCTCTACAAACTATTTTTTCCCATTTCAGTTTTGTCTTGTTTTGAGATAAAATCTATTCCATCACCAACAGGATGTCCACTTCCCTTATCCATGCCAGGACTCCCAGCAAAGTTGCATTCTGTGCATTTCAACACCTTTCAGAAACTGAAATCTCTGAACTCCTGCTCCCTCACAGAGTCAACACCTGCTCTCTTTATCCCCTGCCTTTTCCTTGGTACATTTTCCTGCAGTGCATTCCTTTTATTCCTTCCAATTTTAATTCCTTCTTCTGGTTGCATCCCATCTTTAAAATTACACACAGTAGAATTACAGCCCAGTCTTGCATCCCACTTGTATTTACAAAACTCTTGAATGTGCATCTTGTAACCAGATTTCTGCATTCCTTGCCCATAACGATCTCCTTGGTGGTTGTTGTTTGCAGAATTGGCCCATATCTCACAATACATGCTACACAGCTTGGGGTCCAGGTCATGGTAATATACCACCTGGACTACTGCAGTCCTCTCCTGTCTGATCTTCCAGCCTCTGTTCTCAAGGCTCCCTGCCTGATCCAGATTATTGTGTCACAAGTTGTTTTAGCTTGATAAAGCTTTTTTGATGCATCTCCTCTGCTTGTTTCTCTCCATTGGCTTCCTGTGGCTCCCCATATCAAATTTGAAAGTAATTACAACCTAAAAGACCATGAAAAGATCTGCACCACACCTATGACACCTGATCACTCCCTATAACCCAGTGAGAGAACTATATTCCTCCAGCCCTAACTGCTTGGTGATCACCCCATGAACGGTCCAAAAAGAAAGTTCCAGGGTTCTTGGTTTTGCTCTGATAAGTTTTGCAAATGAGTTCCCTCTGCTCAAAACTCCTGAAGCTGTATCAGCATTTAAAAAGGGACTCGTAGCGCATCTTTTTCAGACCCACTTCTGTCCTTATCGCCTAATACACTGTATGGCCAAAAGTATGTGGGCCTCCACCCCCCCTTCCAATGACTGAGCTGAGCTGTTTCAGCCGTACCCACACAGCAGACAAACACATTCTAGACAATTGTGTGCTTCCAGCTTTGTGGTCACAGTTTTGGGGAAGTTTTCCTACTCCAGCATGACTGTGCACATCAATGCCCATGTGTTTGGAATTTGAGGTTCAACAAGAATGCATGGCTTTGATACTCAGATTTCCATATACTTTTGGCCATATAGTGTAGCTCCGTAAGTTAGCACCATGCCATCTGTCAAGATCACTTTTGTGTTTCCAATCTGTCATAGTTGTACAAATGTCTACTGTAGCGGTGTTCCAGGTTTAAGGTCACTTTATTGTCAGCCTACACTTCTACAGATGTACAAGAGAGAACAAAATGTATTTTCTCCTGGACCATGGTACACAATAACAACATGACAGTGTAGGACAACATGGATAAATTGAGGTAGCTGGTGACAGACAGATAAATAACTAGATAAGATGAAGATAGATGAGTAAAGAAATAGGTGGGTGTTAAAGTGATGCAGGAGTGTACGCATTATGCGCTACACTGTGCGGAGGTATTGCTCAGGCAAACTTTACTTTAAGTAAAATGTCTGCATCTGAAATTCTTTGCCTGTTGTGAAATGTAGTTTGTTTACTCTGAGTTGTACATTGCTTTGAAGAAACATGTCTACTATATAAAAAAATGTATTTTAACATGTGACCATGCAGAATACTGGTGGCAGTTCCACTTCCTGCACCAGTAAGTAGAGCCACTGGCTGCTACTTGAAGCCAGTTTATTCTCCATCAGACAAGAAGTGCTGGAGGTTATGGATTACTGTACAAAAATAGCACGATACCACTGAATGAACAAAGCTTACCAAGCTGTCAGCCAGAAGCTGTTCGTGAGTTTTAAGGAACAAGAAGGGAAACAAAGAAACATACAAAGGTCAGGTTCCCTTAAAGTAAGACAATGGTCATGCGGTTTCTTTTCCAAAGCCTTCTTTTAAAGGCGGCTTATTTAGCATGTATGCCTCTTTCTAGGTCACTTACTATCTTTCTGCTTGGGTTACGGCGGGCCAGGCTAACTGGAAGACCTGACACACTCACTCTCTCTGGATGGCTGAGCACACCGCATGCCTCATTCAACCCAGTCTTCTGAAATATTGTAATGGCGTTTGCCTCTGGAGCTCCATTTGTGGGAACCAGTCCGATAGTTAATGGGTATGCGATCGATATCACTGTGCCTTCAATGGCCATGCTCTTGCCTGCATGCATGACTACAGTCCACGGGATTCTCAAAGGGCTCAACTTGTTCCACAAGGCCAACAAATATTTCCAACTCAGACAATGTCAGCCCATGTCTATGATTCAAAAAATTCTGAATGGGTTAATGAAATACAGCTTATCAGCATGTCGGTTGTAAGCACGATCCATTTATATGCACTTTGCATGTCCGGTCCTGTTTAAATTCAGGCCATTTCAATGGCAGTAACTCAGTTTATAAGCACCAGCGATAAGCACAAGTTCTGAGTATAAGAACGCACATTTTTTGTCCCGCTTGCGCATCAGCTACTCTATCCGGCTCTGCCTACAACGACGAATGTCGGTACCCAATAGTAAGTCAACCTTATGCAACATGCAGACCATCAGTGCCCAATGATGTTGCTCATTATAGAAAAGTCTCCGACCTTCTGCCTGTTTGTTACCTGCAAATGCCGTGCCGTGTCAGAAGTTTAGTTTGGCATCGCCAAATAAGCGCAAGATGCTGTCCTTACCTGAACAAGTCATCCAAGAGATTGGATGGTAGACAAGTTGGACCTCAGTTGCTAAGGGTTACAGTGTTCATCCCAGCAAAATATCATGTATACTTAAGAACAAAGATAGCATTTATGAGAGCTGAATGTAATGAGATTCATTAAACTTTTTTGGCCTGTGTTCTGTGCTATAGAATAGATCACAAGGTTATCCTGGACGCATGTCAGCACAGGTACTGGCTTAGCTACAACCAGCTCCGGTTATAAGCTTGACAATTCTCAGTCCGGAGGGCATGCATATAAACAGAGCACACTGTACCATCAATTTTTCTGACCCCAGTTTAATCATTGGCTCCTTAAATAGCCTCTCTTCCTGCCATCCGAATATGAGTTCTGGCTGCAGTATTTCATTCATGTATATGCTGGTCCTGCTGCGTGTGCAGGATTTTGCATAACTGACTGGTTTGAATTATGAGTCTGAAGCCATTTTCTCGCACCTTCTTTATTATAACCATAACCGATGGCTCATTGTAGCTTTTGCTGTGGTGCACGGCTAAGTCCCGCTACCAGTGTACGTCATATATCTTCATTTTGGGATACAGTCAAGGTAAATCAATAACGGGGGTCACACTTCTCTCATAAACATCGATTGCTACATTAGCCTCTAATCTCAAGCCTTTACACCGGAGGAAAGACTGTTATACAAAAGTTTATTTTGTCCCGACGGATACGGTACTGAAAACATTGGAGGTGTTATTGTTCGCTTAATGTTATATTTAGCATATTGGTGATTATTAGCACTGTTTTTATGTGCTAATATTTATATGCTGACTGTATTCAAAGTGACTTTATACATTTTAATATTTTTACCTCATTTTGTTCTCCGGCCACATTTAATACAGGATGTCTTACAGAGAAATTGATGATTGGTGCCAGTGCATGAGGGCTGAGCTTGGAGACACCATGCCCCTCTGCAGGGTTGTAATGGCCACCACTCTCCCAGCCACAGGGGGGGGGGGGTTCTGTTCCACAGCACCTCTGCTGCCTTCTTCAGACAATCCCTCAGGATCTGCTCTTCCGCTCTTTGGGGAGCTGTGGAGGTCAGCGGCCCACTTTGTGTCCAGCGGAGGAGTACTGTGGGCATCTGTGCACATCACAGTGCCTGGGACCATGACCTAAAACCTGAGGGAGCTCCCTAACCAGATCTCTTGTTGCCTCTTTTTTCACTTCTGTTTCTCTGTATCGCAGCCTCGTCTGGTTGGTCATGCATTTCTCTTTTCCTTTCATTTCAGTGCAAAGCACCACACTTTTCAGGCAGGTGAACTAAACACTTAATTCACTGATAAAACGTTGGCAAAATGAAATTATGCCTTTAAGCAATATTTATTGCTCTTTGGTTTTATACTCAGTTTTCCTTTTCTCAGTCCTAACTCTCTTTATCTCACTTTCCCTCTTTCTCTCTCTGGTTGTGTGACAGCCTGGCGGTGGCTGAAAGAAACACAGAGCCTGTAGTTCTATATGTTGGTCCTTGGGGGTTTGATGGGTGCTAGAAATGGTCTCCCAGTCAGCTATTCACTGCTTCTCTGTCATGGTCGCTTTGCTCTGAGCTCCTCATGTTGGCATCACATTTTTTTTGCCTGCAAGCTGCTAACAGCGATGATTGTTTACGCCATTGTTTATTGCATATTTTGCAAACCCGGAACATATTTATATATGTTGTCTGTCCTGACAAAACGTTTATAAGTTGAAACTATTCACGCGAGTTCCTTCCATTTTCTTTTCAGAGAATCTTTTTAGTCATTCTTCTGCAATGAAAATCAGATCATTTTTGTTGGAAAGTGTTTTTGTATGCAGTGAAAGTTTTTTGTGATGCAAACATTGAGTTTTTACTGCAGTTGTAAGCAAAGGTATATAATTTCTTTGTGATACAGGCATTTCCAAGTATTTGAGAGCCTGAAAATCTGGGAGGGGGGAGTCTTTCCATCGATGCAGTTACCACTTTTATTACTGACCGCACCTTGACCGCTGCCATGTGTTGTCTCATTGCAGCAGGTGCTCTGTCAGCCGACTCTGTCTTTTAAGCACATGCTGCCATTGAATATTTGGCCACAGCTGCCTCTCAGTCACTTTTCTGGGCTGTGTAATGGATCTCTCCCGATCTTGGGACATGGAAGGTTGCTTACGGCTCTGTTTTGGATGACCCTATTTGCAATAAGGCCTGCTGTGGGTGCAGTATTTATTTCATGCAGGGGATGTAAATGAAATGGATTTTCCTACCAAGGAAATGGCCATGTGCGCTGGTGCCATGCTGTCTATTAGACTAGCAGTGATGTCCTTGACTATGACACTGACAGGCTGCGACATGGGCTGTCCACACAGTCGTATGCCGCCTGCGGATGGTTTACTTGGGTAAATTGTCTCTCCCAACAGTTGACTAACTGTCCGAATGGAAGCGAAGGATGTGAAGCTTCTGATGAGCTAGGTTCAAATATCCCCCAAAATAAGATAACTCTTTGTAATTAAATGGTGCTTAAACACTGGGTAAACTTCTGGAAAATAACAGCAGCAGCGTGTTATGCTGAACCTCACAGTGAGTCAAAGACTCGTCATTCATCAGAGTTTTACCAGTCTGCCCCATTTCAGATTTCTGCCAAACCCCTTTGGTCTGTAGATATTTATCAGGTGGTTTTCTGCCACCCTGGCATCAACATTGGGATCTTTTTCCATGTTCACATGCTTCTGTACTCCCTGAACTTGCGGTACAAGGTTGTAATAAGAGATGTTGAGTGCCACAGAGTGATTATTTATTTCAATTTTTTCCAGTGCTTGTCCACAAATATCTTGAGATGAGTGTACGGAAGGAAGACGGTGTGTCTTGTAGGTTTAGTTATCTCAGGTGCCGCAAAGAGAAATGTATGATGTATGTGTGATACTTTGTGGTGCATCGCTGTGGTGGACTGATGAGGTCTTGAAGCGCTTATGAGAGAAAGTGAGAGAAACCCAAATTTTGCTGTACGGCAACCCCATTACAGGGTGTACAACACGAGAGACCCGTAGCTTGCTTGGAAACAGCCTAGTTAAAGGATCTTAAGGAAATAAGGATACCCATTCGTTACTTGGAAACAGCTTACTGGGTATTGACAGGATTAGAGACCTTTGCCTTGCTTTGAGACGACCCACAGGGAAGGCAAAGATTAGATACCCGTGGCTTGCTTAAAGACATTTCTGTTTGCGGGGTATGAGAAGATTAGAGACCTACAGCTTGGACAACCCACTTTACAGGCTCTGAGGAGATTAGAGAGACCCTCCGCCTGCTTCGTGGAACATATGGCGAGGCACCCAGCCTGCTTAGCTAACCAGTGATGTTTGTATGCATAGGGCAGAAGTTGGTGGCAGGGGGCCACCTAATAAACAAGAATGGGAAAGGGGAGATTGTCACCTTGGGTCCCTGCTGTTTGGATTGTGAGCAGTGTGCACCTCGCTGCTGTGAAGCCTCTCCCCTGGCCATTCGCAGCATGCGTCATAGTCTCGGCGACGGCACCCCACCGCCTCCTGCTTCTTCCGGCTCATCATTATTACCACTTTCCCCCTCATTTTCAGGGGCTCTTTTGTGTGCCCGTCAAAGGGGGTGCCCGCTTTTGTGCCGCTCACGTCATTCTGCTTCCTACGCGGGCCTCCGCTGTGATTCACACTCGGAGCTGGAAGGAAGTCAGCTTATGCCCAGAGTGCATTGCTGTAGTTGAAAGTTAAGCAGTGCAGCTTCTACTTATTAAATGTTTAGAATATAAATGCTGTGTTGGAGAACATCAGTTTGTTCTTCTTGACAGAAAATTCTACACATTTCCTGTGAGAAACTCTAGAAACACATGTCCTGCTCGAACAGAATTATACCTTGAGTCTGGGGTTGTGATTCAGGAAACATCTGCCTTGTTTCATTATTATCTGTAAAGTTAAGCCGCATCGCCTCGTCTTCTTTCTGCAGAGAAGGTAGAACTTAGGGCACACGTCATGCAGGGCAACATTGTGTTTGTTGAAGCCAGATTAAAGATTTGGGGTTAAATATTCAGCATTTCACTGACATGACTTCCACCATCTGAAGGTTAAGACTTTACATCCAGTCCCTATACAGCGTGGATAGTGAAGACTACACATCTCCTGTCTATAAAAAACCTTACTTTTAGAGTTGCCTCTACGTTCAAACTCTAAATAATAAATTGTGGCTGTCTTGGCTTTTTGTAGTTTATTTTTTTAACAGAATGAAATACCATCCTGATCTCCATCCACCACTGAGCTCACTGTCCTGCACTGCTGCGAGACCTCAGCATGTCCCCAATAAATCTTTCTGATGCACAGGCTGTGGGGTCTTTTGTGCTGTGTAGTGCACCTCTGTGTTTCCTTTGCTAAGGGTGTGGGGGATTGTATGTGTGTGTGTGTGTGCGGGGGGGTTTAACACTCTGACACCTCTCAGAACCATGGAAACCACCCAAGTCTTTTTAAACCTCGTCCTAAGCGTGAGAGGGGATACACTGGAAGCATAAACCATAAGAAGAGTTGCATCAGTGCTACGACTGGGAGAAAGTGATGGAGAGGTTTGCATTTGTGTTTTGCTTTGTAGTGACTTTGCTTCTTCTAATAATGAATGACGTTGCCACTGTTTCACTGTGTCATGAGTTCCTTTACTTTAGTGGTAATAGATAGTGTGGTATGAAAGTACCCCTAGTATGTATGGAAAAATGGTTTATTTGTCGCACCAGATGCCAGTAGTCTGCTGTCTTTCTCATAACATTTTCTTAATACTGTACTATTTCCATAAACAAATGCAAGTCTGGAGCACCTTGCAGCATGTCAAAATCACACTGCAGAATGATTTAGAATGCAGGCTGTTTATGGTGCCAGAGAACAGAGATTTAAACCCATTTTAGCTTCAGAATAACAGTCTGTAGGCTACGCAGTTCATGCACTTTTTTGCCACAATATGTATAATATGATTCAGCTCGAGATTTTCTTCTCTTTAAGAAAATCTCCTCTTTCTACTACTGAATGGGTAGGAGGAATGGTAACGCCAAGCCATCGTACCCCTGCAAAAGATGATGAGGGTAAATGTTTCATTAAGACACGATTGCAAGACAAAAGACTCTGTTAAATGATCCAAGATCCCCATTGTAGCAGCCATTTCCAAAACCTCCGTTCTGCCTCCGATGAACCTGAAGGAAGTCAACCTTCTATTGTTCACCTCACCCAATCCCAGTTTGTCCCCATTGAACCCTATGAACATAGACCCTGTAGGAGCCCTATCATCAGTCCATATGCAACCCTCCTGAACTTTGCACATTGTAAAAAGAAATAGCCGATGAAATATGGGTTCCCCTATTCTATTTGAGCTCACATAATGCTCTAGCGTGGGGTTGCGTTGGGTGTCTGCGGGGTGGCCCAGCACGAGTCTGCAGACCTGACATCCAGAAATCATTCTGGCCACTCAAATGTGTCTGCAGATGAAGAGGTTTAGTTGGCGGAAGCGGTTGATTCGACACACAGCATTGAAGCCCCACACATGCTTTGCAGTGTTTATTTCCATAAGCACATTTATTTGTTGAATTGTTCTGGAATAATGTGAACATCCACCTGGAGTGCGAAATTGTCACAGAACAAATATTTATAGAAATGAAATGAAGCTGAACTGTAGTGAGTGGACCTGCAAAGAAGTAGATGTGTACGTGGAGTAACTATAACTCTCAGCATGGATGCTGGGAAACTTCCCTCTTTGTTAAGCCCACTGGCAGCATCTGTTAACTTTAAAGAGTCACTGAGAATGATGGTCTTTCCGTCCTATGCTTTCCTGGCAATTAGTGACAGGGCCGGGACATTTCATAGAATATCAAAATGGAAAGAAACAGCGTTTAGCACAAAAGTCTGCTTGGGGGGGCACGATTTCCAACCCCAAGTCATTGTTCTCCCTGCTGGACAATGTGCTTAGTGCGAGATATTGCTGCTTTGCGGTGCTTTTGTGAAGGCGGGGATTCTGCTGGACGGAATGGGAGAATAGAGAGGCTTTCAAAGAGGTAGTGCCCTCCATTGTTGTAGTCTGCAACCATAGCTAACAGACGTCAAAAGGGAGGGGGAGAGGGAGGTGGGGGGTGGTTTAGTTTATTCTTTTAAATGGGTGGTGGCAACGCAGTATAAGAGTGTCAAATTGGCAAACCAATTGCACAGGAAATCCAACAGGATTGAATTCCACAGAGCATCTGCGCAGTGTAGGCCACAGCTTCAGATGGCATGGGAACGGGTGTGGAGAAAATATGGCCTCAGGACCTTCTCGTTTACACGTGCAGGACTTTATTTGTTCAGATCAGCGGAGGGTGTTGCGCATTACACGCAAGATTTCGGATGAATTTTGCTAGAGGTCCAAACCCCGAGGCCATGGTTAGTTTAAGCAAGCAAGGTGTAGATTCGGTGAATTCCCCTTCCTCTCAGTTA
The DNA here is from genome assembly GCA_018136845.1 of Heterotis niloticus. NCBI lineage: Eukaryota > Metazoa > Chordata > Actinopteri > Osteoglossiformes > Osteoglossidae > Heterotis > Heterotis niloticus. The sequence continues at coordinate 12,151,827 of CM030889.1, forward strand.
GCTTCTGTGCTGAAGGCATGAACTTTTTGCGTTTCAGTGTAAACACAACAGGGGTTTCACTAGCTTAAGCATTTTTAGAAAACCCACAACATGAAATACTCTGCGAATTGTATAAGAAAATGTGTAATTTTGACATCTGCATCACTGTGGGACCGGCCGGTGTGCACATGACACCAGGAAATGTTTAACCTGCATTGTGCGGCAACAAAGGGTTGTTTTAATCCCACTGGGAGGGGAGAAAAAGGCAGGATTGGCTTGAACCCAGGCTGGGGGTGCGAGAAAGAAGTATGTCCATGTGTCTCCCAGCAGTGTTATGAACAGCTCTATCACTCTAGCGCCATCCCCCTGGGCCTGGGCCATGGCACTTGCAGAACTGCTCTCCAGAGATGAGATGTTCCACATTTACTCTCAATAAATCCAAGGTAATATGCTGTTTGGCCCGATGGGGTGCATTGGGGGGCTTACCACCCGGTGCATGAACAGGGCTCCTCCAAAACTGTTGAGTTCAGGAAGGTTAGTTACCACTTTTACTGGAATTTTATTGGCTTTCCAAGTCATGGGCCAGCTAGTACCACCTCTCCTCCACTTTTAATGTTTTGTTCTTATTTCTTTTCAGCCTTGCAGTTGTTAGGGTTCTTATTCACGAATGGACTTCTTATTTTCCAATGAAGCACGATGGCCTTTGATTATTCTGGATGTTGCTGATGCAGCTGTCAGCTCCCTCTGTCTGTCTCACAGTTGTCAGTACTGCACTTTTACGGCTTGGAGAGAAACCACACATAATACAGTCATTACACATGTATGTACGCTATCACGGCTCTCCTGTGACAAATGTAGTTACCCCAAGTTGAGCAATTTTGCTGTAATGTTATACTCCATATTAAATTAGATCATGACAGATGCAGAAAAACTAACTACTGGGCTGTGTCATATCCTAAAGCCCGATCTTTGCAGGTTGCCGAGCATATTTTAGTAAAATCTCAATAAAAGCTTAATTTTACAGATGATGCTTGATATTATTTCACAGGTTTGATGCTGTACAAATGTCAGGCAAAGCTGCAGAGTTACTGTGTTCAGGAACCCATCCTGAATATAGTGCAGGGTACACAGGGGATAGGATGGCTATCATCATTTTTTTTATTTTATTATGTTTTGTTAACTTGAAACATCACAAAAATTAAGTGTCTTTTAAAATGACTAAAAATAAAAATGCATAATTTCCACTATCTACTCCAGGTGACTGGGGGCTAGAATAGGTAGACAGAATCAGAATCAGTTTTATTTGGCCAAGTATGCTCGTGCATACAGGGAATTTGGTTCCCAATGGACAGTCAAATATACAATCGCACTATGGACAAATCAGTCACCAGCTGGTGCTTTGGGCATGCTTGCAGATCCCTACACAAACATGGAGAAAACAGGCATACTCTACAGCCTGGGTGGGGATTAAGCCCTATGCCCGATTGCACAGTCTAAGTGCCACTCTACCTGCTGCCTGTCTGTCACCATTCAGCCAATGCTCTGCCACCATTACAGATAAACTGGAGACCATAAGCACCAAATTCCTAGTCATTGCCTCTAATACTATAAATATGCAAATATGTCATGTAGCACAGAAATTATGAAAATCATGGTTTTAATAATACCTGCCTGGTTTTGCAGGACTGAAAGCATACTGAAGACCTCAACATCAGTGCCAGTCCACCTGACTACTATAAGGAAAGGGCACTGGGTCTCCGCAGGTGAGTCGTGACTGACTGTCACATTGTTCAATATTCTTCATCCCTTCTGCAGAGCTGGTCACAGTTACCTTGTGAACCTATGTATTAGGTATTAGAAGAATAGGTTAAGCATTTCCAGGCAGCAAACCATTTTCCTTTAATTTTCTGGTCTTTCCTTCCAGGGTTATAAATGGAAACTACTGTCATAAGCATTTTTTTTGTGCCAAAGAGTTGGCACCATTGTTAGGTTGCACTGTGTTAAATAACAGAACAACGTGCACTGCAAGAATTGCCAATTGGCAAAACATCATTTGTTTCCTTAAAGAAGGAATGTTTTTCTTAGTATATGAATATGCAGCTATTTCTGCTTTGCACATACAAGGCCTTAGCCTTGACTGGCCTGCATCGTCTGTCCTGTAATTTGCTCCACACTAGGGACAGGTGGTCAGGCATTTTGGATCATTCTTGAGTGGGAATCGCATGAAGCAGCACCACATGTCCCTGGCAGAGGATGAAAGGAAACAAAGCCAAGGAAAGCCAAACAAGTTTTCTCATTGGTTGATTGGAGTCTTAACAAGTTCCACATTGAAAGTGTAGAAGTAAATAGAAAACGTCATCACTGTTTGTCATAAGCGATGATCGTCTTTGGTCACGTGACCATGAGAGAAGGTCCATACTATGGTGGATGTTGTTCATCAGCCCACTGGCTGCCTCCACTGCCTTAGGGGAGCTTGAGGGGTGCTCCTTTGGCATGAGCCACTGGGTTTGCGCTTAGCACCATATTGCGATACTGTTTCTGGGAAGACCTTGACCATATGTGTGGCCAGGTGACGTGTCAGGGATGGGGCCATCCACACGGACCAGTGCACACAAATGTGAGAAGTGAAATCAGAATTCAACACTATCCTACCCCCCATTGGAGCATGTGACTTGGCCATCCTCCAGGTTGGAAAGAAGATGCTGTTCTTCTAATTAGGAGACAATTAACTTCAGCACTGAAACCTTTCAAATTGTAGATGGAATCAGTCAGCGGCACGTAATTTGTGACCCTTTCAAGGTGAACTAGCAGCTCATTTCGTAAGAGGAGGTAAGCAGAGAGCTAGACTGAGTGGGCAGCAGCCAAGGGCTAAAGTGAAGGTTGGAAAAGCACTCAAATGTGACCCTTCGTTGTCCTGTGAGCTAGAAGGTGTGGAGATGTTTACAAGTAGTGGCAAGTGCCCTTTTCTGCTGCTTTTGCTCATCTCAAGGTTTCCAGGCTGTGGATTTTCAGTATTGTATGTAACTGTTTGCTAGATGTTAGTATACCTTTTTTAATAGAATTTCTTACACATTTCTGTGGGGGTAATGAATGAGGTGGTGGAGAGTGGCAGAACCCCAGGAAAAATGACTCAGTACAGAAACTACATGAGCCTGTTTTAAATCTAGACGTCATCCATATTACATTCTTATTACTTTCCATTTCAGAGTTATTCTGCATAAAGTGCATTGGGAGGTAGCCACAGTAAAAGACCTCTAGTCCAAATTTAGCAAGAAAAAAATCGATTTATTGAGAAAGGAATATATTACCAACAGCTTACTGGCAGCCTGGAACCAAACACAAGTACAAAACTCTTCAAAACCCCATAACTGTCGTTCTTCCTCTCATTTGCTATATATTTTCTGGCAAGACTCATATGTTATCAGGTTAAATGACCTTTATAGTTGGTTCTCTAAAAATGAGACATTGCTTATCTCAGAACAATTTTTAAATAAATATCAACATCCTTTCCACTGTTCTTAGATCTGCCACCAAGGCAACCAAGTAAGCATTTACATCTCATAACATAACTATTATTACCTTCCTCTTCATAACAATGTTACATACAGTACACTACACGTAAAAACTCCCTATAGTCATTCACCTGTGTATATAGCAGAGTGTGTATGTTGCTTCCAGCCAAGATAGGTTCTAGACCTCATTAACCCTGCGCTGGGCAAGCAGCTAAAAAAACTTGGAAAAATTCATTCCTTTGTTGCAGAATAGAAATAACTGCACAACCCTTTCTGGTGCAGTAGGCAGTTTAATGGTTAAAGGTTCTGTCATGTGTTTTGAAGGTTTCCGGCGCAAATCCCAGTTCCTGCTGAGTAAGAATAATCATCTCTATGTAGGTATATCTTTGCACAAAGGTCAAAAGTGTTATCCAAATAAAGATTATTAATAATAATTAAAAATAACCTTGCAAGAACTGAAACCGAACCTTAGTTAATTGAAGTATTGCAAGCAACTCTTGCAGTTTTCGTGATATCTGATAAATTAAATGGGACCTTGACTTATGTAAATGTGTAAATACAAACGTAAACTGACATCCAGTGTAACAGTGGACTTCTCTTGTTGCTCAAATTCAACCAAGAAACTCCACACTTTTCATTGAGTGACATTACAAATTTAGCGCAAAACATGTAATTTGGAAGAGATGGCCATAAAGTGGTTAAAATGGCTGTTCTACTGCGGTAGCTTGATCTGAAGCCATCTCACGAAGCAGCTCTCTGAATATAAATGTCTTACTGAAGAATTTTGAAGGAGTGCATTAAGATGCAAAAGGGATTTTCCAATGATCGAAAATGCTTTACTTAAAATAAATTTTAAAAAATGACATTACTGATCAACTTTCAGTTGTCAGTAGCTGAAATGCTATAATTCAACTTTTTGTGCAAACATGCAACCATTCATAAGGTGCAGTATGAGCAGAATTGACACCAAATTAATGCACTCACCTGTGCATGTGACAGACAGGAGGGAAGTGCATCATGTGGAATTAAGGACTATAAACAAGCTTTTCACAGCTGCGTCATAGTTTTTCACAAAGAGCTTGCTGGGTAGGACTGAGATCTTGCTAGGCCAAGCTCCTTGACTGCCATGTCCTTATTGCTGGCATGGCAGGCCGGTAGGTAGATACAGTAGGTAGGCAACCAGACTAGGCATGGTGTGGTGAGATGTTACTTCTGAGGTGGCTCTGCCCAGGAGCTGTGAACCCTGTTTCTGGACTGATGTTCTGAGAAGGTGCTCATAATTGGATCTGCCTTTCCTTCAACTGCTATGAAAGAGTCCCTCATCGTGGGCTCATTGTGTACTTTTTATTCCCAGGAATTCCCTAAAGGGACCACCTGAATGCGGCTTCTATGTACTACGTGATTTAAAACTGACCACACTGAAAGCTGTTATTCTCTCATCGTGTGCAATAGATTTCATATCCATATAAACAGTTTTTCTTCTGCCTTTGTGTACGTAGTATATACTCTATATTCAAGTTTAGAGAAGAAAAGGCAAATAACTTACACTGTATGTGTGAAATACTTGCTGATCATGCACTTAACTGTCAAATATAAGTCATCGGCCATCTACTTATGCTGATACATTTATTTGCTTTACTTTAGATTTTTCCATTTTTTCAATATTCATAAAACTTGTAATAACTTATGAAAGAAAAACAATAATTTCTGTACTAATGATGGCCGATTACATTACATTGAAGAATTTGATGTATCATTTGCCAAGGCTGAATTCAGGACTGTGGCAGTTTTTCCTTCTGTCACTGGAACAGTAAGATTCAGCATTTCAGCACTAAAAAGCTGTTTTTTGAATGACTTTTAAACTCAGACCCAATTTATTTGCACATCTGTTTTTATTCAATATATTATATACTATAGTATTTTGTATAGCATAGCATTTTTATATACTTGCAGGTAAAACTGTAGCATCAGTTTACGGAAAGAAACCAAATGTTTCACAAAATGAAAATGAAAAAACTTTGGCCCGTTGTTACCATGCAACCCCCAAAGTTAATTTTTCAGTACACTTTAATATTTACACCCTGAACTTGAGTGATCAGATGAAGGAATTCTGAGATGCCTACTCTGAAATTCAAATGATGGCTTACTTTTGTGCAGCTTTGAATACTTGCTTCTCGTCTTGGTCCGTTTGCTGAACTTTGCATGTGAAAACCTTGGACATCCCAAGCTCCGGAAGGGTCTCTGGATGTCTGTGTTTCTCAAGCAAATTTAGTCCTGGCTCATTGCGACACACTGGTGCCGTCCTGCAGGAGTAACCTTCACGGTTCCTTCATGGTCTATCCCCAGATGTATCCCAAATTTTGGAGCAGGCTGTAACTTTGCACATGTGCTTAGCACAATGCAAACAGCTCCGTGCACGATGTAGTACCATGAAGACGATGTTTTACTTGGGGTTGTGAGCCTTGCAGCATAATGGAGAATTACGGTAAGCAGAGCGTTCCTTTGATTTTACCATGAGTTATTATGGGACATTTTTATTACTTTTTCTTGTTGTGGTTGTAAAATGTACAATTTTATGAGCAGGGCATAACTCTTTCAAAGTTTCTATTGGTTGCTGTTTTTATTTCTCCACTTTTTTTAATCATGAGAAATTGCTGGCATAATTTTTTTTGTTGCTTTGTCTTTCCTATTCACCAAAGCCTGTTACCTCAAATAAGACCCAGTATTGCTGGGTTAGTCTCCATAACCGTCTGTCTAGCCGTAAAACCTTAAAAGTCTGAAGGACATATCCACTCGAGTCGAAAATCCTTCCACCTGAAACTGTTGATTTTCTTTTCTCTTCCCACACATGGAAAGTGCTAGTTGTCCTACGGGTGAAGTGCTCATGCTCCCAAAAAGCAAGAAATGATTTGTGTTCCCGTGCCACATCTCAGCTGGGCGGTTAGACACGGCAGAATGAAATTTGTCACGGAGGAACAGCGCGCTCACAGTTGCTGTGCGAAGCCACAAATCTAATTCACAATTTGTTTGTGGTGCACCGTGTCAGTTGCGGCTTTTATTTAATAATTTAATCTGCTTCACATAACATTTACAGAAATTTGTTTGCTTTCAGTTCTGTTCCGGACGGCAGCAGACTCCGACATGCATGCCGCTGCGTCCGTGTTGTAAGGTTTTGCATTCTCCGTGCCGCCGAACTTCAAAGAATTCATTGTGTGTTCTTTTATCTGCTAACTTACAATGTAGATCAGTTTTTCGAGCGGGTGAATTCGATTCGCGAACGGCATACACAAAGGAAACAAAGTGGAGCTGGGAAGGGGCCTCTGCAGAAGCCCTCATACAGTGTTCCCTGCAGGTCTGGCCCGCGAGGGGCAAAGCCCAGTGTAACAATGAGGGGTTTTCACCAATTTGTGCTTCTCCAAGGCTCTTTGATTGCATTTCCTGGCACTCAGATATACGTGCACTTGATTGAGAAGAAGGACTGAAGCATGGGGGTAAGACCCCTTCCGACGTGACCTTTCAGACAGGCAGGTGAGGTGGGAGTGACACAAAAGGGGTCTTTCGTGAAGGCTGATGAATGCAGAGGTGGAGGGGCTCCTTAACAGTGCTCCGTCTGCTTCCCAGGAAACTGCTTTCCTCAACTGTTCCCACAGCCCCCCACCCCACCCCACCCCACGTTCCCGGGATGCCTGTTTATCATCCTCTATCACCAGTGCCACAGGCGTGAAGGTTTTTCAGTACATTTCTGTTTTACATATGACTAATTTCCATAGTCATGGCCAGGATATTGGATTAAGGGAGGGCATTATTGTGCGTTTTCCATGATGGAATGGATCTAGCGATGACAATTTCTCTTCTTCTCTGGCATGAGGCTCATTAGGGGTGGGTAAGGGGGGGGGGTTATTGAAAGGTGTGCTCCTGTGACCTTCCCTAGTCAGCAAATGATGATGTGGGTGTGACCGATTGTGTGTCACTTTTCAAGTAGGCGAGGCAAACAGGTGTGCAGTGGTTCTGCTGAAACAAGATCGGTGCATTAGTGCTGGTGCTGTTTGGAAGCTACTCCTTCCTAGACAAAGAACACACCGTCTTCATGATGAGCCATTACAGTGTGTTGCTCCCGTCCCTTTTTATGCACGGGGCTTGAGAAAGAAAATGTGAAAATAGATTTGTTTTTATATGAATTTCTTGGTGTGGAAAATAATGAAATGTGCAGTCACAGTTGTGAAAAAAGCAATTGCCTTAATAGTCAAAAAATGGTTGCATCTCTTTAGCTGCAATAACAACAACTAAATAATTCCTGTTGGCTACGATCTCATTGCTTTAGAGAAAATTTTATTTACTCCTCTGTGCAGAGCTGCTTTTGGTCAGAAATGTTTGCAGATTTTTAAGCAAGAAGACCTCTTTCCAGCCCTTGCCAAAGTATCTGAAATAGATTCAGGCCAAGACTTTCACTAGGCTGTTCCATTACTTTAATTTTTTCATCCATTTTGATGTTATGTCTGCTTGTATGTTAGGGATCATTGTCCAGCTCTTCAGCTTTAACTCATGGAATGATGGCCTGACGTTCTACTGCAGAATTTTTGAAATACAAAGAGGAATTCAATTATAACAAAGTGCCCAAGTCTTTTCAAAAGGTCATTATGCTGCCACCACCGTGTTTCAGTATTGGTAGAAAGTTCTTAATCTCAATTGTTGCATTTGATTTTTTTGGCCTGTGGCATTCAAAAAGTTCTACTCCATTTATTAATCCCTAGAACATGCTTACAAAGCTGTTGGGTGGCATGATGGTGCTTTTTGGTGAACTGTAGACTATAATCTTTGCAAGGTGTCTATGTTCATGAGCTTTGGGTAATGACCAGAAGAATGACAATCACAGATACAAGTGGGTGAAATTAGGTTTCTATGCAGAATTTCTGGACTTACCATTTGTGACAGAGTAAGAAGCTCAGTAATCCAACAAAGTGTCAGTGTAGAGCTGCTGATCTTCCACATCATGAAGAGCCAGTTGAGGAGGTAAGGCATGTTTTAAGGATTGCATCTTGGTTGATTCCCTTGGGAGTTATACTGGGTATGACCCACAAGGAGGAGACCCCACGGCAGACCCATGATACACTGAAGAGTTTAAAGGAGTTAGAGACCATTGCAGGGAACAGGAGGGTCTGGGTCCAACTTCATAGGCTGCTCCCACTGCACCCCTCACCAGGAAAAGTGGGCAGGAAAAGAACTGACTAAACTTATTGTGAAGGCAAGAACACCAAGTTATTGCGAGAGATTTTTGCAAATATCTGCAAAGCTGGATGTTATTCCATCCTTCTTTTTGAGTGCTGTGATTTTACAGCTTACTCTACAGATTTTCACAGGATGGCCACTTCTAGGCAGATTCAGCATTATTTCAAACTTTCTCCATTTAATGAGTACGGCTGTGGCTGTGGTTCAGTTGAGTTTCAGTGCCTTAAGGCTATGTAACCCAGTCTAGACTAACAGGCTTCAGCTGCCTTTCGTGGCGGTCTTCAGAAGTTTGATTTGAGCATGTCATGGTGTGCCTCCACGGATCTCTGTTTCACCAAGTGGTCATTTGCTGGTAAGCGTTTAAGTGAAAATTATATTGCAAAGAGATGATGTTGTTCTTAAGTGCCGTCGAGTCGATTTCGACTCATGGCGACTCTAGGGATTGTTGCGCTGAAATCCATCCGACTTCTGCAAGTCGACTAAGACTTAACACAGGGGCATCCATGGCTGCGTTGACCGTGTCCGTCCACCCCATTGCGGGTCTTCCTTTGTTGCATTGACCTTCCACTTTGCTGATCCTTTTCCAATGACTGTTGTCTCCACACGATATGGCCAGTTGAAGCTTCTAATGACAACTTTAGAGATGATGTAAGCAGGCCTAATGGTATTTAAACAGCTAACAAATTATTCCATTAGGTCGATTAAGGGAGGCTGCTGGTTTTTAACGTCTACACTCCCATTTCATTATCCTCCACACTATGGAAATGACATTAACAATACTGGTGTAATTTTTTTTCTCTCAGGCCCCCCTTTATATACTGCTAGAACTGACAAAAAGATATAATCAAATTAAATGTCAGAAGGCTGCCGCAGCAGCACTATTCACAGGTTGCCCAGTTCCTCCCTGGCAGTGTTCCTCTCGGGAGAAGAACAAAGCATCTTCTGCACTCTTTTAATCAGCAAGCCATTTAAATACAGGCTTGGAGGTTCTAGCCATGGTTGCCTTGGTAGTTACTGACCCCCTACAGTCACGGTTTTACCTGCTCAGATTCTGTTGTCAGCTGTACACCTGCATGTCATTTCCCCTTCGTTGCTTCCCAGTTTATATTGCAGTTGAATTGCGGCCATCCTGGAGCTGAATGGCTGACACCAAAAGTTGTAACTGCGCTGTTTCACCATACACACACACACTTTGGAGACTGTTTGGCAGCACCTTATCACCATTCATAGGATGTACAGTAGGAATGGTGGCTACAGAAATGGAGGATCACTATTTATTTATCAATTTAATTATTTAATTATTATTATTATTTTTTAAAATTTTCTGTGCAGCTCATATCTGAATTAATGAATGATTCCCATTGTGGTCGTTCATTTGAAAGAAAGGTGACGTCTGATAGTTACAAGGCAGAGATCTGACTTTGCATTACAAAATTTATCCACACTGCAACAGTGTTCCTATCATCTAGTCTACAAATGCAAGATTTCTTTTTAATACACAAATTCCTGCACGAACCTCTGCTGTTGAGCGTCTGTGTATCTCCCCTGCTTCCTTTTTGAGTTGAACGGATGTTCTCAAGGCAGAATATTGCAATTTATGAAATATTCATCCGATATATTAGCTCATTTTGTACGTTTGACCTGGAGATTAAGGAACTATGAGGAATTAACAGCTCATTTCAGATGCAAATACTCACCTTTGGCCCTGCACATCCACTGAGGTTTTAAAGTGGTGATGCGCTTGGCTGTATTGTCCTGGAAGCAACCGGAAAGTTCTGACAGCAGAAGCAGATGCTTCCTTACTGCATAAAAAAAGCTGTTGATATGACTGTGTCTTCCCTGCTGATATTTGACAGAATTGGATTTATAAGATTTATATTGCTTGAAACACTGTCTCGTCTTTGGAATTAGTTGTTTTTTTCAAACAAGCAACCATATTTTGATAAATTCGGCCTGACATTGTTTATACCTGGACTGCCTGTGTTTATAACTGTAGTATAGCCGTCCATAAAAATGATTATCTCAATGTTTAAGAGCAAAAAGACAAAATATACACTCGATGATCACTTGTTTAGGTCAACCTGGCTGTTTGCACACAGCTCCCCATCCAGTTAGTGAGTCAAAAACTTATTCCAAGCATAGATAGCAAAGTAGTACAATTACTGTTCAAATGAATATTATAATGGGTAATGCCTGTGACCCAAGTGACTTTAAAAGTAGTGTAATTGTTATTGTCACCCATACTGGTTCTAGCATTCCAGAAGCTTCCATCCTGCTAGGATTTTTGCAGACTACACTGTCAAGAGTTTACAGAGGATGGTGCAACCCTAAACAACAAGCATTAAGTCAGTGGTACCCCTGTGGGTGAATGAATGAATGAAAACACCCTGATAAGGTTGGGAGTCATAGGAAAATGTCAGCTGACGGAAAGGACACAAGTCCAAAAACGGTCAAATCTGAGTTTCTGTTGCACTATTCTGATCGCAAGGTGTAAAAAGAATAAATCTGTGGCTCTAGTCTTACCCGCACAGTCTGGTGATGGTTATGTAAAAGTGTGGGAAATTTTTTCTTGACATATATCAGGCTTTTTTTTAACTGAGCATTGTTTGAACACCACAAATGACCAAAGTTGTAAGAACAGGTGTATCCCTTCATGGCCAGTCTAGCCTTTCCCAAATTGGCACTTCCAGCATGATAATGTGCTGTGTCACAAAGCAGCTGTCATCGCTGCATGGCTCTGCAAATGGGACAGTGCCATTTGTTTTATTCCAGTGGATTCCACAGTCTCTGTTGAAGCTAATGAAGAATCATTGGGATGAGGTGGAACGTGTAAGTGAACGTACCACAAAAAAACTGCAGGGACTGTGTGAAGTTGCCACACCAGCATGGGCCAAGAACCCGCTGCCATTTGTCCAGCACTTTGTTTGTGAACTTGTGCTCTTCTGTAAGCAAAAGCATAGTAGAACCTAGGTATCCAAGAAAAAGAAAGGAAACACCCCATTTTAGCAGCTATAGGGGTGTTTTCTTTGGTGTATACGCACATGTTTACAGTGTGCCTATATGCACTGAATAGGGGTCCACGTGGGGTTCAACCCAGCTACTCTCTGTACGTCAGCACTTACGCGAGCCACCAACCAGCCAAGGAGGGGACTGAGTCACTATTCATGATCCAGGCTGGAGGAAATTACACAACACAGCCTCAAAGGAGCCCTTTGTCCTCTTATACAGCGCATGCAGGATGATGCCCCACTGGTGGCCTTATTGACTCATAGGGAAAGTACTCCTGCTTTACTGTGGTAATTACAGCAAGGGGAATATACTTCAACAGTGTGTATAAAGGAAGGGTGCTGAGGAGGCTGTTGGAGCTCACAATTCCAGTTCTTTTGGTCTGTTCTTATTCACATGAGGATTTTCCTAGTTAATCTCTCATCAAGTGACATATGTGGAGGATTCCTGGGTAACGGGGGATGGAAAGATATTCCACAAATAATAGGGTATCTGCATACATTAAAGAAGAAATCCTTATCGTACAAAAAAGTATATGAGCAAAAAAAACTGAAGTGCATGAGCGTGTGTGTGTGTGTGTGTGTGTGTGTGTGTGTGTGTGTGTGTGAGTGCGATACGTGGGCCTACTGTAAAATGTGTTGAAGGGCTGTGAGAACCACTGTGTTCATCTGGATTAGATTCTTTGCCCTCATGGATGCTGTCTTTCGTTTGAATACCAAAGAGGCACTTGGTAAAGTCGGCCAGCAGATTTGCATTCTGTGGATGCGGATCGAGGAAAAAGGTGTTTTGTTTGCGTGTGAATGATGGGGGAGGGCATTTGGTGCCTGCAAGACCATTTGCGGTCTTGTTTCCTTCAAGAGAGACACACCGGCGTGTTGTAAGAAGCATGGAATTAGTCTAGAATTTCCATTATTCTTTTTAAACCAAAGTTGAATGTGGAGGCAATGGGCATGTATTTGCACCGTACATTTATTCGCCCTCAGATGTTAACTGCTGCAAAGTGTTGTTCATCAAATTACTGTAAAAGTAATGACTTCACAGCACTATTAATCCTCGCCAGGAAGGAAAACAGTGAAAGTAATAATGCATTAAAATATTTTACACACACTTAAAATGGAGAAAAAGTAAACCAACCTTATTGCTGGGCGTGAATGAATAATGTGCAGCTTCCATGGCACACAGTATGTGTTTTGAGCCCCGAATATTTCCTTAACAATGGTTCACAGTTGAGGACCACAGGCACCGCAGCGGTCATTTGCATCCATCCATCTATTATAAAACCCAACAAGGAGATTAACTGAAGCGTATGGATGTATGCCATGTTGGCGGAATGCTATGGCAGTGGTGCCAGCGTGTATCTTGCATGAGCGTGGGTTGAAGGTCAGATTCAAGCCCTTCTTCAACTGTAATCTGTAATCCCACATCAGTAAAACAAATTCACTGTGTTAGTAAACATGCAAAGAAAGGACAGGAGAAAGGAAAGAATAGACATCTTCATGGCATGAATGCAGTTCAAGGAGCTGTGAGATGGACAGCATGGTTTAATGGTGGGGGGTGTTGTAATGGCGGCAATTTGGGGGGCAACCCCTTTCAGCTCGGCACAGCCACAAATCTCCAACCCACAGGCATTGGTGTGCCGGCTGAAACCTGCTGGGTGGAGTCGCCTGGGGAGCAGGACCTGTTCTTCACTGGAGGACCAGGGCAAACCCTCCCCCAACGGCTCAACACAATACAGGCCATAGGGCCATTTTATTTAGGAAACATTTTGCAAAGTCCCTTTATTTTGCTTTTCTGTCATCAAATGCAGCAGAGAATTTTGTATCAGAGATGATGCTTTGTATTTCCAGACAGTGATGTTTGGAGATGCTCGGTTGTCAATGTTTATTTTTTTTTAATGCTGCCTCTAGGGACTGAACCATATTTGTTGATATTTTTGCCTGGATTGCGCTTCAACTTTCCGGGAAAATTACTGTAATTATTTAATGGGTCTGGGTTGACAGCGAGCCCAGTGTTTTAGCAAGAATAGTGTGCATTTTCCTTTGTCTCTACATTACTTGCCCAGGGTGTTAGCCTCCATTGTTGGCATTAGTGCAGGCAGAGCGCACTTCTCCGGCGCTATCGCTTTTCACTGAAAATGGCCTTCTCTTCAGCCAACCTCTCCCGTCACGTCCAGCTGTTACTATCCCACGAACCGCATTTATACCAAGGTTGGAGCCTGTTTATCATCGTGTCTTTTTACATGGGGACAAAACTAGTTTCCCAACAGTAAAATGCGTTGGCACTTCCAAAGCAACAATGGATTAATTGATGGAAATGGTCTTTTAAAGCTGGGACAACTCAGTACATTGTGACTAAGAGAGAATGTTTTTGTCAACAATATTATTATTATTTTGTCAACAATAAAGACAGTTCAGTAAACCCAAAAAAGAACGGTCATAGCCCGTCTTCTGCTGCAAGGTGTGGTCGCCTTTGGTTATCTTTGTGGCTCCCAAAAATGCCTTCTGTGGTTCTTATTTGCCTTAAAGCGACTACTTAAAATCACTGCTGCATTGTTTCTGCTTTTGTTGTCCTGTTTTTCTGTGCAATATGGGATTATGGGAGATTTGTCAGTCATGCAGCAGCAGTGATGGTCTGGGAATGTGGAGCTGAAGTCACTGTGGAAAGAGAGCACAAGCTTGAGTCATTAATCCTTACAGAAGGGGGCAGCTGTCGGGGAGATGCACCACTGACAATAAGATGAGATCTTTGCTCTGCCAGGAAACATCTCTGTAAACACTGAACATTTCTTGCTGAGGTGCCCTGGGGTGCTTGCATTTGCCCTGATTCCCGTCACATGTCTGGGAGGAGAACTTGCTTGTCCAGCTCTCCTGCAACTCAGTCTACAGTCTTTCCCATCAGGTGCACTCACATACAGCCTTTAAAACTGATTTTAAGGAAAAAAACAAAACCAGTCAAATATTTATTGCCAAAGTGTTACCTGCCTGGGGAGGGTGACATACATTGTAGTCAGACTAACCTGTAATAGACCTCTTAATAAAACCTGAGCTATACTGAGGTAAGAAAAAAGCCCCAAACCGAGACATTTATCCTGTTAATCTTGTCGATTGAATAAATCACCTCCGCTTTTAAAGGGTTTCGGCTTCATAATAGCACTTCCCTGTGGGGAATTTTGGTTCTTACGAAGAAGTTTCATTACTATAAATGAAATATTAATATGTTCATTTTTATTCAGCATGGCAAAAGGGAGAATTATTTTAATCATAGAGTATACTGACAAAAGTGCGCAGCGGCATACATACATTAATCTGATATGTTGCTCCAACAAGGAATAAGACTGAGATTTATATCTAGGAAAAGATTTCTGGGTGATAACAAATATGACCCCCTGTCCTCCCAAATGCTGTCACTACATGCTGGTTCTTTATTTATATTCCATTATTCAAAACCATAATTTTATCTCATAACAGGGAGCTCAAAGCTCACTTTGCCCTGAAACTGTGAATTCATGGTTGCGTCTGTTGTTTCTCCTAATTTTTTGGATCAGTTTTTACAATTTTAAAGTGAAATGCAGTTTAGAAGGGTGTAGAAGAAGCTGTTGCATTGTTCAGAAAAATTGGTTAAGTGAATTTTTCTCTCCTGTTTGTTTTATGTGATATGTCTCACCAGGATCAGTGTCCACCTGATTGTTCTCCTTCAGACAAACATACTACTTCCGTGCAGCATTAATACATTGTGGTTCAGGATGGTGGGTCCAGATTCTGTGGAAATGAGGATTATGACTCTTAGCCTTTTTTTGTAGCACTCACGCTGCTAAACTGTGATGCCGTACTCTGAGCTTGTTCAGGTGTGCTGGTCACCTGTGTTGCTGGCCTGAGACATCCTGCTCCACTGCTTCTACAGAGGTCCAGCTGTTTTGAAGCTCTGCCCTTATATCCTCTTCCTTGGTCCTGCTCTGCTTTACCTCCACCCTAAAGCAACCTCATTTTAGTTTTGTCAGGCCCCCATCTCTGCTCCTCAATTAAACTCCTGCCCTGAATATTGGTTTTTCAGCCAGTCTGTTGCCCCCAGCATCAGTCTTCAATGATGACTGATATCAGCTGTTATTGTTGGCAGTTCCCCTTGAGAATATTGCACGGACTGGGCCAACAAACAGCCATGCTCTAGCCCCTCTGGCATGAACTCCAGGTCAGCACTTAAACACCAAACCAAAAGTAATGAGAGAAGACCCAACTGTGGCCCAGTGCCGAAGCCTGCAGGGCCCTGCCATCCACAGCCAGTTTCACCATGATGCATCCAGAAGCAGCCAATAGGGGGTTTGTTGTTTTTACTGTTGCTTTGTATGAGTCCGTGCCAACAGAGCAAATAAGTGAGAGAAAGTGGAAGAAATTTAGCAGTGACATTTTAGCAAACTTAATATGAAAATAGGACATTAAGATGCCAGTGTCAGTTCTCTTTTTAATTACTTTTCCTGTCTGTCTGGATTCAACTTGATGCAGATGCCTTACATAAAAAAACAACAGACAACTACACCGAATGTGTATTTCTCCTGTTCTTAGACATCTCCTTATGGAGATGTGCAAGTGTTTATGGTCACACAGCCTGTTATTGTTTGCAGAGAAGGGATCAGAATAACACTGAGAATTTTTAACCTTCACTTTTTCTGTCTTTAATTCCCTTCCCAGACAAGAGTGTGAAAGCACAATATGCACTGTGCTCATGGGCTTTGTCTGGAAACTCCGGACTATTCACCTTGAGGCATCTCCAGGAATATATCAGCTGCCTGCTGAACGAGCTTCTGGGTCATGAATAAGCCATGAGCAGCCCATTTACCTGGTGCAGTGCTGCTTAGAAACGCCCTTCAGCATCAAGGGCTCTCCATCACCAGCCAGCCCGCCTGTCTGTAAACCACCCGCACATCAGCACTAAACTGGTGTTGTGCCGTAAATAAATTCATATTTTGCCAGCATTGTAGATGCAATGCTTACAACTTGTTAGAATAATCAGTAAAATAACAGAAGCAAAAAGCCATAAGAAGTAACTTTGCTGTGGTAGTTTTGTTTAGTAATTTCAAGTGAGAGCAACAGGGTGCAGTGAGTAGCACTGCCACTTCACTGTGGCTACCCTGCAGTACACCGGAATCCCATCCAGACTGTGCCCATCCTGGCCTGGTGTCTGCTGAGTTTGGCCTAAGCGCTAAAGAGCAGTGGACTCGGTGGTTGAGGGACTTTTAGGTGAATTGGTGTATTTAAACATGTCCTTTGTATGTGCTTGTGAATGATTGGCCCACAGTGGTGTGGTGTCCTCTCCACAATGTATCCAGCCTTATGGGCTTTGCTACCCAGGTTAGGTTCTGGACCACCATGATTTACAACTGGATTGTTGGTTTCTGACAATATACTGATCGACGATAAAGTGAATACTTTTGCACCTGGAATCAGCTAACCTCTCCTCTGAGGAAGTAATGAAAAAGTTGCATCTATTTTATTTGTTCCCCCACCATATATGCACCTATGTGAATGACAAAACAAGGCTTGTCTGATTTGACACAGGTCTTCTGCATACAGCACGCACTGTGTAGTCATCCAGACGGTGTATCTGCATGAGTCCGTTTGGACTGACTGTCATGTGTGACCCAGTCGATGCGCCAGCCTTGTGGAGGCGCCAACTGTTACGGATAAATGTGTTCATATTGGCAAATTAGCCCAGAGTGGGGAGAGCATGTGTGTTGGCGCAAAGCTCACAGTCAGCTGCTGTATGCTGTTAGGTCACTACTCCATCACATAGTCATCAGTCTGGTGTGGGAGTCACAGCTCTTCTTTGTTTGATTTGGATGAGGACACAGTACTCAGCGTGCCCAGTCTGGAATCAAGGTGGTCACAGGCCTCTGCTATTCCCAGCTGCCCAGGGCTGCATGACCAAAGAGCTGTCCTGACAGAGGAGAGAAGAGGGACGTCGTCCCGTGCCCCCGAACCCCGTAGGAACCCCTCGACCTCATGGCAGTGATGGTGGGGACAAGAAGAAGAGGGTTGAGCAGAGGAACCTTACTCCTTCTTTTCTTGGCTCATGTGGTAACAGCGCTGGAAGTGCCTCTGCACTGTAAGTACGACACAGTAAAAATGTGTACCAAAGTTTTCTGAATATCAGCATATGCAAATTCTTTCTTTGTCATTCATACTGACCTTTGGACAGCACTCAACACTTGGCAAGAGGAAACATTAAATTCTTCTGTTTGAGCATTTTCTGTTTTTAAAGATTAAATGAATTTGTCTATATACTGGGCAGAAATAACTACACGGTGAGAAATATAGTTTATAGTTTATAGAAATATAGTTTCCCTATAATATAATACAAAATAACATAATATAGCAAAACTATATAAAAGCTACACTACATTGTATATATTATATTATATTATATTATATTATATTATATTATATATAATGTAGTATAGCTTTTCTGTACGTTCAAGATCTGAAGGCTTTGACTAGGTTGCTTGCACCACCCAGAAGGAAGGCTGACCCTTAGCAACCGCAGATCAGAAGGAATTTCCATAAGAAATGACCTGCGTAGGAAAAGCCCATTTAAGTATTAGAACCTTAATGCCTACAGCCCACCCGCCTAAACAATGGTTATTCATGACTCTGTTGGTGTTGTATAAAGAAAAAAGCCTGGTTGGCCATTTGTGATGATACAGTTTGAGCACTTTCGCGCTTCCGCTACAAAGACAGACTGTATGGATGCTAATGTTGTTAGACCGCTCAGTGAGCGGTTGAGGATGCTCTCGGTGAGTAAAGTGTCTGCTGACTGGACAGAAACTGGAGAGCACAGTGCAGCTTTACTGAAGGAAGCCATCTTTCAGCTCTACAAGAGCTTACACACTTTCCAGTGCGCTTGAGCTGTGTGCAATTTCATTTTCATTGCATTCACTTCCATGCGTTTCGGACAGGCGCTCAACACTAAAAGCTGAGGGTCAATGTCAGCGAGGAAGAGTAAAAGACAGTTTGCAAACTATTAAAATTTTTTTTGCTAGTGACTCTTACCGCATGTTAGTAACAGGTATAAAGGTACAAGTCATCCAATTCAGCTTACGGTGCAGTTCGGCTCCATTTCCTAGCATTCAATTACATGTTTGTTTAATTAGGGTGTAAAAGGGGGACTCCTGGCTGTCGAATGTGCTCATCATTTGGAGTCACAACTCACGCTAAAGCATTTTCAACTTTTCAGTATCATGTTAGAAACTAATAATACAGTGTATGAAATTTTTATGCGAGAGCTTCTGCACTGGTGTGGAAAAAGGACATTTCTGTGGATCACCGCCAAAGCGCTGTAGATTTAAATAACCACCCTGAGCATTTTATCAAGCAAACCACATGCAGAGGAAAAAGTGACGTGCACTTGCAGGCTCTTTCTGTGGTGCTAATGTCTGGATTTCTCCACTGTGTCTCTTGCTTATCTGCTGATGTTTGGGGAAAAAAGCTAAAATTCTGCAAGAATGTAAGTTTTTCCTGGTTTGCACTTCGAGTGGTTTTTGGACCCAACCCGTTTCCATTAGCCTGCATCTAATTAAATATTTTTGGGTTTGCATGAAATTTACTCCTGGATTGTTTGCTTGCTCTGCTGTGCAGTACTTGTTTTGTGACATTCTTAGTATAATTTAGGTGAAGTCCAATGTTAGGTAAAAAGAAGACAGGTGTAATTATTCTTTTGCATGCAGTTTAATGTTTTTATTTGGTTTTGCTTGTCTGTTCTGCCCCAGCCTAGACTTTGTTAGTTGTTTAGATCTAAATGCATGAAAATCTAGTGTGTTTTTATTCATAAGACGCGGAATAAAATGTACGCAAATGTCTTCATACCAAATGTTCCTCTTAAACTCAGTGCCACAACCGCCAACCATAACTCACCAGTCTCCCAAGAACTACATCATCGATCCACGGGAAAACATAGTCATCCACTGTGAGGCCAAAGGGAAACCTCACCCCAGGTGGGTGTCCTGAGCCTGTTCACGTACTAGATGTCACCCATGTCTTCCTTTAACCATTTAGTGAAGCCCAGATCTGCCTGCATGAACAGTTTGATGAGATACAGTATGTGGTTCTCATGTGCTGGGACATTAAACCGATAAAAAATGATGCACGTAGGTTTTCCTGGACGAGAAATGGTACGCATTTTGACATCGAAAAGGACGCGAAGGTAACGATGAGGCCCAATTCGGGGACGCTGGTCATTGACATCAGCGGGGAGAAAGCTGAGGCATATGAGGGCATCTACCAGTGCATGGCTTCCAATGAACACGGGACAGCCATCTCCAACAACATCGTCATCCGCCAGTCCAGTAAGTTCACACCATCTGCTCGGCACCATCTCACCGAATGCATTTTCACTTGCACTGGCATAGTCATACCTGTTTCATTGCACTGGCATAGTCATACCTGTTTTATTCCACTCACCTTGTGATTTATAATCTTTTATTTAACCATTATGTTTCTCTCTCCTCTCTTCAAAAATAAGACTCCTTATCAATCCTCAAATTGCTCTATCTGGAAGGTAAAATTCTTCTGCAGAAAGGCAGCATGGCAGATGTAGATATTTCCAAACACCCCCCCCCCCCCCGACAGTCTCTTTTAGGAATCTGCAGACTTCACCTAAAATAAACACAGCACTCGCTCTTGCATTCTCACCTTGTTTTACACCGTTTCATGATGCGTCCTGTCTGTGTCGTCAGAAACGTTTCAGCGTTTGTGCTTCCCATTTGGACCACATGTGCGGCCCGTTGGCTTTTTTGTCCTCCTTTACGCCTTGCATGACGCAGATGATGGATGGATGGAAGGTGTTTGTCGATCCAGCTACCTCAGACTCGTCAGCTCTTTCCTTTTTGGCCTGCAGGGTCCCCCTTGTGGTCAAAGGAGAGGAACGAACCTGTTTTGATCCAGGAAGGAGTTCCACTGATCCTGCCATGCCGACCGCCAGCAGGACTCCCCCCTCCAATCATATTCTGGATGGCCAACAGTAAGTCAACATAAAAACATTATTTTGAGTAGAAATTCAAATTTTACCCTTTGTTATCTTTGGCAGTTTTCATATATTTTAACCAAAACTGCAAATCTAAGAATATTATTGGGTAAAATTGTAAATTAGTTTTAAAACCAATGCATGTTAAAGTATCGGAAAGTGACACATATAGAGTCCACCCTCAATTTTTATACTGTATGGAGGGAGAGCTGTGAATTCTTGAAAGTTGAAAGTGTCATTTAAGAGTAAATTTACTCCGGTACTGGCTGGTACTGCACTATGTACCACAGCGTCACTTTTATAACCTAATGTGAAATGATTATGCAATGTATCTAATAAAATGCAACAAAGTCAGTGCTGTAATTAAGATATACATACAAGGTTAAACATTAGTTCAATGTTTATATTTTATCTTATATTGCGCTAAATCGATTTTTTTAAACTTTTACGATTTTTTAAAAAAATTTTGGAATATTTTTGCAACTAAACTTGAGGGCTGCAAAATTGAGGATTGACTGTGTTACACTTCCATGTATTCATTTTGACATAAGTAGCCATATGACGATTATATTTTAATTTCCAACCACCTGATATTTTTTGTGCATGAAGGCAGGATGAGATTTGCGTCAATATGTTTGCGTCTTGACTTTTATCACAATTTTTTAAGGCTGTAACACAGCTGACTCGGCCTATTTGTGCCTGTTTCCCAATTTTATGCTGGCACAGATTTCCAGCGGCTGCACCAGGATGAGCGTGTCACCCAGGCCCTCAATGGGGATCTCTACTTCTCCAACGTCAAGGTGCAGGACACACGCAATGACTACATCTGCTACGCCAGATTCCCCCACACTCAGACCATACAGCAGAAACAGCCGATCACAGTCAAGGTTTTGACGAGTAAGTGAATCCCTGCGCAATCCCTCACGCAGACAGCAGCTGCGTCACACAGGAGGAATCAAATATTTCCCACCTTATGGCTTATGAATTAGACCACTGTTGTGTCACTTGCGCTTGCAAAGAAAGAACGTATTGTTTTATTTCGCACATTTGTGTACTTTCAACGTGCAGCGCATCAGTCCACTGCGTGAGCGGCAGATGATCTACCGCATCCAGCACGAATAGATCTTTTGCCGTCTAAAGTAGATGCCGTTCTGTGAATATCTATAATGCCTGTGAATATGAGCTTCATCCTGTTTATTGCTTTCATTGAGTCATTCTAGTTTGTTTGCTTGTTTTTCACATAATGTGAAAATATCTTATGTTGCTTTGCATGCTTATGATTTTCTGTTGTGTTACAGTGGATGCAATCAATGAGACAATGGCAGCTTTTTTGAATGACACTGATTTTTTTGGTGGTGAGTGCTGGCGCCCACTAGTGAAAGTCCCCCAGTCTAACAGTGGTAGAATCTACCTATTAACTATTAACACCAAACCCCTGTTATAACTGATCAGTAGTTTCAGTGAAATTTCGTAATGTACCACATTTGAACATTCATCTAAATAAATTAGAATTCTTAGATTACTCTGCACTTTGAAAAAATATTATTTTAATGACAATGAGATTTTGCACATATTAATATTACCTGTGGTGTGTTTTCTATATAAAGTACTAAGTTTTTTTTTAACATTTTGTTTGTGCGGTCCTCATCTCTTATCTCCTTAATTAAAGCCTTTATCTAACCTTTACTTAATACATCTTAGTTCATTTTTTCTATGAACTAATTTGTATGTGCAGGGTGATTCGAAAAGAGTTGTACGTTTATAAATTTATTACTCAGTGGTCAAACATATGCAGTAGACATCTATTCTATACCATTCTGTAGAGCCTACATTTTTTCAAGATTTTGGCACTTGAATGTTCGATGTATTTTCACTTCAGTAACTTAATTCCCAAATATTGAATTTAGGAAAGTGTTCAATACTTTTTGAATCACCTTGTGTTTTGAACCCGCCGAATGATGATTTAAATATATGCAAGAGTCTCACCAAAGAGATTTAAGTCCATCTAGTAGTCTGGTGTGTTGTGTACTTCTATTAACTTTTTTATGTAAAGAACATGAAAGCCTAAAAGGATTTAACCAAGACATTGTCAATGATCTCATTGTCTTTCATCTATTTGGTCATTGTTTTGAAGTTACCTATCCATTCGGTTGTCTGTTTGTACAGGTTTGACTTGTCTGTGATTCTTTGCCCTCCTCCTTCACCAACATCTTCATTTTTAAGTGATTTTGTTAGCGAGGCAGAGAGGTTGGGTAATGTTTTGTAGATGTGTCCTCATTGGGATTCCTAAACTGAGATGTAAAATGGGATCAAAGAGGCCCCACCTTTTGTGGCTTGGGCTGCAGGAGGCCTTCTTGCTGGTGTTCTGAATCAGCACACATTTTTGTTCTCTGTGAAATATTAGAGGTTTGCTGCTTTTCAAGAGATATTAGTTGCATTAAAGTCAGTAGGGATTACAATAGTAATTGCAGCCCTGATTACATTAGCATGGTAAGTACATAGGGTTAAGCTAAGTAAAACTAAAAAAAACCCCATAAGAAGAAAAAAGTTCTCCTTCAAAGATGGGAACAATGCTGAGTTTGCGAGTATTGCATCTTTAAATTTTTCTGAGAACTGCCTAGTTGCTAGATTTTGTAGGACCACGCAAAATTAGATATTTTTTTACATTCATCATTCAGACATGATATATTGTCTGAGTACTAGGAAATAGTGGAAAGCTGTGCTGTTTTACCAGCAGTAATAGACATTATGGTTATAAATATTATCAGGCAGTATTTGATTGAAGACATATTGTGAAGCATCTACAGGAGATTTACTCTGCTTAGGGATCGTCCCTTCCTGACTTAATTGTTCCTCGTTCCAGACAGCCCTGCAGGAGAGCGCCATCCATCCTTCCTTGTCCCAACTGGAGCCACCAGCAGCAAGATGGTGTTGAGGGGAGATGTCCTGGAACTGGAGTGCATTGCTGAGGGCCTGTAAGTGGCAAAGAGATGATTTGCTTCCTTATTTCTTTATATTCTTCATTTTATTTCCTTCCCTAATCTCCGTACTGGATTATTCAGTCACTCGAACCATTTTGAATCAAACAAGGGATTATGCTGTATTCTCTTAAATAATTTGGTCAGGAGCATGACTGGCATGACGTGAACCTTTCAGCCGCATATCTAGTTCCTGTATTGCTACACCATCTGCTGCACATTTAAATTCTGTCACCGAGTCACTGAGAGTGTTCCTGTGTGTACTTGGGAAGGCCGACCCCTCGAATAAGGTGGAAGAAAGAGGATGGGGTCCTGAACTCCAGCAGGACGTCCTTCATTAACTTCCATAAAACCCTGCGCATTGTGTCTGTGACGGAGGCGGACGCCGGGGAGTACCGCTGCACAGCCAGTAATGACCTGGGCTCCGTTCACCATGTCATCACAGTCACTGTCAAAGGTCTGTTTCCATATCACTGTGGACACGTGACTCTTGATCAAGTCATTTGTGCACTGCCATATTTTTAAACCATCTCTCCAGACTACCATAAAGTCATTAACGGCACTTTTCTCTCTCCTCTTTCTTCTCTACAGCTGCTCCATACTGGTTAAAAGCCCCCAAGAATCTTGTTCTATCCCCAAAAGAGAGTGGTGTCATCACCTGCCGAGCCACTGGGGACCCCAAGCCCGACATCACGTGGCTAATGAATGGAATCCCCATTGAGAGTAAGCCAGCGCATACCCTTGTCCTTTATTAAGTCGTGTTTCATGTAAGAGTCACCAGGTCTTCAGTGAAGAAGACAAAAAAAATTATGATTCATTTAAATGACAGTGGCTGTGATCCCATTATAGATGCACCTCCAGATCCCAGCAGGAAGGTAGAAGGCGACAGCCTTTTCTTCATGGATGTTCAGACTGGATCCAGCGCGGTGTACCAGTGCAACGCTTCCAATCAATATGGTTACCTTCTGGCAAATTCTTTTGTGAATGTGCTTGGTAAGTTGCATTCAGTAGTGTTCATCTTTGCATAAATTCAGTATAAAGCCATTTCAGCAGTGTCTTACAACACGTGGGGCGGTTTTAAATTTGCATTGCAAGCTGAGGTTGATACTGAAGGCTGAAGTTTCTTTGCCCTCCAGCCTTAATGTATACTCGTTGTCCTGGAGGTATTTCTTCAGCACTCAGTGGCTGGGATATTCTAATGCTTAGCAAACATGCAACGGTTTAGCATCACACAAGACAACTATATTAAGCGTATAGCCTGAAGAATAAACATTACTTACCACTTTGTTTCAATAAAATGCATTATGATTCAGTGGTAACATATTTTTAATTTTGCATAAGCTATAATACACCATTTTATGCAATTTTTGCGTGATGACACTTAATATGCCCTCTCGTGTCCCTTCCAAGGCAGTATTGTATCCTGTGTGTTAATTTTTTATTTGTTTTGTTTGCTGTTTGATTTTAGCTGAACCTCCACTAATCCTAATACCACAAAACCAAGTGTACCAGGTTATAAACAACAGCCCTGCTTTCCTGGACTGCGCCTCCTTCGGATCCCCAATACCAAAGATTACATGGCGAGTGTCTTTTCAGTTAGAAATTTCAATAACTTGTTGCTGTGCATATACACAGTTCTTTCCCCACTCTGTATGTTACTGGTTTGTTTGGTATAGAAAATAGTGAAATGCACATGTGAAATGTTTTAACATCTTCTCTTTATTGGATGAAGGGGCATGTTGGCTGCTGGGCTGTGATTTCAGATCTGGGTACAAATCTGGTGCTACCCGAATGTAGTTTGCATGATTTCCAAGCGTTTGCACGGGTTTCCTCAGACAATCCATGCACGTGTGAAAGCAGGCACAACTGCGCCAGAACTCATAATGAGTTGACTACATCTCAGAAGCACTTAATGGAATGGAAAGTGCCTTTGAGACATATCTGACTCCTAGGCAACCAGTGGCATGGTTTTCAAGGCAAGGAGGAACAGAAGTGGTTTGCCATTGCCTTCTTCTGGAATATTTTGTTCCTTAGAGAGGTACAAACACAGAATGGAACATGCAAACTCCACACATGCCCCTGAGCAGGGCTTCAACTTCACATCAGGCAAGCAGCCCAGCAGCTGTAGGGCACCAGTTTGCCACCACATCCCCCAAAAGGCACTCATCTCTTCCCTGAATACTGCATGTCGTTTATAAAATGCGTTCAGTGAATTTGTATAATTTATTTTTTTGCTTATTTGAGATTGAAAAATGAGAATTTGGAACTGATCATTACCCCCACCACTTAACACCACCCTCCAATGCATCATCACTACTGACTTTTCACTCTGATCCTCTTATCTTACCTTACCCGTTTATCAATTTATTTTTGTCTGTTTATCATCTCATACATTTATTTATTATTTATCTATTCATCTACTTATCTATCTCGTCTGTATTGTCCGTTTAGTATATACAGTGCACTATGGTCCGGGATAAACTGCATTCTCTTCTCTTCTTGACATCTGTATAAGGCAGAATAAACAATAAAAATAAACCTTGAACCTTGAACTTAATGAGTCTGAGCAAAGAGTTCTTGGATAGTTACACTTCTTCATGATTCCCCTGCAGGTTCAAGGATGGCCAGACCAGTGTTTTGAGTGGAGACCACTATAAACTGCATGAAAATGGAACCCTGGAGATCCATACAGCACTGAAGTCTAGCAGTGGCAGATACACATGCATGGCTATTAATACCCTTGGCAGCAGGGAGAACCATGTCTTTCTGGAGGTCAAAGGTGAGCGACGAACCCTAGATTCAGATGAAATGTCACGTAAAGATTTAAAGGGTTACTTTTAGTGCTCATTTTACAGTGCACCTGTCTCTGCCTTAAGTTTATTTAGGTTTTCTACCAAATATAGAACAGACAACATAATAAAATAATAGGGGACAGTCATTTATTAGTAATGGCCTCTCATTAATTTAATTCAGAGCCTTGTTAATTCTTAATTATTCATTTTTCTCTCTGTCAGAGCCTACCAGGATATTAATGCAGCCAGGATATAAGGTTGTCCAGAGGAACAAAGATGTTGTATTTGAGTGTAAGGTGAAGCATGATCCAACTCTCATTCCTGTTATGACGTGGCTAAAAGACAACGAGGACCTGCCTGACGATGAACGGTAGGATGGATCATTGTAAAACCATAATGTACAATTTCACATTTTTCATTATTACAGCAATGGTATCTTGAGCACAGGACCACAAGTCATTCCTGTATCATTTCAGCAATCATAAAGGTTGTTTTCTTTGAGGAACAAAGTAGCAATAATACTGTGTTTATGCTCCTAGCTTCATGGTTGGTGCTGACAGTCTGACCATCAAGGAGGTAGCTGAGGATGATGAGGGCACGTACACCTGCATTATGAACACCACGCTGGACCAGGACTCTGCCAATGCCAGGCTCACTGTTGTCGGTATGCAGGTCTAAGACCTTTCTGTTAGGCCTGAAGCACTTGCTAAACAATATCACAGCTTAGATACAACTCCATTAATGAGTTTCTTAAACCTTTCAGCCCTAAAAAATTCCTTCAGAGGAATTCTTACACGTATGTACAACAAAGTGCATTTTGGTGTCTTTTTGATATGTTCTGAGTCAGCGATGTACAAACACCAAATGCTTAGAATAGCTTTGCCTTTCTGGGGTTACTGGTATTTATTCCTGACTGATTATTTTGGACAAATATCAAACACGTTGCCTAACGTGAAATGGAAACAATTGATCCGCTGTGGCGAAAAGATGAAGAAGAAGAATCAAACACGTTGCCTAACGTCTATTCACCGGAGTTTTGGTCTAAATAACATGTATTGCCCGTGAATAATGAATAATAATGAAAATGTCCTAACCTTTGCTAATAAGGTGGGCTTTATAGTTGTGTCACTAACCATTAACTCCTACCTTACTCTTGCCCACAATCTGTCAGAGCCAACTCCGACTCCAGGCATCATCTCCGGTAAACTACCAGCCATAGAATTTATCATTCCGATAAGTGTCCATCACCTAACACTCCCTATTTTATTATTATATTTTTTATTTATTTGTGCATTTATTTATTTATGCACTTCATTTAAGCATGCCTTTTTGCACTCACCCACTGTGTGTGCTTGTGGAATCAAATAGTGGAATGGACCCTGGTGATGCAGGGCATGGCCTTCCTGACATCTCATTCCTTCTTCCTCTGTCTCACTTCTTTACGTGTTATCTGTAATACAAAAGTTCATGTAGGTGTAGTGATGGTCACACACACTGTAATGTGTTTACCTGTCTATACTTCTGTATTTAGATTTTAATAATTGAAGATTATTTTCCAAAATACAAAATTGCAGTATTGGCATCACCCTTAGAATGATGGGCATACAGTATGTAATGGGTGCAATCTTTGTAAGATGATTTGTTTTCTTATTACCCTACGTTTAATTACAAAAGGACAGCAGGAAGTTTGTGATATTTTAATATTTGTTGTTTAATCTATGAAGCATGCATGCTGCTATTTCATCAGAATAATCCTAGGCACCAATATGCTTCATTCCTTTTTTTGTTTTCAACTTTTCTACATTTGCTTTTGAGTGTGCTTTGCGGTTTTCCATCTGTGGTGTTATGAAATCACAAAATAAATCCAGTGTGCACTCTGCATGTTAGCTTAAATAAAATTAAAACTAAGGATTGCCTTCTGGTTTCGGAGGGGTTAGAAGCGTGTGCCTGAACATTTAAGTACCAGTCCTCTGACTTCATGATGAGCCAGAGAAGCTTCCGTATGTATCATACGACTTGGAGATGACTTCCATGTACAGTACCTCCTTCTACGAGTTGTGAGTTGGGTTGTGTTGATGTTGGGTTCTTTGATGCAGAGCAACCGGATCCACCAAAAGACTTGGAGCTCACTGACCAGAAGGAGAGGAGTGTGCAGCTGACCTGGATTCCTGGAGATGATCACAACAGTCCTATTCGGAGTACGTGTCTTATCGTCATAGTCCGACTCATTCTCTTTGTTCCATGTGAGATGCATGCATCCCATATAGGACATCACACTGCCCCAAATGTCCCAGATTTAGCAATGCTATGGTTTTTTTCCAGAGTTCATCATTCAGTATGAGGATGCTCTTCACCACCCTGGTGTTTGGAAAAATCTCACAGAAGTTCCAGGAACCAGGACCACTGCTCACCTCAAACTCTCTCCTTATGTCCACTACACCTTCAGGGTGTTGGCAGTCAATGAGGTGGGCTTCAGCCAGCCCAGTTCTCCCTCACTGCAGTATATAACTAAACCAGCAGGTGGGTTAAAGAGTTCTCCCTAATCCACTGTGGGTGAATAAAGAGTTACATTTTGTATTTGAACCTCAGAACATGTGTTTTGGGTTGCTCCTTGCAGCTCCTGACGGAAATCCCTCTCAGGTTGAGGCGGCTGGAAACGAGCATAATAATTTAGTCATATCCTGGAAGGTAAGACTCAAACTGCTGATCCAAGTGTATTACCTGCAAGTTTGACAAAAATCAATTTTGATCATTCTGATGCTGCAAAATCATATGAGCATAGTTTGTTTCACCACATTGCAATTTTGGCCAATTTTCCAGTCATTGAATGCAATGCAATTGCATGGTTTTGATTGCAAATATCTGTCATTATCCAATCTGCAGCCACTTACTGGCTTGCAGTCCAACGGTCCTGGGCTTCAATACAAAGTAATGTGGAAGCAGAAGGATGTGGAAAATGATTGGATGTTGGCCATGGTAGCCAACGTCTCCAAGTTCGTGGTGTTGGGAACACCCACGTTTGTCCCGTATGAGGTGAAGGTGCAGGCACTGAACAACTTTGGCAGCGCACCAGAGCCGCAAGTGGTCATCGGTTACTCTGGAGAGGACTGTGAGTATGGGAGGGGGGCATCACATGTGTTGTCCACGTGACTCTGAGAACGCACTACTTCTACATTTACCCCGAGCCATTAGTGCGTATTTCACTGCCTCATATAAGAGTACACAGGGTCAAAGCCAATACTCTTTCATGCGGATGCCTGCCAGTATAATTCATTTTACTCAGGCTCAATGAGAATGACCCAACTATATGGGATTATCCTGTTCAGGCATGTGGATGTTTTGATGCCCTTTATTCTTCTACCCCAATTTCCTCCCTGCTCCATCTGTCCCACCAGTTCCCACGGTTGCTCCGGCGAGCGTTCAGGTCCTTGTGCAGAGCAACACACTGGCAGAGGTCCGCTGGGAGCCCATCCCTCCGCACACAGTCCGGGGCCGGCTAAAAGGCTACAACGTATGGAGGCTAGAATTGCCTGTGCAGTTGTTGCTATTATTATTGATAGTTGCAGCAGTAGCTTGTACTATGGTCTTTAGCATCATCATCTGTTTGGCAGGTTTACTACTGGAAGGAAAGTCTGCATGAACACCATGCCAAACATGAGGAGAAGCGGGTCCTCACATTCAGTGGGAATCGCACGCACGGCAAACTACCCGGTCTAGAGCCCTTCAGCCACTACACCTTCAATGTGAGAGCCGTCAATGGGAAGGGGGAGGGTCCTGCCAGTCCAGATCAACACTTTGAAACGCCTGAAGGAGGTAGGTGCTCCGTCCAAAACTTCTCGATGCTGGTGATGTGCATATGATTTCTGCCTGTTGCTCAAGGATTGTTTGTTTTGGTTTCCAGTACCTGGACCTCCAGCATTTCTGGAGGTCATAAAGCCCACTCTGGACTCCCTGACCCTTAAGTGGGGTCCTCCTTTAGAAAGGAATGGAATCTTGACCAGCTACACTCTGAAATACCAGACATGTAAGGACCCTGGGCAACCTTTCCATACTTTCGGTTTCATGTAACCATTCTCAGCATACATAACACTCCCTATAAAGCATGGATCTCAGTTTTGAAGTTACATTTTGTCATCTTTGGTGTACATTATATACAGTGGGTTTATCAGAAGTCTACACACCTATGCTTCGGATTTAGTTGAGATAGACAAATCATGTGGGAATGGTAGTGAGACTAGCTATGCATGGTAGTGAGACCAGCTATGCTTTATGGGTTGGAGACAGTGGCACTGAGCAAAAGACAGGAGGCAGAGTTAAAAATGTTAAGATTTGCATTGGGCGTGACAAGGATGGACAGGATTACAAATGAGTATATTAGAGGGTCAGCCCAGGTTAGATGGTTTGGAGACAAAGTCAGAGAGGTGAGATTGCATTGGTTTGGACATGTGCAGAGGAGAGATTCTGGATGTATTGGGAGAAGGATGCTAGGGATGGAGCTGCCAGGCAAGAGGAAGAGAGGAAGGCCTAAGAGGAGATTTATGGATGTGGTGAAGGAGGACATGCACATGGTGGGTGTGATGGAGAAAGATACAGGGGACAGGAAGAAGTGGAAACAATTGATCCGCTGTGGCGACCCCTAACGGGAGCGGCCGAAAGAAGAAGAAGAAGAAGAAGAAGATGAAGACAAATCATGTGGGACCTTTTTCCTCACCTTTAATAAGGCCTTGAAACAAACAGTATTTAAGGATTAAAGGATGACTTTTAGGAAGAAATAAAAAATTAAAAACCTTCAATACTTTAATTTCAAAAGTGTACACACTTTTTAACTAGTAGTTTGTGGAAGTACCATTTGGTTACATCTTTAAGTGTGTTTTAATAGGTTTCTATAAATTTAGCATGCTGGAATTTTGCAAGTTTACCCTGTTTTTCTCTGCAGTACAGTTCAGGTTTGCTCAAACTGTGAGGTGACCTCTAGTGCTTTGCCATCTTTAGGTCAGTGCATAGATTTCTGGTTAGAACGAGGTCCAAATAAAAAATAAATAAATAATACCAGTTAAAACTGAAAAATTATCTTGAAGTAGAATTTTTTAGCAGCGTACTGTGAGTGAGGAATGAGCAATAGCCAGGTGGCTTGATCCGCTGCTCCATCCTTCATTCTCCCTTTAGTGAACAGCACTGAGCTGGGCCAGCTGCAAGAGATGTCCCTTCAGGCAAACCAGACCATTGTCACGCTGTTCGACCTCAAGTACAGCACTCGGTACAAGTTCTACCTGAGTGCCCGGACGGCAAAGGGAGAAGGGCCCGCGACCACACGGGAGGCAGTAACCATTATGGATGAAGGTAGGAATCTTTTGTTCAGTTATTTTATTAAAAGCCTTTCAAAGCAGCCTGTTTTCTGAACATTTAATGATGTGGTATTTTTGAAGGACATGTGTATTTGTTCCCTGTGGGTCTTTCAAAGCTATCTCTTTTAGTTTTAGTTTAGTCCAAAATTCTGTTCTATTCCTATATTTGCACCACATTTTTGTTCATCTTTGATTATAGTTTCTTTCTGTTTTAAACTTTCCCCTTCATAACCTTATATTTTAAAAGCCTTATGCTGAAGTATTACTTCAAAGCAATGAAAATAATGTCATAAAATGCACAATCTTCTGAATACTTTCATCTTTTCTGAATTATAACAGACAAAACCAAAGCCACCTCCTGAACTCATACTGTTTGCAAGAGATAATTTTTAATCCACGAACACTGATAAAATGTCATACTGACTGAAGCATAGTCATTATGATTTAGTCTTTGATACATTTAATATCTTTTTTAATTTCATATAAATAGCTTTCTCCGACATTCCCTTGGTAACTCAATTTTTGTTGAATATAGCACTCAGAGAATATCATCTTATTGTACTTTCTGCCATCGCGGGTGCCAACGATTTTGTCGGTATCCAGGTTTTGTTTCTGCAAAACATGCAAAAGGGTGGTTTAAGTTCAGGAGGGCTTAAGAACAGCATTTATACCACTTGTCATTTATATATGTCATTTTGCAATTTTTACTAATTTATCATAGGATGATTAGATTTGTGTAAATCTTTCCCCAGACAAATTATAAGTAAGATTTCCCCTGTTTCAAATCTCATCAGCTCTATCTCTTGTAGAGCTACCTTGGGACTGCCCTTGCTTTTAACAATGAGTCAAACTGCTACTTTTATTATCTTATAAATTAGCCTTGACATCTGGGGTTTTGTGAAAGGACATGAGTTGTGTTAGCCTCTGTTCAGCTAAAGCTAGTGCATGGAACCCATGGATGTTGCGAATTTTAAAATGAAATCTGAGTCTATCCCTTGGTAGACACCCTCCTAATGTAATAGCTCTTGTTTTTTTGTTTTTATAGCAAAAACTTTATGTGTTTCTTTCCATATGTTTTTTAGTCTAATCATACAACCAGCGTCACCTTGGAATAAATATTTTTCATGCAAAAATATCAAAGTATGGTGTTTCTAGGTAAAATGATTTGTGTTACTTTTTCCAGCCCAACTGTGTATAAAAACTCCCAATCTATAATGCATTATTATTTTGAAATGCATTATGTGTCTTGTTTGTATTGCCCTGAATGGGTACCCACAGCGTTTGGTTTGTTTCTGCGCTCATACCGTGCATTATATTACATCATCTACTCTCTGGAAACCTGTCATAACGTCCAAATTGTGAGTGGAGAAATGTTGAATGGCCCAGCAAGCATGAAGGGCGATCTGCTGTGGCTTTGTGTCCAAATGTCTTTGCTAAATGTCCGATGCCGTATAAGGAGAAAAGAGAGAGAGGGGGAGAGAGTGAGATAGATGGAGGGGGAGGGAGAGAGAAAGAGAGATATGATGGTTTGTTGGTTATATAGCCATTTTACAGTATTTTAGTGATATTTAGGGAAATTGCTTGGGGTTTTTTGGGGGATTGAAAACGATTATAATTTTTTCCTACTTAAAATAATGGGAAATAAGCTGCCTACTTACATTTTCCCAGTTTAAGTCCAGATTTCAGGAACAGATTAGGAATGTAAACCAGAGGATAGCTGTTTATTCTGTATGTCTATTGCTGCTTTCAGTTCTTCACTGCCCCTACCATGCAGCAGAGATACACACAAGGCTGCTGTATTGAAAATAACTTTTTTCCTTTTAATTTTTGACTTGAAGTGATTCTTCTTGTTGACCTTTTAACAATACCTTAGTTTGTTGGGGGTGAGGGAGGGGATTTTACTGACTGAAATTTAAAGAGGCTATTCCTTCTGATAGTATTTACACCATTTCTTCTACCCCTTTGCTTTTTTCCATAGTCTTTGTTCATCAGCCCTCTATAAATGTAGGCCAAGGTAACACATAGCACTGAATAAAATACCTGCATGTCTTTGGAAGCAATCGGTCTTTCATGCAAGGGACTGTACAACAGAAAGGTCATTCAGCTCTTGTCCCAGAGGGCCGAGTCCAAGAGGTTGGTATTGTGGTGCCATCGAACTGCCAGATCCAATGTTCTACCTTCTTTGAACCCATTAAGCTCCTTTTCTGAGCTTTTAGTGGCGTGAGGAGCGGTGGGGAACCTGCTGGACTCGGCTCTGTCACAAGTTGAGGGAACAACATCCTATAGGTCATGAAACATCAAAAGGCTGGGACTTTGGGTGTAACGTGTAACTAAAGTGGTATTTTTTACTATACAATATTTGACTTTGTACAAAGTACAACTTCTATAGAAGTTCCACTCTGTGCGTTTTGGGTGACCCGTGCGAGCGTTTTCCCTCAGCTTTCCAGACCATGAATCTGCATGCGCCTTCCTGTTAAGCTCTTCTTCTGGCAGAAGCTATGTTCTGTGGAAGCAGAGGATTGCGGGCATGAAAAGGAGGCTCAAAAAACAGAACTATTTCACGCTTCACTCTAATCCCTCCCAGCTACACCGCTATGTTCTGTCTCCCTTACAATTAAAAAGATCCATTAATGAGCAAACCCTCCTATGATTTAAACTACGATTAAAGAATGAAATAATTCCAAGGGATGATGACAAACAACCTCATTGCTGTCTTCCGTCCTTGGCTATTTTCCGCGATGTGTCTGGTAATGAGCTGCATGACTCACGAAAAAAAGGCGAAGCAACCGCATGCTGCATGCT
Source organism: Heterotis niloticus (assembly GCA_018136845.1). NCBI lineage: Eukaryota > Metazoa > Chordata > Actinopteri > Osteoglossiformes > Osteoglossidae > Heterotis > Heterotis niloticus. Next base: position 12,186,476 of record CM030889.1, read on the forward strand.
TTTCATAACCGTGCAGCTGCTCGGATTGCCTCACTGTTTAATGCTTCGCATTGCTGTTTCTGGTGTGGTTTCTTATACTTGTTCGTGTTCTTTCAGGGTACACAGAGTCTCCCCATCTCATTCCCCCTTTCACGCAGTCTCTGCGCCCCACGTTCCACAAGGGTACAGCCATTGCCTAGTGCTGACGCTGCTGTCTGAAGTGTAACCGTAGCCAAGTGTGTTGTCCAAGTTCATGCCATTTTCTGTTGATGGCAAAGAACCCCTTGTACACACTCTCCTACTTGATGTCAGGGGACACATGTGAAGACAAAGAAATTGTTAATATTACGGCTACTATGGAGCTACGTTTGTAAATTTTAGCATCAGTGTTGCCTCTAGTGCTCTACTGGGTCTAAAAAAGAGTGGCCGTGCCTTGGCCTAAATCTGTGCTCCAGTTTGTCCGAATGAGGTTCTACCAGGTTGAGGCCAGAGTCCTTGCTTGTGACCCAGTTTATGAGTCAGGGTTGTTTTCCAGTGCCAGAGTACTTCGGCATTTAGATGCAGATATGCATAGTTTTTTCAGTCAGAATCAGAATCAGATTTCATCAGCTGTGCTCACACATACAGGAAATATGGCTTTGTTTCTCAATGGCACACACAACAAACATGCAGTACATGCATACATGCATAAGTGCAGATGCATATGTCCAATGGGATTCAAAAATACTGTAACACTAAGGAAAAAAAATATATAACTGGGTAATGTATGAATTTAAAGGTTCCTGTGTTTGTTCTGCAAATATACCGACTTATATCTGTGAAATATTTTTTCTTTTATGCATTTATAGCATATTAGTATTTAATATAACTAATATAACTCATTTAAAAATTATGAAATGCTTCTGTAATATATAATGTGTCACTAATTTAAAAAACAATCTGTGTTGTTATCACCAGTAAGCCTGTACTTGACCATTGACTTCTTTTTTGACTTTCATCATAACCTCTTCTTTCTTCTTATGCATTCAGTGCGTCCATTTGTGCCAGCTTTTGGAAATGTAACCTCATCTGTGAAGGAGGACGGAGCAGTTGTCAGTTGGGAGTACTGGGGACCCGATAAGAACGTTTATGTCGAATATATTTTAGAAAACAGTAAGGCAACATTTTTGTTGTCCTAAGTGTTTTATTTGTTTCAGTTTGGTCAAATACACATTGGTGAGAGGAGACTAGTACAGCACATGCTGCGGCTATGCTGGTTTCTCAGGTTACGAACACATTTGGGGGTGGAAGTCTGTACGTAGCTCAGTTTGTTTATAAGTCTAAAGTTATTTTTACTGCTATTAATAAATTAATTATACAGACTTCCCTTTAATTATTTACAAGTTAAGCTCTGTAGAAGTCTATATAGTTGTCTCGGACATAGCAGCAATAATAATAATAATAATAATAATAATAATAATAATAAAAAATCTAGACCTATTGAGAGAAATTATAATTTAAAAAATACTTTTTATATCTATATTAATGTCAATCTATTGAAAGTTTAAAATGATTGAAAATAAAAATATTTTGCCTGCGCAAACTCTTTTTCAATTCCAAATGTTGAAAGATTCATCCAACAAACATACTGTAGGTAGTGTTCCTCAACACCAGCCCTGAGCTGTAAACACAATAGAAGTGAAATTTTAGGGAAAATTAGGTGATACAAATATCGTTCGAAATAATTCAATATTAGGTGATGTCATCTAACCACTTGTATAAGCTTTCCTACATAGGAAGATTAAAGTGCTAGAGGTTAACTTGCTGTTTTGGTTACCAAAGCCAGGAACCTCCCTTCTTGAAGGCAACATATCGATAAACAATAACTTTCAATCTCTTATCTCTTTCTGGCCACTTTAAAATACTAGGGATTTAGTTACTATTTTTGGCCCCTACCAAGCCAGGATTTTCCCTAATACCCCTACAAGGGAAGAATAGCACTGTGTACTCGACTCTTCTGAGTGCTCCGATTTAAAGTTTTATCAGGACCCCAGTAAAGAGCGACTCAGGAAATATTTTATGGAGGAAAAAGAACTTTTAACAGACCTTCCAGAGGATTTCAGCAGTCAAAGTGTGTGTTGCTCATGACGAGATGACGCAAGCTTGTGATTTCTCACCAGCGGATCCTTAGCTGCGAGATGTGGGTGCGTCTCTGTCTATGCCGCCAAGCACATACACAGACCTGGTTCCCTCCAGGGTGGCTGAAGGATATATTTTCTTGACAATACATTGTGTTATAAATATAAGTTTCAGTTCCTGGATGACTGTGAGAGGCTGGAAGATTTCTTCTTAGCTTCCAAGTCCATCTTCAAAGCAATACCTTCTTTTGAAATGTTCCCTGGTTCTGGTTTGATCTCTTCCACTACTGGAAGGACATTTATGTTTAATTTTAAAGTGGGTTTGTGCTCCACTAGGGCCTGTCTCAAAGTCGCCTTCTTCTGACTTTGTCCTCTCCTGGACCATGGAAAAAAATCTTTGAACGTTTATAATTTGACCGTTCGTAACACAAGGAACCAGCATAGGGTTGCTGAAAACACACTGAAGATTTTGGATAAAATTTATAATATCGGGTTCAAGACTTGGGTGTTCATTAGCATATTTACAAGTCTTCTCTCTTCTTGGAAAACTGGTGTTTTTGATCTCTGTTTTGCATGCTTTTATAGACTTTGCCCCAAAAACAAAAGGTTATATGACTATTAGACCAGTGTCCAAAATCACTGTTTTTGACTGATTGAATGAAAGATTTTTTTGTGATATTTGCTGCATTGATATTTCTCTGTTTAAGCATACAGCGGCCACTCTGTAGCAGTCTTCTTTTATTCATTTCGAATTTTCCTAATTTCGTATTTCGCGTCAGTCTGGAAGTAACTGGGATTATTCAGTGATTATTCAAGCATTTTTTGAGTATATGCTATAATAGATGACTGTTTCCCTGCAACTCTTTTAGGCAAAGAAGACTGGAAAAAAGAGTTTGTAAATGGTTCTCAGTCATACCTGATTAAAGGCTTAAAGCCAGGAATGACATATAGAGTGCGTGTCGTAGCGAAAGATCAGTCAGACGTAACGGTTCACAGCACGGAAGAGCTGCTGGTTACCGTTCCAGGTGAGAATGCATGATTCCAGCAGCTTCTGTTGCGGCTTCTATGATGGCTGCCTGTCGGTGTTGCCTGCCCCCACCCCCCGTGTCCGAAATGCATGTTCGTATAGTTGGGGCGTTGCAAGACACTTGATCCAAATTTTTCACATTAGATATGCAACAACAACTAAGTGTATGTTTAAGAGTAAGAGTTGCAAGCTACACAGCCTTATATTCGCACCTGCAATGCAAATAAATACATTGTGAGGTACAAGGCAGTGTGCAGCATTTGTATTATGGTAGCTGATATGATGACGTAGCTGCACGTTGTGTAATTTGCTGGTTTACGATGATGTCTGCATGTTAAATCTGTGCTGTGGTTGCTCAGCTTTGGCTGGAACCTTTGGTGGATCCCATGCGGAAGACTTAGAGATATATTTTATTGGGTTGTCGACTGTGGATAAATGAGTTTTTAAGTGTGGTTGGTTATCACATTATTTATATTATAAATTGGTTGTGTTGTTTGGTGCCTGAGGTTGTGTACCCTTTCAGTGTTTGCCTTTGTTTGTTAGCTGCAACTTTATTGCAGTTTTTAGTGTGTGTGTCAAATTGATGGAGCATGAATACTTGCATGACACAATAATAAATAAAGTTTTGATGTGTATGTTGCAGTTTTTTCAGTTTATCTGTTTCAAGTGCTTTGTTTTTCTTTTTTACCTGTTGCCTGTGCCGTCTTTGTTGCGTATTCTCAAGCCTTGGTCCATTTCGGATTTTGGTGACCGATGCTCATTTTCATTTTGTTCCCGTTCAGCTGAGGACAGTGATGACTTTAACATTTGTGTCTTTGGTTTGTCTGATCAGCAATGGCGAGCAGACAGGTGGACATTGCCACGCAGGGCTGGTTCATCGGCCTCATGTGTGCCATCGCCCTCCTCATCCTCGTGCTGCTCATTGTCTGCTTTATCAAGAGAAACAAAGGGGGCAAATATCCAGGTAGGCCAGTTGACCTCGCTGTTACTATTTACCGGGATGAGAGTAACGCTTGCTGCTGAATGTGAATGACTGATGTCATTGCCCTTGGCAGTGAAAGAGAAGGAGGATGCTCACGCTGACCCTGAGATCCAGCCTATGAAGGACGACGATGGAACTTTCGGGGAGTACAGGTGAGAGAGGGTGTCCCCGCTGGCTCAACAGGCCCGTGTCTTTTCTCCAGCTGGGCCGGACTGCACCTCCTTACCTCCCTCTTCTGTTGGCTGATGAATGTCTGTTTATTTGCGTGAGCCTCCCACCCAACCCGCTCTCCTCAAAGCACAAATCAGCAGAGTGAAGGCTTTGCCGCGCCACCCCTTCCCCCCCCAAAACTGCTCCTTTGGGACAATCGGCGAGACTTTTGCTTCACAAGCAGGAACTGCTGCCTCGCCTCAGCTGTCCCCTAAAAAAAAAAAAAAAAAATTGTGCTGGAAAGACATTTTTTACGATTAATTTGTTCACATGTGGTTATTCACGTCAAGCACACGTTTTTAGTTTTCCTCTGTAAAACACTGCATTGAAATTTTTGCTCAGTATACAAGTGCATACATTTTAAGCAGGTAATCTTTGTGGGTAATCTTTTAGGGTAGCTATATGCGTACACATAATTTACTATACAGTATACACACGATAAATACAGCAATGACTCCGTCTGCGGCCGTTTAAAGCAGCCGCCCGCTTATAACTCAATATCTGCTTTTTCATGGATGCAGCTGCTTTGGCACGCATAAGCAATTGTTCTTTTTAAAGCACTTTACTTCTGTATTGCACTTGAACATTTTCCTTTTCTACCGTGCCAACGTTTTTTAACCTGCATACTTATGGTAAATTGCGCCGTTTATTTTCGATATTTTCTATTGCTTTTGATATTGTGTATTTCAAGTACAATTTTCAACTTATGACAGTCTCTACAATACTACCCTGTGGAACCTAGCTGACGTCGTGTTCTGTGCATGCCTGAAGACGTACTACGCTGCTGTTAGCTTTACGTAAAATGTCTTGAATAGAGTGCTTGACCGTACCTATACACGTAAGCTCGAGGAGCATGTGCAAATGGACATTATTTAAGTGCATTGTGTCAGTGGAAATATTTAATAATTTTACAAAATTCTTATGCTATATCCTGTATATCGAAACAGTCCTCTAAACGTACCGGTTGCTCAGATATCAACAAACACAAGGCTGACAATTAAGCTTCTAAATGAGGACTTTAATAGATGATTTAACTGTAATTTACAGAATTAACATATAATTTATTTATTCTAGACTGACATGAGACTGTCAGTCAGGTCATCATTAAGGTACTTGGTCATGTGTGGTTTGACTTTAGTATTAGGCCATGTCTGTTCATACTAGATGGCTTGACCAGTTTGAGTCTTTATACCGATAAGTTACTTAATTTAATTGATCACTTTTATTTATTTATGCTCACCTTTGTTAACTTTATTATTTTCTGTCTATATGTAAAAGTTGACAGTTATTCCTGGAGGCAGCCACCGTCTGATATACTGACTGATTTAACATACTCTAAGATTTATAATGTGGGTGTTTACAATATTGAAAATGCATATTTGTGTTTGTATTGACGTATAAAATCTAATCGGATGTCATCAAACAGGGGAACTCATTTTAAGAGAAAGCATTGTTAGCATAAATATCTTTAGCCTAAAAGCACAAGTGTTTTGGTGCTGAAAAATGAAATCCTTGCTTACAACACTTGATATATGATGAGAACAATCCATTAAATCATGTATGATATGTTTTTTTTTTTTTTTTTGGATTTTTAAGTTGGCCTGAACTGTGGAGTTTAAGCACATTCTCTCCCATCCCGTTGGGAACACAGATACTTTGTATTTATGCCATTTTAACACCTGCTTTAGTTTCCCAGCAAAGTAAGATGTCATTCAGCAAGTTTTTGGGGAAGATTTTATGTTTTGGGTCGCTTAGATAAACTCTAATTTGTTCCCCCTGCGTGCTTTGTACTGGTGAATGTAGGTCTCTGGAAAGGTAAGAAAGGGACCCCCTCGGTCCAGCATGTGTTCCTTGGTATGTGACTGGTGGGAACACTGGAGTATGGACGTTGGGTGCGGTCTGCCTTTCTGAGAAGCTTGGGTGAAACTGTCATACATTGAGTGCTCATTGACCATCAACTGCCATCAGCCATCAGCATCTTCAAGGTTAACATCCACTTACAGTAACTAAAAAGCTTTATTTTTCTCAGGACCTTCCTGTCTTCCCCACCCATTTTGTTTATGTTTGGCTGTAAAGCAGAGTGCATTTCCTGTTTGCTTATATCATTGCTTTGCACTTGCAGTGTTTGTTGCAAATTGTACAGGAAGGGAGAGCTGCTGCACAGCAACACACAACAAGCTATGTCATGAACCCTTGGCTTCTACTTCATGTGCTGGCTGTGAGGAAGAATCCTGGCTTATTATTTGTATACTGGCTTAGAGGGAAAATCCTGGCTCTATCCTTTGAAATAGTTTTCGATGATAGTCTTGTGATTGCATGGTTGTGGATCACTACCAGACCTATAGTGCCTCATCAGATGATCCGATCCATCAGAACCCAATGAAAGGCAAAAATGGCTTTGGTTATGATGGAGAGGATTTGGATGTTCAAAGCCAGTTTTGGCGCTGAAATACACCTATACCCCAATGTTTGAGCTGCCGGTTTCCAAATTGCAGATATAATGAGCGATATACACTAAAAACACCCAGGTCACTATCTGAGTTGAGAAGTCTCAACATAATGAGTGCTGTCCAAGCATAGCTGACACACATTGCCAGAAATATTCAAAATTTGAGTATGAGCACTACGCCAGGTGGTAGCACTATGCCCAGCATCTGCGTTCTCAGTCTTTGCCTCCTGTGGTCCGTTTTCTAAGGCAGTTTGCACTTTTGTAATTTCATCCACTTCTGTTCAGTTGATAAATCCCCCAGTAACAGATTATTACAGTAAGACCCAGTAGGTACATTTTATTGTTTTTCTACTTGATGTTGTTTTCATTTCTTCATTTTTTTTCCATACATTTGACTGTTAAATGTTTCCTGTTGTTACTACTTATAAGGAACAAAGTGCAAGGTGTGATACTGAATAAAAAAGTTGTAAAAAGAACTGAGTTAAAAAAAACTGAATATAAACAAATATTAGTTACCTCTTTAAATGCTTAGTATTTAGGTAATTGGTGTTTAAGGTGATCTTTATCACACCGAAATAGGTATTTTTAGAAAGTTACACATATTTTGGGAAAATAAACTGGGCTTCTTCGGAAGGACGTCGAGCCAATTGTCCTAATAACAAAAAAGGCTGTGATGTTTGAGTGATTTTTAGCAACCGGTTGCATTCCGATTCGGGGATACAGGTGTACTTCTGTTGAACCAATAAGTAATAAAGAAATAAGAAATATCTTTTTTAACATATTTAACTGCCAAACATTTGACTTCCAACCATTTGGATGCAATGCTGTTGGGTTGTTAGAAAGGATGCCGCTTCAACGAAGCCACCCTCTAATTCAGGCCATCGCACAGGAAAACATGTTGTCTAACATCCAAACAAGAGAAGATGGTGCATATCTGTATGAAAAGGGATGAATTGGCATGTCTTCTGCATTTTTTGGCTCCATCTACAAAAAGCTAAACCCCTAAAGACATTTCTCATCATTTCATCTGTAACACCTGCATGTTATTTTCTCCTAGTGACACAGAGGACCATAAACCATTGAAGGGAAGCCGCACCCCTTCCAATGGGACGGTAAAGAAGGACGACAGTGACGACAGTTTAGTTGACTACGGGGACGGTGAAGACAGGCAGTTCAACGAGGACGGCTCTTTTATCGGACAGTATAGTGGAAGGAAGGAGAGGGACACAGCCGAGGGCAATGAGAGTTCGGAGGCGCCCTCTCCCATCAATGCCATGAACTCTTTTGTGTAAATGGCCCCCCCACAGCAGCCTGCTCACTGCCGCACGCATGCTAACGTCCAGTTAAAAACAGTGGCGCAAAGAAAATAGAATAATAGTCATAGGAGCTCCAAAGCAAACTAGAGAAGAATGTACATAATGGACGGTTGGATTGTCTCCTCTGCTGTGCGCAGGGGCAGGAGCGCAACAATGAGTGCCACTGCTCTTTTATTCTTCGCAAACACCTATTCTTCCCCCCCCGGTGTGGAAAATGGCAAACGGCCTATGTTAATGCCAGACACTGTAGATGTCATAAGGTTCGAATATACTGCATGGGAATAATAATCGTCTACCATATTATAACACAGGCATAAAAGTACAATTTAAGTCCATTTCTGACTCCACAGTCCACGTTTGCATTGCCTTTTTGTTCAAGTGTTATCTTGGTATTACTTTCAAAACGACCTTCAATGTCTTTGTGGACATTGTTGTGAAACGTTGTACAGCTATCTTATGTCTTTTTTGTAAGACAGGAACTGTTTGTATATAACTGAGGGGGAAAAAATATGGACCGGAAATGGGCAGCGTGTAACAAACCGGACTACAGTCTCCATATGAAAGTGCCCCCCCCAATTTTTTGATCTTTTTTGCATTTAAATGTTTCAACTAATCTCAGCAAACATCCTGTTTTTGGGTTTATGTGTTTTGTTTCTCCCATCGTAGTTGTGTCAGGTATGTTTCCATGTTGCGGTTGCACTAATGAACGATGGAAGCCGAAGTGTTTTGCATGTCGAGCCATCAGCCGTCATCTTCATGCCCTCCCCACCTTACATGTGTGTGTGCGCGCGCGTGTGTGAGCAGCGCTGGACGGTCGTCCGAGCCGCTGCACGTTGCCATTGTGTCGTCCTGGCACCGGGTTCGACGGTGCGCTCTGTGACGTCCCAGGTGTCTCAAGTGCACAAGCTTCTGGTTACCGCCGCTGTTGCGGACGGGTGGTTCGGCAATGGTTTTTGTCCTTGTAAGAGGGCAGCGCTGCTGAATCCTCCCTGGGTCCAGTGTGGGTGAAAGTGGACAGAATCAACACGCAAACGGAACGATGACTCGGGTTGCAGTGGTGGAGCAGCAGTCTTTAGGCTCAGCATGAACAACAAAGCTTCCCAAAATGTATTTCTTTTTCAGCGATGGGTTTCAAAATCACTGCCACTCACTGGTTTACTGCCTTTTGGGGCCTGAAAAATCTGGCACTCTGGCATTGTCACTAAAACGCACTTTTAAATGCTCTGCCTGTGTAAAAAACATCTATAAAATAACTTCTGCTTCTTTTTCTGCTTTTGTGTTGACTTTCATGCAAAAGAGCTGAGTAGAAATCTAATATAACCAAAAATACTGAAGTTCTTAGCGTTCAGAATGTTGTGGGCCGTTGTGTTTTGATTTATTTTTTTACAATTTTTATTTTCATAACTTGCATCAAGTTTTAGGTTTAATACATTTAATGCGATACTGTTGCAAGCAGAGTTTGTGAGCGCCCCAGTAGACTGCAGACGGTCGACATGCTGTGGTGCACGCGGCTTTTGTAAAGATGAGATGGGGAGAAGACTGCATTGTCACGAACATTGTCTCCTACAGATAAATTTTCTGCCCAACTCGGTATGTTTGTAATTCTAAGGGGAAAAAAAAAGTCAGTCACAGTCTGGATCACAGAAGCAAAATAATTTTCAGGCCACTTTTGTGCAAATCATTTGTTTTTCTTTTTTTTCTGAAGCTGTGCACCTTTCTGTTACCCAAACAACACAAGCAGACATGCATGAAAAGGATGCCAAATGAATGTCTGTACATCTGTTGCAAAATTTTTTTTTTGTATTTTAAATGAAAATAAATGTTGGTTTGGGGATTTCACTAACAGTTTGTTTAAGGCCTGGTTTACATTGTTGCTGTGCGCCGCACATTTTTGCTTTCAAAGTGGAGTCCCGACAGCACGGAATCTGCTTCTAAATAAACATTATGTCTTGCTCTAAGATACGGGTTCATGAAAACAACTGCTCTTCGCAACTGTCAAAACGCAATTTAAACCAAGCAAATATCCATGGGCATTTTAATCCTTTTATAACTAATTCACTTAATGATGTGATTTTAATGTCCTCCGAGCTGAAAAGGAGGCCAGTAAAACCAAATGTTTGATATACAGGAAGGAAAATAATGACAGACAAAATGTTTTTGCTATTGAATTTTTGTCCTTGCAAACGATGACAGAAATTTCTGCTATGTTTCTGTTTCATAGTCGATTTTGCCAGCTGCAATCCAGGTTAAATAATTCGAGACGCATCAGTATATTTCAGTTCAATTCAATTCAAGTTTATTTTTATATAGCGCATGTTTACTGTGTTGTTTCACGAGGTGCTGAAGAAACGTGGAGAAAATAATAAACAGAACAAATCATCTTTTCAGTACAATAGTGACACATTAGCACCAGTTTATTTAGCAAAAACCCAGCTTGGTGCTGTTGTAATTTCTGAAGTTGCGCAGGATCTGCTCAAAGCACTTGTTGCGGAAAAATCCGGAAAAGGCACCGCTTGCTCACGGCACACAGCGGTGTGGGATGGTGGAGCTGTGTTTCCCGGAGGCCAGAGCCACTGCAGTGCACAGCACGTACACGCCAAGGACCGGACCCATTTGTCTTACGCTGATGTGTCAGCTCTTTGCCCGCTGCTGTCCCAAGGGATCATGGGAAACGTAGGCTTCAGTCCACTGATGAAGGCTGTTGATTCACTCTATTGCTGCAGGGGGTCGAAAGGAAAGTATGTTTTTTTTTTCCTTTTCCAAGGCGGTCTTCACAGTCCACGAAATTCAAAATTCTGAATAAAATTTTTAAGCAAAAATGTTTAAAAAATAAAAATAAAGAGAAAACCGTGTCGAATGCAGTAGCTGTGTTTTTTTGCTCTGTTTAGCTGTATGTGTTTGTGAAATTGCTTTAGTGCAAAATATACTGACATCTCAGAAGGAACATTAAAAATAGCAGATTTTAAGCACGCTTTTGCATCACGTGTGCACGGAAATAGAGAAAGGATTAAAAATTTAAATGGCAAACACAGCAGGCCAGTTTCCTGGTACATTAAACTCACTGTGTCCCCGATTTTGATCCTATTTTTGTTCTCAAAAGCTGATGTGGAGCTCCAAATTAACCATTCGGTCAGTTTATCATCAGTAAACTTGAGAATTACTCTTACATACCGCAGCTTGCCTAAAGCAATTCATTCTATACATGAACGTATTTTAAAGACAATTTGTTCTATCTTCGCGTAGCTGAGGGGTCTAACAAAAATGTGGTAAGGATTTAAACTTGAGATTTTATTTCATGCTGATTTTTTTCATCCAAGGAAATCAGCAAATTGCACAAATTTGAAAATTTAAGGTTTGAATAACTTGCACTTTTACATTATTATTACTTATGTTGTGTGCGCTTTACATTATTAAACCACAGAGCACAGTGGGCTTCAGTCCAGTCCTACCAGGTGAGCCATAGTCTTTTATTTCTTTTGCTTCACACTTTTTAAAAAGTTTTAATAAAGATATTCAAAACTCTGTTCCAAATGTGCATCGCAGAACAAAAACGCAATCTCAAAGTGACAGAAACAACTTGACTTTGCCCCGTTGACTTTATAACAAAAGATCACAACTATTGAAATCCTGTAGGGGCGACTGCATGCTTGTAGCCTCCTGTGCTCTCTGTATGTGAGTTATTATTATTAATATCATATTTCAATAATTAATAGTTTTCTTAAAACTATCAGCACCTCGAAAGCAGTGAAAAACCTTCCTTGGTCAAACAGCTAAGCTTCAAACCTATAAACAATTTAGTTGAAGTCTTGTCACTGAAAAATAAAACACTTAGCCATTAATATTTATTTATTTACCAACATTTTATTTTAGCTATAAACTTATTAAAACATTCTGGAAGTGGCAGCAGCCGAGATGAATGTAACGTTTGCATCGGAGGGACCTACAATGTGTTTAAATGCAGCTAAAGTGATATTCATGGTATCATAAGTCACAGCTGAAAAAATCACTGCCCAATGCACAGAGGAGGGACAAAATAATTGAAACTCTACATGGAAAAGGAGTTTGCTCTGAGGTCACTTAGTCCCGATCTCAGACACAGCTGCAAAGGTGAGTCACTCTGGTTTGGTCACCAGTTAGCCGTACCTGTCAGTTATAAGGAAGCCTAACCATCTGCATCATTAATATGTGAATTTTCAAATCAACACATCTGCCCGTTGGTCACACGTGCATGAAGACCCTTTGCTGCTCCCATGCCACAGCCGCTGCCGCCCCACCTCCACCTTCTCTCTCATTCAACGAGTCCCCGCAGGAGGGATCAACAGCCCGGCTGGGCAGCGGGTGCCAACCCTCAGGAGAACTCCAAGCGCCACTGAACTGTACACCTGTCTGACGCTTCCAGTTCTTCTGCAGGTAAATGGTCAGCTTCACAGCCGCCACCAAGAACCGTCGCCATCAACAACTTTCCGAAGAGCAACAAAGAGTTTTTACGCTTTCCATTTTTAAAAAAGGAGTGACGTCAACATCTGCAAAATAAAAATGCAGCAATAAAAAGACATTTTAATTGGATGAACAGCTAGTGAATAGTACCCCCCCCCCCACGTTGTGGAGATGTGCAGGTCATGCTGTGTGAGCACCAGCCGGTCAGAGATGGCGTAAAAAAATACTGTATAATTTAATTTGTGGGGTTTTTACTTAAATTCCTGAAAAACCTATTATATATTCAGCCCAGCGCCGTCCATATGCTTATTCTCTTTTCCCTGTAGAGCGGCCATAATTAACCTGTGGCTGTCCTCACCCGCCGCTCTACATATTGTTCGCCACGGCCCTCACTCTCAATGTATTTTAACTGTGACCAATGTCACCAATGCTGCTGGGGCCAGACACCCTGCCACCCTCAACCTCCCATCCCCCATAAGCCCATGTGTACGTTGACTGCCATGGGCATTGTGTGAGCCTGCTATACTTCACCCAAAAGGCCATGGCTCCACAGCATGCCAGCATGTAAGGTTTTTGGTTACATTTGCAGATAAGTTTTGGGGGGCATTCAAATAAAATACCGGCTCTTCCACAATTGTCAGTGTCCTCATTCCACGAGAAGGACGTGACTAGAGCACAGATTGTACACCGCACAACCTGGGAGGCTCTCTTTTCACTCAGCATTTCGCAGCGACGGGCATAATTTACCCCAATTCATGATTGCAAAAATGTTCATACGAGGTCATCGCTTGTACTCAAATTTGCCGATGTCGGGACTTGGGTTAAGCAACGGTTTGAAAAACGAATCGTGATGTCTCTGGGCCATCCGTAGCGCAAAAGCAGCTCCTTCGCGTTCATCCAAAAGCCTCTCGCACGAACGTAATCGTCTGTGACTCGAGAGAGGCATTTCCATACGGCTGACAATAGCCGGGGATCCAGTGGCACACGAGTTGAGAAAAGTCGTCTTAATGAGGAGGCGTGAAGAACGTGCTTTAAAACTGCTTTTTTGGGGAAAAAAAGACATCAACATGAAGTGCAGCAGCTTTTATGACGTTTTCTGGTTGGTTGTGTCGTCCTGGCGGGAGCCATTGTCCTTCAGGACTTTGTCCATTGTGTTCCAAACTGTTGAGATTTTTGCAGATCTGTCGTGAGTTATGGCTCCACGTTGCCGTAAATATGTAAAGTTAATGCTTTGTTCTCTTCTTCTCATGTTAATGAGCCTCTGTTGGCCTCTTCATTCTCATTGTCCCGGTTGTGGATTATATCCAGTATCCCTCAGGATTTGGGAATATGGGATGGCTGCATTGGTCTTGTTTTGCTTTTGAGATCAGTGGGGATAAACCTTGGCTGTGGGCAACACTGGAGCTCCTCCCCTCACAAATAAGTGCCACCCCCCTCCGTCGCACGCTCTCCTTTGAAGATGCCACATGCATTCACGCCAACGTTTGCGCTTTTCACAGACACCTTCTGCCAAAATATCTTAGATTTAACAAAAGTGTGTCCCGCTTCGTCCCCTCACTGCAGCACATCTTGCTTTACTGTGACAGCTGTCTGCGTAGCAGACGTTTCTGTGGGTGTACATCTAGACAAAAAGTAACGCATAGCTAAAATTTCCGAAGCTCAGAGGGGAATTGAGTCCAGAAGAAATGATTTTTGAGACTCTAATCTTTGAAGGGATTCAGCAGTCCTGAGGGACAGTGAGAGTTCGTTCATTTCAAAGAGAGCTGACGGCTTTAGATTCTGAACCTCTTTTAGCTGGAAGACAGAGCTGGAGAAACTGCAGTGTTCTTGCTGCCATATGGATCAGATTCCGCGGGTATTAATGATTATTATTGATAATTGTTTGATTCTTTTGTAGACTGAACCAGAGACTTGGACTTGATGAGGAAGCTCCAAGAAGCCAAGGGAGAGAGACTGGGAGGCCTGAAACTTTGAGAGGTCAACTTGTGGTAGAACTTTCTGCAACAGTTAAAGAGCCTTAATGGCACAGAATGGAAGAGCGGAAAAGTGGGTTTGCAATAGAACAGGCAAGGCAGAAAGGGTTATGAGGGACCTGCAGATCTGATGGATGTTGAAGGACATGTCTGCAAGAACCACTTATGTCAATGTGTTGGGAGATGTGAAGCGTAGAGATTATTGTTTTACTTTAGCTCTGTACTGGTGAGGATGAGATGAGATGCGCATCAGAGGGAGGCCTGAGATGAAATAGAGACTCTTGCTGGGAAACGGAACCGGGAACGGCAGGTAGATTTCAGTCTTAAATCGGTTGAGCTACTGGAGGTGACTGGTTATCCAGGCAGATAAGTTTGAGGATTTATTTAAGTTGAAGTACCTGGTAAGATATACCTGACAGGTCGGATTCAAACCACATCAGTGATAGTCTGAGGATATGGTGGTTTGACTATGTCTGATGCAGCAGAGAGATCAAGAAAAGGGGCTCTAGTGGGCTGAAGAACTTCATCTATGATTTAGTGGAGCAGTTGATCTTGATTCCATACTGGCTTCCATCAAGGAGACCATTACGAACAAAGAATGTGGAGAGCTGATTGTAAACAGAAAAGAGAGAAAAGGTAGGATGGAGACCGCTCCATGTTTCTGCATTGAGTTTAGGTTCACAGAAGGTTTCTTTCATAACAGCGGGATGTGGGTAATTTTTGAAGGAAAGCTGGAGAGAAACAAATCAAAGAAGGATGAAAGGAATGAGTTGTGTGGAGATGATCTTCAGGAAAAGAGGGAATGGAATTGAGGTGACAGGTAGTGGTGTGGGCTTTTGTAGATGGTGGTTTCAGACGGTGGCTGGGATGCAGAGAGCGAGGGATGTTGAGGGTCTTGGCCTGGTGGAAGGAGGAGGATGGTGGTTGTGCCATCGATTTCATCTCTGAGGTGAACTGTTCAGTGGTGAAGGCGAAGGGAGGAGGAGGTGCTGGAGGAGGAGCAGAGACGAAAGAAAAGACTGTAAAAAGTGCACAGGGAATTACTGCAGGTCGCCGTGAAATATTGTTTCACAGCAGAAACCGCAGAGCAAAAGGATGCTAAGAATTTCTTGGAAAAGCCAAGTTCTTTGGATTTTTGTACCTCTACTCAGTTATGAAAAGGTTTGAAGGCTGGAGGTGGGATGTGCTGGTTTGGAGCTCACCTTGATGCTGATATATCCAAACTTCTGCTTCTCAGTAAACTCTCTGGAGAGCAGTGTTTTTTGCAGAAATCTTTCACATTTATTGGATAATTTTGCACTTTTTCACCATGAAATTGGTTCAACGCACAACGGGTTCTTTCCCGTTCGGTCATGGCGAGCTTGCCTAGTTCCCCAGGGTGCTCTGGTTTGATCCCACAGTCCAAAGACATGTATTTCAACGTAACCTTTGCTACGTGAATGTGTGTGTGGGGCTGACCTGCACTCTTCTGCTGTACCTTCCGGAATTTCCCCCCAGTGGCCCAGCACCTTATACTTTCAGAACCTCCTCTGGGCCGCCAAAGCCCCGCTCTGGTGACTGTTTGGATGCAAACTCTGTGCTGTTAGGGCCGGTAGGTATGGCACACTAGCGAATGGACTTGGCGCTTTCTCATCAGAAGGCTCTGGGTTCAGATCCCACTTCAGCTATTACACTTATGATCAAGGTACTGAACCTCCAAAAATGCAGTAAAAACCAGTGTAAATGGGTAAATCAGTGTCTCTGTAAAATACCTTAAAAGCATCAGCTAAATAAAAGTTAGAAATACATCTGCATTGCTGTTGCTGAAATGCCACATAGGAAATTCAACAAGTTTTTATACATTTTTTGAACTTTACACCTAAAGGGTTTGTTAACCCTTTATAGGGCACTAACTGAAATATTTGGAAATTCGAGATTTCAACTCTTCACAGAGAGGCATGGGGAGGGCATTTTGGATGTTCGTTGAAGTTACCAAACATGGATATTCGCCAGAAAAAGGGTTTCGGGAGCGAACAAACAACTTAAAAGCGGACATTAAAAGTGGAGCAAAAGAGACGGCAGAATAAAACGGGGAAAAGCTGACTGTGGAGAAAGAGCCAACTTTTGCGGAAATCTCGGTCCAACGCAGCTGCTATTTCGGTCGGGCGAAAGCATTTGAACGCAAATCCTTGCTCGTGCGCATCGATTCCCCGCGCGCCTCGTCCCGCATGATCCGCATTCGCGGCGACGTCTGCTGTCGACGTGACGGCATCGCTGTCACCCGGAGCGCTTCACCGCCATCCATCCATCCATCCATCCATCCATCCATCCACCTTATCCCCATCCTCCGCGGTCATGTGGGAGCGCGCACACACGCACACGCGCGGGAGGGGCAGCTCTCACGGACGCAGGAGGCGACAGATCGCGAGGCCCCCGAGCGCGGCGTCGGCGCTGCTCAGCCGTGCGGGATCTCGCCCGCCCCTCCGTCCAATAGCAGCCGCCCGATCGCGGTCCACGGTGTGAGACGCGCCCACGCAGCCAATCCGCTGCCGCTGCTGCTGCCGCTGCTGCTCGGGCTCACGCAGCTCGGGATGCTGCCCCGACCCAGGTGTGATCTGCGGAGGCTGCGGGAAGCCACGCCAGCGCTGCGGGTAAGAGGGCGGCCACCTTCTCGCGGGAGAGTTGTGCCGGTGTGCTGGATGGAGGAGAAAAAAAAGAAAAAAAAAAAAACAATGACCGTGGGGTGAGCACCGGGGACGCGCCGAGGAGCGCGGGGCCGCGCCGGGCTCGTGTACCGCAATGCAGAAACGGTGTCATTTGGCGGGGTCTCAGAGCCGGGCTGCCTCCTCCAGGTGGGTCCGAGGCGAATTTGACGTCAGCTGCGCGAGGACAGGTGCGCCACTTCCCCCGCACGCAGCGATCGCTGAGGATCCGCACCCTCTGGAGCGCAGTTGCGGCGATCGATGCTGCGCCCAGGCTTCGGCGGCCGTGTCACGCACAAGTGTCACTGCACGACAAATCGAGGTCCGGCTCGGGGGTTTGCGGCATCTCAACAGGATCGGTGCGATCGGTAGAAAACCTACAGACTTGTGGACGTGCGAAGTGACCGTGTGTGCGCGCGCGGTGGCGATGGTGGGGCGTGGGGGGGGGGATGTCACCGTAAACGGGCTTCTTCATAAGGACACTCCGTGTGGCCACGTTACTGCCGTCCCTTCAGGCTCCTCGTTTCCCCAGATGTGACGCTTTCGGTCAGATTGTGGAGAAGTTTGGGTCACCTGCCAGGGTTTCGCTGTCAGGGGGCAAATTCTGCTGTGGCAAGACGCATGCTGCTTATTTTATTCTCCTGCAGGGTTCTGTGGAGCCTTCCTACTGTTTGAAATGTTCGGTGGGCTTACAGTAGGGGTGGAATGAGGATTGGAGTGGGAAAAGGGTGTTGTCACTGTCACCACTATAGTGACATTACTGCAGGGACATACAGATTATTACATCTGTGCTAACGTTGACCAAACGTCACCGTAGTCTCCACCAAACACGCTGTTGCCCAATTTCTCATTCTGTGCTCATATCCCACCGCGATTCTTTTGGAAGACTAAAAAAGGCAACACAGATTTCTTGGTGCAAACCGGGCTCCCGTGCTTGTTTGCTGCCCAGCAGATCCATATTTATTTTTGGAAAGAAAAAAATGTTTATTTCAGATGACACTCGCAGAGCAGCATCGGTCTGAATTTAGCCAGTGCTGGATAAGCACATGGGGCTGGTGAGTATTAGAGCTGTGTTGTTGTGTGTGTGTGTGTGTGTGTGTGTGTGTGTGTGTGTGTGTGTGTGTGTGTGTGTATGTTTGTGTGTCATAAGTGCGCAAATGCAAAGTTCAGTGTGCAAAATGCCTCCTTTCGTCCATCTCCGCTCCTGCATGCCGTTTACAGCAAGCTGGATTCGTGACACTAATTGAATATGTATGGATGACCGCCTTTGTTTGGGATGTTTAGAAAGCTTGAATAGTATAAACCCACCTGAGAGGTCTTAATCCTGTCACATACCCCCCCACAAAACCTCCCCTGGGGCTCGGGGGATATCAGAGCACCACAGACATGGCCTCCACAAGCGAATTCTGCAAAAAGACTCCACACTGACATTCAGTTGTTGCTCGATGCCTGTTGCAAAGCGCTTATTTTCACTCCGTTCTCCTTGACTTCGTTTTCCCAGGAGATGCCTGTTTATACGTCGGACCTTCTGCCCGATGTAGCTGTGGCTTTTGCAGGCCTGGAGCAGGAGTGTGGTGTGATGCTGATCATAAATAACCTTTGTAGCTCTCAAGTTTCTCCTTTGTCTAAGTTTTCCCGCCAGAGTGTGGGTGGGACTTTCTTGTTTCACTCATGTTTTGGTTGGTCAGTTTAAAGCCTGCTCATTTCTCATTGGTCAAGTCCACTACTGTATGTGTCACACTTTAAGGTGCCCAGAAGAGGTCGAATCTCCATACAGATACTCATCCATGCCTGGGTGTAGAATGTCTCCTGAACTCCTGGTTGTGCTGCATAGTTAGAACATAAATTACAGTTGTCTGGTTTGTTCTTTCGTGTTTAACTGTAAAACTCTTCCACACGTACTTGCCTCCAGAACAGCATGAACTGATATCAGAGCACCACAGACATGGCCTCCGCAAGCGAATTCTGCAAAAAGACTCCACGCTGAGATTCAGTTGTTGCTCGATGCCTATTGCAAAAAACGCTTATTTTCGCTCCGTTCTCCTTGACTTGCTTTTCCAAGGAGATGCCTGTTTATACGTCGGACCTTCTGCCCGATGTAGCTGTAGCTTTTGCAGGCCCGGAGCAGGAGTGTGGTGTGATGGCGTCACCACGGCAGCGTCAGCTTTTCCACAGCAGCGTACTCTAAGAACGTACCGGTATGGACCTGTTTGCAGGAACGTGTCACGGCGGGTGAAGAAAGTGAGAGGGCTGCTGGTTTCTTGTATTTTCCCATCTGTTGGAAGCCATCGTTCCTCCAAATGGGGTCTTTCCAGCCAGAGGCTTTGCTGCTCTGACGTGTAATTAAAGTGGCTCTGTGTTTTTTGCTTGCTGTCGCAAACACTCGAGAGGCTTTTTGTGATGGTGGCTGGAAATGATGGGGACACGAAGCGAAATTTTGCGAGCTAATGACCTTCTAATTAATATCATACATTTAAATTTGTGCAGTGTTTCAAGCACCCGGATATTTGCTGGGGCGCTATTTTAATTTCTTTGCTTTAAAAATTGCCTTGGATTAAAGCAATTAGTATTTTGGCGTGGAAATCACGCTCAAGGGTATAATGGAGGTTTCCATTTTTGGGATGTGACCTGGTCTGCTGTTTAGCTCTGCTAAAGAGTAAAACCAGTGGTGCTGCGGGGTATTTTGGGCACTTTACCCTCTATTTTACAAACGGGTGCTGCCTCATCTAGGGACAGATTCGCTTATTCAGAGTTGGTGGCTGTGTGAAACCTGTCTGTGATGCTAATGTTATAGCCACTGTCCTTTGTTCATTTATATTTAATAATTTACATTTACACTCAATGGCCACTTTATTAGGTATACCTATCAGATACTGGCTTGGAGCCTAGGTGGAGCAGTGATTTTTATTAAGGAGTTGCACATTTGTTTCAGTTAAATGGCTTCTTAAAAGGTGGACATTTTCTCCCTCAGTACTTGGTTGCAGTTTTTTTTCCCATGTACAGTATGTTGTGGTCCAGTCCCCCTAAACCTAACCAACCCTTCACTGGTGGAGAAAACTTTCGTAGCTCGCAAGTTTCTCCTTTGTCTAAGTTTTCCCACCGGAGTGTCGGTGGGACTTCCTTGATATATCCCTGTTGGTTGGTCAGTTTAAAGGGTGCTCATTTCTCATTGGTCAGGTCCACTGTACATGCCACACTTTAACACCTTGCACAAGGTGCTCAGAAGAGGTTGACCCTCCCAATGGATACCTGCCCATGTATGGATGTAAATTGTGCTAAACTCCTGATTGTGCTATATAATTAGAGTATAAATGACAATTTTCTGGTGTGTTGCTTCTTGCTCAACTGTAAAATACTTCTACACCTATTTGTCCCCAGATCAGCATGAATGGAGCAACAAGGTGCTGAACACACAGCATGGTGCTTGGTCCACACTGGCTTGACAGCTTCCTACAGGTTCTATACATTTTTAGTGACAACGTTTGTTCTGTTAATGTCGCTTCTCACCTCATCTCAGTGACGCCCTACTGGTTTAAGAAGTGGGAACTGTGCAGGCCTCTGCAGCAAAGTAAAGGCATTGTTGTGTTTGTGGAACCATCTTGAGATGATATTTGCTTTGCGACATGCCACATTACCTTGCTGGATGTCTACAGTGATTTTGTACCGATGCACCTGGACAGCAATGATGCTCTGGTACTTTGTAGAATTGAAACGGTGCTAAAAAGCCTAATGTGTGCAGATAAAAGTTTTAGCACATCATTACACCACCGGCGCTACTCTGTACCAGCCTGGTGCACCCAATACATTGGATTTTGAGTGTAATTTTATACATTTAGCAGATGCTTCTCTCCAAAGTGATGCGCTGTTCAGGGTAAACGGATGTGCATTTCACAATAGACAGTTTATAACACACGAAGCCCATGTTTTTCTCCCAAGTTCGAAGGACTTATCTGGGTGACGAAAGAGCTTCCATGTATTCCTTCACGTTGTGAAATGTGGCAATGTTTAAGACTGAATGGATCGCTTCCCTTTTCCTCTTCTGTAAACTTACACAAGGCTGTCTGCTCCATGAGTGTTGAAGGATTAGGTTGCGTGTGAAACATTCAGCGATGACTTGCATGGGTCCAGGTTCTGCAAAGATCAGACAGGTTTTGGGAGCGGTGCCCAGTTCACATATGGCAAAGGTTATGCTGATTTGTGGCTGAAGAGAGTTGAGCTCTGGGCCAGATAAATGAGATCCTCTTATCGTGGTTGCGCTTTCACTATCGCTTTGCATTGTTCATTTGTCACCAATATACAGTATCAGTCAAAAGTTTGAGCACACTTGTGGGAATCTTTTTCAGGAGACTTTCAGTTAACAGCAGGAAACCAGCCAAAATGTCTTCCCATCTCTTGTGTGGCTGTTGGCGGAGATGTAGGACACTTTTGATTGGCACAGTGAAAGTGTGTGGAGAGCCCACTTAAGTCAGGTTGTCACTCCAATGTTCTTAAAAAAAGCTGTTCTCTGTTTTCCACTGTCGTTCAGGCTGGTATCATGCGCTGGAGGTAGGGAAAATCACAGAGCAGTTATTTGGTCTAACAAAAATGGTGACACGACACATGTAAACCTTCTGAAATGCATGGTATATTTTTACCCTCACCCCTTTCAAACCGTTGTACATTTGGAGGTTTCTGCAGGAGAAATATGTCCTGTTGCATTACAGGAAAAGTTTCTTGTTTACATGTGGGCGTTATGAGCCCGGGGGCTCCTCTTATCGCACCTTCCCAGCCATCCTTCACTTCATTTCATTATGTTTAGTTTTGGTTTCCACAGAAACTGGTGTGCAGGCTTGTCTGGCTGCTCTTACCTGCAGCCGCACCTGGTTCTTGATCTGTTCGCTATGGTTCCACCCGCCACAGGAAGATGCTGGACCACAGAATGCTTCTGCAGAGGCTGGCTAGTAGAAATAGGTTCACATACACAGTGCTGGTTGTGTAAACAGTCCTTTCAGCTTGAGCACTAGTGCAAGCCTTTTCATTGCAGTCAACACTCTTGTTAACACGCTTCATCGCTAACTGCAATATTGTTTTCTAATTGGCCGATTTGCCTCCCGAAAATGTTAAGGCACCCTAAGCAATGCTGAGTTTAAAGTTACAGCCGTACAGTTCCTTAGAGAGAAAGGGATATTTCCCTTCATAATGTTCCAAGTCTTATAAAAGGCACAGCCCATGCCTTTTCTTTCTAATATAAACCTTGAAATAGAAGGGAAAAACGTCTATAATGAGTATTCGGATGCAGTTGTTCCAGCAATGCAAATAAACTGACAATGGAGCAGTTAACAATGAAAAGAAGAAGGATGTGCTATTAATAAAAAAGACTTATTAAGCTGTTAAATGAAAATAAATGGCTGGTTTTTGTAATTCAGTTTGTCTTCTAAGTGTCCTTTTTAGCAAACAAAATTAGACCTCTATTTAGACTTTTAACATCAGCTTGAAAAAACCTGCTGAGTTGTCTTTATTATGCATTAAATAATTGATCACAATTTTACCCCAAACTGGACACACGGCCTAATGCATTCAGTCCGGAAAATCACATTATGTCCATTAGGTTAATGCCTTTATATTAGCTTTAAAGTACTTTTGGAGAGATACTGGGGATGGGGTGGAGTTTCGTTCATCGCAAAGGAAGGCGATGGGCATGATAGTCAGGGAACTTAGACCTCTGTTGGCCATAGTTTTGGTGGATCCAAGGACACAGGGAGCTCTGCTCTGATGGATGGATAAATGCGACGACGTTGTCCCACCTGTGCGGAACAGAGAAGGACGGAGGACAGAGCGGATTTCACTTGTGTGTTGTTGAAGCAACATCTCACAACACGTCCAATAGTCATATCTCCGTCCACCTTAACCTGTTTTGTATATGAAGCACAGTGGGATGGTCTGGTCTTTTTTTATTAGAAAGCTAACATATATCTTCAGAACTTTTGACTGATTAAATCTATTTTGATTTATTATGATATATAAATCATACTATATTATATTTTACTGTATTTTAAATATCATGACGCTTTGGTGCGTTTAACATGGACCTTTTCATTGATACTTATTTCTAAAATATAATGATAATGATAAACAATTAATTGATGTGAAATACCCTAGTAGAGGCTCCATGCTTGTTATCAAATATTGAAACCTCGAAAGGTGTTTACAAGCTTCTGCCGAAATCAGAACTGGGTTTTAACTGAAAAGCTGTGATTTCAGATCGACCCCTTTTTAAAACACATATTGATAATAAACTATAATAACGGTTATATTATATTCATTGCTCATTGTAATTATAAAGGCTTAAGTTTACTACAGTGAATGCAAATACACCAAAAAAATGTCACAACCGTCTTTGAACCTGGATGAATTGTGGCACTTGGGAATAATTTTTTTTTTGTGCTCATTATGGTTTGCTCATTAATATGAATTATTGCCATTAATGGGATCGAGTGTGAAGTTTGTTCGCGTAAAGGTACATTCGCTAGGAGAGGATTAGCATTCTATTAGCCGAATTCGAGCAGAACGAACTCGTGAAGGACGCGTGGCCGTCTGTTTAGCACCAAACCGAGGGACAAGTGGGGGAGCGGGGTGATGGAGCTGAAGTGGCTGTTACAGCTGGGATTTTCAACACAAACATTAAAGGCGACTGAAACAGAGCTGCCCTTTCAGCCATTTCAATTTGTCTGGTACATTTCCCAAAGAACACGTCTCTGTTTACAGTTGAATACGTTTGTAAGTAAACAGACGATTGTCTTCCAGATATTGCAGGAAAGACAGAAACGTCAACTGCGGATTTATTCATATTTCACATGGATCAAAGCGAAATCTTTAGCTAGACCTTACAATATAAAGGATTTACAGTGTTATTGTACATTCTTCACCACATGTTACCCTCCCTCTCGCCCGGTCTGGCGAATATGGTAATTTCCCTCGCAGCGCCTTATCAATATTTGACATGGTTTCAGAGGGAAAATATTCCAAAGGACTTACGTTTTCGCTTCATTCGAGCAGTAAAATTCCCGACACCTTCTTTACCGTGCAAATATACAGCTTTTAATAGGCCTGACTGCAGAGGAATTGTACATCTTCTTGGCCCTTTAGAGTGATTTTAATGATCCAAAGTTAAATTTGGATCGTGAACATCAACGTGTTATTGCCACAGTAAAATTTATATGCTCAAGACAATGTAATAACTCATTTGGAACCGCACGCTGTGTGAGGGCAATTTAAAAAATGAAAATGAGAAAAGTATTTACTCGCCGACTGTGCGTCTGCTTCTGAAACTCTTTGTCTTTCTGAGATGCAGTCTTGTTTGCTCTGAGTTGTTTGTCGCTCCGTGGAAAAGCATCTGGTGATTGAATAAATGTGCATGTGTTTAATGTTGCGAGTTCAGCATCAGGGCAGTAAATCTTCGCTGTTAAATTATCCTAAATATTATTTCGTGAAATGATAACTTACATGGCTTTGAGCTTGGTACTTATTGGAAGAGATGGATTGGCAGGAACAGCTGCGAACACTGAGCTCGATTGGATTGAAGTCCAGTACCGTGGCAAGTATAACCCTAAGGATTCGGCGCGATTCTTCTGGGGTGTGAAGATGGGTGGTCTTCTGATGAGGTATGTTGGCGCATTATTACCGCATCTGACCTTTGACCCTTGCAGGAGGGTGGGCCGTGGTGCATGTGTCTGACCTTTGACCTTTGTTTGGAAGGTAGGTGATGGTATGAAAGGAACGGGGTTAATGGGATGCTGAAAGCGTTATCTAACTTGGAGGTTCTCAACAACCAGGCCACGGACAGGAACCGGGCCGTGAACGTTTCTTTTTCGAGCCTTGGAAATAAATAACTAAATATGTAGATAGATAAGTCAAATATTTCTGTGGATAGCATGGAAAATTAAAGGTCTTTCTTTATTTGAGCTGTAGAATGTGAAGCATATTTATACATTTATAATTTATACATTTATGTGTATCTGTATTCAGAGCAGTGTTGCTACGTGACTGACATGGTTTTGCATTCGCTCATTTTATGAAAAAACGAACAGAAAAATCGTAAATGTATGCTTCGGATCCCTAGCGCAAAACAGCTGGGAAGCACTAATCTAACTGATCCTGAGAAGTGACATTTTAAGGAAGACATTCTACATTAAGGACATCTCCCTTTTCCTCTTTTGGCTGCCAAATTGTTGGTAGATCAATAGCTTCCGTACCTTGTCTTCCAGCAGAACGACAGATAAATGGCGTGCAGTTAAATTAAAAAAAAAAAAAAAAAAAAAAAAACATTACGTGGGGTGAAGCCAGAGAAACAGCACAAACCACTTCATTTCGGAGAAGCAGGTGCTGTAACGTATTTCCCCGTAGGAGATGCCGTTCTCCTTATCCAGGTTCATGCTTATTGTTTTTCCACCATAATGTCATTGACCCAAAGCACTTTAGCCGCTGTTCCCTGCTCGCTGGCCTGTATAAATGATGTTTATTGGAAATACACTAATGGCCAAGAAAAGGAGTTTCAAGGAGTGTTTTGAGCTGGGGGAGTTTGTTGTTAATGAGACAGAAAGATCCGGTCACTCTGCAATGGATCATGTCCATAAAGGTCAGTACAATAATAACCTGACCCCTTTAGGCCTGAGTAACAGTACTCAGTCAATACAGCTAGGAGAAATTTTTTAAGTGGTTTTGCTTATTAATGCATGTTTTGTTTGTTCTTTTTCAATTGCAAATGTTCCCACTTTGTTTGGTTCCTATTGTTGCGTCCCCGTACAGGTCCACGGTCTGCTGTTGGTTCTGGTTCATATCCATCACCATCAGTCCTGCCCTCACTTTATCCTCACCAATCAGGTGCAGGCTCTACCACTCCCTGAGATTTGGAGTTTGGTGATTTTGGTTTGACTGGTTTGTGACTTGGTGTGTTAGTAGGTAGATTTGTCACTCGGTTGTTTCCCGTGTGTACTTTTGAGCAGTTATTTGTTGTATTTAGTGTGCGCGCATTTGTACTGTACGCTTGTCTATGGTTTTGTATGGAGAGCAGTGCCCTTTTCCTATTTGTGTGTGTTGGTTTGTTAGTTTAGAGCAGTGTAGTCAGCAGGAGTGGAAGACTTTCATCTGGCTTTGTTCAAAGAAATTGAAATAGTTATTTTGTTTTTCACCTCGGCCACTTTGGAACACACCATTATATTTGTGTATTTTTACTTTATTACCAATGTACCTGACAATAAACTCTTCCCGAAAATCCCTTGGTTTTTAACCACGCTCAACCCTTTCCTTCCCCTTTTCCCATTTTTATGCATGGCCCCTTCACCCCCCAGCACTCAACTGAGCCTAACACCAAGAAGTGGTCGTAACAGTATTATATAAGAACCTTATGTTTTCAGACAAACATCAACAGTCTGCACAGTCCTGCGCAAAGTGAAGAACATTCTAGTTGAGGTGTGAAGAGAGTGAGCCTCCGTGTTCCTGGTCCACACGAGGAGAAGAGTTAAACTGGGTAGATGGATGCATTAGCATTCAATGCCGTGCACCGAAAACCACAGGTTGGAACTCCCGTTTTGTTTTACAGGGTTTTTGTTTTTGTCCTTTTTTATTCCATGGCTTGGCTGAAAGGGTGAAAGTAGGGCCCTTTTCAGCTTTTTAGCCTGCAGAAAGGGGATGGAATAAATCAGGAGAAACAAACCTTTAGAAGAACGGGCTTTGCACCAATATTGTGAAAAACACAGCCATTTAAATCCTACCTCCTGCAATCATTCAAGTCACAATGCTGAGGAATAGACTGAATATCAACCAGGATTTTTCCTCTCTCTTTACCGATCTACGTGACATTTGTCTGCCCTGTCACGTCGTATTTTTGCTCTGCCGTGAAACGGAACAGTTGTGCATCATGCCAAACATTACGGAAACATCCAAATGCTTCAGAAATGTGTGCTTCTAAAGCTTGTTCAGCTCACGTTTCTGCAGTGGGCTGTCCTGGTTTTTCAGCTCCCTACACACCGCTTGGTTAAATAGGCTCAGCAAGGACAGTTAACAGAATGGGGTGATTTGCAGCATCACTGGCAGGCAAACCCAGTGCAGTTGCCCAGGTGTAAATCCTCACTTTATGAATGTGTAGAGTATATGATGCTGACCTACCACAGACACATGTACAGTACAGTTGCTCCTTATTGGCCATATGAGTAAGATGCTTCCAATCCATGTGCGGTCTTACATATTCGCACGATTCGGATTGTGCTAAACCAGTTATGGTACGTGAGAAGTATCTTTCTTCAGCCATCCATCTTGTTGTCTTGTTTACTTGTCCTTGTGAAGGTCACAGTGGTCCAGAGCTTAGCCCAGACAGTGGGCGTACAGCTAAGAGATGCCACTTGATGGGACAATAATCCGTTGCAGGGCCGCCTCGCATGATATGGGCAATTTTACTGTGACAAATTCACCTGGACTGTGGGAGGACACCAGAGCACTCAAATGAAACCCACACAGACACGGGGGGAACATGAGAACTCCACACGCTAACAGTTCAGACACCGTGGGGCACCAGTGCTACTTGCTGTTTTGCTGCGCTGCTGTAGCTTTCAGTGATCTTAATCAAATGTAGGCAACAGGTCTTGCCCCACAGTGTGTGTGTGTGTGTGTGTGTGTGTGTGTGTGTGTGTGTGTGTGTGTGTGTGAGTGTGTAAGGTCGCCCTCAGTGCGCGTACCGTATACGTGAGCGTGCACTTCCTCCATTTAAGCCATCATTCTGATCATCTTCATCATCTCCATTCACTTCTGAGCAATTGACCACCTGAATTTGAGGCTAATATAAATCCCACAAAAAATGCCACCTTCACGATCACAAAATAGTTCACAGTGAGTATCTGGATGTGTTGCACATGTTGCCTGCAAACTGTGGAGGTCATTTTTGTAGCTAATGAGCAGCAGCCTGGAAGCACCGCATTAGATAACTCCCACCGGGAAGAAAAATCATCCTAAGTAAAATTCAATTCGGTCCTCTTTTGCTGATCTTCCTGCAGCTCTTAGTAGGCTTGTGCCCTCGCCCTGGGGCTGCGCTGCATTGTGGGAAAACTCGGTGAGCAGCAGAGATAATGATGTCACCCCGAACGCGGTTGGCAAGATGCCGCTCCCATTAACGCGTCTCGTCGCTGTAGAGCCACGGAAGGGAAGCGGTGCCTCGTGTCCTCCTCCCGCCAGAGCTCTCTGGCACTTCACCACCGCGC
Source organism: Heterotis niloticus (assembly GCA_018136845.1). Classification (NCBI taxonomy): domain Eukaryota; kingdom Metazoa; phylum Chordata; class Actinopteri; order Osteoglossiformes; family Osteoglossidae; genus Heterotis; species Heterotis niloticus. The sequence goes on from CM030889.1 coordinate 12,214,875, forward strand.
AGCTCATAATCTGTTTTTTTAAATAAGCCAGCGATCCGTTATTACGTACGTAAATCTTCTCGTTTTTGTTCTGCGTGTCATTGCTGTATTGATCACGAAGCTATTGGTGTTTCATCTAAATGGATTGATGCTACAGTCCATTTATGCAATTGAAGGGTTTGCTGAAGAATTTCGGCCCAAGTGCTCCACTGCGCACTGTTCAGACTTGAACCAGCAAAATTTTAGGCTGCAAATCTCTTCTTAACATCTAAGTGGCCATGCAGTTTTGGCTGCGGAGTTGAAGTCTGTTATGGACCCCTTGTGTTTGCTGCTCGGAGGTTGTCGTCTGTCTGTATGGGAGAGAACTGAGGCAGACAGACAGCGCGAAGACGGAATGGCGGTCTCCTCTTCCCGTTAGGGGGTCTTGTTACCACCCCACTGTGATGTGTAGAGGGAGGGGATGCGACCGCTGCAGTTCTCGGTAATGCTGGGCACCGGTACGGGTACGGAGCGATTACAGCTTATCGCCGACTACAGAGACGATGTAAAGCGCGCCAGTGGTCAGGCAGAGGAGTGCCTTCTGATGAATAGCATGTAAGTGGTTTTCAAAATGTTTAACTTTGAAACAATTTGAAACTTAGGACGTCTGTATTTATGACATCATCACGTGTCCTTTGAAAAGATATTTTTGGTTTAAAGACACTGATGTCTGATGCGAATGCTTTTATTTGCTCATTCTGAAGGGCACGTGTGACAAAAACAGAGCGTTGTGGCAGATGGTGCTGCAGTTAATGACCTGGCCCTGTAACCAAAAGTTGCTGACACACGAGCGTAGCAACAGTCGATCCCTGAAAAGTTGTCACTTTTCGTCCACAGAAAATAAGAAAAATGCTTTTTATAACTTTTGCATCCATGCCAAAACACTTATTAGCATCTATCTATCTATCTATCTATCTATCTATCTATCTATCTATCTATCTATCTATCTATCTAACCAGTTTCTTATATTATTATTCCATTTTTGTATGAAAGTATCCTGCTGACAATTTTGCTGTGGCAGAGGTACAGATCCAGACGTCTTTTGGAATCTGAATTGTTGTTAAACACTGGGCTCCACATGAGCCACGGAAGCGAACTTATTGATGGCACGTCAGCCAGTTTTACAAATTGCAGTTGCGTCTTTCTTGTCCCTGGATGTCCCGGAGCCTGCAGACCCCCAACAGAAGGTCCGCTTTGTTAGCACCCTCGCAACCCTGCTCCTACTTGAGTTTCGGGAAGACTTCTAACATCTAACATTTTGTGATTTGTCTTCATCACTGAATTTTTCCAAATTTCATTCATTTTGTGCTGTTACGGGACCCCAGAGACCGAGTGCTTGCGAATTCCAAACCGGCATGTCGCTACCCACATTGCTGCTGCAGCCTCTCACTGTTACAAGCTTGGCAAAGGCGGTATCATTTTGTAGATGGTAATCTGACATGAGCATTTTGGAGCCTCCCACATCAAAGTTTGTATCTGCCTGCTGCGTGATGGTTCATCTGAATGTCTGGGCACTTTAAAGCCATTCAGAACTCCTGCTCCTCAAATGCTGCCCAAAAACGTGGTTGCTTTTCTGTATTCCTTAGCACAGTTTGTCTTTGTGTGCGGTGGTCAGAATCACCGTTAAACATGCGTGAACGTTGCAGCAATATTGCAGCTGTCCATCTGCGAAATGTTAGGAAAAGTCGACTTGCTTGGTGCGCTTTGGTATTCTGGCTGTGCTTGTAAGTTCCAGCTGTCGTTTTTGGATGCTCCATGGTCCTCCAAAAACCACACAGCTTCTCCAGCAGTTTGAATGCGTAAATATCTGCCCAAAAAGAATATATTCAGAACCCCGCCGAGGGTCACGAAGGCCAAAGCGATACTCTGTCACCTCTGCAAACATGCAAAAATAATGGGTGTTTTTAGTCGTCTTAATCTTGCACCTTATTGCTTTCTTGAAGGAAAATTCAAGCACGATAGCACTGCTGATGCGAAGAGGTTCCATTCAGAAATTTTTATATACGGGGCAGTGATGAACATCTGTATCTGGTAGCTGCCATTGAGGAGACATCTTTGTCCATCATGCAGGAGGCCCAGGACTTGTTTCTGTGTTTGGGGTTCACCTTAAGATCTTATTATATTTTGAGAGCACAAAAATTAACCCAATTGCTAGCTTTTATTTAGCTGACACCTTTGTTTAAGGTGACTTTTATTTATGTACTCAGATTTGTATACTAACTGACTTTACCCTGTTTACCCCCTCAGGGTATTATAGAAAGAGCAGAGATTTAAACCCTGGTCAAGGGAATGTCTCTAAACGCCGCAGCATACTGCGCTAATAAAAATGACAAAACATGAAAAAACTCAAACATATGTATAAATGCTTTTTTATCTTTATAAGTGAAGTGAAAAGGTTTGCTCGTGAAATTACATGCGTGTTGGTTGGTATCCTAAAGCACTTTTCATATCAGATGTATGAAATGGCCATGATAAAGCGGCATGGAGGTACTTTGACAGCCCTGAATCCCAAATACAACGTGATCTGCTTTGTTATAGCACCTTTACCGTGTTCTTAATGTATAATTTTCTCACCTTTTCAGTGTTAAATATTTATGCTGCTTTGACTCGTCTTCACCGCAGTCAAAGTCATGCAGCGTAAATGTGAGCATGCGGGTGCGCCATTGTTTCAGGTTAAAAATGCAGACCAACTTAGGGTTTGGACTGTTAAAGCAAAAAAACTGGAGCGCTGAACAACAAAACACAAAAGGCTTTATATTGCATTATATTCCTGTTTCTACAGCGCTTTTCTTACATCTCTGTGTTGATTGTTCTCCTCTACTTCCTTTTGAGAAGAGGAGCTTGAAAAGAAGAATGGTGCATTTTGTCAAATGGTTCCATTTCGTTTCCAGAATGGAGTCGGGCATGCAGTAAAGCGATTTTGGGTGTCCAGCTACAGAAAAACAGTTTATTAAAACAGTTAACATAAAAATGAGATTCATCCCTCAGGGTGAAGATTAATTGTTTTCCTCTGTCAACTCTCATGCAGAACTTGAACGTTTGCCATTTTTCTAAAAAAGTGAAAAGTTATTTTGTTGCTTAGGTGATTTGTTCATCCAAAGTGACTGAGGTTTTTACTCATTTCCACGAATGAATATTTTACCTTTAAAGTAATTTAAATGACTTAAAATTAAATGTATTAAATTAAAGAAACCTCTTGGAGAGGTTTCCCCCGGCAGCCTCCACGTTACAAGGCTATGTCTGTAGCCACTACGTTTGCCTGCTGCCATGATATTTGTCTTTTCAGAACAGCCATTTTGAAAAAGAGGATGTCATCTAACAAAAATGGAGAACTTCATCCAGGTCCGTACAGGACGGTCAATCTGGCACTGGGCCGACATCCATGAAGGGTGGTGTCTGGTCATCTGAACAAGGTCCTTGGTGATGTAGGTGATTCAGTCAGGAGTGACCAAGGAGAGTAGGCCTGTTGTGTAGCCTGGATTAAGACGTGGTTTGCTTCAGTCTTCGCTTTGGTCTTCCCTTTTCCTTTTGCTCCTTAATTTTGGCTTTTGGCTGCTTTTTGGTCCTCAGTCTGCGTTTCAGAATTACACGTGCGCTCACAAAAATTTACAAATGTCTTTCCTAACTGCATAAAGCCTGCATTTCAGCATCAATACTCACGGTTTGCTGAAAAAACAGTACGAGCAAATTCCAACAATCGTAAGAAAGATATTTCTCTCTCTTACCTTTACGTCATTTTGTCCCCTCTTTGCCCCCAGATGCTGAGACTTGAGAGTTGTGGTTGGATCAGGACCAAATGCCCTGCCTGATGCCAACCCTAACCGTTTACGTAAGCCAGGGAGTGACACTTCGGAACCCGTGTCTGGCTAGACAGATAGAAACACACACTTACACTGTGGACAACTTAGAGCAAACAATGAACCTAAAACACACGTCTTTGGACTGTAGGAAGAAGCAGAAGCATTCAAAAGAAACCCATACAGACAGGGAGATCCTGCAAAGTCCACACAGAGTGAGCTGGATTCAAACCTCCATCCAAACAGCTCAGGCGCTATGTGGTGGCAGCGCTACACAATTCACTACCAAGTCACCCGAAAATGGTATCAGGGTTTTATTCCTTTATTCTTTATCCTATATAAGGAGTCATGTACTGTGAGTGTTTTTATTCATGTGCGAAAAATGGTTATCACAGGGCTACACTTACTGGAACAAATGATAAGTCTGCTCCATTCCTCTGCTTCACACATGCAATAACCTACAGCCCAGCAGGAACAAGTGTGCCTGAAAATAGCCCGTTTTTGCTTAATTGTCTCATTTTTGTGGACGTTGGTCATGTTAAGAATTTCAGAATCGAGTGTGGCAGCGAATAATGCAGCTCAGAGAGGGGACAACCACAGAGTGGGGAGCTGTCCTTTGAAAGCCGGACCCAATGAACATGGCTGTTGTTTTGCAGGGGCAGTGCCGGTCTCGGCACGACACGACTCAGTCTATCTGTCTGCGCGGACACAGATGCGTCTTTCTTGTCCCTGGATGTCCCGGAGCCTGCAGACCCCCAGCAGAAGGTCCACTTTGTTAGCACCCTCGCAACCCTGCTCCTACTTGAGTTTCAATGGCTCAAAAGATAGAGGGTGAGGGACGGCAGTGGGGGATGGGTTTAGAGAGCAGACCCTGGGGGGTTCTAAGCATTTGCACTGCCCCCCCCCCCCCTTCCTTGTACACTGCAAATGCAGAATTCTGGGACAGGACTGTAATTTGAAACACCCTCTTTGTGTGTACAAGACAAGCTGGCACTGTGGCTTTTTTTCTAAGACACTTCGGGAGGGATCGCTGACCAGGCGCTCCGAATTGGGCTGAGATTAATGATGCTAAACAAGGTCATCCGAGCCCTTTTCTGTCTGCATCCGAGCAGCACCGCAGCACATTTATATCACAGCGGTGACACAAATTTAGTTTACTTTGGTTTAGCATAACAAGTGTTTATCTTTCTGCAGCCCGCTGTTTGTTTTTTCTCTCGGATCTGAGATTTGCCATCGGCTCCTTCATGTCTTCTGCTTATGTCTGCGTGTGCGCATAGTAAATTCAGTCCAATAAATATTTATTTTATGCCCTTTCCATCACGAATGCCCCCGTAGCAGTTAATATAGCACGGGGCATTGCTGGGATACCGTTTACCAAAACAACACGCTTTCTCCAACAGCGGATTAAAGTAATATAACAATGTGTTTAATAACAGAGGACAGAAAAAAAGAGAAAACCTGTTATTCCCTATTCACTGGTTCTGTGTTATATTTTCCATTCCAAGGAAATATTAAGTGCTCTCAATGTGTATAATGCAAAAATGCTGAATGTGTTGTAAATACCGTATTAGGGTATATAAAACGTCAGAATTTGTGCTGCTGTATTTACTTTAGTTATGTCCCTAATGGAAATATGGTGTTTACGTTGGTGATTCTGCATGTTCCGTTAATGAAGCATGAACGTTGTCCTAGATATTGGATTTAGTCCATCACTAGGGATTCTGAGGGAAGACTGAGCAGAGTCAAGGAGTCTGTCTCTTAAGGACGTCAAGACCAGTTTTTAGGAAAATATCTCATCATTTGATGCTGTCTGGTAAGGAGGGTAATTGAAAATTGTGTCAGTTCTGTGTCGCAGCATCTCTAGAGATTGCCTTGTATCTAGCCTATAAGAGGCCTGATATTAGGTGATAGATTCATAAACAGTCCCACTGTGGGGTGAACCATCTGTTCAGTTTTTTTTTTTTTCCTTTTTCCAGTTTGGCTAGACCAAAATACTGAATGTCGAGCGCTGACACGGAGGATATGGTCCTGTGTGGAAAAGTCATGCTTTCGAGTATTCGGCTAATCCTTCCATGGTTCAGATGATGGGTGTTTTACCCCGGTTTTGATCATTGTTCTGATCGTTCTGCACACAGCAACACATCCATCCTCTTAATGGGAATGGTGACCTATATTAATGGGCCTGGGTTAGAAAGGACGCACATTCGTAGCAGACCCCTCCCGAATGCTGCCGCGATCACGCTCATAACGGAAAGGGCACGAAGGACAACAGACCTGGCTAATGGTGCCTAGTGTACATTTTTATGCTCTGCAACAAATGGTTTGGGGGCAGAAGAGACTTTTTCATAAGAAGAAGAAGAAGAAGAAGAAGAAGTTGATTCGGTATTCGGGGGGGGCACTTTAGCAAAAGAGTTGCTAATGTGGTGTCACAACACAGCCCAAGAGCTGCGAGGGGTATACACTCGCACACAAAAGCACACACAGATGTGCGCACGATCGTGGGTAACGCACTGTGGACAAACTTTCATCTTGAAAACTATGACACGCTGGTGGCAAGACACTGAAATTCCGCCTCACTCTGATTTGTTTGCAAGGTAGCTGACTGTCAAGGGTCATGGAGTGGAGTGGTGGAAGAATAATGGGAGCATGGGCGGTGAGAAATCGGATGAAGCTGCGATCCTGGTGACTGCCGTGTGTTAGCTGAGAATGTAGGTGAGGGCGCCATGGAAACGTCCTCTGTTTGGCAGTTGTGCGGTTGCGGTGTTCCCCGAGTTCCCAGCCTACGTTCGAACCAAACCTCTCCTGCCTCGACGTCCGGTGCGTCGCCCCTCATCTGCAGGGGACCAAAAGAGCAGGAGGACGAGCGAAACGCAGTTCGCCGCTGGGTCCGGCTACAGAACACAGTCCGCAACACAGGCAGACCCTTGGCAAACGCAGCATTAGCAAGGAACTGCCCGAGAGCCGTGGAGGCAGACACACCTACAGCCTGGCAAGCATATGGAAGCCTGTTGTGTGTGTGTGTATGTGTGGGCTTCTCCTGCCTCTACTGGTACCTTCTCTCATATTTCTTTCATTTATAGAGGAGATGCGTTGTGCGATGCCATCTGTTGTGTTTATTTGTAAGCAGCGACCAGACCAGCTATGGACGTTGTTTTACTCTCCCGGCTTTGACTGATGTTCTGGGGAAACGGCCTGATGGTATTTTTGTCAGATGGTCTTATCTTTGGAAGCCACCCAAACTGAAGTGCTGACTCAGGATGCTCTGGTTTGCAGACTCAAATAACTGGACTGGAAGCTTGCAGACACCGTGGAGCCTCAAACATAAGTCTAAACTAGAGGAGCATAACTACTTAACTGGAAAACAAATTGAATTCATTTAAACATTATATTTGTGCATTTATTTATATCTGATAAGACAGATTCCTTTAACAAATTACTATACTAAGGCAATTTTAGTTAAAGCGAGAGGTTGCCAATAACTGAGCGACATGTTCTTCTGCAAAAAAGTGTTTTTGCAGTTTGACTTTTTTGTCATTTCCTCATACATGAGAAAGCTTTTTTTTTTGTTTCATGACAAAATTTTGGCCACGTGAGACCAGTGGATGTATGTTTCCTTGCAACAGCACTAGACATGGACACATTACAGCAGTAAGGCAAATGGCAGTGCGGCCAGTGTCTCATAACTTTGGAATTGTGGGAAACTGGAGAACAGGCAATGTAATAAATCCAATAAATTGTAAGCTCATTTTTGTTCTTCAAGATTTTTAGTCAGCATTTATTTTACTCAACATTTGTTTTTGTTTTTCACAGTCCGTGAATGCGTACCCCTACTTGAATGGAGATTTTTTTCTTTATAAAAATCCCAGATGGTGAATCTGCCTTGAGAGCACAAAGGCCCCCATTTGCTGCTAATACTAAATGTCACTGTTTAGTCAGTCTATGTTTGCGATCGGTAAAAGTGTGTCTGCTTTTTGGGCCCTGCTGCTTGTCAGCAAGCAGACATGAGACCTATATGAGAATATAAAAGACCCCTCCTTGCGCAAAGAAATAAGACTCCCACCCAAGGAGCACCCTGCAGGGAGTCCCTTATTGATGCCAGCAGCTTAGCGTTGCTGCCCTTCTCCTTGGGGATGGAGAGCGGCTGGCGGCCTCCAGCCGGCCCTGCGTGTTTGCCCGATTAATTTTGGGCGCAGCGAAGAGAAAGCCTGGGCAATAGGCCGGTGACATGGGTGGCTAAGCAGCTCATACAGCTGCACAGAATTGACACCATTAGCATTTTCTTAGCAGCAAAGCGGACAAGAAACATTAATGCACGGCGTTCTTTCCTCTCCTACAAGCTCCCACTTCTTATTTTATGAACATTTTGCGCGCAATAATGTCATGCAAATCTTCACGAAAACAAACTTAAGCCGATTTCCTTAATTTCCGTTTGCAACACGCACGACCTTTCTTCCGTCCGAGAAGCAAACGGCTGCAGTAATGCCGGCTTCCACAATAATCTCTTTAAAATGTTCTTATGTCGCATGGAAGCCAATTTGCAGCTGCCTTATCCGGCAGTTTAGCCAAGGGGCTGAGCTGCATGTGGGCAAAAAGCTGCAGATGCCGTCATTCGGAAAAGTGTGCAACCGCGGTGTCTGTGCGCCGTCACGTTTTTATTACATCGACATTTGAGAAGCGTACGCAAAAGTTCATTTCACCAACAGGTGGAGAGATGCAGGTGGCTCTACAGGTACATTCAGATAGAGTAATGCCGCCAACTTTACGGAACATTAGGCTAGTATCTGCTTATAGAATTTGATGAGGAATAAACCTTTTTTAATTTAAATTAGGAATATAGCACAGTGGGGGCAGCATGGGAGCTCAGCGAATAGCGCCGTTGCCTCTCAGCTCCTGTCCTGGTTGGGTGTGAGTTCCTGCAGTAGTTTCCTTTTTTATTTGCTTCCATATGGCTCTAAGAAATTGTAGTTCTTCTAAAGCATGAGAACTGCATACCTGTTGATGTTAGACAAGTATGCAAAATGGATGTTGAAGTGTATGTTCTAGACTTTTCCGTCTTGTTCTAGTTTGAGGAATAGCCGTAACTTATTAGGATTCAAGCAAGACTGGAAAAAACCTATATTTTCTGTGTTGTATCATATTTCCTCTTATGTGCTAGATTGAATTCAGCCTTTGACATTTTGACTAGTGTGAACAATGTAATTCCTGTAGATACCGGAAATCGGGCTCAGTCTGTGTGGCGTTTGCATGCTCTTCCTGTGTCTACGTGGGTTCGCAGCGGTTTCCACCCACAGTTCAAAGACTTGTGTTTCAGGTTGATTGGTCGCTCTAAATTGTCCATAGTGTGTGAATAGGTGTGTGTCTGGTCACCCTTTTATGGACTGGAACACTCAGAGCCAGTTTCATAGTCTAGCATCCATTGCTTCCAGGATAGGATCCAGACCCCCACAACCTTACTTAGAATAAGCGCTAAGGAAAAAATGGATCGATGGATGCAGCCTAGCACGACATGCCTGAGGCTGCCAGGCAATTTTGCTGCTTCAGGGTGCCTGGGTTGTTCAGGCAAAGGTTCAAAACCAGCTCATCACGTGTGAACTTTTCCTGACTCCCCATCTAGTCAGCAGGAGAGGGACACAAACAACTATAAGGCGACAGCTCTACTTTTTTTTTGCTACCACTGCGCAAATGATGCTGTCATTTATTAAGTTATTCACAAAAGCTGATCGGTTTGAAAGGATAGATCAGTTGCGTCTGTTCAGCGGAACTCAGAACTTTCGCTGGAACTCTTCTGCAGTTCTGGACTGCTGTATTTGATCCCCCATCCCCTGGATGCTGTAGTAAGTGTCACTTGTTTCAAAGCCTCCCCTCGTGCTGCCAAAACAGTGACGTCTAAGTGCTAAAATTTTCACCCTCATTCTTTGTCTCTTTCCAGGCAGTCGTCTTTTTTTTCCCCTTTTTCGGATAAAATAAGAATGGCATAAACGACGAGCTGGGTAAACACAATATATAAAGTCACGCAGCTCCTGGTGAGAGAAGAAAGGCTTCCCGCTGCAGATTGAATGGGCACAAAAAGTTCAGATACTAAACAGAAGATTCATCCATTGACTTCAATTCATTCCAGAGGGACCAAAGTCATGTCTGCGACTAGAAGATAAAGCCTAGTTGGGTGATGTGCATTAATCAGCTGAAGACTGAATTTAATAAGGAAGGAAGAGGAAGTGGTGGTAGAATTAAGTGCCTGGTGATCTGAAGGAATTCCAGCATGCAGAATTGTTCTCTGTGTGTGTTTTGCCAAATGAACCCCAATGGCCATTGCGCCTTGGATGAAGAAAACTCTGGGATTAAATATTTTAAGAGGCTGGGGCATTATTTTTCTTTTTGGTGTATTATTAATGGTTCTGTTCTAGAGTGGCCTGCACTGACAAGGTGACAGGTGTGTTGCGGTTAAACAGCAGACAAAACAAAGCTGAATGTCATTGATCTAACGTTGCTGGATGAAGTGTTCCACTTTTGCTCATAATACCGCATGCAGTCACCTTGAGGAGTCGTACACCAGTTGCCTGGCACGGGGTCTGAGGCCCGAGGCTTTCTGCAGGATAACATTCTGTGTCTACTACAAGTCTACTACACCTGATGCACATTAATGGACTGCGAAAGTGAATGCAAACATTATTAGACCAAAACAGGTCAGAAAGTTTAGATATCCAAATGCAGTGTTTTTTTTCTGTATGGATATGCCCGGTTAAAACAGCATTTTATGCACAAATTTACAAATTCCCAAATGATGCTTTAAAATGATGGCATTAGAATTAAAATTTTAAAATCTACAAACAATAGTATTTTACTTGTACACACAGTATACTTACATTGCGAGGCCAAAAATATGTGGACCCCCCTTCTAATGACTGAGCTGTGCTGTTTCACCTGCACCCATACAACATACAGACACATTCAAGACATTTGTTCATGCAAGGGAGAAAATGAAAAAATGAAATTGATTTAATGTCCTTTTCAGTTATTTATATTTGCATGTACTTAATCTTCAAGGTTGATTTTATTGCCATTTTGCAGATGTACAGGGCTTAACAAAATGTTATTTCTCCTGGACCACAGTGCACAATGCTGACAAACAACATATATAAAATATATTTGTGTTTATATTCATGTCGAAGCGGCAGCTGTAATTCCTTTGCTTTTTGAGTTGCATAGATTATATCACAATTCCTTTGGCTGCAGAAGAAGGAGACATCAGAGTACGAGTAAACTATAGGTTTGTCCACCGTGGGTTTCAGAAAAGGTGTCTGGTCTCGCTGCAGTGAGCTATGTCCAGTCAGACTCCTCTTCCTCCGTAAGTTGCCCGACTGCACAAGCACCGCACCTGGAGTTGCTGAGTTGGTGGTATTGGATCTGTTGGCTTTGAACGTCAGGAAAGAGAGGTGAGCAAAGCAGTGTGAGTGTGAAACACAGTAGATCCTCAACAGTGGAGGACAGGCCCCAAACAAATAGAAAGGCCCTGGACTGGCGGACATCACACGCTGGCTGTGTCGCGGTGCTGTTCTGTCTCAGCCCTCAGGGGCAGATACAGAAGCCTCTGTTTTTCTGAGATTAGTAGATTAGTCAGTCAGCCGATCCATTGGGAACCACTGCTTGACTGACAGGAGTTTCATACCCGGTTGTTTTTCCAATTAGGAAGCCCAATGCAATAAGCAATGAAATACAGTGAAATACTGTTGCTCAGTACCAATGGGCTGCAGCTTGATAAAAATAAAGAACTGTTTTATTTCAAAAAAAATATTCCACTGTACAAACATACAGTCATGCAAACAGGAACAGTTTTGCATTTCATTAGTTATTATAAATAAAAATGGATTCTAAGGAAATATTTAAGTCCCACTTAAGCTGCAAGGTTCAGGGTTCACTCTGTTGTCATTGTGCACTTATACAAATGTACAAAAGAAAGCAAAATGTACTTTCTTCTGGACCGTGGTGTGCAGTAAACTGAACAAACACATAAATGACACAGACCCAAGTCGAATTAGACAAATTGAAGTAGACGTAATAATCGGTGAATAGATAGATCGATACCTATACATGGTGGATACATAAATAAATACTGTAAATAAATTGGTATAAAAAATCAGTGCAGTCAAACTGTCAGTAGTGTGTGTATGGCTAGTCCTGTGCTAGATGGTCAGTGGTGGTGGTAGTGATGAGTCACTGTGGTGTTCAGAATTCAGCAGTCTGATGGCATTTAGGAAAATGGTGTTCCTGTGCCTGGTGGTGTTTGCCTACAAAATGGATTACATGAATTAGGATTAGAAATATATATTCTGACAGTATATTACGTGATTTACAGTTCTTGCTTGTAATAGTGTCTTATAATTTGGATTCTCTGCTCAAAAGTCATCCAAACTGCAAATGAAAGTGATGCAAGTTAGGTGGATTTGCCAGTTAGTGACTTTTGAAAAGAGGCAAATGTTGCTTAACACGTGCATCTCATCTAAATGTCTTCTGTGCCGTTGATAGGTTTTGGCTGGTGACATTCAACAACCATCCCTTCTTCCATTCCAGAGGGGCACAGAGATAAACTTTAGCTGAAGGTGGTGTTTGCTTTATTTCAAGTCCCGTTCAGGGTTGCGGTGTTTAAGGCAGAACTTATTCAAAACCTTAACCAGCATCTTCTCAGCATAAACCAGTCATGCTGAAGCACAAATCTAAGCAATGGTAGAATTGGTCTAAATTATAAGAATTGCATAGCTACCGATCTTAACATTCATGTCAAATAGATCCTCGAGTGTATTTTCTAGACTTTTCTACTTTGTTTTAGGTTGTGGAATAGCCGTGATCTATTAGGATTCACGGGCAACTGGAAAAAAGAAATATTTGATATTTTTTCTTATGTGCTGGATTGAATTCGTGCTTTGACATTTTGACTGACTTGCGCAGTGAAATTCTCATAGATCCTTGCAATTGCTTGGTTTGCTTATCATAGCTGCTGTGGTCAGGAGGGAAGAGATATTTGTTCAGTTTTCTCAGTAGGACAAATAAGAGAAAATGTCCCTCTCATTCAAGCAGTGCTATATAAAACTGGGATGCGTTGTTTGAACTTCACTTCCTAAATTCCTAAATCCTGCGCTGACTGCATTCAGCTTTTTTCATGGCCCTCCTAAGGAAAGTACTGGAAATTCTACGCAGATCCATGTTCAGCAGTCAGATGTGAAATTCCGAGGAGTCTGTCAAGGGCATTTATTTGCTTCTCTGTGGTCTTTCGCAGTTGCTGTTGGGCTTTGGGATGAAAGATATTCAGCTTATTAAACTGAACAATGTTCTTGTGACTATGACATTACAGATACTATTCATATTTTAGATGAGCAGGGAATATTATGTCGACCTTGTGTGCTGCCTGCGATAATGATGTCAGAGAAGAGGATACATTGTATAGCAGAAGAATTTGTGTCAGACATGCATATTTCTAACCAGGGGTTCACTAGGAACGCAGGTACCATATATTGTAGGAAGGGTGACACAGCAGCACTTTAATCTGCTGTTTTTAGGGGAACCTGTCGGCTATTCCGGATCAAAGCTTTCCTGACAACAATATTCCGCGCTGACATCCTCATTTGTTTATCCCACTCATGAAAAGCTGTGGAAAACCACGGCTGATCCTTTTGGAAAGGTGTTGCTAGGATACGGTTGGCGTGAGGCTCACATGCCCTCTCTGTTGCTCCCCAGCTGGGAGCTTCAGACGGCAGCGTTGTGCGTGCGGCGTGATGGAGCCACTTCTGTGTCAACAGCTTAGAGGAACCTCAGCCATTTAAAAGCACCGGGTCGCTGACTGTCAGATGGCCCTCTTCTGAACATGTCAGCAAAAGCCTTTTCCCAAAACAGCCATGAACTCGTTGCTGGAGATGAAAGATGCTCAGAAAGGTGCCCCGGTATTTACCTGCATGATGAATTCTTCATTTTCGCCCCCAAAAAAATTGTAAGTCACGTACATTTTCAAATAACTAATATTATTGTTGAACTAGTATTATTATTGCTAATTGTTCATCCCGCTCTTATTTTTTAATATTATTGTACTATGACAAAGCCTGGTGGGAAAGAAGCAGTACAAATAAAAATAAACTTCATTAGCTTAGTTATTTATTGTTTTTATCTGTAGCTGAAAATGTACTGTTTTAATGAAATCTCTGCTAGAGGAGTTAAAGGTTAAATCAGATACTATTGCTATTTATGCTTGAGCAGCCTTGCGTTGTCCATTAGGGCCTTTGTGGCATATGTATTTTTTCTGGTGGACCTTTTCCACTAGGATGGTCTCACTGGGCTGTTAATCCATGCAGGGACTGAAATGTCCTCTGAACTATTCCTCATACAAACCTTGTTTCCCGTAAAACTAGAAGAAGCAACTTAGGCAAGACCACATCACACATAAACGATAGCAGTGGTTCTCCAGACCTCACACGCTGCCCAATCTTACACAAGCACAACAAACAGGAACTAACTGAGTCTACTGGTCTGGACTGGAGGCTTATGGGAAAGATAGATATCCCTGTCGGGGGGATCCCCTTGGAGAACTGCATCTGCCCATCCACTCTGATGTTGCACTAAGTGTAAGCAAAGGCAACACCAGGGGCTCTTTTCTCGCAGATGGCTGTGCCCGTAGGCAATCTTTTTTTCATAGCAGCATTTGTCAGCTGTAACACGGTACCTGTTGCAGAACCGGGGCAAGACGTGTAGTTCGGCATTCACACTCCAGTCACTTTTCCCTAATGGTGACTCCCAACCGGTGACTTTCAGCAGCTGGGCTCAGACAGCTGCCGTATCTTCGCATGGCTTACGTTCCTCCCCTGAAGAATAAATGTGGCTTAGGAGTAATTTCTTCTGTTAAGACACCAAAAGGCCCATGGTGTGGTTAAATTATCAGAATGGAGCTACACGGTACCATTTCACCGTGCATGTCTAGGCTTAATCCTTTTGGTTATTAAGACCCCTGAAAATGGAAAATGCATGGACGTCCTTGTTGAATTGGCACGACTTGTTCTGCAATTTTGCTGATTTTCTCGACTTCTTAATAGAAGGTCAGCAAAACAGCTTATCGGAGCTGAAGGTCTGAGATGTAATAACGGACAGAAGTGCATTTCTTACGTTTTCATGCAAAGCTGTTATTTCAAAAGTGCAACCGCAACGCAGTTTTAAGGAATGCTCAGAATTATGGCAAAGTGTGCAATATTGCAGAAACAATTACTGCTACAGTGAAAAGAAAATGCAAACATGTTCTCATTACTTTCTGCTTTGTGTCATTGCTTTCTGCTTTGACTTGTTTTTTCCGGAGCTCTGTCTGGAGAAACTGTCCAGAGTGCTGTGTTGAATTTTAAAACTGTTCCCAGAATGCTGTGTTTTTTTTTCTTCTTGCAGGAGACCGACCTTCCTTGGCTGATGTTGTGCCGTAAATTCAGCTCCGCTGTGGGCATCACCAGGAAGAGGACCATGTGGTCGCTGGCATCCCTCCTTCTTGCTCTTTTCCTGGCCCTCCCCTGCACTGGTGAGATCAGTTCCTTATGTGGTCTGTTAGGTCCATGTATCAAGAGAAATGGCTTCTTGTACGTTAGACCGAAATGCAGACATTAGCTGGGTGGGGAAAGCGGGTTTATCATCTCCTGTACATCAACTCCTTCCCCACCTGCCGCAGGAGTGATAATGTAGGAAATGAATGTGAAAGATGTCATATTGAGGTTGACCATATGGGCTTCTGCTATTCCTCACCAAATGATGCTGTTGTGATGAGGGGAGTGAGATGACATGGTTTGTGTTAACAAGCTAAGATTCACATTAGAAACGCAGACAAGAAAATGTGCACAAGATCCTATAATCCATTCAAGTACTGGGTAATGCTGTATGTTCGACCAAAAAGACGAGAAATAGTATCAACAGGCTGTTACAGAAATAGTTTTTGACCTCTCTGGACTTTTATCACATTGACACATATATAAAGGAAAATTTTCAAATTAGGGAACACAAAACAGAGTTGTTTTGATTTACGGCAACTTCTGTCCACCCATCAGTCAGCGCTGTAGGTCTGCCGCAGTTGGCACTGAAAAAAGGTTGACTGTAAACAGATGGAAATAGACGTTGGTCCTGGGGAGTTTATCCCAAGGTATCGGATTCTTTGCTGTGCTGTGGTTTCATTCTTAAAGTGGACAGCGCAGCTTCACATTAGCTGGTCGGGCTTAGATTATTTGTCCTAGCTGCGCAGCTATAGTCCGCAGGCAGTGAGCAGGCACATAACTTGACAGTGCAAGGAAGAGCCCTACCACGGGACCTTTGGGAGAGGCCAGGATGTAAAGGAAGCTACAATTCATTACAGACCATGACTCATGTTCCCGAAATGAAGTGATGACCAGGAGTTCTTTTAGCCACTGGGTTCTTCAGCTCAGGTTCAATAAGAAGCACTTCTGCAGGTCCTTCTTACCAACAGCCATCTGCCTTCCTACTGCTCCACTAGGAGCTGTCAACAGTTAGTTTCTGTCTCATTTGTTGGGTTTGTACTCTGTTATTTATTGCTTATTAATAAAGTAATTTGATTGTCTTGCATTGTGTTATGTGTTGTGTGTCCTTTGTGCTCAGCTGCTTTATTGGTGAATTTCCCTGTGAGGATTGATAAAGTCTTTCCCATTTCCATCTTATCCTATGCAATCCTATCCTGTCCTGTCTGGTTTTGTCCTATCCTATCTTATTCTGCCCTATCCTGTCCTGCCCTGCCCTACCCTACTCTGTCCTCTCTTCTCTTCTCCTCTCCTGCCCTATCCTGTGAAGCTACCCTGAGTTGCTGTAGCAAAATATCAAGTAGTAAATTGGTGAAAAAAGTAATCAGCTTTGAATAAAAGCGCTGGCTCTGCCACAGAAGAACATAAATAGAGAGAAATGTTTTTCTTGCTTTCAGTGATACTGCGATGATCAAAAAACAGATCAAATGCATTTGTGTCTGTAAAATGCACTTATTCTTGAGCCTTTAAATAACATTAAGCCTTTTTTCCCTCCTTTTCCCTTCTGGCCCTACAGAAGCGCTACCCTTTGGTGAAACACCCAGGATCTGTGCAGGTAATGACAGAATGACCTTGGCTGCGTTTATGTTTGTTCTGCTAACAGACACATGAAAATGCAACATCACTGCATTATTACTTAGCTTTTAGTGGGAGAATGTATTAAATGAGAAAAAAATATCATATTTATTGATGTTTCCATACAAAAGGTTTTGGGAGAGCCCACCAAATGTGATCAATATTCTAACAAGGACGTCATTTAACCTTGAGGAGGAAACCCTTGACCCAAGCATGAGTGGGTACACTATAACCTTTTAAACTGGCTTCTTTTCTAGAAAACCTTTATTATAGGAAGTAAAAATTTACTTGTGCCTTGTTCATACTGCTTACAGTGTAGTTATTTGTAATAGGACTGCGCTTTAGAGGAAAGGAAGCCATTTGAGATTCAAGGCAGAACTCAAAAGAGAGACCTGTCTAAGTTGAAAAGGGTAATTTCACTGCAATACAGCTTACAATCCTGAAATTATGAACCCAGTTGTCGAAAGGCGGCAATAAAGAGTTACAAAAATTGGGCTGAATATCTCAAGATGGACTGGGAAACTGGGTGTGCTTGCAGTGAGGTCTTTCCTGCAGCCACATTACCCAAAATGCTTTTTAGCCTTCCTACGTGTGTAGGTTCCCTCTTGGTTTTTCGGTAGGCAGATTTTAGGACCTGACAGGTGGAGCCAATTGTCAAGCAAGTCAGATTTGGTTTTAGCAGCAGTTCAGGAAGATCTCTTTTATTTATTAGTTTGTTTATGAATGGCTGCAAATGGGCAGCAAAGGGAGATGGAGCAGAAAGGTGCAGATGAGTGATGTGGAGGGGTAACCCTTCTATGTGAACGCCTGCAAAGCTGCAGAAACGCCTACGACAAGCTATTGCTTTTCCCTCCCCCTCCATTTATTTTCAGGAGTGGATTTGACAGCTCTTTCCACCTTCCCTTCCTTGCTTGACTTCTGGTGTCAGAGGGAGGTGTGCACTGTTCTGCTTGGCATGGATGCAACTCAGTATGTCGGTGATGACATACCGACCCCCTTCGCCCCACGCAGCAGATTGTGGAGTTACAGAACAGCACAGAGGAGACTGCAGCCTGCAACCTTCCTAAATTTGGTTTTGAGTCTATTTTCTAAGGACTATTGGGTGTAGCAAAAGCTGCCTCCCATCCCCTTTGAATACAAGAAACAAAATTAACTCAATTCCTCTTCTTTTACTCCATTACCAACAATCAGGTTAGATTTGATAGGATTCAGCAACGCTATCCATCTTAAAATGATATGCATATATTTTAGAAAGCAGCAGCAGCAGAATTTTTATATATAGCATATCTAAGAAAGCTTCATACAAGCTTTTCCAGTAATATAGTACAAACAAATGTTCAATAAGATCTGTCATGTTTACAATCTGGGCACATTTCTTCTTTGTTTGATGCTTTGACAGCCTGTGCAAGAAAAATATTCAGTGTCCTACTTGGAGAAGCTATGAGCACAACCATATCAATTTCATTAGCCTACCTTTCATTACAGCACAATACACACCATTACTCAGTTAGATATTAGAGCAGCGGTGGGGGGCATATGGCTCTCCTGTGGTGCACTGGCTGGTTTGTGTTATTCGTAATACAGAAGGGTAACACTCGGGGGAGTTTTGTGGGTATTACTCACCCCTGTACTGTTCTATGTGTAAAGAGCTGTCGTTGGTCTGTAATAAAACCTGCATTCACAGTGTATGACATAAAGATCAGTCAAATTTTAATTAAAAAAAAATCAGTCAGGAAATCCAATATTGAAAATTCAGATAAAAAATATGGGGCATAAAAATTGAATGAATTTTGGCGAGTGAACTTCCGAGATCTGAAATTGAAAGGGAACATCTGATATATGAAGGAACGAGCCTGAATGTAAATAAACTCCCTCCTGCTCAAGATGACTCTTAGATCCGAGGTTTAGAAGCCTTCCTTGTAGGACTGAGGTGCCGAGGAGGTGGGCAGCAGCACCGAGATGCATAGGCTGCTTCCCTCTGCTGCCTTTTTTCCTAATAAACTCTCCTTTATGGAACCCACATTTGCATCTCCATTCTCCCCATTGGTGGCCTTCAGTATCGTTTGTGGTTTTCGCTTCATCAAAGGAGAGAAACATCATTATTTCTTGATTTCAGTATATAACTGTTAATAACAAAAAAAGCGACAAAACCTTTCAAATAAGTCCTCAAAATAAAGGTCTCGTGTGCCAGAATTCATGAAAACTTTGTCTGCAATAGTAGCAGAATGCAGTGTTTTTTTAAATAAACACTGGAACATCATTATTGTATGGGTTTGTACTGTTCTCTGTCCAGACTGGAACCAGTTGTTTCCTAAGCAGCGACTTCATTCATGAAAAGCTTTAATTTCAGGAGTTGGAAGTATTAGACTGGTCGTGTGTTTGGGGGATGCTTGGTTGCTTTCCATCTAAGCTAAGAGTCTGCTTAAAGGCTTACAGGTAAGGTTGTTGTGCCCCCAACATCTAGAGGACTCGTTGTGAACAGGGGTTAGTTCACATAGGAGGGTGAAGAGCTGATAGCAAAGATGGTGGAAACCACAGTGTAGTGTTTGCAGCCAGACTATCAAGCATGTGTTAAAGTGCGAATGTTTTACATGTCCATGTCCATGGTAAAATTACTCATATTGAAATTAAAATGGCAGGATATTTCCGTTTGTTTAATGATAAAATGCACTGCAACAGTTACCCAGAGCGCTGAAGAAAAGATCTTAGGACTGTTTCAAGGACAGACACTGTGTCACTGAGCTAGATGAATGGCAGAAGGAGTCAGGCTGGCAGCTGAGGAGAGGAAAACTAAAATCTCTCTCTTGAGAACTGGGAGAAAAACAAACCTCAGCCTCTCTACACATTAGCAGTGAAAATGGTTCAGTTTGTGAAAAGGAGGTGATGTTGGTTCCTTGTTCATTGAAGTCAAGGGATTGGAGTGTTTGGAGATGTACTTCAGATGGACTGCAACAAATATGAAAGGTAGCAGAAGAATGGAACGTATGATGGAAATGTTGACTTTATGCATTTAGAACTACCAAACAACAGTTTGAAGGCCATATTGTTGGTACAAAACATGGTATTAGCCAACTAGCTGTGGTATGTAAAGCATTTGAATTGTGGGATAGTCAGGCTGGCTATGTTCAATATGACAGACAGTGAGTTCTAAACTATTTTGTACCTTAAGGGGTGAGTTATTTGGAAAATTGAGTCCACCAAGTTGTGTTTTAACAAAATAATTTGACATATACGGTTGAAAAAACAGTAGCGTGTCGGAGCTTGTAGATGTTGGAGGGATTTGGCCATGCAGAATGAGGCCACAAGGCGAAGAGAAAACCCACAGGCAAGCCCTAGGCAAATGATCAAAAGTAAGAGACCAGGATAGCACTGGGGAGTGATTTAATGCTGACGGTAGATGCGACACAAACCGGGACTGTGCCAATCCGAGATGTGAACTGTAGCCAAAACAAACACAGAAGACAAGGTAAAGCACTTAAAAAAAGCCGAGGGTGTCATCCCAGGAACTGCATGGACAATAATGAGTGCAGAACATCAGTAAGAAAGGGATGAGTGGATCGAATGGAATAGTGCAGTTGATGAATATGATAAACAGCAGGCTTGAAATTAAATAGATGCTTTAAATATATAGCAGAATCAGTCATTAAGATGCTAAGTAATAGCAGCCTGGGAAGATCATTATAACAGCTGAACAGAGGCAAAAACAAATGCTGGGCCAGAAGACTAGCCGAATACCACCGATGAAGGAAAATGTGAAGTTGAAGAAAGGTTAGAAGAGCAAACAGAAACGTGAGCCGAAGCCGTAGAACATCAAAAGCAGTAGTGGAGGAACTAAGCATAAGGGATCCATCCAGTGCTGAATATGGATGGATTTGCTTATGGGTGTGGGATGTTCAACAAATAGTGACCATTTTAGACTTTTCCCAGGAATGTGGGGACTGTTATAACAGCAAAGCGAGGGAACAATTCCATTCAACGGCCTCCACTTTACACTATATGGCCAAAAGTATGTGGGCACATGAGCATCACACCCGTATGTGGAGGCTAAACCTCCCATTCCGAACCCATGGCCACTGATATGGAGTTGTTCCCCCTTTGCTATTATAACAGCCTCCACTCTTCTGGCAAAATTTTCTACTAGATTTTGGAACCCGACTGTGGGAATTTGTGCCCAAGCCACAAGGCTTGGCTTGCAGTCAATGTTCCAGTTCATCGCAAAGGTGTCCAATGGGGTTGAGGTCAGGACACTGCAAGCCACTCAAGTTCTTCCACACCAATGTGGGCAAACCATGTGTTTATGGAGCTTGCTTTGTGCATGGGGAGGGCACAGTCATGCTGCAGTAGGAAAGTGGCTTCGTCCCCAAACTGTGGCTACAAGGCTGGAAGCACATAATTGTCTTGAATGTGTCTGTATGCTGTATGGGTGTGACTGAAACAGCCCAGCTCTGTCATTAGAAGGAAGGTCCACATACTTTTGGCCATATAGTGTAGAAGGCAACAGCTGATGTACCTGAGGTGACACCTAGGCTACCATGAAGCATCTAGAAACAAGAATGTGGGTAACTGATGGTAGGCAGTGAGAACAAGGGCAACAAGCTGTTTAGAAAGTTCAAAACACAGGCTCCATAAGCGCATGTTGGTTTCATGCACACATCGTTCTAAATGCTAGCAAGCAGTGGTCTGTGATGAATGTCTGTAGGTTGTTTAGGCTTCCGTGAAAAAGGGAGGCTTTATTAGAAAATTCTTGGTTCATGCAGGTAGTGTAAAAAATGAGCTGCACCGAACGGCAGTGGATTGTTTATGAAGGCTTTACCAAAATATGGCAGACTCTATGAAGTAAGCTGTTGGGTTTATGTACATGTTAGTGTGAAGGTGGCTGACAGCTGGCATGGGGGCAGGAAACGACAGAACGATGTTTGTTTAGGCTTCAGCGTAATGGAAGGCTCTGCGAAAGTAGCGGATGTCAAGTTCATGAACATGAATGAGTAAAGCCCCCAAAAGAAGGTGCCACAGACTTGAGGGGTATGAAGAATTGTGGAGGAAATAGCAGTGCATAAAACCAAAACAAAGCAAAGCAAACAAGGAATTAGTATGAGCAGACAGCAGCGCAGTGAAGCTGGGGATTGAGAGGCAGGAGGGGAGGAGCAGGGCACCTGCTGATGCGTGAACAGGAGACTCTGTGGCCGGCAGGCAGATAGAATGGCGGGAGCCTAGGGAGGTGCATTGAGTGGTGGAGAGAGCGCCGATGGACGGAGAGGTACAAAGTGGGTGCGGAGACCCTTGGAAAAAGCATGGATGGTGGCACCAGTGATGGGGAGATAGGACAGCAAGAATAGAACTGTGGCAGAAGCTAGGTATGCTGGCACGCAGCTGCAAAAAGCATCCAGTCCATGGAGGTGATGTGGAGTTCGAAATGAGTCATTGGGGTTGTGGTTGTACACCCAGGCCAACAGCAAATGGAACAAATGCATCATGAAGGGCAATTCAATAGTCTGTTGCTCCATCCTAACAGTGTAAACTTGTGGTCAATGGCAACGTGTAACAGTGTAAGATGACACTATAGCACAGTCCTACTGGGAGCTGGATCAACAGCATACTGGATGCTCAACAGTGGGAAATGCATGAACGATAAAGAGGAGGCAGTCCATGAAAAACAGGAAACAACATCATCCCGTCCAGAATTAGAGGGGAACAACAAAACTCAGGAGAAGAGAACTTACAGTAAGGAAATACAACGTCTGGGTGCTAAAGAACACAAGAGACTGCAGACGAGTGATCTGTAGTTGGTGATCAGCATCAAGAGAGGGGAAATGCGAAGAAGGAATCCTAGGCACAGCACCAGGAAAAGGGAATAGAGCTGCAGGTGAGCCATGGTCAATGACGGAAGTGGCAAAAAGGGCAATAAAAGAAACGGCCTTAGGAATTGCAGCAGGTCTGCCCACCTGGGGGATGTGGGGTGGACGGTACCCATGAGGCGAGCGGATGCCTCCAGAGGCTGAAACTGAAGGCAGTCATAACACCACAGAACAGGAACACTAGGGAAGACCTGGAAGCAGCATCACATGAAGGAGGACCTGGTTTGAGGAAAAAAACTGCCTCAAATTGTTTTGTTAGAGATGGCAGGTTGCACTGCAGTATAACCTGCCAGAGAAAGTTATGAGCATATAAAATAAAAGTGTTTCACTACCAATTTCCTACTAGAATAACTGGTATGAAGGAACTATTTCCGCAAACAAAACGTTTTTTTTTTTTGAGGAAAAGGGCTGGCGGGTTCACCATGACACTTTATTCTGTGAGCATTTGAGAGCAGTTGGTTCATATAACACACACAGTGCTAAATATGAATGTGCCAGATGAACGGCTGAAATCGTGAAGCATTTCACTCAATTATTATTACTGTAGCGATGGATATGAATGCAGGAAATACAGTTAGAAATGTGGCTTCCACAACACATAGTCTTAAATAGATGGTTTCAGTAAAGTGCATACTGTGATAGTGCACTAGGGTTTTCTAGCTGTTAGAGTTTTCTAAGTCACTAAGGTGTGCATTTACTGTAAGTGTTTACCACAAATAGCGAAATGCATCACTGGGTAATGATTTGTGTGCTGTTGTGCTAGAAGAGACTGAGAGAGGCCCAAACCTCAGAACATTTCAGTTAGCAGTTGCACATTTCAGAAAGAATGGGGCAGGCTGTGTCTCGTCAGCTAACCACAGTGTTGAATTGAAGGCTTTTTCAGTAATAGTCCATAAAGGGATGCCAGTGAAAAGGATGGATATACTGTAGTAGCAGCTCCATGGATAATGGTTCCTTTCTTCTTCTCAGTATTGGCAATTGTCTGAGAAGTGGCTGGCAGCACTGCTCACTTTGGTCGCAGCAGCAGCAGCAGTGGCCTACCCTGCCGAAGCAGCATGGGTACGGCAGACACACACTTTCCAAGGGTTGTCAGGTCATTAGGCTTAGGCACTCAGTCCACATTCTGGTTTTCTTCTATAACTAAGCATTTATTTCACTCAGAACCCCAGTATAGATGTTCTTCCTTATTTAAATGTCTATTTAAGGTACATTACGCAATTTGTCACATTGATGTCTAATTATTTTATTTTAAAATCTTATTTTGTGTGTGAGTGTGTATGTGTGTGTGTGGGTGTGCACATATACCTCACACTATTCTTACATGTCATTATTAAAGGAATGCAACTGAAAGATTTGTCTGTCTTGTGGACAGTCCCTAATCTGAAGGAAATATTGGAGAACAGTCAACAATAGTTAAAATTTTACATTTGGTGCAAGGTCAGAAGTCTCACAAGACAGAACAAAACCAGCTCTGTTGCAGAATGAATTTCAAATGGCCTCGGTTCTGAAGAATTTCTCTCTGATCATTAATAGATTTATATTTACACTGAGGCCATAAGTTCAGTTCCTCAAGCAGTTTATCCTTCTGGCTTGATAATGTAATAAGGAGGCCTATAATGGAATAAGTGGTTCAACTGTACTGTATCATTAATTCAAATTTGGAAATAATAAGTTACATAGATCATTAAGGCTGCTATTCTAGTTTATGTAGATGTTGCGCAGATGTCCTGGCCTCTTCCTAACAAGACAACTTGTCATATTTCAAAATAATCTAAACACCAGTCCTGGTTTTGGCTGTCTGCACCATGGGACATCGTCATTGTTTCGGCCACAATTTTTATTTTTAACAGTCACTGAAATCAAAAAAGAAATTACAGCATGTTTCGTTCATTGGTCCGTTGACTGTAAAATACTGTGTTTGTGGAACACTTCATTAAGCCTGGGGGGTAGATACAGTTTAAGAACCATATATGCTAAAAGGGCTGCATATAACTCCTCTTTTTGTTTTGTCTTCTTCCAGATGACTCTGCATTTGGCCCGGTGTTTGAGGAGGAGCCTATGGACACCATCTACCCCGAGGAGTCACCTGAGGACAAGATCACCATGAGCTGCCGGGCACGTGCCAATCCACCTGCCACCTACAGGTATCTGTAGCTGTAGCTGGAAGCTTCACAGCTGCTAACCAGATTTAGGATAGGTGTAACTCTTAAAAACTGTAGCTGAACTACAAATAATACTGACACAGCTCCTTTTTTTCCGCTGAGCACTTTTCATTCTGTTCACACGTGCTCAGACAGTAAGACCAATATTTATTTTAATATTTTAAATCTGATTTAAATGCTGAAATTTAAACGATCTGCTCAGTGGTTAAATAGAAGAGGTGGTCTGTACCTGTGGTCTGACTTCTGTACATAGCGTTTGCAATATTTTGCTCATATCTTGGTATCCAGTGGAACGTCTACATTAGCAGGTCAGCACGCATTGAAAACTGAGCCCCTACTGGGCCCTCAGGTCTGAAGTGGGCAACTCTTTGTGGGTTCGCCTGACATAATAACCAGTAAAGCTCAGAATGCTGACAGGGTTGACATTTCCTGCTGAAATACTTGACTGGCCTGTACCCCGCTGCAGAATGTGTGAGCACAAGCTTCCATAATGCACATTCAGGAAAGTTAACATAAAAAAAAGTCCGATTCTGGCCCAAATGTTGCCACTTTCATGTACACTGTGATCGGCAATGAGATATTAGCTTGAAAAAAGATTTGCTGAAATCCAAATCTCCAACCAACATTGAACTTCATTTTACATTTCACCTTCGGTATCTTTACAACCAGAAGATCCTTGAGATGTATAGCAGTAAACCGAAATTGAAATTCAGGAAATGAAAACGCACTGTGAGATGGACCCATGTGCCAGAAAACACATTACAACTGCAAGAAGAGCAGAATCGTTTTCCGAACGCAATGTACAAAACAGAAGTAACACCCGGGTCCAGGAGCTGCTTTCATGTTGCCAACAAAATGGCTGAATCTCCATCATCGCATTGAACTATTTTCACTTTACTGTCCTGTTTTCACTTTGTGGAATGCAGTGAATGTGGGTATTCTTTCAGTTGAGTTCGGCACTGCTCGATTTCAAGCTGGGTCTGTTTTTCCTCCACTTACATAAATTCAGGTGACTCCTCTAATGTGGAGATTTTTGGACATTTCCTTCCTTGCTTTTTTACCTCTTGCACATGAAGAAGATCAGTGCGGTCTGTTAGCTTTACAAAGTTACTGTATCTAAGTACAGTCATCCTGCGCTACTGATAATCTCTCTATTTGAAAATTTGCTTTTACTAAACTTGAAAATTTGTAAATGAAATTCGCTATTTGAATCAAAAACTGCATCTGGAAAAAACCCAAAGTTCATGCCAACGACGTTTAAGTTGTGTGAGAGCCTGGGCAAGAGGATGCAGAGTGTTAGGAATATAAAAGCATTGCTTTAAGAGAATGAGGGATTATGAGAAGTGAATGCAATTTCAGAGAAGTGTCTTCTAGCCATTATGAGTGTGCTACTAAATTGAATAAATACAAGGATCGTGTATCTCATGTTTGTAGGCATTCTACAGAAAGTGAAGAGTTATAAAATTGTTTGCAATAACTGCAACGTGCTCAGCAGATCCCTGCTTTGGTTCATTACTCACCCTTTGGAAAACCATTCGCGTTTAAAGTGGGAACTAACCAAACCAGCAGCAGTAAGTCAGTGCTGGAATTTTCAGGAGAAAATTACCTGGGATATCCAGAAATAGCCAGTGCTGAGTGCACTGCAGTCATATCTCAGCTGCTCTCCCTATAGGATTGTGTATTCTGCTCATTTGGTTTAAATGTTGGGGATTATCACTATCATCTTCCTCACATTATTAAGTGAAAATGTCTTCTAAGAAAATGGAAAGGCTTCTGAAGAAATTCTGAAGAGGACTTTTGTGTAGGTATTTGAATGTTTTAGTGTGGTTGCAAGGAAATACTTGCAGGACTTAGGATTTTTCCTATTGAAAATAATGGAATATAAGCTTCCATTATCTGAAAATTTATGAGTCAAGATTTTAATGAGATTTGGATGCCCGGGGATGTTTATAGTATTATTAAAGAATTCAACTTAGGTTTCCTGCAAGTATGACACCTTGTGCCCCCCTGGGATCGGAACTGTGTAGTATATTAGCATCTATTGAAATAAAGTTTAATGGATGGTTTCAGGTGGCACTTGAATGGCTGGGTTATCAAGCAGATGGAGCAGGAGGACGAGCACTACAGTCTGGAGGATGGGAACCTGATAATCAACAGTCCAGATCGGAATAAGCATGTGGGGAAGTACGAGTGCATGGCTCAGAACATGTTTGGCACCATCATCAGCAGGGAGGCCATCGTCAAATTCGGATGTAAGTGACTCAGCTGCTCAGTCACATAAGTCCCGAGAGAAGAAAAGTCACAACATCACATAAGCGGCGAATAGCTTTGTGAGGCTTCCATAAAAGAAACCACAAACCTGTTTGAATCCTCAACTGCCAGACTCTGCCTGAAGTTCTGTGACATTTTGGTTTAACTGGCAACTCCTTTGCACAAACAACAGAGTGATCAAACCTGGTGTTTTCTTTATTCCAAAATTGGCACTGTCTTGTTTTACAGTATGGTCCAAAAAAACATATATCCAACATGTTTATCAAGGTCAAAGAAGGTGAAAAGTAGAAGAAAGCTTAGCTGTCCATACTTTGGTGTCCAAATTTTTCCGATTCCTAACGGAATTTATGAGAAAAGACTGTCTTCTTTACCATCTCTTTAGACCTGGATCCTTTCTCCATAGAAGAGCGAGATGCAGTGTATGTAAAGGAGGGCCAAGGGGCCGTCCTTCTCTGTGCTGCACCACCACATTATCCAGGTAAACGCTTCAAGAATCCAAGGTGCTCAGTGTATATTATGTTTTTGTACACTATGCCTTATGCGTATACTTTTTGTTAATACCTTAACTTATATATAGCCTCATTTATAACTGTTATATTTCAGTGTTCAAATATTCAATAACTGTTTTCACAAGTCACAGCAACACAGACAGAAATGATACACCAAGAAACTGCCAATTTATCCCCATAAAGTGTACTGTTAAGCACACATAAGCAGTAAAAACAAAGGAAATCGTGGCTCCTGTGATGTGGCCTTGTATACTTTTTTGATGACTGGCCAGATCTGCTCCTGTCAGCATGGCTCCAGCATGTAACAGCATTTTATTACCAAGTATATTTTCCCATGGACTTTTGTGGATTTGCTGCAGGTGCTGTGACTGATGTTAGGAATATTTGTCTATTAAAGTTTATTGTCTTTGACTGATATTTGCCTGGTGGTCACAAAGGCACAAAAACATGCTCCCTTGGGTGATGTGTTCACTGCCATGTGTCCCTCTGCTGCAGAGGAGCTGTCATTTCGCTGGATGCTCAACGAATTCCCAGTGTTCATCCCGGTGGATAAACGGCGTTTCGTCTCACAGAGCACGGGCAACCTCTACATCTCCAAGGTGGACTCAAGTGATTTGGGGAACTACTCCTGCTTTGTGTCCAGCCCTTCCATCGCCAAAAGCGTCTTTAGCAAGTTTATATCGCTGGTTCCCATTCCTGAACGTAAGCATGTCTCCAAATATCCCCAGAGTTCTCCAACGCGATCTCTACCTCAAAGGCTGGCACTACATTCTCATGCTCTTGTCATGTCTTGTGTGGCTACACATCTGGAAACATAAAGAGAAGATTATCAAAAGCGACATAATGGTGGGCCTTTCAGTTGAAATTTGGGCATGATAAGAAACCGTGACCATCAGCTGACCGAAATATTTAAAGTTGAATCAAAAATGGGAATTAACCAGATAAAAAAAAGCTGATTTTAAGAGAAAGTGGGACATTTAGCCATAAACATGAGCACTTGGAGACCGGAGCATTTGCATTAGTGTATAAGAGGGTTTTGTTTGTTTCAGTTTGCAAAAGTCTGAGCCATAGAGAAGCAGGATAATCTTCCAGACCCTTTAAAATGTGGAAATATGTTGATAAAAGTCAGGACTGCCCAGTGGGAAACAAAATGTCAAGACTTTTACTGAACAGTTCTTACTTTTCTGAACATGCGAGTATGGCTACAATAGGCTGATGTTGTTAAACCACTCCCACAAGGATTGTTTGAATTAAAGATGAAATGCCAGCATATTGCAAAATGCTAAAATTACATTTCTTTTTTTTTTCCTAGGTCCACCAAGGAAGTATCCTGCTGATATTAAAGTCAAATTCCCAGACACCTATGCTTTAGTAGGACAGAATATAACACTGGAGTGTTTTGCACTGGGCAAGTAAGTCTGGATGGTTGCCCATAATTTTTCTTTTTGCTCTTTTTTGTGTCATTTCTGGGCTTTTGGAAAAGGGTAACGGTGGACAACCATGCCCTAGCAAGGCTGTAGAGTCTGTGGCTTTGTGTCATATACTTTTTTAACTCAGATGATATAACAACAAACTGTCAGTCAAAATGTCTGTCCTATTATTACTTTGTGCACGACACTATGGCCATTGTACACGTTGCTGTCAGTGCCATTGGTTGTAATATTCAGCCACAGAAGTCAGAAGCTGTTATATGGGAGCCAATAAAAATAATAAAATGAATCATAAATTATACATGATATGCACACACACTGCTGCACAAATTAGTGATGTAAAGGTAATAAAATCTGACCATTATATATATATATATATATATATATATATATATATATATCTCCTGACTGGTTCTTGTGTGTCTAAAGCACTGCTGTTCGATCTCTGTCCATATGGTACCTTTTGCAGCCCCATCCCGGAGATCCGGTGGAGGAAGGTGGATGCTGAACTACCTGCCAACCATGAGGTCAGCATGGATAAAGCGTTATTGCACCTCATTAATATACAGCAAGAGGATGAGGGGAGCTATGAGTGCGAGGCCATCAACTCCAAAGGCAAAGACCGACACAGAGCCTTTCTCTACGTCGATGGTAAGCCTCTGAATCCGATATGCCTGTACATGCTGTGTGTGAGAGAGGCCCTGATAAGACTTTCTCGAACCCAATGGGGGATGTGAGATAGAGGACTGTTAAAGGATCTCTAGTGAAAATTATGTTTTAGGTTCAGCTTTCTGGAAAGTCCTGTAGTTGTATGCTTGAACAAAGCAGTGCTGCTGCAGTTACCATCGTGTAGTTTTAAGGTTATTTACAGTTGGCAGCAAAACAAGATGCATTGAATAAAATATCTTACAACAAAAGTATTTAATCTCTCACGTATGGTGTTGCTTATGGTGGATTTTCAGTGCTTATGTTTGTTTCTAATGGACAGCGGAAAGCTCAGAAGAACTTTCATGATTTTAAGTGTAGCCTTTTCTATGTCTGTCTGTTGGTTTAATGTGAGGCATCACTATAGCTCATGTTATGATTTCATTTTTTCCCAGCTTACCCAGAGTGGGTGGAACACTTTAGCAGCATCGAGGCAGACATTGGCAGTGACCTCACCATGTCCTGTCAGGCCAACGGCAAGCCAAAACCTTATGTGCAATGGCGAAAGAATGGTGTCTTGGTAAGAACTGGACCCCATTCATACTTGGAAGTCACCTGAGTGGCTCAGCTGTAACAGCTCCCTGGCACCATGGCGATTACATCACCTCCATGGCAACAAGCACAAACCAAACAATTCTGAAAGAACCTTAATGATCAGAAAGCTGTTGAATCTGTAGACACTGTAACTGTTGTCAGCAACCTATTGACAAGGCCAGCCTGGCAGAGTGACTGTAATAGAAGGGAAAGAGATGATGTTAAAATTAGAAAACTGTATCATAAGAAAGGCACCACATAGAAGTGTCTGGAATTCCTACTGAAACATAATGCATGTGTTTATTTTCAGCATGGAAGGGGGGACCTGAAATTTACTGGGCTGAATTTTGAAGACTCGGGGATGTATCAGTGCATCGCTGAGAACAAGCATGGCATCATCTATGCCAGCGGCGAGCTGCGAGTCATTGGTGAGTGGGTGGTGGGAGATGGAGAAGGAGGAGGGGGGATGAAAACTCCAGCACAGATAACACCGAGGAGGATTACACTCCTCCCTGGGACCATAGGTATTTATTGATCACGGATGTGCACAAACATACTGATGGCTGCTTGTGTGTGGAGAGAGCAAGTGCAAAGCATTCCAAATATTGTGTGTTCTTGTGTCCTTTGTAGCGGCATAGCTCGCAAAAGTTTAAATCGATGAAAAACTTGCTTATGGTTACCAGTGTGCTGACGCACATGCGGTGGCGTAGGTGTTTCTGCTTTACAGCTTATAATTTTTTTCTAACCAGCACTTTTCTTTCCTACAAGCTTGTGCTCCCACATTCGAGCGCAACCCCATAAAGGAGAGGGTTCAGGGTGCCAAAAATGGCCGGGTTCTGATTGAGTGCAGGCCCAAGGCGGCCCCCAAGGCCAGGTTGTCATGGAGCAAGGGGACCGAACTGCTGTCCAACTCCTCCAGGTCAGATTCACACCACTGTGCTAGGAATGCAAACTCTTGTGGCTGACAAGGTTCTCCACTTGCCTGCATTCTCCCCAGATACCCATGGAACATATGAGATCAATGCTTAAGAACGACTGCAATCTGGTTCCCAAAAATCTATGAAGCAGATTTGGTCCTGGCTTTGCCAAAATGTTGTAAAATGTCATTGTAGCACCACACTGCAATGAAGTAACAGTCCTAAATATATACAGTATAGTGACAATTGTAGTATATAGTGAACTTATCTAAGATAGGGCTGCAGCAGTGCATGGAATATTCTGGAAGCAGAGGGTGCAAGGCTAGTCAGGGTACACCCTGCCCATATAAAGGTAGCCATACACACTGCAAAGAATTTAGAGTCAAAAGTTTGCTCTAAACATGCAGCTGAGGACCAAGAGAGGATGCTGGAGCACCCCAGAGGAAACCCGCACAGACACAGGAACTTGGAATCTCCGCACAGCCTGAGCTGAATTTGAAGCTACATGCAAACAGCAAAGATGCTCTGAGGCAACAGCGCTTTAACAATTACTTGCGCTGGAATTATTTCAGCATAGCAGCCAAGTTCAGGGTATCATCTGCAGGCTGTTTTTCAGCCTAGTGGAGAACTATCCTCTGTCAGTCTTTAGCCCAAATCTGGTTCCTTTTTTTTTATGCATGAGCTGTTCCAGCCAGACCCATTTCAAAGATGGTGAGTATGCGTGACCCCCTCTCCCGCCTTGTGGCAGGATACGCATCTGGGACGATGGCACCCTAGAGATCCTCAACGTGACTCAGTTGG
This sequence comes from Heterotis niloticus, assembly GCA_018136845.1. NCBI lineage: Eukaryota > Metazoa > Chordata > Actinopteri > Osteoglossiformes > Osteoglossidae > Heterotis > Heterotis niloticus. The sequence continues at coordinate 12,246,989 of CM030889.1, forward strand.
ATGAAGGGAGGTACACGTGCTTTGCAGAGAACGACAGGGGCAAGGCCAACAGCACGGGTAGCCTCTTCATCACCGGTGAGCCATCGCCCCCCCGGGCCGGGACCGCTACTTGCCCTCTGCTCTTCATGCAGGCAAAGTCCATAGTCATGGGCTTGCAGTACTGTGATATCAGCGCTTAAAGAAGGAGAGTAACGCAGCACTTCTGGGTCAGGTCTTACACTTCACAGATGTGCTAATCACTAATGTTCAGGTTATAATGGTGAAAAAGAGTTTTATGGTGCTCCAAGCCCCAGGAGATGGCCTGCTGCCACACTGTAGTGAAGTCCACCTTTGGCACCTCAACATTTTGGACTTTTTCCCAGTGCTACCTGTCACTCTCTATTCATCTGTGCATAATTGGGAAATGTTGTTCGTGTTATGCTTAATTTATTTCCCTTCACACCCTGCTTTTCCCTGTTTCATTTATACCCCCTGATGATACTGTCTGTGTCAAAGAAAAACTAATCCGTTATGCAAGTTTTGCGCCCTCTAGCGGCAAGATTAATAAAGACGCTTCTATTTTGGTAATCTTACACATTACTTAACTTTTTTATCCTTAAAGTGCTTTAGAAATCGAGGCATCTAATGTAATCTAATCTGATGTTTCATTTTTATCATTTTGAAATACAACGAATCACCCACAAAGTTGGGTGGGTGGATGTCTTCTGCCCTGTAATAGTTAAAAGGTGCTGCCTCTGGACTGGGAGGTCACAGTTTTACAGCTCACCTCCTGCTGTAATGCCATCCAGCAAGCTGCTTACCCCACATTTCTGCAGTCAAAATGTGGTGCCTCTACAAAAAAGCTGCAGCTAAATGAATAAATGTAAATGTTTTCCCTTCCAGAGGCCACGAAGATCACGCTAGCTCCATCCAACGCAGATGTGCAAGTGGGCGAGAGCACACGCATGCAGTGTGCCGCGTCACACGACCCCAACCTGGACATCACGTTCATTTGGGCCCTGGGCTCCCACATTATAGACTTGGACAGGGAGAGCGATCACTACCAGCGGGTGGTGGAGGTAAGGGCTCAGGTGCTCTAGATGACATCACAGTCATTTCTGTCATTCATGTATAGGCCACCAGGCGGTGGGTCATAATCCACTAATTCATCTGCGGCAGCAGAGGTGGGTGAGCCTGGATCTTGTGGATCATGGGCTTTGTCACATTTTGTACCACCTGAGGTCTTCAATTCTCAGCCTCAATTCTTGATTGAGATGCAAGTCGTATCAGTTCAAATCTAAAGTGCTTGTTTTTTCACTGCAAAAACTAAAGTAAAAAGCATTTAATGGATTCATACTAGTAAATTATACTTGTGTTATGTAACAGCAAGAGATTTCCTTAGGTTAGATTGGATTTAGCTTTATGCAGCACCAAATTAGGCCAACTGGTTTAGATTGACTTTTTAAGGTTGGCTCAAGCGAATTAAATTGGATGAAATGTGTCATGAATCCACTAGTGTGACGCATACCTTGAAAATCCCAGCGAAGGTTAGAAATTAAGAGCTGAGGGAGACAAGCACACCCTGGGAGGCCACGGCTTTGCTTATTTTATACGTGGATTCCCCTTAAATTCCATTTGAGGTGCAGTGCTTATGAACACTTTGTCTTATTGTCAGCAGACTTCAGAGGAACTTTTTTGTTCTCTGATGTTTAACAGTGGAATGTGTTTAGGTGAGAATGCCTTAACACCAGTGTGGTTTTTAGATTGTAAGCGGGCAAAGGAAATTATTATATGTGAAAAGGGACATTTTGTTAAAAAACAAAAAATACATCCTAGTAGTAGGTGGCACGGTGACACAGCAGGTAGTGCTACTTCCTCTGGGTTCCTAGACTGTGCAACTTGAAGGAGGCTTGATCCCTGCTCAGTTTCTTGTAGGCGCTCTGGCTTCCTCCCACAGTCCAAAGACATGTGATTCCGGTTGCTCCAAATTGTCGATAGTGTGTGTTTGACCTTTGTGAGATGCTAACGGCAGATGAATAAGAAAGGCTTTTCACAGGAGAGGCTTCAGTGTTATTGCATAGAACAGCTGCATAGCTGAAGGGTCCTCTACTCTGGTTTATCCTAGTTTCAGTGGACCCCTACAAGAAAATGCTTGGTCTGTTGTCATAACAGTGCAGAATTTCCCTTTTGTGTATCTGTCAGAACCGGGAGTCGAGCGGAGAGCTGCTCATCAAGAACACACAGCTAAGGCATGCAGGCCGCTACACTTGCACCGCCCAGACCATTGTGGACAATGTCACTGCGTCGGCTGAACTTGTGGTCAGAGGTGGGTGAGACAGGAAAGGGGTGGGGTCCATCACTTTTTACCGGCCTTGAATTTCATGGTCATTTTATTTATACTCTAATAGAGTATCTTATACAGGGCAGCCTGGTGACACAAAGGGTGGCTGTAGTACCTTGCAGCTCCTAGTCTGTGGGTAGGGATGTGGGTTTGAATCCAATTCAGTCTGTTTGGAGTTTGTGATGTTTTGCTTGTGTTCACCTGAGTTTTTTTCCAAAGGTCTTGGGTTTTTTGCCACAGTCCCAAGTGTTTCAGGTGATCTGTTGGCACTGAATTACCCTTGGTTGTGTGTGTGTGTGTGTGTGTGTGTGTGTGTGTGTGTGTGTGCGCGCGCGCGTGCCAGTGCGGGCATGTGTGTGCATGCTATGGACTGGCTCTGTCCAGGGTGTAACCTGCCCGACACTCTGTGTTTCTGGAACAGGTTTTAGACCACATTGATCCAATCTTCTGCTATATCTATAGATGCTGGGTGAATTGGTTGATGACTACAGATATGTTACATATTATATTTCATATACTGTATAGTGGACAGAAAAAATTCAAGGTGAGTTGGAAACTGATGTTCCCCACTGTCTATTTCGTACTGCATATTATTTGAAAATCATTTTCCATTCATCAGGTTAAGTTATTCTAGCTCACTGTGGGTGACACAGAGGCCTATGGGTAATCAGATTATTGTACTGATAGAGCAGGAAGGATGGGGGGGGGTTAAAATGAAATTAATGCATTTTCATCACATAGTCCATCACAGAAGGGCTGTGCGTCAGTATTTTTGTGAAAGGCACTTCCTCAAAGTTTGAGCAGCAAAATGTCCGCCTTTAGAAATGAGTGAAATTGCAAATGACTTTTAAATGGTTGCAAAAATATTGGCAGTAATGAAGGTGATGACTCATCTCCAACCCACCTTGTCTTTCTACCAAGGCCCCCCCGGACCCCCAGGGGGTGTACGTGTGGATGAGACTACAGACAAATCTGTCAGGCTTTTTTGGAGCCGTGGCACAGATAACCACAGCCCCATCTCTAAGTACACCATCCAGGCCAGGGACCCCTTCTCGCTTGATCCCGAGGAGTGGAAGGACGTCAGCACCTGTGAGTACGACCCTCTGTGAATGTTCACCTGCTGTGAATCCTTCCAGTCGCCATTTGCCAGACTTGATGGCACAGTGCTGCACTTAAGGCAAATCTTTTCACCTGTCTTCCTCAGCTCCCCCCAATGTGGAGGGAAATGCCGAGATGGTCACTGTGGTAGATCTGATACCTTGGACAGAGTATGAGTTCCGTGTGATTGCCACTAACACACTGGGCACTGGGGAGCCCAGCAGCCCTTCACCCAAGATTAGAACCCTGGAAGCAGGTGGGTCTACGACTACTTTTCCCAGGTGTCTGCCTTGATCATCAACACACGTCCGTTTCTGTCACGGTCCCTTGCTCACCTGCTTAACTTTTTTCTTTTAGAATGTAAGTGGACAGTTGGTTTAAGTTCTACTTTTGCAGGTGCTCTGCTGTAACCTTGATCAGGATGTTGGTTAGGATGCAATTGAGGTCCTGAAGTGTAATTCCATTTTCACACATGTCCTTCGCGTGGAAACGAACAAAAGCGTAGGACAAACACCACGTCACTCCACTCCACATTTGAGAGACCGATACAAGATCTTCCTAACCCTTTCTTCTCAGTTTCCCATCTCTGTTCACTTAGACCCATGTGATCCAGCTGTATTCCTGTATTCAAACTTTGCTTTTTCTAAAGGTCAGTGTAGCTGTTCAGATGTCCATGAAAGAGATGAAAACATTCTTTTTTTTTACTTTGTGAAAGGGCCAAACTGTGTCCATCAATAACACAAGGGGGTTTGATGGACACTGTGGTGTAATATTCAGGAAAGGCCTGGTGTCAGACCTGCTGCTGATATTCCTGAGTAAACCTTTGCTGGCTGCTGGCTGGTGCAAAATTGTGTTTGTATTCCCGAGTAAGAGAATTAAATTCAATTTGTTTCAGTAGATATTCCGTCTGTTTTTGCAACATTTGTTTTATTAAGGCTTTGCTAATGGCTGTGGATGAAAACAGAAGCAAGATCTTGTGCCCAGGAAGCCAAAAAGGAATTTTCTTGTTTCTGTTGCAGTTCCTGTGGTAGCTCCCTCAGACATTGGTGGGGGTGGGGAGTCCAGCAGAGAGCTGACCATCACGTGGACGGTATGTTCAACCACCTGCTGGTCTGGCCATTGCTTCCTCCTCCGACACAGACTTGCTGAAACCATGCACTGCATACAGAGCGTTCATTCAACGTGCAAGGCTGTGCAATCTTCCCATCTGATAATGCATACGTTTTGATCCAAGAGCAATAATGAAATAAAGAAATATCTTCTGATGTCATCTGTTAGATGTTTCTGTTTTGCTCTCTAGGATATTGTTTATATCTGGCCAACACTAAGCAACTTCTGAAGAGGTCCCTGGTGTTTTTTGTTTACTGTTGGGATCTGGTCAGGAAACAGTGAGAAGTAGTTGGTGATGTTGAACATGCAGAATCCTAGGTGTGTGATCCAACAGCCAAACTAAGAGTTCAGCAGAAGATGTTCCAACTCAGTGTGTTTATCCATTATTGTGAAATGTGCTTCCAGCCAGTCAAGCCCCAGTATTACTACGGCAAGAATTTTGGCTACATTGTGGCCTTCAAACCCCATAACGGCAACCAGTGGAGAAAGGTGACAGTGGCCGACCCAGAGGCTCAACGCTACGTGCACAAGGACAACTCCATCCCTCCCAATACAGAGTTCCATGTGAAGGTCAAAGCCTTCAACAACAAGGGCGAGGGTCCCTACAGCCTGTCGGCCTCTATATTCTCTGCACAAGACGGTAAGGCTCCAAGGTCCGGCAGCAGCGAGCTTTGTGAAGTGGAACTGCTGTTCTGCAGCCTCCTCAGGAAAACTAAGCTTTTCAGGCATCTTTGGTTCTTGGGGAAGCAGGAGAGGTATTGATGTCCAATGTGTGTTCTAGAAATGAGAATTTGCATTACCTTGGAGAATATTGCATAAAATATTGCAGCAGAACTTCATGAACCATTTTAAAAATGTGGAAATGCACTCCATGGGTGCCAAACTAATAAAAAAGGTAATGAAAACATAAACTGATACTCCACGTTCAATAATTTGTTTTTTCAGGTTGTTGGCAAAGAACTTATGGGCTTTTAGTATCAGTATGGTGTGAATAAATGATTTTAGAAACTGCTTTTGCATGTAAAATTGTACAATCTGTAACAGATTTTACAGGCTATAGTATACATTTACCCATACTCTCCTTTTTATTTCCTTTTCTTCTTTGGTAATTCTAATTGTAATAAAACCACACAGAGGTCAGTCCACTTTATTTTCAAGGCTTTCTCAAGTGCAAACCACTTGATCCTGACAAACTTGATGGATCTGAATGGGATGACATAAAATCCTTCAAAATGCAATTAAAACCTGTACATATTTGGTTTTCCCAGAAGTTTTAATTTCATGCTGTTGAAGTGCAAAATGATGCTCTCTGTGAATGAAAAATTGGAGCATCTTGTATCTTTACTATTTTTTTTATTTATAATCAGTTCAAAATTTTTTGGGAACAAAAAATAAGGGCCAGCGGTCTTAATTCACAGGATTTGTTCAGGCATTGTTTTAGAAAACTGCACATGAACCCTATATCTGTATTTAACTGTGGACTTGCATCGCTGGGACAATGTAAAATGGTGAATCCAGGTCCTCCCTGTCCCTGCAGTTCCCTCAGAAGCCCCATCAGGCATGTCGGCCAGGGCACTGTCAGCTACCGAAGCCATTGTGTTTTGGCAGCCCTCCTTGGAGAAGAGCATTGATGGCTATCGGGTGGGTCTGCCATGCGGTGAAAAAATAGCATCTTTGAACTCTGACAAAATCTAAAGTCCATTTTTCCCCCATTCAGAATCATTGTGAAAAAGCTCAAAGGGATGCAACCTTTTTTTTCTTGTACTTCCTCTTTCCTCCCGTAGGTGAAGTACTGGAAGAAGCATGAAGAGAGCCAGGCGGGTACCAAGGTTGTGGAGAACCAGGGGGAGAACCAGACGCGGCTGGAGAACATGCTGCCCAATTCACGCTACTTCATTGAAGTGCGGGCCTTCAACAAAGCTGGGGTGGGACCCCCCAGTGTCCAGTATGAGATCCATACCAAGAAAGCCCGTGAGTCCATGTTACATGGATGGCAGACTGTCAGACACAAATTTAAACTTCCATGCACATCCACTGGTTTTCGGAGTCAGAAAGCCAAACTCTGCCTTTGAAGATCGACTGATCTTCTCAGAATGGTGGAGAACGAACACTCTTTCACTTTGTGCATAAAGACCCCTTTTTACATGCACTGGTTATTCTCATTCAGACAAGGCTTTTTTTTTTTTTTTTTTTTTTTTAACAGCTCCAAGCCGTCCTCCGAAAATTATTAGGAAGACATTAAGTGCCAAGTCAGTGAACATCGCCTGGGAGCAGGTGGAGCCTTTGGCCAATGAGTCCAAGATACAAGGCTACACGGTGGGTTGTGTGGAATGTCTACTATAACATATCTCCAGCATCAGGGGCAGCAAATAGTGTTCAAAATGTAATGGTAATGGTTTGATTCCTCCTGCTGTAGTACCCATGATCAAGGTAATTTACCATGAATTGCTCCAGTAAGTATACACTGTTGTGAAAATGAGCAAATGCACTTGATCCTCTGCTAGCATTTGGACTGGATGGGTGGTTGTAACTCCAATGTCATGTTCACCCCTAAATCTTCAGATTCACTTTAATTTGTTGGTTAGGTTCAGTAAAAACCTGTAATACAAGGACAAAGCTGCAATCTATGTAAAAAGTGTCCATAATGATGGCCCAAAAACATCATATCTTCATAATCCTAGATTGTTGATGTCCACTAAGCGGGGATGCAAATTTATTGTTTCAAACAAAAGAGTGCAGAATAAATGTTACTAAGGAGCTGTAATCCCTAGAAGTGAATTAAGGTGAAGCAGTTTCACCTCATGTGTTTCAAGGCCATCTGTTGGCATGGCAGGTGAACACAGACCACATTTATTCTGCTACACAAAAATGACAAAAATGTATTATTTCTGAAAAATGATTTCCATCTTTAAATTGCCCCTTGGTAACTTAAGCGCCAATCGCAAGTGTAAGTTGCTTATTGTACAAACTTCTAAATTACCTTGGACCAAGATGCTTGTCAGTATCCATCCATACATGATCAATAACCACTTAATCCTGAGCAGGGACACGGCAGTCCAGAGCCTATCCTGGAGTTATAGGTCTGTGGTCAATATTGGTTTATTTGCCAATAATAATAGTAATTGGAAAGTGTTACTGAGTCATCTCTGACTCCTGGGCGACCATTGGTTTCAAGGCAAGGAGGAATGGAAGTGGTTTGCCATTGCCTTCTTCTGCCATATTTTTTCCTTAGAGGGGTGCAAACACGGAGGAGAACCCACAAACTCCACACACATCCCTGAGTTGGACCTAAATCTCCCATCAAACAGCCCAGGAGCTGTCATCCTTCCAGCACAGTTTGGCAAGATGCAATATATATGACCATCACTATGCAAAAGAGCCTCTATTATCTATTCTTAAGAAGAAAGAAAATGAATTAAAAGCACATTGAAAACAGAAATTAGCACAGTGTTTATTCTTTAATTTAGTCCTGTTGGAAAGAGGTATAGAAATCTGACTTCCAACAGTGCTGCATTAATGGAGTGACTTGGATTCTGTTAACCTCTTTGTCCTGTGGACTTGTTGGTGTTACAGATTCTCTACAGGCAGGAGGGTTTCTCCAACGGAACCCTGTACACCACACCGAACCGCTACATCGACCTCCCCGTACCCAAAGACAGAGACTATATAGTAGAGGTCAGGGCCCTCAGTGAAGGCGGCGACGGCGCAGTTGCACAAGTGCGCATTTCAGGTAATTTCAGTCACTTCTGCTTTCTCCTGTTCACATTTTGGCCAGTTTTGGCCTTTGTATACATGCTTCAGTCTGAGACATTCCACTTTATGAATTTTACTCTGTCTGCATGCCTTGTCTTTCAGTATAGGGAACCTATATGAGCACCATGTCTTCGTTTGAGGGATGCTGGAGATAGAATCTGACAAGGAATCCATTTTATTGATATATTTACAGTAGATGGGCAGAATGTGAAGCAGAATGTGAAAATACTTCTGCTCATCTTCAATCTAGCAAACCAACCACAGAAATTTACCATAGTTGTCTGAATATAAGAGGATCCTATTTCTAGGCTCTTTGAGCATTGTTTGAAAACTCGGCCTCATTGATCACCGTTATCTTAAAATTGGCATAACTCTTACTCAGTCCTTGGCTAACTTTGCCTGACTTTGAGCCCCTTTTTTCCAGATCATCTCAAGGTTTTGCCATCTTTCACTCTTGCTTCAGTTGATCATTTCTGTGGATAACTGACACCAGGGCACAAGTCGCGCCACTTACTGGTGTTATATATGACCTTTATAGGTCTCATCCTCAAATATAAGATGACCCCATATTTTCTAGATGTAATCCCTAGAAGAAATGCTGTCTTATATTCAGGCTAATATGGTAATTCTTGGACTGTTGATGTTTTTAGCTTTTTTAGTGTTCTTGTGGCGTCCTGGTTCTGCAAGCTCAAAAACTGTGGGTTTGCTGACTGCTTCGCATGTGTCAGCTTGAGTCACCAATTGGCTTCTGCCAACTTGGGTTCTTGACCACCTGAAGAGATTTTTATATTTTAAGTCTGGCACATAACAGTCAGAACCAGAGTCTGTTAATCTTCCTGCCGATTTCCTGTCCTCCCACCTTTTACAGGATTGATAGAATATTTCCTGTGAGGAAAGTCCTCCTTCTCTGTAATTGATCTCAATAAAGGACAGAAGAGCTGACACATCCGTTAACGCTGAACCCCAAAGCAAGTAAAGATTTATTTCATAGTGACAGGAATGAGATCTATACATGTGCAGAAATAGCAACTAATGTTTTCTGGAAAGAATACATTTTTAAGGTAAAAGGAAGAGGAGGTATGCAGCACCTCAAGGCTTTTTTACCCCGTTCTGTTAGGATTGGTTTGCTGCTGATCTACTGCAAAGCTGTGGAAAGTGAAACACTTAGTGTCAGAGTTTCTGAATGGGGCCTATTGATATCGTGGATGGAAGAGGAAAGGGAAGGAGAGCAAAATGAAAAGCCCAGACCAGCTAAGAAAAAGTGGAGAACAATTTCTTAGATCCAAGTCTCAGTGATTGCCCACCCATCCTGTACATTTTATTGTTAATACAAAGGACCTGTGCAGGTATGTTTGCTGACTAAAAAATAAGTGCAAAACGAGGAATGAGAGTTGGAAACTAAAGTCAGAAGACTTGATTTGCATCTGACCGACGTCGAAGAATTTGAACTTGAGACTTGGTTGACTTTGGATTAAAAAAAGACAGTTTAGTTCTTGAGACACTGGAAAGTGCCAGTGAGTCATGTCTGGCTCCTAGGCAACCACTGGTGTGGTTTTCAAGACAAGGAGGAATGTAAATGGTTTGTTATTGCCTTCTTCTGGCATATTTTCTCCTTAGAGGGGTGCAAACACGGGGGGAACATGCAAACTCTACACACATCCCTGTGCCAGGCTTAACCTCGCATTAGGCAAGCAGCCCAGGAGCTGTGAGGCACCAGCTTACCCTGCTGCACCATCACATCCCCTGGATTTGAGACAAATGACTATCTCTTCTAAACATGCAGCTATTCTTATGTTCTCTTTGACTCATGTCTGACTGTTATGAAATGCCAGTCTTGTCCAGCTGCTTATTTCCTGTGTTCTCCCAGGTGGGGCCGAATTTGTCGCGCAGCCCCTCAGCTTGGCCACCCTGCTCTTTGTCGCCCTCTGCTGCCTGGGAAATTGAATGTAGCTGTGCCCCTGACTGGCCTTCGCTCCACGGAGGGAGGACTCTGTAAGGCTCTTGCCTGCCGGGACTGTGGCTCTTCTTCCCACGCCCAACCCCTCCCCACCCCCCAGCCCTGCTCAATCCCGGTTTCATCTTATGGCCAACATGCAATACTTGCTAGGAGCACAAGTGCGGAACAGGAGCCACCGCTGGAGAATCTGCAAAGGACAACGAAATTGGAGCAAATCTCTTTTTTGGTACCTATAAATATATCCGGTTGAAGGTCAAAGGATTTGTTTTAAATCGCTCTTTATGCCTTATAATCACCTATACTTGTCTTTTAATGTTGCATGAGTTGCTTTTAAGGGTTGAGGGCACGACTACTAAGTCCATGTCCAGGCGTGGCGACGTCACTCTAAAATTGGCGAACCGTTACGTATTTTCAGACCGGGGGGAAATCTCCCACTCCATTGAAGAATAGTCAACGTGACAGGTAAACTCAAGAATAATTGAACCGAATTGCATTGAAATCATGAGAAAACAAGCAAGTGCAATGATAACAAATTTGACACCTGGTCCTCCCCCAACACTTACTGAAATAAAGCAGCCTTTCAGTTACTGAGATACAGTCAAAACAAGGAACCCTTCAGCATATCAGTGTTATTTCTTTTGAGACTACAATAGTCGGCATTTTGATAGGTGATTAGTGTCGATATTCTAATAACTGTAATCTTGTAGGAAGTTACGAAGACACGACCCAGTCGGGAGTGTTATGTCTTTGTTTGACTTATTGAATGTGTCTTTCCCAAACCAAATCAGTTTGGCTTATAAATGAAACGTGAACTCGCCGCGGAGACACCGTAGTACGGCCGAGGGAAAACACTGTAGTTCTGCTGTTTCATAGAAGGTGTTTTTGCTGGCGATTTGAGAAAAAAAATGAGAAAACGATGCCGATCGTGCTGCTGTTTCATGTTGGATTTTGTCACTGAAAAAAATGCCTCAGCTGAAGAGGAAATAAGACACAATTGCTCTACAGAGCAGACTAAAATAAACAATTTTTGTGTTTGAAATGCAAAGACAGGGAAAAGTCATGATAATGTATTAGCAATTCTAGTTGTGTGTGCAACTGTTAAGTTGTTTTACTGTCCATTTAACACTTTTTACACAATTACAAGAATGTCGTTCATATATTGTTTGTTGGCTGAGAGCACATTACTGGCCGAAGAGGGAATGATTCCATGTTCAAACACCACGCGCAAGAAGGCTTTTGTTTTGACTGTATCTGTCCAGTGTTTTATGCCGGTGCTGTGTATAAAAAAAAAAAATGGATATTTTGATATTGGCCTTTTTGTTTATGTGATGTTATTTCTAGGTTCCCGAGTGTGACCGTTCACAGAATGCAGTGATGCTGGTACAGCTGGCTTATGTCATGGTGTGATGTCCCACACTTTATTCATACTACATCAACATGACTTAGCTCCATAAGCATTGTTCTCATTGTTGTGCAAAACTCATGCAAGCAAACTAGAATAAAGAATACTACGATTAACTGATGACAAATGAAACTGGTGTTGGTATTAATAGTGTTAATATACAGTAAAAGTCATAGTTCACATTTGAAATTACTAATATTTTGAATCATACTTTATAATGACAATGATGACATTTCCTGCCACATTATTATTATTATTATTATTATTATTATTATTATTATTATTATTATTATTATTATTATTGTTATTATTATTATTATACATCATGAAAACTTAACAAAAGCACCAATAATAATAATAATAATAATAATAATAATAATAATAATAATACACTAACAGTCTTTGATGATTTCAAAATCCAGAATACAGGTCACTGGAATGAGAACTTTTCATTCTTTTTCATAATTCTGCCAACCAGTACAACAGTACAATTAATACAAAATACAAATTATCATTGTATTTGCACTGTGCTACCGATTCTGTGCCGTAAAGGACAAGCATTGCGGTGCTGAATGTATTAATGCTGATAAAAAACTGATTTCCTTTCTGGTCATTCGTACATTGCACAACAAAAGATGACTTCCATGTGCAAATGCATGAATAGCTTTTGACGTAAGTGGCAGCGTTCTGAGAAAATAGTCTATTTCGTTTGGGATGGAAGGCGGGAGTTGTGGTTCTTAGACTTGTTTTGGGGGTAGACTATTTAGCCATTCTTAAAACAAGCAAATAGACAAACAGACAAACAAGCAAACAAACAGACAAAAGCAGACAAGCAAACAAGCAAAACAAATAAGCAAAATGCAGAGTACCTATCTCCTAAGATACTGTGGTCACCTTTTCTGTGTATCAGTTAGTGTTGACCTGGCTGTTTAGCACTGAAAAATAGAATTTTGTTTAATTCTGAAGATCCACTTCAATTCAGTTTAATTTGACTATGTACCTGGACCAGGTACCTGAAAGCCACAACATTAACTTATTGTAAAATGTATTTTTCTCCACAATCCATGCTGACCAGATTGTGAAATACATTTTCATTGCTAATGAAAGATGTTGGTATAGTCTGTAAGATATTAATATTAGATTTTCTGTTTTCCACAGACTTTAGAAAATATATTAAGTGCTATTTATTAGAGGTTTGCTATGGAAATTTAAATTTGGTCATTTATACAAAATAGCCAACATTGCCTTTTGAGCTACAGTTAGTGTGTTTTTCTGTAGAACACAGGGTCCTTTTCTCTTATTCAGTGGCAAACATCATGAGAGGCCCTCCAACCAGCAGGAGTGGACGGCTTGGGAGGCCACTGACCTTTAATGGGAAGCATCAGGAAAACCCCGACAACTACCCCGACTCTCCGATTTCTTGTTTTTTATTTTCTGCATCCAACTTCGCACACAAGTGGTTCCCTTGGTTTGTGCCAGACTGTTGTTATTGGTAAAAGCCATACATACAGGATGTGGCACAACAAAGTGAAACACAAAACATGAACATTTCTCCATTGTGTCACACTTTTCTGATAAAATTAGGGTCCTTGCTTGTGAAATACTAAGCAATGAGCATGCCATTTTTCTGTTATACCTCAAGAACTGTCCACAGGTGTGTTTTTTGGGACACCGCTATCATGCATTTCGTGAGGAAAAAAAACAAAAAAACATTTGCAAACCAAAAAATGCAGCAAAAATAACTGTAAATCAACATTTAAATGATACTGTTTTAATCTCATTAAGCTAATATAATAAAGTAACTAAAAGCCTTCCAAATGTGGTAACTGTGCAGACTCCAGCATGACCAAGCTCTACATTTTTAGCAAGAAGGTATTTATTTAGCAGCGAATAGTTCATAAAATATATATAGGGTTTGACTGATAGCTTCAGTCCAACGGAACAAAATAATGCAATGTTCAAATTTTGCCCTTATACTTTCCAATTTTTCATGTCCAAAGGCAAACTCTAGGTCCCAGCATTGCAGCCTGTGGTATCATGGCAACCATATCTGATGATGTGATGGACAGGTAGAGCTCAGCATCATCAGCACGGGAGTGTAAATTAATATTACTGCATTTTTACCTTGTAGTCCAACACCTGATGACCTGTTAAGTTTCGACCTGTTCATCAGCCCTGCAAGAGGACAGGAACCAGCAGAAAGGAAAACAAGACAACAAACAGAAGGCTAGTGATGGATGTAAAAGCAAATATATTTAGTTGCTGTTATTACAAGTTGGAGTGAATGGTATGAAAGGATCTCTCATTCCAAGAGGTGACTGCACCTCGGAACAAAGGCCATACATCAGTCTGAATGGTTGACTGATTTCATAATGAAACGGCAGCGAGGATAAAAGATGGAAGATGAACGTTCATTTAGTCGTCGCTGTCTGTATAGGAGATCGTGTCATTGGAAACGGTTTTTGCGGAAATGTAATCACGTTGTTCACCCTTACTGAGACCAGTCCTTTATTTTTCAACCTTTATTTCATTATTACGTCTTCTGAGAGAGGTTTGTAGTTCTTTGTTATTTCTTGTGGTGAGAGCTTGTGATGCTTTTTCAGGAAAAAATCGCTTTACTGAAAGGGTGGTATCTTGAATCCGAGGAAACAAGGTAAACTCAATTTAGGACATACCCTGTGGGGGGATAGCAAGTAGTCTAATGGTTAAATGTACTCAGATAAAATGATCATAGTCAGAATTTAGTACAATTTCTACAAAAAATTGCTAAAGCGCAGGTAGCCGAGTAAATGTAAATCTGTTCCAGCCATTTGCTTCTGCAAAAAATCCTGCTTTGAGAAATGGACTTTATTTCATAACATGAATCATTGTAAAAATGTTTAAAACGGACAAAGGTACCAGGTAAGCAAAGGTGAGTAATAATGGTATGTTTTGGTGGCCACGTGGAACCCAATTCCTTAAAGAAATGTTGTGTGAAATTGGCAGAAAAGTTTGCTGAGGCTCTTTGTCCTCAGACAAGGCCAGAGAAGCAGGAGGACATTTCTGGAAGGTTCTGATCAGAACTCTGTGAAGATGGGACACGGCTGGTTTGGTCTGAAAAGCACATTCCCTCGGGTGCTGGGCCACCAGTGTCACTGGGGGCTGAAAGATAGTGTGACCAAGCTTAGGGCTGTGGCTGTGAGTGACAAAGGAAGATTTAAAGATTTAAAGCTTCCCTCTCTCTCCTTCGCTGATATCATTTTATAAAGATCCAGGCTCAGCCAGAAGGTGGCCTCTGATGAATGTGGGAGCCAGGTTGCTGGTGGCCTGATAACATTATACCCTGAAGCAAAAGGCTAGTGGCAAAGCTTTAGAAAAACCCATGGGGATTGGAAAAAAAAATCAGTTTTTATAAAATCTATTTAAAATGGGTTCTTATGCTCATGCTCATTTCACATTCAGAAGTTTATCTTCATTGTGGAGGAGGCTAATGGCCTGCACACAGCTGGGGAAAATGTTCATGTCCAGAAGGTCATACAACAAATACAGCAAAAAAATGCTCATACTTACTATTTACCTTGTAAGGCTGCTGATCACATTACTGACTTTTATGCACTTTAGAACATAACATCATTTGATCTGGAAGTCCATCCATAATGATTTTTATTGGAAAGTCAGTTTTACCACTAAGTTCCGGTCAATAAAAGCTTAACAGTACAGGCACAGCTTAACTGGTTTGCACGTTACGTTCAATTAAAATCTACGATACAACTAATAAAAAAGAAAATAGGTTTTGAGAATTTAATTAATTTAAATGGCAATAAAAACCAAAGCAGAATGTAAGACTTAATGACATTGATCTCATACAGGAGGGAGGTACAATGGATTTTATTGCATAACTGTAACTTTTATTAAACACAATTGACAATTTTTGTTCATTTGTTTGATTTTTTTAATTAAATTGTTATTGTTGTTACTTTTCATTAACAGCAATAGCAGCAGCAACATAACAATAATAATAATAATAATAATAATAATAATAATAATAATAATAATAATATTTTATATAAGAGGTTCTTAAGACAATACAATAATCTGTCAAGAGAGAAGAGAGATGATTTAGGAATGTTTGTAAAATAAATGCATTATGTCAACAAATAAAAATGTGTCCATTATCAGTAATGGCCTGAGCAATTCCTGCCAATGGGTGCTGTATGTAGTCCTTGTGTTTCAGTTCTCTCCTCATCTCATTCAGTCCTTCTGCACAAGTTCAGGGTCAGGGGTCACCTCACCATAATATCTATACAGGGTGCTAAGTAAATTCAATTATCTTCAAAAATAAGCTGTAGCTATTATCTCTAGATTTTTACTGGGGCTCCGAGATTTGCATTATTAATAAATTTAGCAGAGACAGTTCATTTAGTATGAGTCTTGATAAGGCAGTGAACAGGTCTATGGAGTTTTGTTGAGCTTACTGCCTATTTTACTTGGTCTTTTAGATGCTGTTAAGGTGAAAGACCATCACACTGTGTATTATTATTATTATTATTATTATTATTATTATTATTATTATTATTATTATTATTATTATTATTATTATTATTATTATTATTATGCATTCTAATATATTCTAGCTATGGGCACATATCAACATTTTGGTTTCCCTCATTTTGTAATTACCCTCAGGTCTACAACCCCAAGGACAAGGATTCTGACCCATTTTTCAGAATTTAATTATACTAATTGCCAATTATGAGGTGTAAATAATAAAAATAAATATGCATAATTATTTATTTAAAAAGTGTTTTTCTTTTGAAACAAAAGGTAGAAGGTGTTAGAGGGAAAATAAAAACCCTAATGGTGGAAAAGTTGTTCCGTCTAAAACAGTGTTTCTTAAATTATGGGTTACAACCCAAATTGGGTCACGGACACGTTCGTGTTTGCCATTGGTCGCCACATGATTGTATATCAAACGCAGCCCAGTTCGTCCCAGCGCAAATTCAGGACCGGTTCTGGCTTTGTCATTTTTACCTTCACTTCATCTAATGGTTTAGTTATTTTTTTCCTCCTCCTTGCATTTGGAAACAGGCACTAGTGTGAGAGTTACAGTCATAACATGTTTGATTTTTTCTGGCCTTTCTTTAAATGCTTAATTCTGTTTTATAGTTTATTTTTAATTCTCTTTTTTCTGAAGAGATTTTTGCCTTTTATGAACTATCTGAATACTGACAGTTAATAATTGGAGAAAACATTACTACATGCTTAAGGGCAGAAGCTACTTGGATGTGACCTGCTTGTGGACGTAATAGTAAACTGTGGCTAAAATAACCAGATCATTAAAAAGAATTAAATCTACAAATTAAACTCATCTAACACTTGTAAATTTTTGCTTAATTTTAAAAAAATTTAAAAAAAAAACCTATCCAGGTAACCTATCGAGTGTGCAATTTCCGGGGTGATATGAAAAATGCAGACAATGGGAAATAACAGCCTGATTTATTAAGGAAAAAACCCAGTTAAAATGAAGATATTTTTTTTGATTCAACTTTACAGGCACAGGTATGCCTGCTCAGTGACTGTTTGACTGGCCAGCAAAAAGCAAATAAAAACAGTATGCAGCATCTGCCCAGTTAGCCACGACCAATATATAAAGTTTAATGTTATAAAATTGTCTTTGTATAGCTTTGCTGATAGTGTGGCAATAATTCTCTTTTTGGGTCCAGTTTTCTTATTTGGGTCCTCTAACTAAAAAGTTTAAGAACTCTTGATCTAAAAAGTCATTTGGTTGCCTGCATCGCTGCACACCAACTATACACAGGAGGGAGAGAGTGATGGCACCGGGTGAATGCCCTCCAGTGTGGGCGGCTGGTCCTCAGCTAGTCAGCTGTGATCTGCTAATCTCTGGCGTTTGCTGTGAAGGGTGCAGCTCTGTGCTTACAGGTCTTGCCCTGGGTGGACTGGTGCTTAGGGGGATGGGAAGAGAAAAGAACAGATGTATAGTATGTAATGACCTTGGGGAAGAATTTTATTATTGAACATGAAACAACAAGCCGGACCGTTCTAATTTATACTTGAATTACACAGCATAACCAGGAGTGTAACACAGTTCTTCTCACCCATGAAAGGGACACCACCCCGTGGAAGATTTTCCCAAAAGACTGCCATGAAAGAACGCTTTATTGAGCTTCATGGAAGGTAAGGCTCATCAGCAGAGCAGACCAATGAAAAATAAGCATCCTTTAGACTGACCCACTGGAATATGAAAAGCAAAGTCCCACCCTCAACCTGGTGAGAAAACATTGACAAAGAAGTAACTTGTGGGCTGTAAAGGTTATTTACAAAGAACAGGGGTTGGGCTAAACAGACTGGCCCACACAATATAAGGAAATGAATTTTAGCCAAGAACTGTGAAAGAAAATAACCAACTGCATCCCCATAGAATGTGAAAAGAATCATTTGGTCGAAATTTATAAAAACAATTCCTTGATAAAAATTATTCTTCCACAGCAGTTAAACAGATAGCATCATGCACAGAAGTTAAACTGAAGGGTCTCCTCATGGTGGAGAGATATTACTCACAGGCTGCAGTAAAAACATCTCATTAAGAACCTGCGACTCCCCGCTGACCATTATGACATCTCTGAATGAACCCGACTATCAGCATCTGCCCCCTCTGCTCAGGGGGAAAAGGGGAGCTTGGGCCTTTATTTCTCCTCCAGGGTGCACATCTGTTTTCCACACCTCCCTGGCTGTTGATAGGAACTGTCAGTCATCCATGATTGAACACAGACATGAATCTCGCTCACATGGCTGCCATCTTCCTCAGTGCTGCAGTTAATGAGGGGAAAGCGGGAGGCAGCAAACCAAACGTGGACTTTGAGCTATGCATGGTTCCCACAGTCTCCCTGTCTATATCCAAGAGAAACATCACAGCACTTAATGTACGTTAATGTACTTCTAGCATACCTCTCTGAATGTGTGTGTGTGTGTGTGTGTGTGTGTGTGTGTGTGTGTGTGTGTGTGTGTGTGTGAGAGAGACTATGTAAAACCCCTCTTGGGGTGAGAATCACTTGTATGCCAAATTTCAAGTCTATGACTTGAAAAGCAAAGCTATGCATAAAGAACAAACAAACCCACTGAGCTTTACAGATGCTGAGATTTATGGAGCAAATGTCATCGACTGCGATGGATGAACATCATCTATGAGCTTCCCTTGCTTGAACATCATACTGCTTCATCATTTCCAGCAGATGGCAGTGTACACCCACTGAAAAACACAAGTCTTAATGTTATATTAAAACCAAATCTACTTTTGTTTTCTTAGTATTTGACTGCTGTCTGAAAAAGGGGCTGAAAAACATCTGTAGCAGCCTTGCATTTCTCCAAGTGAAATGTTCTCACTTAGATTTTCTCCAGAAGGATTTCACATGCTTCTGATGGCTGCCTGTGCCTGTTTGGGGTGTCCGCTATTAGATGGACATTTGGCATTTTCAGCTAACAATGCCCCGTCATCCTGTCACTGTGGAGTTACTGCATCTTCTGCCAAGATCTTCTTTCTCCTCCACTCCAGCTCTTCAAGTCTGCCCTTGTTCATCTTTATTAGCAGTGCTGTAGTGATGCACTGGCATTGTGTCAAGGGCGCATCCTGCTGCACTCCTTATGCTTTCAGGATGGGTTCTAGACCCACAGCAACTTAGGACAGCTTTCAAACTGCCTCCATTTAGTGATTAATTTCTTATTCCCACTTAAAAGATTCTTTAACATTTTAATATCATAGCCTAATACTTTACTAAAGTACACTGTAGATCTATGGTGCCACTTAAAGGTCTGAGCACACCTGGGCTATACCTGTGCTGAGCAACCAAAGTGTCCACAAAGTCTGGGAACTGCTGCAGAAGAGCTGGGCAGACAAAGCAGAATTTCTTAGATTTGTTACCCAAATGCGGTGTGAAGAATGACAAAATTCAGCTACAGTACTCAGTCTTTCCACCGTACTGTGCATTCTGTCATTATTAAGCATCACTGTAACAGTCTCCTTAGTACAGAGTGCGTTTGCGCGACAGCTTAGAAGTGGTGACACTTGCCGGAGAAGAGCGTAGTGCAGTAAGAGCTGAAAGTCAGGGTGGAAAGTCTATGACCCCCTGCAGCTCGTGGGAAAGATTCCCCTTCAGGCAGTGAGTGAAGACCAAGCTTTTGTCTGCTTACGCATTCCTGTCAGATGAAAGGCGCTCGATTCTTAAAAAGTTTTTCCACTGGAGCGCAGAAAAATCAGTGGACACGATGTGAACTGAGATCCTTTTGCGTCGCCTCAAGTGTCTCCTCTTCAGAAGAATAAAAATCTGTGCACACCGAGGAAATGCGGCAGCCAAAAAGTAATTATAAAATGAAATGTATTAAGGCTGCAGTATGTGCTTGCAATGAGGTTATTTTTACATTTCATTGGTTTTGGTTTGTACAGAATTCCACTGCTGGGGTCACACGTGGCCAACGTGAAGTGACACAATTTGGTCGCTGTGATTGATTCATTTTGATATTCAGCGTTTTTTCAGAAGGAATCACCGTGCTTTGGTGGTGGCTGCTGCTGCTTCACAGCCCTCGTGCTGTTTGGGTGTAGGTTTGAATCCAGTGCCATCTGAGTCAAGCTGGCTTGTCCACCCCTTGTCTGTGTGGGCTTCCTGGTGGTGCTTTGGTTTTCTCCCACAGTCCAGAGATGCCTGTTTCAGGGCAATCAGTATGTCTAAATTTCCCATGTGTGACAATCCTTGTCCAGCCTAGTAATTCTGTCAATGGATCTGGACCAAATGATCTTCATGTCCATAATCTCTTTATCTACCTTTGCACTGCTACACCTTTCTTGACCCAGGTAGTGCCAGGTAACACTGCCTCTACGTATATTCTGAAGGAAGAGCAGTCTTTTGTTGCTGGCATTGGGGTACAGTGGGTAGCACTGGTGCCTTTCAGCTTCTAGACTGTGGGTTTGCGCTTGGTTCAAATCCCAGCCTGTGTGGCGTTTGCTCTGTGTCTCTATTTTTTTGGGTTCCTTCCACAGTCTAAATGTATACAGAAGTGTCTGTGGAAATAAGTTTATTTGTCATTGCTTGGACTACTTTGTTTAAAAGTGTCATCTTTGACAACGAGCGGTATCATTTGTTCCTTGAGGTGACGATAGGGCAATGTCCATTTCTACGGCTTGCCCTCCTCTCTTGGTCAACTCCAATGTTTCATTCCCCGTGCTCTCTGCCATTTAACTTCCCTCCTAACACTTCCCCCAAGCACCGGTATTTCTTGGGTCTGCAGTTTCATTTCAGTGCCCAGAGACTTTATAGTCCTGTTTACACTGCAAGGAGCTGTTGTCCATATATGTGACTGACAACCCCGCTGTTTTATGTGCTACCAGATGCCAAGCTGCTGAGCATCAGCCGGAGTGGTAGCTGTGGGGATCTCTTATGGCGTGAAGTCATGACCTTGTGTTGCTGCCATCTAACATACCAGATGGTGTGCTGCCTAAGGAAGTGAAGTTGCCCCCAAAAGGTTGCAGGGTCAAATCCCAGGTGTGTCTCTGCTTTTGGGCTCATTAACAGAATGGCAACGTAACCTGTGTACTATAATAGCATGCACTTTGCATAAACACATAATAAGATAATGGATGCAAATGGGAAGAAGGACTTTAAGACCTATCTGAAATTTAGTCTGCAGTGCAGGATGTGTGCATGCGACCTGCAAGCGCTTCTTATAAAATTGTGTGGTATTGAACAATTTACCCCTGGTAAACTGAATGCGTTCCATGTTATCCTGCCACCAACCCACAGCTTCATTGCCATGGTTGCGAAACAAACCGCAACCCTTGTCCTGCGCTGTGGTCCTGAGATGCTGTTCTGGCACGCCATGTTGTGATTTATTGTTTTAAGTTTGCTTCATCAGAGGTAGTTTACCCTGGTAAATCTCAGCCTTGTCTGTATGATTTCTTATTGGTTCTTTAGGAGCATTTATGTCCGTCATATGAAAAGCTATTCAAGCTGCTGATGGTACATAACATAGAGAATTTGGTGAAACCTCAGTGTTTCCCTCATATGCATATCGCTGTTGTCTCGGTTGCCTCGATTCCTCAGATCCTCACCCTTTTATTGGGGGATGTGTCTCTGTACTTCAGCAACAGACATGGGCAAATCTTTATGAGCACACAAGATGGGATTTCGATAGGGGAGTCCTATTCAAGTCTTCCTGTTCTCTTTACTATTCCATCACCCCAGATGGATGTGGCAGCACTGCAGGTTAAAGGTTGCTGACATGTTTGTGATATTTGGGGGGGGGCATTCACAGCATCATTATGTCCCATGACTATGGAGCCTTTGTGACTGCTGTGATGCTCTCTCACTCCATGGTCAGTGATGTGTAGGATACAGGGTAGCTGTTGGTCCTGCTTCTGGCTTCAGAGCTTGGTGTGACCAAGAGTGACACTTTGTCACTCATGCTGTCACAGCAAACTGTGCTGTGCAATGCAGCTCAGGTGAGGGCATCTAGGCCATCGGAGGCTTCCAGAACAGGTGAGCTGGAGGCAAGTGGTAGGAAGTAGAAGAGCGGATGCTTGCAGGGGGTTCCAGGGGAAGACCACACCTCTCTGCGGAGTGGTTGTAGCAGCATAACAGAGCTGCGCCCCACAGGTACCAGTGTGACAGAGCCTGGACCCCCCCCAGGCTGTCTCCTGTGCATCAATACTGAAAGATTTACTGCACCACTGCTTTCCAGATGGACATTGGCATTCAAACATCAAGCAGAAATAAAAATATTTTATTAAAATTAAACTTTGCATCAAAAGTCAAACAAATCCTTCTCTACTTTTGAGAAAGAGTAATGCTTAACCAAAAAAGTAACCTAATATAAGTTTATATTTTATTGCAAATCATGCAACAGCTGTGTGAAGTCCTGCTTTTCATTTTATTTTGTTTTTCTGGGCGTAGCCTTGCGCTCACACGAGAATCCTCTTCAGGAATCTACAACCCGAGATGCTGTGTTTGTTTATTGATGTCTGGAGGCCTTTTGTAATGAAAGGTTTCTAGCGCTGCGGTGTCTTTATTCAGAAAATAAAACTTCAAACTAAAAACTGAAACAAACTAAAAAAAGAACAAGTTTTCATCCACTTTTATTTTCCAAATTGCTGTGCTAAAGCCAGTTTGGCTGCTGGACACCTGGGTTTCATTCCCTGCCAGGTGCCTGGGATTTTGCTAAAAAAACTACAAGATGCTTCTCAACTTGTCGCTTCAAGTCATTTGCATGTGTTTGTCACATAAGAGGAAGTGCACGGAATTTTTGACAGAGGTCACAAAGCAGTTGTGTTTACTATGCTTGCATGGTTTATGGAACGCGGTGATAATTTAATTAGATTTTGTCCCCGCTTTTCGGAGTAAATTGTGCCAAGGGATCCGTTCATGGCTGTATTTAATCTGTCAGGCCCGTGTGACCTGCGGCGACCCCTGGTGTATCTGAGCCCACCATGGACACGGACTTGCGACTGTTTACATAGTGCTGCACTGACTTATGTTAGACAATCAGATTAAACTTTCTTCTTTGTGATTCCTTGATTTTATACAAATATTATTTTCCACACTTTTTCTTATTGCTTTTAACCATCTGGATGTAACATCATGGACCCCAGAGAAACTGTATTTTAACCCTTCTTCATACTGGTATATAGATAGGCTGACAATAAAGATCTCTTGAGTTTTGGGTCTCGATAGCAGCCTTGGCCAAGGCTTCCTGTTGCAGACTCCCTCTTTGGGGACCTTTAAGGTCCTACGCATTGCTTCAGCGATGCTGTCTGTCCATCTGAACTTCTGTCGTCCCTTCTTCCTGCTTTTGATTTTTCCCAGCATCACTGTCCTCTCCAAGGAATCCTGTCTGCTCCTTAAGCGACCAAAGTATTTCAGCTTTTATTTCACAATCATGCCTTCCAGCGAGGCCTCTGTTTCTGTTTTGTCAAGTATTTGTCAGGCCTTGTTCTCCTAGAAACTCAACAATTTTTCCCAGCACCAAAACACAAATGTTTCTGTTGTTCTGCATTTGGCCTTTGCGGTGCTAATTTGTCAGCATTAAATTCATTTTCAGGGAATAATGTTAAATAAGCTTAGTTACTAAGTAAGTACCTTGAATTGCTGTACCTACCATGTTTCAGGCACCACTGGTGAAAGAGAAACCTTTCTGTCTGGTGTGGAAGAAAGCCAAGTACCAAGACACATTTACTTTAAGGTTAAAAGGGTGTAAAAGGGTGTAAAAGTCAACCTGTCCTGAGACTCCCGACTGTGCAAAATCTTACTTTGGTTTAAATGCTCCGAAAAAAGAACCAGGTGGGTTTTTATGTGCTGTGGATGCACGTTGTGTGTACTGACCTCTCTGATGCCTTGCATGGGTGACATTAAATTTTTAATATGTTTTAAATAATTCGGAAGCATCTCTTTCTGCCGGCCTGCTTATTAATAATGCCGGTAACAGGAGCACTGTCAGCAAACTTTGTTTCTCAAGAGTCAAAGAGTCATTTGGATTTAATTATTTATTAAAAGCCTTTATTATTTACTTCCGAGCAGTTATCTGAGTTTTACTCCATCTGTAGTGCAGGACTGGAACTCCAGGATGAGCTTCCTTTAAAGAAAGAGTTGCGGCAGCATGTAGACAGTGTGTGTGGATGTTGCTACGGAGCTAAAGGCCGAATAGTGTGTGTGTGTGTGTGTGTGGCTGTGACCAGAACCTGACCTTTTAATGACACACGACCTGGTCATTTAGAATCCATCCCCAACGCTAGATTTAGCTCATTGCTCAGTGTAATGCGATGGAAACAAACCCTCTCTTTTAAACAAATCAATAGGCCGTAATGTGTGATAATGCTAATTTCTGTAACAAATATGGACCTGTTTAAAACAGCATAGTTAAGCTTTTGTCATGGTTTCAAAGGTGTCCAATGACATTGCACCTTCTGGAGCATGAAGAGTGAATTCGACCATTTCAGCTGACAAGTTATTTGGTATTTTTCACAAGGGGGTATTTATACTTCACAAAGGTTAGCGAAAGGAAATGCATTTAACTGCTCAAACCTGAAATAAATGTTTTGCTGAGTAGTACCATCCTGCTTTTGTATAATGCACTTCCCTTGAACGGTTTGCTCACCTTCATTGGAGTTAAAATGACCTCCTGTGTCAGTGGGTAAATCATATTATAGCTTAGCTTCCAATTGTTGTATGCTGCCTCGGATACACAAATCACACAAGAAAATAAAAATTACACTCATTAAATGTATAAAACTGATGGAAGTGCATTCTGTCATGGGCCAAACCCCTGATTTGTCAGTGGCAGACAGCAGGAAAAGGAGGAAGTTAAGGTCCATCCTGGACAATGGCTCTCATAAATGCCATAAGCTTTTTTAGTCCTCTGTTATTGAAGCTTGGTGTACAAAGATGCACTTTTTTAGGGTCCTTCCTACCAAAAGCCATCTTCCTCCATAATTTGATATGCATGTGAGTTTCCCTGCATGGATTAATAAATGTTATATTCTATCCTACCCTATACTGTCCTACTCTGCTCTATCCCATCCCATCCCATCCTACCCTATCGTACCCCATCCTACCAATTGCACTGAATATAGCGTGTGGGACTCAACACACACCTGCATATAAGCAGAAATGAATGAATTCTGACAAACTCTGACAAATCCCTAACATGGTAGATATCAGCATGTGGATCCAGGTCATTTATGCTACTAAAACACTTTTATATGCTTAAAAAAAGTCTGAATCTTGCATCTTTTACCCATGTAGACAGCTTTGGTCCTAATAGGCATTGTCCTGCTTCCTGTTGACTCAGGTTTGCTCTCCGGCTCAAAGAGTTTCCAGAAACTTCTTACAGTGCAGTTTTATTTATAAACAAACTGAGCAGTAATACAAAGATAAACGGACCAACCCTATCTGAATGACAAGTACGGCGAGAAGTTAATCTCCTGACCAGTTGTCATCCGTTGACATTTTTAAGGTGTAAATATGTAAGACCCCGAGCAGAATCCCACCGGCTGACATTTGCTGTGCCGGGCCGATTGCGAGGTCGAATCCACGCACATTATGAAGGATGGTATTACAAAACAGCCAAGCATTGCGCGCTTGCAGTTGGGAAAGAGGAAAACGCACATTAGACACAAAGAGTGATGCCAAGGGAATAAATTAAGATGACTTTTTGAACAGCAAAGGCTCTGCACCTCTGACTGCTCTCTCTATTGTGCATAGCAGTGGCAGTAGGAGGGGACCCATGTGTCCCCAGAAAATGAACAGGATGTGTCTCAATATACCCGATACACAGAAAGTTAAAATCTGTTTCCTTTTCATTTATTTATCAACTTTTTTAAAGACTTAACTTGAGCTTGTGATCTCCGACGTGCTGAACAATCTGGCAATGACAGGTGCTCTCTCTCTCTCTCTCTTTATTTTTTCCCTGTTCAAAACAAACAGATAAATAAATAAACAACACCTGGGGAAAAGTTGTAGAGCAGTTTATTTATTTAGCAGTGTTTGTTTAAAATATGAAACCTGCTTCCACTGACATCCTTCTTGAAGTCTGTGTAGTTTAGGTGTGTTTGCTGTGGAGAAGTTTGATTAAGGAGCCACTTTTCCAGGTAGGTGGTGGAGGGAGGAGCACATTGGCGCTGGAAAGGTGTGGTGATACATCTGGCTGGAAGGCTGTGAACAGTGGTTCTTCAATTCTGCCGCCAGCAGGTGGCTTCTGTATTGGTGATGGGGGGCTGAGGTGGGTGGTGGGGGTGCATGCTCAAGGTACATGAATGTGGGCAAATTGGTAACCAATGGTGGACCAGAGGGGGCCCATCGCCTAGGAAGTTGGATTAAGGTGGGCCTGAGGTTTGTCATATCTCAAGTCCCCTCTCTGGCAATCGATCTCAGCTTGGCTTCCTCTCTGTATCAGTTTGCTGCAGTTACATGCAAATGTATGTCTGATAACATATTGCTGCGCACATAATCAAACACGCTTGGTGGGAGAAGCTCACGCTGAGCGAGCGCCCGCTAAAGACATCTTTGGTGCAGTGAGCAATTCTGACTGCATTGTGTCTGCTCAGCGGTGATGTATTCTTCATATGGTTCATATTCTGAAGCTGAAGCAGAAGAACTGGCTTTTAGCGTCTTAAAAAAATCACTCCTTCTACTCAATGTCTACCCCAAAGTAAAGCTGAAGAACCTAAAAATGCTGGAGAACACATCATCTCGCGCTCACAAAATGGTACGACTTTCTTTTCCCATAGCTGTGCTGCAATGAACTGAAAAAATCAAAATTGCAGTTGAAAATTTGTGTTAGATATGATGACATTTCCATTTAATCCAGCTAATCTTCATGGAGTGCAAGGAACTGAGGCCAGAAGTCTTCATAATGTTTTTTACCACTAAGGAGCAACCTTGTAATGATGAAGTGATAAAGGCATCCTTTTTACTTGCTGCTCAGGTCCTGTAAGGGCTCAGATAAATAAAACTGTGCTGCTACTTTTTTGAATACTTTTACTAAGGTTCATCTAGATTACAATTAAAACCAATTTAAACTGACAAAAAAAAATAAATGCGCAACCTCCACAAACTGCCATTCAATCCTCACTGTTGACCAGTTCATTCCATAAAATGTGTCTGTGTTGCATACATCTTGTTGCTCACGCTAACTGGGCTATAAATAATCTGGAAGTGAATTAAATGAAAGCAGTTTCATACTCTTGTTCTAACTGTAGATGTTTTACCGACACCTTTTGGCTTAGCTTGCATTCAAAGGAAATGTTTGCTCCACAACTGCTAACCCAATTACGTGACCAGTAAAGCATTTAACTGCTGAGGTTAAACCGAAATCCGGATACAGAAACTTACCTGCTATTGCAAATTTGCCATTTGTGGGCCAGAAATGCCTTGCATAGCAGCATGAGTCTCTATCTATCAAAAGTTCAATCAAACAACATCCAGCAGAGAGAACTTGAGAGGACGTACGGTGTGAAAGCCTAGTTTGGTGAAGAAGGACCCCAACAGGAAGGGCTGAAGCTGTAAAACACTCAGTCACAGCCTGTCAGGAGTTGTTTATCCTCTTTGGCTGCCATTGCACAACAGGTCTGCAGGAGGATGGCACAGACCCTCAAGGCATGGGATCTGCAAGAACTTATAAACCCCCCAGTGGAACAGTGATGGACCCCAGCGTTATGGCTACCAGAAGACTTGGCCCCCTGTGCCGGGGGAGGCTGATGAAGTTAAAAAAAATGTGCCATCCTTCCTGAATTGCCAGCTGGGACCAGGAAATGAAATCCACCTGTCAGCCTTTGTTCGGATTTACCACTAGTTTGTTTAAACTGCAGAGACACTGGTGATCTGTCCACATCAACACTGAAGACCACCAGCGGATGTTTTGCTGTCAGCCTCTCAGTCCACCACCTCCTTTATAGCCCCAGCAGAGCTTCCTGCAATCTAAAAATCTGGAAAATATTTTTATTTGTTTATGCAACCTCTGTTTTTGCCCACAGATGAACGTTTCCATAAAGGAGCCTCTTTGTTTGACACCTTTTATTGTTTCCACCTGTGAAGTGTTAAGATTCTCTACTAAAAAACACTGAATGTTGGCAACCCAGAGTCCAAAATTTAAATCCAAAGCAGCCTAGCACTGAGCTAAGAGCCAGGAGTTACTCTAAACGCAGGAGTATGACAGCCGGTTGCATCAGTAATGTGTTCATTGTTGCTAAATTGTCAGGAGGTACCTAACATGCGTGACATGCTTTTATTATGAGTGGAAATACCATATTGGCCCGGATGTAAGAAGACCCTGATTATAAGACAACCCCCTCTTTTTCAAGCTTTATTTTTGTGAAAAGATTTTTGGAACATTATATCTTATCTTTAAAAAGAAAAATAATGTATTCTTATTTACCGCATTTGCATGTTTAAGATTTTTTTTTTTTTGGGGCTCACCATTTTCGAGCACGACATACTGTAACTTTGTATTTCTTGGCTGCTTGAGGGTTGTGTCATAACTCGGCCTCATTGATCACAGTTATCTTAAAATTGGCATAACTCCTACTCAGTCCTTGGTTAACTTGGCCTGACTTTGAGCCCCTTTTTTCCAGATCATCTCAAGGTTTTGCCATCTTTCACGCTTGCTTCAGTTGATCATTTCTGTGGATAACAGATACCACAGGATAAGTGGTGCCACCCACTGGTGTTATATATGACCTTTATAGGTCTCATCTTTGAATATAAGACAATCCCATCTTTTATAGATGTAATCCCTAGAAAAAATATCGTCTTATATTCAGGTCATTACGGTGCTATGCTGTACGTGTGTTACTCAGGCCAGCAGTATCTCTCATGCAATGTTTACCATTAAGCTTCCCTCGTAGCTTTCAGGCTTTAGCTTCGTTTTTAATTTTTTTTGTTTCAAGAAAAGCGATGGAAATTGCTCACATGACTAATGAGACACAGCAGTTTGGAATGACTTCTGCTGGATTTCCAAATACCTAAACAGTGCACAGAAATACAGTGCAAATGCACTAGTAAGGAAGTGTCGTGCCGGGGGGGGGGGGGGGGTACGTTTAAAAACTGTGGAGAGGGAATGCAGTCTCATTACGCACACAGGGTTCACACACATCTTCCGGCAGTTAGAATGAATTGAGCACAAGGTTGGAGGCACATTTGATGTTTCACACTTCCTCGGCCAGGATGGACACTAAGTTATTGGAGAGGCATGAAATTGCAAGGGCCTGTTTCATAGGAAGAGATGAGCCAGTAGCTCAAGTTTCGGGGGGTGGTGGCGGCTCAGGTAATCGAAAAGGACATCTTGCAGGCGACGTCCTGTGCAGATTCTTGGCACCGTTTAATGAAGCTCCTTTGAGCATCCATGCAGGAGGCCGCAGATACCTCCTGAGGCTCCCATGTGTCTGTGCCTCGAAGCTTCTTCGGCATTTCCTACAGACATGAGAGAACCTGGAAATGGTATCTTCCCCCGCGGTCTTAAACACGCTATTCCGTACACAACAGTCCCGTCAGATTCTTCTCCGGCTTCTTTGCTTTTTTCTTTATATTTTTTTATCACCAAAACCAATGACTTCTGTGATCTTTTCAGCACAATTTGTCAAAAGGCAAAGGATTACAAAGGGAAAACATAACCCTGTTTAGCCCCACACACCTCCCGACTTCCCAAGACAAAAGGAGGCTTTAGTTTAATAGGAGTGGCTCGATTAATCCCCCCATTGTTTGGGTGTGATCTGCTAAAACCCTCGGACAGTTAGTCTCCATCATTTCTGCACATTCAGCCTAAAGGCCATGGCATTTAGCTAATTGTGCCGGTGCTTGCGGAAAACCGCCTCCCAATGGTAGCTTCTTTGTTGGGAACCCTACAGCCACATGGGGGTAAATAGATAAATAAAAGAAGCAGCACCGAGATGGGGCGCTAGTCAGACAAATGGGCTAGAATCTCCTGTGCGTTATTGGACTCTGTACCCGGAGAGATATGATTGTGTCAGTGGCTGCAGATTGTTAAGATATGGTTGGAGATATGGCCCTTGGTCAAACATTTATCTCCTCTTCCACGTGCTGGAGGGCGATGGTCTTTGTCCGTTCTCGGCGCTGCTGATCGAATCCATTCCTTTCCTTGTCTCCTGCAGCCGATGGGGCTTGAGGGGGATGGTGAGGTGGGACTTCTTTCTTCTAAGCTTCCCCTCTGCGGTGCTGTAGTATCCAACAATCACCGTGGCTTCCCACCTCTCGGAAGTTGCGCAAAGCGCAAGAGCGCACATTTTTGTTTATTTGCCCAACGGAACATGTGAGCCACTTGTGAGGCACGCTGTTTGGCACAGCTGGAGGTTTACTGAAGCATTTGCGAAGTGCATTGCTCCAGGCGACCGCCAGAGAGCTTTCGCAGATGCAGTTATGTAGATGTGCGACATTACATCACCTTTCTCAAGCTGTCTTTTCCTTTTTCCTTTTTTCCGGCGGCTGTCAGATCTGTAGCTGAGGTCCTGACCTGGCGTCTCAGCAGTCTGACTGTAGGGCGATCATGCCAGACACTAAGGTGATTTTGCTAAATTTACTCTCAGCTTGTTAACATAATAGACAACTTAGACTGTGGAGCTGGAGAACATTAATGGCATTATGTGTTCTTCCTTTGGGAGATCATTTTTTTCGGAAGCAGATGGTGCAGGTTTTGTCTTATGTTTATTCGGCGTCCCCAAGCTACTCTGACACTGACACCGTGTCGAGGTGATAGTCCACTTACGGGATGCTTGAGTAAACCATAACCTCTCCGTTCAGCACAGCTGTTGCTTAGTCTATGCAGCGCAGAATAAAACTATTTAACAATTTGGATGCAAGACTTGGGAAAAGAAAAACCCGAAGGTAAAAAATCAGTGTTTTACTTGCACAATGAAACGCATCAAGCCTGGAATGAAGAATGGGGAAAAAGTGGCCACAGGATTTTGATGGTGAGGAGTTAATAACATCCGACCATCAACCTTTACGACTGATCCGCACAATAAAATCATTAAATTCGATTTGGATCTGGAGAAACTCTGGATGAATTACCAGTTCAGCTTCTGCGATGGCATGAATTTGAGGAGAATGGGCCCATTAACAGGTCCTTTCTACTTCGCAAACTATATTGTCTGCAAGTTTTTAAGAGGCACCAAACTTAAGAACGACAGGAGCTGACCCACAGTTACAGTAGCCTTCATGAATGTTAAGCTGTCTTGCAGTGTCAGTCAAACTCCCAACACCTTGTGCACCTCCATGGCTCTCCTTACCCTTAGCCAAAGCTATGGACTCTGCTGGAACCCGCCAGGGTCTCCACGTCATACGTACTGCGTTGTGAATCTTGCAGACCACCGTATCAGTAGTTTGTTGTTCTTTGCCATTGTTACCTCTGTCCGGTCCCTCATTTTGCACTGTTTCCTTAATGGTCCTCTGAATAGGAACATCTGCTAAATGAGTGAATTTAGATTAAATGGTTGTGCGAGTGGAAGAAGGGGGGCCTCCAGACATCAGGTTGATTGCTTTAGTTCTTCTCTGTTGCATCTAAGTGTTCTGTTTTCTATCCAGGGAGGTGAGGAAGATAGAAGCCCATCTGGAGAGGTAAAACTGGGACCTGGGCCGACGAGAACTAAGTGGCCCCGCTTACTGGCACCAAACCTAACCTGGCAAAGATTTTTACAGCCCAACACACAATGACAAGTAGCCGCATTTATACGTGCGGCTAGCAGGTGACTACACCAAGGTGTTATGTAACGTGAGCCTGTTAAAGTTTATGATGCCTTTAGACTGAAGTAGATTTTCAGTTTTGTCTTTTTTGTCTTTTCTCCTCTCTGGTTGATCTCAAACGAGTGGTGGGGATTTGCTTTGCTCACCATTATGTTGCGTGTTCATTTGGATTTATTTCACACCAACTTATTTACTCTAGGTTTTCTGGTGCTTCGGGGATGGACTAATCGGAAACTATGGCTTGGAGTTCCTCTGCTGCGGTGGCTGGAACTCAGCCTCCCAAAATCAGGCATGAGGTTGAGATGTGCTCCCTGTCGGTCTCTCTCTCTCACCGGGCCTCTCCTCCTTGCTTATTGCTTAGGGTTGAGGTTCATTATTGCCTTTGAAGCTGAAAATATCAAAGTGGGCACGTCGCCGCTCCGAGTAATGAGACCGAAACTGGCTGATTTATTTATTCTGTCTCGAGAAGATTCCTAATGCGCTACAGCAGGGCACCTCTGTGGTGCGGTTGAAGATGCGGGCCGCCCGGTTTCAGGTGCTGACCCTCCCGTGTGCTCCTGTAATTAAGCAATACAGGCGACAGGTAAATTGTGAACGACATCAAATGCCGCCAAGTCATTTCCTCCTCGTGTGTACGACAGGTGGGGGGCAGAGAAGGGTGGTGGGGGGGACCGCCATTGATTTACTTTCCAAATCCCATGAAGGACGTGCGGTGCAACCGCATTAGGGGATCGCGTCGCTTATTGCGGCACGGCAGGGAAGCATCTGCATAAAAAGCAACATCTTCTCTTGCAGAGTTCATACCTCGAACAGGAAGCCTCACGCAAAGACTGTGCTTCTTTGTCGGGAGTGCCTCTAAGGTCCTTATTTATGCACATTCATTTGGGAAAATGGAATATCTTCTTGTGCAAACTGTATCTGACAACCCATCATAAACAGCCATGGGAATGTAAGGGCAGGCTCTACACAAGGGCCACCCATGGTGTTTTATGTACAGTAGCTCCATCACAAAATTTTATATTTCCCACTGCCATGAGCAATGCTACGAACAGCGCCGTTGTTCATAAAACCTACAGCATACATCTTTCACAGCTATCCAGATGTTCTTTATGCATATTTATAGAATTTTATGGCACACATTTATTTTGGTGTATTGTTCTCATGAATAATCATACAAAATT
The DNA here is from genome assembly GCA_018136845.1 of Heterotis niloticus. Classification (NCBI taxonomy): domain Eukaryota; kingdom Metazoa; phylum Chordata; class Actinopteri; order Osteoglossiformes; family Osteoglossidae; genus Heterotis; species Heterotis niloticus. The sequence goes on from CM030889.1 coordinate 12,280,041, forward strand.
TTTCCCTCCTGAATGAAAAATTCCTATTTTTCACCCTACAATGTATTTTCTATTATTACTGCAGAATAATTATATTAGTTTTTTTTTAAAAACCTTTCATTCTTTTGTATTTGTTTATTAATCTTATTCCGAAATTCATTTAAAGATCACAAACATTCATAGCTCAAAATATACTCTCAAGTCTCCAATCTTCAAATTACTGTAGTCTTTCATTTGTTTTTGGCAAATATTACCTTTAAACTCAAAGTAACGCACTCGGGTATTTACGTCCGCACACATATGTCGTGTGTAATTTTATGTCATTTGCAGTTTATAATTCAGCAATATTTCTCTAGACTGTGTTTACAGTTGGACTGTGCATGATAATTGTTTGTAGCTGTCAGACGTGGACATACGGTATACATTTGCCTACTATCTGTTGTATTGCATCTCATTCTGCCTCCTCCATCTTAAGGCTGTCCTCCTCCCCTCGTCACAAACTAGAAACGGTAACAACAGATAGCGGCTCTCTACCGCAGAAAAAAACATCTTTCATAACAAGAAAAGCCACATTGATTCACGAAACCAATAAATACAGACGCACAGGGTTGGCTTGGGTTCCTCGGACCCACCCAGCCGAGTCAATGCCCTTATCGGGATGATCGAAACTTCTGCCAAGGCTTCACAAGGGGAACAATGCGGGCAATGCAGTTGCTCACCACCCGGCGCCTTATCGGCACAGTGACCCACGGTGCCTGCCAATCACTGCTCCGGCCCCCCTTCTGGCGCTACCCCAGCTGCATAATGAATGGTCTCTGGGTTCTCCTGAGATAACCGAGGCACCTGTCACATCTTCACATGGCCCCGGTCAGCCAGAAGATTGAGTATTGATCATTGTAAATTCTTCAAGTCTGAAGACTGGCATAGCTGGTGCTGTGCTGAGATTGCCAAGCCCAACTGCTGGTCCTCACGATGAGAGGAAGTTCCCCATTTCAGACCCTACAGCTGGCTGTAGTCAGATTTTTAAATTAAAACAGCCTTTTCAGTTGCCGAATGATATGGGCCTGGTTTATTTTAAAAAAGCTGCTGATGAAATTTACGTCGCACTTTCAGCTGGTGACTGCTGGGAAATAAATCAAAAGTTCTGGATTAACAGCTCCTCCTTTGGACCTCTAACTGGACAATGTTGGGATTTATTTGCAATATATGATCTTTCATTCAAACATTGCGTTCAAGATCCTGCGTGGATTTAAAGCGTTCTTTGTAACCTTTTTAAGGTGTTTTATATTTTTCTCTATAATTCATTCATTCTGCACAAAGGGCTGACACAGCATGTTCAGGATAACCCTAAATATGGACTTACATCTTTCTGAGGATCAACATTTCGACTTTTTAGCTTTGCACCGTGTCGCTCTGTGTCGCACAATATGATATCAGTATCAGAATCCTGCAGTGAAGTTTATTGACTTAAGCAATGCATTGGTTATTGAATATTTGACACTGTGGTCATCTTCATGGTTGACCAAGTATCTCAGCGTGGCATTCCTGCATCAGACAAAGCCTTATTATTATATTGTTTGCAATTAAATCGGCCGTGTCCCTTGGTTTGGCCTGCGCTTTCCGTGTCACACAATGCTTACCTTCAGGAGGGCTTCACAGCGCACGACTTTTTAGTCTGAATCTAATTATGGTTTAACACCGCTAACCCAGAGCAACAGGAAGCATAGAAAATCGCATTTGTACGAGGTGAGGAAAAAAAAATGTGTCTGCTTTCCAATTAGATTTCAGGGTAAAAGGAACTGACATTTTCCACCCATCCGCCACGCCAAGTAACTCGATGAATTTGTTTAGGCTCAAAAACTCACTGATATCGAAACAATTCATTTTCTCCAATCCTTTTCTAATGTGTCTGGGAATACAACATATCCAGGTGATTTGTTTTATTTGCTCAGTAGTATTTTTTTTGGAACATCCTGCTATATTTCAGACTCCTAGTAGAAAAATGAATGCTTTGTTGGCCATACGGACCGAGGGTCTGTGCCGACAACAGCCCGCTGCGGGATATTCCCATTAGATTGCTGGTGACAGTTAGGAGGTGATTGATGGCGGATTCATTCGACCGGGGAGTCTCTTTTCTTTGTTCTTACACATTACCCAAATTAGGCCTTACAAATTCCCCCTATGGCCTGCTCCCATGCCCCCTGGCCTGCTGCTGCCCTCTGGTTGGCTGGTACCATTAATAAAGTTCATGTATGTAGGGGGCAGGGCATGTGAGGACAAATGGAATCAGCGAGTTAAAGGGGTGTAAAGACAGATCGCAAGCCGAGAAAGGCCTGAAGTATTGTTCTAAAAGCCTGAGGGATTTTATATGGTTCGTCCCCCTCCCCCTTTTAGGAGTCTTGCATCCTACACCTTCTGTGTTTATTGGGGAAAAAGCTGGAATAAGGGTGTCTTCCTCTGAAGCTGGACTGGAGGGCTATGATGGGGTACGAGTGCAGGGGATGGGTTTTGGGAGCACACTCTGTCTCCACAGGTGTCTGTATGTGTACCTCTACAGATGTATGGCAGGCCACTGGAATCTGCCAAAGTGACTCGGCGCCTCCCATATGTTACAAGATGTGGAAAATCAAAAATTATTTCTTTACGTACTAAAATGTATTTCTCTGTCGAGTGTCTGTGCATGGCCAGTTCTGCTTGGATGTGTTAATAGATTTAGCTGTTTTTGGTGTTATTTAAGTGTCATTAACTTGAATAGGTTCAATATTTGCTTGCGGTTGCAGGACAGAATCCCAGCCTTTTGTTTATTTTTACTTAGAACATCAAACAGGCAACACTAGTGATGTCATAATGTGTCCTTCCTGTCCAGCTCATAGGGGGTTGCCAAAGCCTGTACCTAACCCCGTGCTGGTGTTGCAGTGTGTCGCAAACCTGGGCCCTAAGTTAAGGTGTGTTGAGGACGGAGGAGGTCTGGGCTGGAAGTGCTGTTGTATCCACCCCCCTGGGAAGAAGGAACACAATTGAACTGCTAACCATAGCGGAAGACTGGGTGCAGCTGATATGGCATGGTTTCAGCTCCCTTGATTTTAGTTTTGTTTTAATTCTATGCCATACTGACTGACATTTTATTCATCAAAAGACAGAGGGACTGGTGAATATAAAATTGCTTTAAATCAGTGCCATTTCAAAAACTGCACAATGGACCTTTAGGTTTACGGCTAAGTTCGCTGCAAAAGTTAAAACGAAGATCCTCTGTCTTAGTAAATTACCTTAAAAGCTTCACAGCCAGTGGAAAGCTTTGTACTATGATAGAACTCTACTTTCTCCACTTAGCTGTGCAAAACGTTCTTTTCCACAGGATACATCAGACTGGTGCTAGTAAGGCTTAGCAAGTGTTGGGTCTAAGTACGTCTGCCAGCCTTCCTTTGAATCCCGGTCAAGGCCTGTTCAGTATTTTCACTGGAACACCGTACTGCTGCCTCAGTTGCCAGCACCAAGCTTCTGTGCTGTTCGGCTTCCTTGTTCTGTTACCAAGGCCTTTGTCCATATTGCTTTACAGTTAATTAATGACCGCTGGATGCTGGTCAATGCAACTTGTCCTCTTTCCCAGCCACAATTTGGATCTGAGGGTCCAAAGGAAGCAAGAATGTGGCGGAGGGGATGTGGGCTTTAAGGTGGACTGCCATCTGTGTGTGAGCTTAGATGTTCAGTAAAGACCCTTGCAGACTTGTATTGCCTCTGTACTGGTCCAGACTTGGCAAGAGGCACTCAGCATATCCACTCTCCATTCATCCACCTCCAAATCTTTACAATTCAGCATCGGTTGCTTTGGCCATATTGTTTTACTACGATGAGATGTAATTATCAGTAAATATATGAAAATAAATCCTAACAAGGGTTTTAAAGAACCTGCTCCTCCCCCCGAGGTGGATGATCCCATCCCATGCTACAAGTGCCGTGATCAAGGGTACTGTAGCCTAAATGGGTAAGACAACTGTTAGTAGCTTAAATTGACGGATAGAAAAATAAATCTAAGGAAGGACATGCGGTTGAAAAATATGACAGTTTGGCCACTGGAAACTCTTTTCCTTTCCTTAAGCCTTTTTATACACCTGGTTCTATGCACGTGTCCACTATGGTCACTTTTTGAGTTTCTCCAGTTTCATCAAAATTTCGCCCGAACGCCAACAGGGACTTTGCTATAGAAATGAGGAGTCTTCCTGCGATGGGTACTCGAGGAGCTGAAAATTACATGGCAAATAGTTTCGCTTAATAAGTGGTTCATGTCAGCAATGAATGTTAATGAGCCCGAACTGTGGTTGCAGCTTATCTTTGCTAACTGCTTCTAAACAATCCGGTTGTCTCCTCAAGGCTCATGCGCTCCTGAAACTCGCAGCCGATATTACCGTTTGCGTCTATTCTGTACACATTCTGTCGTGTTAGCTGCATAAATAATAATTATAGGCCTCTTACCAGAGGTCTGTCATGCTGTGGTCGTAAAGAGCACTGTTTTGCATCTAAATGGTTTGAGTGGATCTGACCAACTGGAGCAGATACTTTCACATGCTGCCTGTTAATGAATAATATGGCACAAAATCCAATAATTGATACACAACAAGCATTAAAAGTTGAGATTGGTCTTCGATTAAAATCAAATTGTATTTCCTCCTGCTTCCGACAAGACCCGTATACGTATTAGGACAGAAACGAGGCACCTATTTCTGCTGTACCAACGTGTAAGAATAAAGTAGGCTTCCTTTTCGGAAGGGTGTGCAGATGGTGTTCCTCGATAAAAATTGTTTATTAAATACCAAAAAAATCACCAGTATAAAATATGTTTCCTTTCCAGTTTGAATATTAAATTCATGGCATGAACAATTCAAAGGCCTTCATGATCCCGTTTGTCAGCTACACTTTTTCCTGCTTGACCACTAACAGCAAAACTCAGTTGTGGAATCTGTGGTTCAGTAACATGGAAGCAACAGACTGAGCTGAGATGGACTGTCCTTATGTACAGGAGGCGAAACACACATTTTCGCATGGCTTTCGGCGCCTAAAGTTTTTAGTTGAGATCCACAGGTGAAGCACAAAAGAATTTAAATGTGTTGCGCTGTTGTCTTATTTGAAAAGGTAAAAGAAATGGCAGATGTAAAAGTAAAGTAAAGTAAAGTAACATCACTGTTTTTCAGAAGAGTTGAATCCCTTTCAGTGTTCAAGAGAGGTCTCAAAACTCTGCACCCCCTTCTCTCCTGATGTTGTAACTGTTCATGAACTTACATTGATTTATCTGTCACAGGCCTGACAGTTTGGAGGAAAGCATTGCTAAGCATATTAATGTAATTTTTATGAGATGGTCTTCAATATTATTTTAATATTTAATCACTTACTGGACTCACTCACGTAAACCACTTATCCTTGTCAAGGTGGTGGCGGTGTGGAGCTCATCCTGGACACTAGGATAGTTAGGAAACACCCTGGTGGGACACCGATCAGTTGCAGAGGAGCCGCAACCATGCGCATTCACATACTGTGGGCAACTCATGGCCCCCAATTAATCTTAAATGCATATCTTTGGACTGTAGGAGAAACCTGGAGCACACTGAGGAAATGCACACAGACGTGGGAAAAGCATTAAAAATCTTCATTCAAACCTGTTTAACATGCCAGACACTGTGAGTCGGCAGCTCTAATCACTGGGCCCTTGTGCCACCCCCTGCTACTAATCTTTATGTTGCTTATTTCTCATTTAGTTGATGCTTTTCTCAAGCGTGACTTACAGTGCTACATTCCGGTACTTACCTACATACAGCTATTCACACTTTTATACAGCTGGCTGATTTAACTGGCATGGTTTGGCATTAGTTCTTTGTCCCTGGAGTACTACAGCAGAAAGTGGCTTTCAGACTCGAGCGCAACTCCATTACAGTTCCTGCTGCTCCTGCTGTTGGATTTTATCACTTAAAACTCATATCATCAAAAGACATTTAAATACAGTCATGGCCGAAATTGTTGGCACCCCAGAAATTTTTCCAGAAAATCAAGTATTTCTCACAGAAAAGTATTGCAGTAACACATGTTTTGCTATACACGTTTATTCCCTTTGTGTGTATTGGAACAAAACAAAAAAAGGGAGGAAAAAAAAGCAAATTGGACATAATGTCACACAAAACTCCAAAAATGGGCTGGACAAAATTGTTGGCACCCTTAACTTAATATTTGGTTGCACACCCTTTGGAAAAAAATAACTGAAATCAGTCGCTTCCTATAAGCATCAATAAGCTTTTTACACCTCTCACCCGGAATTTTGGACCACTCTTCCTTTGCAAACTGCTCCAGGTCTCTCTTATTGGAAGGGCGCCTTTTCCCAACAGCAATTTTAAGATCTCTCCACAGGTGTTCAATGGGATTTAGATCTGGACTCATTGCTGGCCACTTCAGAACTCTCCAGCGCTTTGTTGCCATCCATTTCTGGGTGCTTTTTGACGTATGTTTGGGGTCATTGTCCTGCTGGAAGACCCAAGATCTCGGACGCAAACCCAGCTTTCTGACACTGGGCTCTACATTGCGACCCAAAATCCTTTGGTAATCCTCAGATTTCATGATGCCTTGCACACATTCAAGGCACCCAGTGCCAGAGGCAGCCAAACAACCCCAAAACATCATTGAACCTCCACCATATTTTACTGTAGGTACTGTGTTCTTTTCTTTCCGTTTTCGGTAAACAGTAGAATGATGTGCTTTACCAAAAAGCTGTATCTTGATCTCATCTGTCCACAAGATGTTTTCCCAGAAGGATTTTGGCTTACTCAAGTACATTTTGGCAAACTGTAGTCTTGCGTTTTTATGTCTCTGTGTCAGCAGTGGGGTCCTCCTGGGTCTCCTGCCATAGCGTTTCATTTCATTTAAATGTCGACGGATGGTTTGTGCTGACACTGATGCTCCCTGAGCCTGCAGGGCAGCTTGAATTTCTTTGGAACTTGTTTGGGGCTGCTTATCCACCATCCGGACTATCCTGCGTTGCAACCTTCCATCAATTTTTCTCTTCCGTCCACGCCCAGGGAGATTGCAACCCATGGCACTGTAGCTAAACTTCTTGATAATGTTGCACACTGTGGACAAAGGCAAATGTAGATCTCTGGAGATGGACTTGTAACCTTGAGATTGTTGATATTTTTCCACAATTTTGGTTCTCAAATCCTCAGACAGTTCTCTTCTCCTCTTTCTGTTGTCCATGCTTAGTGTGGCACACACAGACACACAATGCAAAGACTAAGTGAACTTCTCTCCTTTTTATCTGCTTTCAGGTGTGATATTTATATTGCCCACACCTGTTACTTGCCCCAGGTGAGTTTAAAGGAGCATCACATGCTTGAAACAATCTTATTTATCCACAATTTTGAAAGGGTGCCAACAATTTTGTCCAGCCCATTTTTGGAATTTTGTGTGACATTATGTCCAATTTGCTTTTTTTCCTCCTTTTTTTGTTTTGTTCCAATACACACAAAGGGAATAAACATGTGTATAGCAAAACATGTGTTACTGCAATACTTTTCTGTGAGAAATACTTGATTTTCTGGAAAAATTTCTGGGGTGCCAACAATTTCGACCATGACTGTATATGTTGTTAAGTGCCGTTGAGTTGATGCTGACTCATGGCGACTCTACGGATCGTTGCCCTGAAATCCATCCGGTCTTCTGCAAGTCGACTAAGACTTGACAGAGTGGCATCCATAGCTGTGTTGACCACGTCCATCCACCCCATTGCGGGTCTTCCTCTTTTGTGCTGACCTTCCACTTTGCTGGTCCTTTTCCAGCAACTCCTCTCTCCGCACAAGAGTAAGACAGTTCAAGCCTGGTCAGCTTCCAGTGACAACTTTGGTTTGATTTGCTCCAACACCGATGCGTTTGTTTTCCAGGCCGGCTAAAGTGAGCGTGGGATTCTTTGCCAGCAACACAATTGAGATTCGTTGATTTTCTTCCTGTCCATCCCTTTCACTGTCCAGCTCTTGCATCCGTGTGATATCAGTGAGAACACCATGGCTTGAACAAGTCAGATGTTTGTCTACAGTTACTTCTCTCCATTTGAGACTTTTGTCCAAGCTCTTCAAGGCAGAGGAGTTTTTATTGAAATGTACAGTATATCTGATTTGATATGCATATCTGCACAATCGACATTGTCATAAATAATAAAGAATAAGTGGGTTTCATCCAATTATATTTATGATTCATACTGAGCTCCAAGCGTCTTGCCACCATATAACAATGTTGTGGAAAAGCTGGGCACCAATTCCTCTGGAGTTTGAGTCTAAGCTTCTTGTATAAGTGGACAATTCTGTTTCGCACTGAGAAAGTGAGAACCTCAGCCAGCGCAATTGTGAATGCGTCTCTTTCGCCTTCCATTTTATTCTTTATGGATGAGATAATTAAACTCTCACCCAGAGAAATCAATTCAGACTCAGTGGCAAATTAATATAACAGGAATTAATCTTCTCCTAATTCTGTCAGGAAGCGCAATCGCATCTTAAAATGATCAGTGTGGAGCCACTTATGTCTGCAGAGGAGGCATGGAAACGGAAAACAAATTTGGAAAAAATAACAAGGGGGAAACATCTCTGCCAAATCGCCATGCCAGGGTGGGCAAAATTATTTATCATTATTGCTCACAATTTTTGCACTTTATCAATCCAAATCCGATATGGGATCAAATATACTACGGAGCAAACTTTTGTACCAGGTGGTCTAAAATTTCATAAAATCGCTTGAAAATCAGCATCATCAACATTGGCCAAATCAAAGAGAAAATCCCATCTGTCTTCCTGGGATGTTATTGATTCTAATAAGGGTTTTGGACTTTCCTCAATGTGGAAAATCACTGCCGGCCACAGACCTTATAAAGATAATGGATTTACCGTGCAAGTGTGGAATCCCCCATCCTCCATCCTGCTCACAGCAGGGAATCCATTTCCACACAAACTTAACTAACATTTATTTTACTACAATCTTCGCACAAATCATGGCTGCCTGTTTTATGCTGGATGACACATCTTCTGCTCCAATGACGCAACATTAACTTAGAATGTAGATTTTTCCAAATCAATCTGGCAACCTGCAGTAATTTCCTTTTGCTCCATGTACTCTTCAACAACACTTGCAAAGGTAAAAATGTGTATAAAAAATTCTGCAGTCATTAAACAGTGTAAAAATGAAATAATATCCAGCTCAGTAAACACAACCTAAATTGTGGGTGTAACCTTACATAATTGTGGAACAGTGTGTGGTCTCTGGTCAGCAGTGCAACGTGAAACATATTTGTTATAATTATCGCTTCATTGTCATTCAAATTGTTTTCTAGCTTACTAATGTTTATTAGTCTATTACCAGTTATTTATTTTATTAAATTTTTGTAATAAATTAATTCACTCCAGAATGTCCAAGGCTGTGCACGGACATGCACGGATGCTAAATGCACATCATAATCTGTCAATGTCTTCATACTGGAAAGTGAAGAAAATGTTAATATTTCATAGCACAAGTTGCTTGGCAGATTTGACTGAAATTGTTGATAAATGAAACCTGCTTTATTTGTTGGGCAATGTTTTTGTGTATTTTGTGTGTTTTTTTATGGTTTTTGTTTATATTCACTTTCATTGTGTGGAGTGTTTGATTTTGAGGCCCTGGTGTTTTATCTCTTGTTTCCGGTCTTTATTCATGGCCATGTATTTATATATATTATTCCATGATGGAATGCAAAGAAAGATGCCCTATTGTCGATCAGATCTGCTGCTGTACAGTGTTGTTCAATTACGAAATGAGGCCATTTTGTTTTATTGCATTTTGTTGTATTTGAAATGTTTTAAGGTAATATTTGGGGAAAAAAAATATTTCATAGCATCAGCTACAAAAAAGCAGTTCTCTGTTAACGGTCTAATGAATGTAAGTGAGTAAGAATGGTACCACATATAGAGAAATAATGTGAAACAGTGCCAAGGTCTGTTACCTCTCACCACAGAGATGGACACTGATGTAGCCATGAATATGGAGTGCACTGCCAGCCGCTGAATTTATTGTCCTGCACCGAAAATGCAGAACCCATCTGTATTAAAAATAAAAGGAGTCAAATATTACTCTCATGCATCTCCATGCTGACAGAATTCCACATTACGTGGCACATTGCATTATCATCATTTCAAATCCAGTTAAAATGCACCATGAAAGTAACACTGATGTTAAAAACACGATGTTGTAACCAATTGTTTGAATTTGTCTATTTATTAACAAAATAAATACTGGATGTGGTGCAACAAAAAGTTCAGTGTTTCAGAATTAACCTTTTTCTCAGCAAAACTCAATTAACTGATCAAAATAAATTCCTAATTTTAAATTCCTAACCTTATTCACAGCTGGGGATGTTCCATAGGTGGAGAAGGTGCTACTTTCTTAAAGTGAATTAAGTTGATCAATTAAACCAATACATAAATAATGTAATAGAGGGCAGTCTGAGCTTCCCAGACCATCCTTTGACAAACTAAGGTGAGATATATTGAGGTACCAGTACCTTGTTGAGGAGTAAAGGAGTTTTACTGTCTTATCTGTTTTTAGGCATGCCAAGCACAGTCAGATATTCAGCTCTTCAACGTTTCTCCTTTTCTACCAGACTCACCTCACAGGATGACTGCACTCTTTGCAACGGGAGTTCACACAATGCCACATGGGTTGCTAATTCCTGATGCTAAATCCTGAAATAACACCTTTTTCATCAGAAACGACGGGTTCCATCTAACTGTTTAACAGGTTCTGAAGAGTTTCAGCATTTAGTGACCATCAGAAATTTGGGGAACTCAACTGACAGTTAACAGCAGAGCAGTGACAATTATTCTACCCCATTGTGGCACCCTGTCACAAGTGATATATAAATAGTCCAAACCTCAGGTTGTGCTCAAGAGGAATAACATGCATTTTGGTGGTTAAACGTCTGTATTTTTAACATAAGTTGCTTCAGTGAGCATCCTGCTACACAGGGTGAGGAAGTACAACAGCTTGCATACAAACACTTGTTATGTTTTCTGTTTGCAGTTGCAAGAGCTTTATTATTATGGTCAGTCCAGCTATGGAGTTTTATATGGGCAGTCTTGGGGTGGAGGGTCTTCTGGCACCAAGGCAACATGCAACAAAGGGTGACACAGTGCCTTGGGCTGCCATCACAAGCTGTGGGGTTTCATCTGGCATGCCTGCAAGGCTGGTTTTGTGCTTGAAAAATGGCTGCTGCTGTCAAAGAATTTTATTATTGAGCAGCAAGAAAGAAAAAGCCAAACCACCTTGATTTATACTCTAATTACACAGCACAAAAATGAGTTTAACGCACTTTACATGGGGTGGGTATCTGTATGGAGAGTCATCCTCTTCTTGGCACCTTAAAGTGTGACATGTACAGTAGTGGACCAGGTCAATGAGAAATGAGCATCCTTTAAACTGACCAACCAACACAGGAATAAAAAAAGGAAGGTCCGCCCACGCTCTTATTAGAAAACTTAGATAAAGGAGAAACTCGAGAGCTTTGACTTAGAAAGAGATATTTATGCTCAGTGGTGGTTAAATTTAACATACTGCAAAACACCATATACGGGAGTTTTACCAAATTTTGAGAGAAAAGACGTCCACTGTTAAACAGAGAATCAAGTCATTAACTTGAAACAAATATGAAAAATATCTTTAAAAATTTGTTTTTCAAACATGCCAACTGCATCTAGGCTTAAAAAGCCCAGCTTTAGTCACTAACATAACTGTTTTACTCTCCTTAGTGTGTAAAAACCTGGCATTCAAATGCCCATTTATTTCATGTTAACATTTTAACTATGGAATATTTTGTTAAGGACTGATCAAGTTGGGTCAAATATTACTTGTCAGGATAAATGAGTTAAGATACAAGTTTATTAAACTAATGCTGAGGATCCAACACTGGCTTTTCAGATGCAAATCCCATTCGGAGAGAAGCTGGGTACAGACAAGAAGACAGAAGCTAATTTCAACCACATATGGGGTTTGTTGTTTCAGCATAATGCACACACAGCAACAGCGGGCAAAAACACAAATATTTCAAATAGCAAAAAAAGAAAAAAAAACGTTCTTTTCATTTGTCTCTGGGCATAAAGCTGTTATTTCTCCACAATTGCACAAGATTGCTGACCACCTTGACTATTGCCTGTTTACATTTCTTCATGGTCATATTAGCAAGAAAACAATACAAAGCAACTCAGCTTCATCTGTTGGTGGCACCGTTAATGACAGATGGATGGAGGAATCATTTCCCTCACACATACAACCACTTTGTCCCTTTGCAGTGTGGTTGTGGTCACCTCTTTAGTTCTGCAATTCTACACCTTAAGAGCTTTTCCATAGGTGTGTTTGGGTGCCTGACGAAATGCCTGATGATAGCTGATGGATGGCCACGTCATGAGGCTCCAGCAGCCTAGTTGTGTGACCTATACCCTCTACCAGTTCGAGCCTTGTGAGTGTGAAATGGCCAATTACTGGAGCACCTATTGACAGTAATAGGCCCATGGGCAAATTACCACAGCGAGATGTGGTGGTGCATGTCAGAGATGGGGGTGGACCCAAATCAAGTTTAAAATTAAAACAGCTGCTCCCCAGCATGCCCTGCTACTCCTGTTGGGTGACTAAGACAAGGGGAGCCAGGTATCTCTCCTTTAAGCAGCGAACACCGCCTCGTATTGACTTAAAGTTTATGACCCATGATACTATCATGTTATAAAGGGGCTAACTTACAGGGATAAATCCTCATCTTTAAAGGCAATTAAATGGATAGTGGAAGCAGCCCTGGTCATAGATTCTGCAGAACACATTAAATACTTTTTCTTTGCCGGGGATGGAAAGACTCTTGCAGAATGGATCACTGTACCAGCACCTATTATCTATTGACAGAACAATTTGTCTTGATAAAGGGCAGTGAAGAATTCCAATCTACTTCTCTGAGATCACATTATCAAAAGTAATATATGGCCACATGCGACTGTAAACATGGAAAGCAATGGATGGACTCGAGATTATTTTACCTAATACATGTTGGGTTTTGGCCAGCTGGCAATGTGCTGCTACTCAGTAATTGGATAAGCGGTTCCTACAAGCCTGATTTTTCCTGCAACAACACTATACATATTTTTAACTGCTGTCTAACTTTCAAATTAAAAAGAATCATGCAGTTAGAACGACTGAGCGAGGGCCATCGAGAAGGCTTTGCAGTTGGAGGAGGATTTCGTGATTATTGTTTGGAAAAACTTTTCCCGAGAGAGTGGGCTTTTCCATTTGTGTGCAGCCTACCTCTTCATCAATGTTCATGGCTTATTGCTCAAATGTATGAATTTAATTTTCTGTTGATGTTGTACAAATAATCAGGAATGGCTTCCTTACAAGGACTAAAGGAATATATGCGTTACTTACTGTATATATATTCAGTACAGTTAGTATAGCACAGTACACTCAGTGATTATGTATATGGAATATATATTAAAATTATCCCTGAGATACGAGTCTTTTACTTACAAGTTTCTGTAAATACAACTCAAATTGTTTAATTACCTATTTTCTAGATGCAACCAAATATGAGACAATTTTTTTGTGATTATGAGCAACAAGATCTAAGGGAGGGGAATGCTGGAGGAAAAGCCCAAACTGGAAACAGGGAGGGATAATTTATACACGACACACATGTCCCTGGAAACATTACCAACATAAGGGTAATAGAGTTTGGTTGATATATATTTTGCTGTTACTTTTCTCCGCTCCACCTTTCCACTGGACGACAACTCAGTGTTGGACTCCATAGGTGTCAGTCCATTTGACAGCAGTAACAGTGCTTATATACTAAATACACTGCTTTAAGGTTATATATAATGTGTTATCATTTAACTTTCCAACACTGGTTAACTTGGCTAGTGTGTGTGTGTGTGTGTGTGTGTGTGTGTGTGTGTCATCCCATTTCTCACCCCAAGCATTTCTCCTATTTTCACTGAGGGTTGTATCTTTCCTCAGACTTGGGCCTCCTCCTTTCTAGCCACATGACCTCATAGCTGGATCCATTCCTGTATGGTTAAAATAACAAAGGTAAAACAAATAGTGTGATGGTTATATGTGCAGTTGTAACAATAATCAAATTAATGGAACAGCAAGTCAGAGGAAAACACTGACTGAAAAAAAAATCACAGTTATTGAAGAAAGACTATAAAAATTTATGACAAACAGAAAATACATGAAGAAAAACAAGAAATAAATTACAAAAATAAGCGTAATGATGCGCCTGTGTTGTGTCTGTTTGCTGTGTTTAAAAAGTGTATCTATAAAATGAATAAAGTGGCTAAAGTGAATGTAAGATGCTTTCTTTGAAGGGAAAGTACTACTGTTACTCCCTCATCTTAGTACCATTTCCAGCTCAAGACCATAAAACCCAAGAACAGCAGCATCATCGTCCCTACGTATGAAAATGTCTGGCCACAGGGGGTCTTTTCTCCCTAATGCTGTATTCATGTTCATTTATTCTCAGTTTTATACACCACTTTAGCGTTGTCTGCACATGCAGATAAATGAGTGAACTGGCTGTTTACGTTCATTGTTTTTTCCGAGAGTAGACGTTTATATGAACTGTCAGTTGCGGCAAATACGAACGTTATAATTCACCAAGACATTAAGGCGATTCGCCGCCATCTCGCCATCTTCCAGCCTTTGCCTCAAAAACCTTCAGTGTCAAGTGTTCAATGAGAAAAGAGGATTTCTATCCACTGTAGGTGAAATTTACAGACAAAATAATAAACCTCTTTCTTCACAGCAGGGCTTATTACAGCCAATTCCTCTCTGGGGAGCAGAGAGGTTCAGCACTTTAGGTCATTAGTTTGGACCTCCTCTGTTCCCATCATCTCACCTTTTTTAAAGCCGGGAAAATATTTTAATAATCTGTTTTGCTTGAACATCTTTGTAACCATCTTCTCTGCTGGTGATCCATGCTGGACTGCTGTATGGAGGATGTAAAGGGTTTTGCTTTGCTGGTGGTCTCATTCTCATTCTACCCCTTTAGGCCTGTATGTACAGTAGATGCTCTGGGATTGGGGATGGGGATGTGGGGGAGTTGGTGTATATGGGTCTGCTCAGAGTTCTGCCTGGTGTGATGGACTGTGACTGAGAAATGTTCTCTAACCTTTCCTTGACCCCCTAAACACCACTCCCACACACAGCTTTGCTTTTGTCATGGACACTAGAGACATGACAGAGAGTTGCTGCATAGCTGCATGATATTTTTCGTGCAATTTTTATCTCTAACACTTGCCACTATCATTCTCATTCCAGACAGACCAGCATGTTGCTACTCACATACATCAGGACAACCTATGCAAAAAAACTCAGTTACCGGAACTGAACACATCAGACGTGAACTATTGGTCACTGCTGGTCTGCAAAAGAACTAAGCCACAGATGCTGTGGGAATCATCACAGAGCAGGTCCTGTAGATGCTGGCTTCCAAGGCTCACTAAGATCTGAAAGTCTAGCTTGTTTGCTGACACTGATGTCTTGGCTGTCCACCAGAACTGAGTCCTGTCAGCCGACCATTTACATGTGCTTAGGCTTTGCCAGAGGACAATTTAAAGGAAATTCCGCCCTTGTCTTTCATGCAGTCGGTTTAGTTTTTTCCAAACTGGCAAGACTGAGGATGCTTTCGTCTTATCTCTTCTGAGAAAATTCACAGCACGGGCCATCTGAAGGAAGCCATGTGACTGAACCAACCCGGTGGGATAATTACAGCAATGATGCTCCCTTAATGTAGATGTTTGCAACGTGTTTTGTGAAAACAAAACATAAAAAAATAGGGAATTGCTGTAATAGTAGCCTTAGCCATTGAATGTGTCCTTGAATATAAAAAAAATAGATAAAAATGTTAAGTAGGCAAAAACTGTAAAGTAATACACAGTACATTTGGATTGTATTGCTGCTCTTGCAAAAGCCAATTAAAGACGATCAATGTTATTTATTATAATATTCATGCAAAAGGATGTCCTGGAAGTTCTAGTGAATATAATGGCTTATAGTCAAATGGCTTCAAGTCCTCTTTTCCTATGTTTGCGAGGCATTTTAATGAAGATGATCACGTTTAACCCAAGGACAGACCTGCTATTCTTTATGTCAGTTTTCACTTTAGAGCCAGTGGTGCTAGTGCTCGTGTCGGATACAGCCTATTGATTTTTTTTTCTTGCCTCTTGTAAAACAAATCTCGACACAGATTGTTTTTTCACTTGGTTTCGAAGTTTTGAAATGCCTTGAAAACTTTGGGCGAAGGAATGATGGATGTGTTACAGCGGTGGCTTTTGGGTTCAGAGCATCGATCGCATTTTCGGTCAGTGTTCTTCTTCACTGTTGGCTTTTGCCAGTGCACGACACAGTTATAGGCATCTGCCTCTCCTCCACCGCACACACACACACATTGGATTTCCCTGGGAGTAATGAAGTGGAAGTGCTGTTAATGAGCGCTTGTCTGAGAGAGGGGTTGTATCATTAGCTGATCCTACCTTAGTGATGCAGTGATGCAGGGCTGCCTTCCGCCGTGAACCTTTAGAAGCTCTAATGTACGTCCAAGCCTGGAGTGGTGGCACTAGTGGACTTAACAGGACCGCATTAGAAGCGATTAAATCCCTCCTTGTAGAAAAGACACTACAGTGTTGTACTGCTTAACATTCTGAAAGCTGTAAGAACCTCTTCTCCTCTACAGATGGACCCTTCTAGCCAGACACCAGCCCCGCACAAAAGGTGAAGTAGTACTTGTTAGTGATAAAGTCTAAGTGTTGGCTCGGCTGAGTTCAGCCATAATAAAATCCTCCACACTTCAGAGCTGAAAGGCTAATAATAAAACAGTTAAAGTTAGATTAATGATTCAATTTCCATTACAAACATTTTAAAATTATTACATCAGATGTCCTTCCTCTAAAAGCCTGCCTGTATAATGCATGGCAACATCGAGATAACAACATGTAAGAACAAATGATGCAGATTTGTTCTTTTGTGCTCTGTTTTATAAACTGAAAAATCAAATCTCTCGTAGCTAGAAATAAAACTGTAGAATTTCATATGGCTGCTGCTTATTTCTGTGGCAATAATTATAAATACAGCTTGTAATAAATCACTGTTGGGGTTGGATGGGGGGACAGCTTTCCAGTAAGGAAGAAAATGTGGAGCCTTGTCCATCCTTAGTGGATGGTGGTGGATATGCAATGCAGTCTATGGTTTTAATGGGCAGTGGCTGGGACTGACATGTAAGAGTGGAGCCAGGCTAACCCCTGGGGAACTTCCTCTAAATATGAGATAGAACATTGCTCACAAAGACACATCACTGTGCTGCCCTTTCACTTTTGCTTCCTGTTTTCTGCCTGCTAATGCTTTTACCTGCAAAACATAAAATATAAAATGGATCACGGGGCAGCCTTACTTGTCACAATGACTCGTCTCCAACTTTATCTTTTTTATCTGACAGCCATTCGCCTTTGTTGCAGTGGCCTTTCTTTACCTAGCACGGATGCGTATACGCAGTGCAAATGCAATTTCAAGCCTTTGCCTTTTTACAGCTCTTTTATGCCACATGAAAATATTTTCCCTTGTGGTGGAGAAATTGTGAGGACAGGAGCGATAACAGGAAGAACATTACATCCGGGTTTTATTGCATTCCTCTCGTTGGTCTATTGACCTCACTTTGAAGAAGAGGGCTAGGGCATGCAGGTATGGATGTTTTCACAGTCAGGAACCTTGTGTGTAGGTATCAGTCCCTTCAACTTAATCTTAAATGCACCATTTATCCATTTGATGATAGGGATTTTCTGGGGATGCCCAACACTAAAATGTAAGGAAAAGCCCATTTGAAATTTTTCTCCATTTTTGTTCTGAAAGGAAGCACAGAGTTAAAGGAGCTGACTGCTGCATTCCTCATTCTGCTGAATATTTGAAAACTACTCATTTAAAAAAGAATGTTGGAATCTGTATGTTGTCCATTGTGGGAACGTTGATATCAGAGGCTCTAGACCCAAACTATCCACAACTGAACAAACCAATATGAAGATAAAAAAGACATCAACAAATGTTCTGGTTGAGTTAAATAATATTCATTCATTTAAAGTAAAATAGACTGAGAACTGCAGGTAACCATTTAATATTAAGAAGAGTCTTTTTAAAGAACTCTCAGCTGACCTACTGCACACTGGACCATAATACAGGAATTATACATTTCCCTAAATCAAGCTGTATGAAGAGTTAGTATTGAAAGGAAAGTCACCATTTACCTTTACACACCACACACACAAATGGCCCTTGCATAACAAAGCAGTATGCAAATCTGCTCATAAGGTGAATTTTTTGTGGAAAAAGCTCCTAAGCCATAAAATTTATGAAAAAAAAAAATTTTTCCCACCAAAAATGCAAAATCCCCGGCTTACCATTTAAATATGGAGAATACCTAAAAGAAAACCAAATCCAGAATAACACAACTGATTTAAACCCCTTTTCTACTCCTTTAAATCCAGGCTTAAGACCCACATGTTAAAAATTTGCACATTTGCAAGCTCCTCCCATGTCATTATTATTTTACTGTTATTTTTCTGTTAATGTTATAATTTTGTTATTTTATTTTGTTACTCTTGGATGTTTTTGTGGAGCTGGCATCTCTCAGCACCTGCACTGTGAATTTGTATGTTGGTTTCAGGGTGGCTCAGTCTTTCTGTAGAGTTTGCATATTCCTCCCTGTGTTCAGGTGAGTATACAGTCAGGTGTGACTGCCTTGCAATGGACTGGCATCCCATACAGGCTGTACTCTTTGTTACATCTAATGATTCTTTGGTTGGCTGAGAGTGCTGGAAAAACAGTTATTGAGAATATAAATGGATGGATGTATCACTCTGGCATTTTTCTACTGTAAAATTTTAAATACAGATATTTATAGTATTTGCTTTATAGATGAAATCCATTTGTCTTTCTTAACTGCCAAGTACTTTTAGAAGCTGCTTTTATCCCTTTCAGTAATTTTATAATATTTTTACAGTGTATTATCATTATTAGTATTATTATACAAATAAAGCAATTTTCATCATGTACAGTATTACTGTATAACTGCAATTTGTAATGCTTTTTACCCATCCCCAGTCACCTGAGCTATTTTTATTTGTATAATTTAATGATTTTTTCTATTAAGTATTATTTATAATAATCTAAACTAAATTTAAATTAAAGTCTTTTGACAGGAAGTTTCCTTTCTAGACAATTTTATGTATTACATCCCTTCAAGATTTATACTCATAGTCAAGGTTTTCCTTTGCCTTTTTTTTGCATGTTTCAGCATCTACTTTAAAAACCTTGTTGCTTATTTTGAGTTGAGTTTTTTTTCTTCACAGAGCATTGCTTGCAAGTGTGAGTTCATGTAATCTGGGCATTTGTTAAGGGAGAGGAAACTGTAGAAAGTGACACACGACTCAAAGTGCACAAATGTGCCTTCAGCAGCAAAATGCATACCTACAGATACGTGATAGTCAAAGCGTATCTTGTCCAAGAGCCTCATTTGGCTCTGCTGCATCACTCAAATAGCTGCGTGCAAAAGTGAGGCTCGAATGCAGCCACATCACTGCAGATGGTGCTGGAAGAATTTATGTAGCTGTCAGGAGAGAAAGCGTGAAAGCGGTGCAAACAGAATTTCAGCAGATCTCAAGAAGAACTTGAGTTAGCTTCATGGCATTGGGGTGAAAACTGAGAGCCAGAGGGATTTTTTTTTGGATCCACATGACTGGGACAAGCAAACAGCCAGAAGTGAAGCATCCCAGGGCACTTGGAGGGGTTCAAAGACAGCTGATCCAGCTGTGTATGTGCTCGTTCTTGCTGGCTACAGGAAGAAAATAGGATGATCCAATGCACGTAGCTAAATGCTATATTTTATTTCTACTAACTGAAATATTTGAAGAAAAACAAGTAAAAATATACAAACAGATATCTTAACTGTTGATCTACAACCACTGATCAGTGCAGTCAGCTGAGATGTGCGATCTGCTTCATTTGGGAGGACATGATGCCAGGGTGACTGAAATGGTGACAAAATGACTAAGAGGGTGCTTGCCATAGTTTTGGAATTAAGCTGGGAAATGAATTAAACAGTGTTGTATGTGCTAAGAAGAATAAAATTGTGACTTTTAAATGTAACTGTTACCATCAGTGAATAGCAATAAATGATGAAAATACATTTCATAACACATTTGCTGGAATTTTTTCTATTCAAAATATGACAAGCTCTTAAAGTGGAGTATGCAAGCAATTGACACAAACTGGCTTCTTTTTCAAATGAACTATAAAAGAATGAAGGAAATTTTCTTTGAACCGGAAGTTCCTAGATTTTACAAAAGTCAGATTGTGTTGAACCAGGAAATTTGCTTGATCTTGGTGACAGAAGCTGCTTATGGCACCCAATTTCTAGTTGCACGCATGGAAGTCTGATGGCTAATGCCTATAGTTCTGAGCCTGGTGGCTGATTTGTGGTTGTCATTTGTCTCTGCTGTAATCCATGTTGTGCTTCCAAGTGGAAAGCAATCTTCCGAGACCTCAGCTTCTACACATCCGCCTTGGATTAGTCAGATCTAACCGGACGCTAGCAGGGAACGATGAAGTGGAAAGCACGGCAACCCGTGCTGGGCCTTAAACTGGGCCATATGAAGGACGTTCACTCTGCTGTACACTTAAGGAGATCTGATTTTATATATTTCACCCCTGGCCCTGACTGTCAGGGGCTGCACCTAATGGTGTTCTTAGGTCAGAAGGGTGCTGATAGGATTCCAGGCTCTGTGGCCTGTGGCAAGATTTGTTTGTCATGAATTTACCTTCTGGCTCAGGGTCAGAGTGAACTACACAATGTTTGAGGGGTGAGAGAAGATGACTATTTACTTCTGTTGTCTGTAGAGAAAAAATCCTTCATCAGGGCCTCTCAGAGTTTGCGTCACTCATGCAACAGCACAAATTATGCTGCTCCGCTGAAACTTTTACAAGCTTCCTGTTTTATCCCACTCGCAGCGCAGTCCACAAGTATTTGGACAGACAACATTTTTATTTTTTTGGCACTTTACACCATCATAATGGATTTGAAATTACACACTCAATATGTTCTTAAAGCACAGACTTTCAGCTTTAATTTAAGGCCATGAAAAGCTGTAATGGGTAAACTGCAGGAATTGTAATAGTACAAGCCATACGCAGACGTGCCACCATTATGACGGTGTACAGTGCAAAAAAAAAAAAAAAAAAAAGTGTTGCTCTCCAAATACTTATGAACTGCACTGCATATAGAAAGTTTCTTTGGACCAAATTTCACTGTTAATAGAGCACTGAGCACAAGAGCTGAACTAATAACCTAAGGTCTACATCCTTAACCTCTTAGCTACGTGCTGCCTGGTCTAAATTAATAAAATTGAGTACAAGCACGTTTAACTTGCATGGTGCCAAGTGGCTTTCGAGTGTTTTCTCACAGATCCGCTGCTGCAGATCTGAATTTAATCCCAGATTGATCTGCAGTGCTTCCCTACCAAACACATGCAGCTCAGATGAACTAAAGGCTCTAAGTCACCCTCTGTGAGTGCAGGTGTGTAAATATTTGCCCATTGATGATCATATGCATGCTGTACGCCACAATGTACTCTGTGCTTCTTGGGATTTCACTTTGGATCACTATGGTCTTCCACTGGATAAGAGAAATTTTCTTTTTTTCTCATTTTGATTCTCTGATTTTTTTTTTTTTTTACTGCTGTTAGAGCTGAATATTAATCTGCCATTTTTTGGTTATTTGAAAGCTTTGCCTGCTTTGAAGAGAAACATCCTTTGTGTCACCCTTATTTTACTTTAACATGAAGCATTAAAAAAACAAACAAAAGACTGAAACACAGATATAAAGACCCATTTCTTTCTCGTGGTTGCATCAGTAGCAGAATTTGATGATATGAGAACAAATGGGTTTTTCCTTCTGTCTACCCAGCAGAACAGTGTGCTGTTCTATTTACGGGGGTTGCGCTGCAATCTGTGCTCAACGAATCTCAGCGAATAGTTCTTTGTCATAAGCTCCATCAAACAGCATGGTTGCTATGACTACCTACGCTAGGTAACCCTTTTGGGAAAATACCAGCTTTCTGTTATCTGACATTCAGTAACTGTGTGTTCACAATAACTATCAAACCAGCGGGTGTCCCACAAGATTTTTCTCTCCCTCTTGGCACGACGTACAACTCTGGGAGCAGGAGTGTATGTCTGTTTATGTTTGTACCAAAAAAGTCCTACATCAACAGCAGAAGGCTTTACACTTAAGGTCTTACTAACAGGCAGTGAAATTTGTGTTTAATTTATTAAAACAAGTATATGATGTCAAATAAGAAAGAACTACACTATATGGCCAAAAGTATGTGGACCCCCCTTCTAATGATGGAGTTGAGCTGTTTCAGCCGAACCCACACAGCATTCAAACACATTCTAGACAATTGTGTGCTTCTAGCTTTGTGGCTGCAGTTGGGGGAAGAAGCTCCTTTCCTGCTCCAACATTACTGTGCCCCCCCATGCACAAAGCGAGCTCCATAAACACATGGTTTGCCCCGGATGGTGTGGAAGAACTTCAGAGGCTGCACAGAACCCTGAGCTCAACCCCACTGAACACCTTTGGGATGAACTGGAAGGCCGACCACGAGCCAGGCCTTCTCATTGATGCCCAACCTCACTGATACTCTTGTGGCAACATTGGTACAAATTCCAACGGCCATGCTCCAAAATTTGGTGGAAAGCCTTCCCAGAAGAGTGAGGGCTGTTACAGCAGCAAAGGGTTCCCTACAACTCCATATCAGAAGCCATGGATTTGCAACAAGCACATATGGGTGTGATGCACAGGTGTCCATATGCTTTTGGACATACAGTGTATCTCTATGTGAATGCATCAGATCTACAGCTCATAACTTGTACAAATACCTTAAAAATAATTTAAATAATGACTTTAAAGATTTTTTTAGTCTTTTTACTTTCTTCAAAGAAACTCAAGAAACCTTCTGCATACATATGGAGTCTGAATAAAACACATTACAGTTAAATGTTTAATTTTACCTTACTGTAGCATTTCTGGGAATGGTACACTGGCAGAGACAGCAAAGGGTCTGTTAACTGCAGCCTGTGAAATGGTGTCTTTATGTATTGTTTTCTTAACTTACTGACCTTAAAGACTTGACATGCATTTCAAGTGTTTGCAGTTGAATTTAACTGTTTGCCGAGTTTGTTGAGGGGATAACACTGATACCCCTGAAGTATGTGATGGAGCTCTGGAGGTCTCTGTGCAGATGCCCTCTGGCCCCACTTACCATATAAAGGAAGGGATCAATCTGGCCTTTGATGTGGTGTCACCTCCCGCCGAATCACTTCCACTGGTGTGATCCTGTGTTGAATTTTTGAACTGTGTCCCTCTCTGCTTGTTTAACCCTCCGGTTCCCCTAATCTGGATGCTGCTGTGGTGCACAAAGTGTGGTTCTTCAGTCCACTGCTGCTCAATAAAGGAAGTAGCAGTCACTTCTTAGTCTGCACTTTATCCAAAATTAAGATCCTTTCTGTTTCACTTTAAGAATCAAATAAAGGAAGAGCACTTCTGAAACAAAACACAGCATTTTTTTAAAGCCAAAGTCTGTTTTACTTATTTTGTTTTTTTTTTAAAGATTGCTGCAAAAATATTCCAGCAAAATCAGAGAAATCATGAACATGGAAAAAAACATTGTTAAGCATAACGTCAGGGCAGATGTATACTAACATGACACTGACTGATTTCACATTTTTTGCAGATTGCAGATTTTTAAAACAAACACAAGACAACCTTTTTTGTTTTTCAAAATTATTAAATCTGCATTAATCTCTTCTTTAACTGAAGATGGCTCCACTCAGACTGGATTCAGACGTGGATGTGAATCTGGCCCAGGCTAAGTGGGGTTTTCATTTTCTGCTGCTGGATGCTCTGGTTTCCTCCCATAGCCCAAGGACATTTCAGGTTCTAGTCCTAAAACTAGAGACCCCGGTTAAACAAATTGGTATAAATGATCCAGTGTAACATAGTTGTGTATGGCAAAACTACGCAAAACTTTGCTTTAAATTACCGGTGTGATCCCCTTGTGTGCAGCAATGACTACAACTAAAAGTTACCGGTAACTAAGTCAGTCGTGCACATCAACAGTAGGAATTTTAGCCCATTCCTTTTTACGGAACAGCTTCAAATAAAGGATCTTGGTGGGCTTCCTCGCATTAACTAACAATCTGACCACGTTTTAGGTCATGTTTATGCAGAAATAGGGAAAATTCTAAATGGTTTGCAAACTTTCAAGCTCCACTGTGCTGCATGTTTATGTCGAGGCAACTTCAAATTTCCTCTGCATTTAGATATTTCGTATCTAATTCCATATCCTAAATTGCCATACGGACACCACTGCAGTCAGTCTTATCCGTCATATAAAATCTTTGTTTTGTTTTCTTATCAGGAAAGCAGAAAATGAGCTTTGTGCCCCCTGGGTATCGCGGTAATTCCAGACTAATCTCTGTATATGGATGAAAAAAAGTCGTTGCTGTGAATGGGCCTGGCCCTTGCAGTCCTTGTGGGATTATGCTAAGGTGGAGATTTTCCAGCTTATCTTGTGGCCTGCTGATGACTTTTGCACACCCAGTGTGGTAAACAGAGGAGAACAGAGCTGTGGGTAGCAAGCAGGTCAGGTGCAGCGGGGTAGGACCTATACTGCGGAGGGGGGGCATCCCATCTGTCTCACCCAAAATTACAGAGGAGATGGTGCGCAGGGTGGGGAGAAATTTCCACCTGGATTGGCATGTGGGTTGGAGGCATCATTGGTTCAGCCTTCTGCACCACAGATTAACAACATACTGCAGTGTCATTTAGATAAGACCGGATAATTCAATTTTCTGTGAATGGAAAATAAAAATGGAAAGTGTGCTTCTCCAGTGTCACAGAGCTCATACTGTGAGAATGCATGTTAATCTGCATGGCCATGCAAGGTTATTACATTATTTAGCCTCTGGTTTTCCTCATTCCACCCAATTTCTGCTGTGAGCCTCTGTGCTGGAGCTGACCTCATAGAAAATGTGGTTTCCAAAATGTTGTGAGATATACTGTATTAAAACATATTTTATATATGGTCCTCACTATTGAAACAGGAAGTGCATTCATAACTCGATTTCAGCTACTATATCACATTGAAAGCTTAATAAACACAGTAGTGGATGAGGCAGGGTACACTTTGGATGGGATGCCCCTACATCAGATAACTTTTTAAAATCTTTTATGAACTTAAAACATCATGATTTAAATCTGTTTTACGTCTGTTTCAAAATCGCTTTTGAAAACTTGATCTCCACAGCCTGCACAATCTCCGCAGCAGACCAGTTCACTTCAGCCTGTGTTCGTCTGCACCTGCTGACTTAGTGCTGTTTCTATTATCTATAGAGACAAAAAAGCATTACCGTAGATTATGCCAATTTGTAGGGCAGGTTACGTGAAATTGTCAGATATGGCTAAACAGCAGATATGCCAGGGCTTTCAACATTTGTATTACCTCTTCAGGTACTGTACATTGCACTTAAAATAGAATTTGTAACTCAAATATTAGTAACACAGCAGACTCAGTATAAATGAGTCCACGCCACCAACACACACAGCCAGCTTTTGTCAGGCGTGCATCTGTGTTAGAAAACTTACATTCCTTTTTGGGGAAACTGAAATGCTACTAAAATGCTTTTCTTTTGCATTTCCGTCACGGGACCTACAATAGATGAAGCAGCATTCTGTAAGGTATCATAAACTAAATTAACTCTGTATTGCTGTGATTGTTTGGGCACAAATCTCACAATAGCACATCAACTCTGTTTGTGCATGTTTTCTTTCTTTCTTTCTTTCTTTCTTTCTTTCTTTCTTTCTTTCTTTCTTTCTTTCTTTCTTTCTTTCACCGTGTAGCATCCTGAGGGCAGATTATCCTATAGATCTGTTTCCTCTCGTGTGGAGCAACAAAACAGTGTCCTACAACCCAGGATGTATTGACTCAGTATTGACTCCTATTCTGACAGCAGCGTTCAGACAGAAAGGCTGCGATGAATTGGTTGCACGTTTCATTGTCTGTGTCTCTGCCTGGTAGTCGCTAGACGGGCACTGTGTCCCTGGGCTTCACCGAGGGTGACATTGTCACTGAGGCACTGGCCATAGTTAGACAGTTAGACTGTTTGAATGCCATGCTCTATTTAGCACCTAGGCACAGGTCCCTGTCCTGTAGAACTAGTTGGCTCTAGCAACAGTAGCAATCTATTTCATTTCTTATATATTTTTCATATTTCGTTTGATGCTGCTTTGTTATAGTGCTGTCAGAGACAGATCATTTGTAAGCCCATTATTATGACACATATAGCGGTGGAAATGACCTTTGTCATTGCAATTTCATCATTATTATTGGACATGGCTTGGATGAGATTTTAAGGGACTGGGAGACAGCTCGGGTTAGTGCCTCGGACTTTTCATGACAATCACGGGGGTGAATCTTGGTTCACTGGATGCTGGGGAGAGGTGGTTCAAGGAGCAGGGGTAGGGACAATTTGTCACGTAAACTGTGTGTGTTAGGATCGCTGTGATATTCATTTGTTTCAGGGATCAAGCTGTGAGCAGCACTCCCCAAAGATTTGGGATTACCTCATTAAAAAGAGGATGTTATCAAATACTTACTGCCGTGTGAGAAAACTAGGAGGCAAAGCTAATTCTAGAGACCTTGCACACTGAGAGAAAGGGATTCTGAGCGGATTGGGAATTCCTTCTGGCTTTAATGACTGAATGGTTAAGAACATTAAAAGTTATCTTCAGTCTGGCATAAGTTCTCGGTAATAGGATGAATTGTATTTCTAGTTTGGTTGCATCATGTATGCAACTGAAATCTGTACACCTTCAGCCAGTTGTTGAGCCATCAGAATGAGATTAGGCCTTTGCGGTGCAGTTCTTCCATGGTGAATGATGAAATGTTATTAATTAACAAGAGAAAAGTTGTAAGATACAACCTTAAACCGTATTAGCTTTTCATTTCCAGGATCTATTTCACTATTATTTCCACAGTCGCTGTCTCAGACGGTGGTAATTCATGTCGTGCAAACAAATCTCATTCCCTTGAGAATGTGCCTTGCTTAGCTTAGTAGTTGGGGGTTGATGGAGGATGAGGGCTGTGCTCCAGTGGCTACACAACGGAAGCGGTGTTAGCAGAATGGGGGAAAAAGGTGCCGTCTGACGACCCGAGAGGACTGCTCCTCTTGCATGGACCCGGGAGACTGAGCTGGCAGACTCCTCCAGGTTAAGGGTCTTCCTTAATATGCAAGTCAAAGCCTGTAAACTTTCTGTATGACAGAAGTTGGATTTGAACCCGGGTAGGAGGTGTGGAGAAATGCAGGGGTCATCAAGTTTAGTTCTGCTTTGGTTACCTCCCTCTTCCCTTTCTTGCTGCATCTGGGGCTCTGTGTGCCATAATCCTTTTAAGCACTCATATGCTGAGAGACCAGCTGGTACTGGCTTCCTGCATTGGGTTGGTGGAGTTCAATGGGAAAGTGGCGCACACCCCCACCCCCACACCCTGCCAAGAGGGTGAGGTCAGCACAGAGGTGTCCTGATCATCCTACAGACATCTGGCAGAGAAACCCAACACCTGCCAATGACTCCTGAGAGCAGCTCTCTAATGTGTGGTTTCAGCCCCCCCCATGCTCCTCAAGGTAACTGCAGCCAGAGGGGATCACACTGCTGACTTGGCTCAATGTTACGCTGCTCAAATATTCAAAATAGAAGTGGTGGTTGTCCTGCAAGACATCGGGTGAAGTACAGTAAATGAGCAGGTATGTTAATTCACTTGGTAGGATTCATAGCCGTACCATTGACATTTGTCTGTAGCTCAGTGCAAATCTCATTTGAGGTCAACACTCAAGGCTGCCTGAATTTCAATACACTTTTTTTTGTTTATATTACCAATCCGATTCTCCAGCAGGTCCATTGGAGAGTAGATTTATTAAAGAGGAGCGGAGAGGGGAGAGAAGTGCAGATGTATTTGGCTATTAAACAGGCCACTTGTCTCAATTACAGGGCTGCAGAGGAGCTGTCTGATACAGAAAGGCATCCTTTACTCACTGTTACTGGAGCAACGCTATTGGGTTAATACATCTGACAAGCTGGGGTCCCAGCCACCATTTCCCAAACAGCCCCAGGCCTACGGTTGAGTGGGAACACTCCCAACCTCCATACAGCAAACAACATAGATGAGCCACCACCTCCCCCTTCTCTTTCTCCCATACTTCATCGACACGCAAGCCTTGTAACAGGAGGGGGCTGCGAGTGGGGAGCAAGGTTTTCAAAGAAAGACACTGCCTCACCTGGCAATGGCTGTGAACCAGCAACAATTCCATTTTTGCCCGTTTTCCCCATCACGCGTGGGACAACCAAGCCTGCATTTGGAAAGCTGCGCATCATTTTACAAAGTCCACCATTTCCACTTTTGTTTCTTCAAATTGCAAATTATTATTATTATTTTATTTTATTTTTTTTAAATGACAACCGTGCAAAACTATGTGGACCTGTGTAGTGGCAAAAACACCAAGCAGCTTGGCATAATATCCATTTGGGATTTTAGGATCGAATGGGACGGCTTTCAGTTTTCGCAGCTGAACCCATGCCGCTGTAAACACGCTGCGATTCCCCTCCACCGAGGAGGCGCCCAAACAAAACGCTGAAAATGGTCAGGACAGTCGGTGTGTATTTATTATGCTAACCCTTTTTATAAACTGGCAATCTCACTGCGGCATCATTTCCAGCCTTTTGTCAGATGAAATTTTCTTTTTTTGAATCTGGATGTTCATCTGCTTATTTCTGATCAATGGAAAATAGGTGTTGGAATGGGGAGGTGCAACAGTGGAGTTGGACACTAATATGTTTCAACAAGCTGCACACTCTGCCCAACACATATTAGAGGACATGGGCATCGCAGTCAGTGACCAGTGCTCAAGGCATAAATTGTGACTGTCGCTCTTTTTTCCAAAGTATTTAATAATTTATATGCTTTAATTATTGATCGTAACTGAAAAGTGTTGTCCTCCTGTTGTTTTTGATCTTATTTTCTTTGAAGCACCCCTCCTCAGCCTCGCCATGTGGAGGATCATTGCCACGGAAACTCTTGTTAACCGCAGGGAGAGCGAAGGGTGACGGATCAGACAGGGGTTCGCCTTGTGCATCCGTGCGAATAATGTGTGGCCCAAGCGCAGCCTAAGTCAGAATGCCCAGCAAGCTGGCTGAAGCTCAGCGAGAACAGTGTGTGGCGCCCGAAAATCTGCCGATGTGCCATCCGCGGAAACAGCCTCACTTGACAGCGCTTCAAACTCTGCAAGTTTTTTTTAGCCTGCTTTTTTGGCCCACTTTTTACAATGAGTCGCATACTGACTATGAAGGTTCTGTGATCGTGGCGCTCCGTGAGGTCTCCCTGTGCCATCAGACACCAAGGTGTTTGTTGTCAAGGTTACAAAAAGCTTTCCGCATTGGACAAAAAGCAAATATCAGCTGTCTCTATTCTGTATTGTCAGACCAGATTTTCATGAACAGTGAAGGATATTTAAAATGGTGCTTTCACCAAATGTACAAGAAAAAATGAGTTACTTCCTTAAATTAATATTTTTTTTCCCCACAGCATGTTTACTATCAGTACAACCTCAAGTGTTTGCTATTGGATCCCTGGAATAGCCTGCATCTGTGCTATTCTTTAAAATGATGTCTCAAATCACCATTCCCCGTGGTGGACTCTTCAGCACCCGCATCTGAGGTCAAATAACTGACAGAAACAAAACAACAACATTATGGATCCTCCTTTCTTTGTACTTTGCGTCGCTTCAGTCCGTTCTCTATTCCTTCTACGTTTGTGACCTCACAACCTGATGCAAATAAGCGGTTGAAAGCCGGTGTGACTTCTACTCGGGCACATGCAGGTACGACGCATTGCACCCCAAAACTGAAATGAATCACACGTATCGTCGTACAGTATCTCACTCACATCTTCTGCACTGATAGAGTTATGATGAGCTTTATATTGGCTTCACGCGCAGCATTTTGGGGACAAGGGCAACGCAGCGAACAGTGGCATCTTCACTCGCATGTTTCGAGGTGGCCCGGTGGTAATGAGCCTTCTCGCATGCAGAAATCAAACAGGTTGTCTGCCGCCGCTCCTAGTAATGAGGGTTGACGCCCGGCATCTCATCTGTAAACCGAAGCGCTGGATGCAAGCAACAGTGCATTAATTGTTTACCATGCCGGTTGCGTGCTGCGAATTCCGAATGGCACGTTGCCACGGACTTGATGTTTGAGCACTTTCAGATGATTCGCTCTTTAATCTCATCCCGTCTTTTAGTGCTTAAAATGAATGCTGCTGGACATGTGTGCGTGCGGGCAACCATATGTGGTCTATGGTGTGGCTTGGGAGAAAAAGTGTGAGCGTGGAGTAACATCGGACAGCGGATTATTAAGCTATTAAGCAATTCAATATGATGCTGCAGACAGTGACAGTGGGGTATTAATGGGGTAATTCTGGCTAATGTTCCCCTTTGGGTTAAAGGGGTAGACGGTGCTGCATTTGCCTCATATTGGCGGGCCTGTGGGGTAACTCCTGTTTTATCAGTTGAGTGCGAGGAATGACTGCTTTGTCATATTTCAGCGATGTTCACCGGGAACGAAACTTTTCTTACACTTACGAGCTGGGGCCTACTTTGAAACGTATGCGACAGATACCCTTGTATGAAAATCCGCCATTCAGCTTTAATAAAAACCCAGGAGTTAATTTTGACGTGGATGTTTGTGTGTGACTCCCAGCCTCCAGCCATGCCTCAGGTTGTAGCACTCGGTGTCAGACACCAGAGTGCGCGTTGTTGGTGAAACGCCGTCTATTCGCCGAATGCTGCCTTCAGAATCATCCTTGCGGAACTCTTTGATGTGAAATTGATACTTTAGCAAATAACACTTGAAGGAGAAGCTATTGCCTGGCAACTGGGAAGCGTAGCCATGTGGTGGGGATGTTATCCGTAATGATGCTGTTCCAGGTTCGGGCCGTGGCGGACGAACCTCCCTCCTGAGTGCCTGAGTATAGCTGAGCCCCAGAAAATGGGATTACTGTAGCCCTGGGGAGAGGCTGACCGCCAGCTGACAACTGTTCATCAACTTCTTACTCAGGTCTGCCCCGTGTGGGTGAGGAGAGGCCAATTTGTTCACAATTAATGCCTGTTAGCGCAGCTTCCCGTTTTGTAAAGGGACCCCTTGTTTGGAGTCCTGCACAGCAGGCTCGCTGTTATGCTATTATCCCAGCCAGAAGCAAACCAACTGGTATTCCTTCACCCTCTGATGTCCCGTATTTCTGACGTCCATTTGTTTCGCGGGCCCAGTTATTTGGACAGCTGCGGCATCTGCAGAGTTTACAATCGCATTCAAAGTCACTTTTGTCCTTAGAACCTTCCCTGAGGTTATTGCCACCTGATGTTTTTTTTTTTTTTGTTTTTTTGTTTGCTGCGGCTAAAACATTCCCAGAATTTTGTTTGCTTTGTTTTATAATGCATTCAAGGGTAACGCAAAAAAGTGAGTCACTGTAAGAATTATTTTTGTATATACAGTGTAAATGATGGGTATAGATGGCTGTATGTAAATAGCCATCTATCTTTCAGGTTATCATCTGTATTAATGCCGTTCCACTTTAGTGCCACAGGGATTTGACTTAAATCTGTCTTTCAGATACAGTGGATCATACAGGGGTAAAATGCAAACAGCAAAGACCTGGTCTGTACGAGGCTCCCTAGGGCCTCGTGGTGAACAGGTCAAGCTGATCGCACGGTGATAGTCCCATGCCCCTCTTATTATGGGTACGAAAGTCACACAAGCACGGAAACACTGAAAATAATTTTGATCAATGGCTTACCTTTACTTTGCACACAATTTGTGAAAAGAGCTGGGCTCGTGATTTTTTTCAGCAAACATTTTGTACCTGTACATCAAAACATCCTGCACTTATAGAGCACCAGTAGGCAGTATTAACCCAGTTTTCAGATTATAGAAACGTTATCCTGCTGAGAGCTGTTGCTCCTTGCCGCAACACAAAGGAGCACGTTGTCTCCGTGTGTGGCTGTTCCTTAATGAAGGAGAGCTGCGCTGCGACGGGGCTTTGCCGGCTCTGTCCCCTCCCCCTGCCCGCCCACAAGGCTCCTCGCACCAACCATCAGTGAGCCCCCTCGCGTTGTTATTCATGAGCTGGAATCTGTGTGTAATTGTGTGTGAGGAGGACTGCCACAAGCTTGGAAAGAGAGAGACGGACCGACAGAGAGAGAGAGAGAGAGAGAGAGAGAGAGAGAGAGAGAGAAGTGCCAGCTTCCACTGCTAAATCCTGTACACAAACACACACACGCGCACACACACACTCACACTCACACGTATAGACTTGTGACGGGAACGCTGGACCAAGTGGCACGTGTGCGTTTGTGTAGCGGAGAGTCTGCTCAGGAGAGCCCTGATGCGAAGCAGCATTCTGGCCCGGACGGTGATTCCCCGTCTTCTCCACTGCCTGAGCGCTGTGGGGGAACTGGGAGGCTGCACTGGTCTCCCCCAACATCTCCCCACACGTCACTCTGCACACCACAATGGGCTGTAACCTGTGCACCTTGCAGAAGAGAGAGGAGCACTACAAGCTGCTGTACGAGATTGCGCAGGTGAGATGTTCGGTCCTCTGTTGGTCTACCTGGCTATACAGTACCATGGGTTAGTGCTTGCTTTTCATGATCACCTGGCACAGGTTAGTAGGGCTGGGTGGTGCTGTTTGGCATATCTTCTTACCTGGCTGTGGACTTTTCCAAATGTCACAAACAAAATTTTTGGCATCACTTCAGACATTGCAGTGGGGTAGACAAACCGTATTTACCTGGCTGGAGGTGATACTACTCAGGGGAGGTAGAGATGCATGACAGTTCACTTCCTGTCTTGTTTGGGGATCTAAAAACAGATTTGACCAATCTCAGAGCTGTGGGATGTTGCTGAGAAACAATTGTCATATCTACAGCCGAGTGGATAAAACCTGTGGATTTTTACACTTGTTTACTGCTTGCCTACATTGGAAGTAAAGCAAAATAGCTGGTTCATCAACATTGTGCTTCTCAGTAGTTAAAATAATGTCATATCTCTCAGGGGTGTCTGTACGTATCGTGCAGTGTGCAAATCTTGCAAATGGAAATCACAAAACTTTGTCACTCATAGTTACTGGTACTTTTTGGAGGTTGGTGAAACTGCCTTTTGTGATTTTAACTTTGTAATATGATTGCACTGTTTGGACTCCGCGAGAGAGGGATTTCTCAGCTGTTGCCCTCACACACTTTAGCAACCGATGAGTGGCATGTTATTAAATCAGAGGGTGCCCCCCAGTGTGGTTCCCGACTGCCGGGCCCCGGGTACCCCCGGGGTGGCTCTTGCACCCGGTGCCGGCTGGTCCGGGGGGGGGGCTCATCCGCACGCCACTCATCTTGCGTGATTACGGAAATGCCCCACTTCCCAGTCCCCTGCCTCCAAAACTGCGCTAATGAACATTTTCACGGTAATGTGATCACAGCCTCATTAGGTGTTTTATAAAATGATTCTCGGCATTAATGAGACATGGAATGCCTGCTTTATCGGCAGTCGGGAAAAGGGAGATTAGCATTGTTAATTGCTGTCAGTGTGAGATGCCATTTTTCATCCTGGCAACTTAAAGTAGGGCATTGTCAAAGGAATTGGGTTCGAATGCCCCCCCCCCCCCCACGAGCTCTGATTCGAGGGTCGGTCTGTGAGCCAAAATGTCAGTTTTTCATATGCATGTGCTGCTGGTCGGGTGTCCTGCACTTCGACACCTGCAGACATCCTGGATGCTGCATTTGGTTCTTTGCATTGACATTAAGGGTTGGTCCTTTGGGGGGCAGTGGCAGAGGGGCTTCAACACAACTACCACCCAGTGCCACAGTTGCAGAAAGGGAACCCAAACCCCCACTGCTAAGCTGACAGCACACCCATCTGCCTTTTCTCCAGACGTGCTGCCTGGGTCCAGACTGGGCTGCTGCAGCAGGGAGTGGTCTGTCTGCGAGGGGGAGCGAAGGGAGTCGAACCCAGGAGAATGCTTGTTTGGACATACAGGTTGCAGTAGGGCAGTTACTGAGGCTGGTTCTCTCACTCGCTCTCTTTTTCTCACTCTCTCGCTCGCTGTCTTCCTCTCACTCTCTCGCGCTCTCTCTGTCATTCTACACCCCTCTTATACCCTTTCTCTTCTCTCTAGCTGTGTACCTCATGGATCAGTAATTGGCTTACAATTAGAAACCCTTTGACTCACTTGAATGTGAAGAGGAGTCAAAAGGGTTCAAGACTCTCACTGCATGGTAGCAGTCACCCCATCCATGTGGGGGTGATGGAGGGGCGGTCAAGTGTGTGAACTCGTGGCAGCTGGCTGTCCTCTCAGGCCTTGAAACAATCCTGATGCAGTTTCTCCCTTTCTGACAGCCCCTCCTCTGAACCCCTAACCCTGTGAGACTTGCGGCTCCGGTGTTATTGTTTACTCTCACTACGGCAGGTATTCAGTGTCAACATTTCTGCGCCTTCTGTCAGGAACCCCGTGACGCCCTTCCGTGTGCCTTATTTATTGCCAATCCTTGGAGAGACTGGGTTTTCTTTGCTCTCTTTTTCCAGCTTCTTCTAGCAATTTCAACGGCTGTCTTTGTTTCCTTTCATTTTCTCTGCCGTTTGCTCCTTTTTCGGTGCCCACCTGTAGTGAACGGGCTGTTTGTTGCCAAGTCCCGGGGCAGGAACCAGCGGCACAAGGGATATATTTTACCTACCTAAACCTTCCGACAAATGTGATGTTCAGTGTCTCGGGCATGCAGAACAGTTTCACAGAACATAGAGCAAAATGAAATACAAACCAAAACTTGCTCGAATTTTAAGTCAGTCAGGTTGTGTAACACATTTCTTTGGAAATAAATCAATGTTATGCCCTGAAATTTTTATGCAGTGCGCTCACCCAGTACGTAACGCTAGGAACGCAAACAGATATTTTCAGAGTTTAGACTTACTGATGGTGCGTCAGATGTGTGAATAGACAGAAGTAGATGCAAATTTTGTCCCTGAGATCCAGTTCAGTGAATGGACTGCTGTCAGAATAGGCAGCTGGACTGTGGTAACTGAACAAAAGGACAGCAGATACTCAGAAAGGGCCTTATTCTCCCACCCTTAACTGAGCTATGTTAACTGCTAAGGGGGAGATGGTCAGTAGCGTTACTGATCAGTTGTCGGAAACAGACATAGTAACTGCGACACAATGAATATTTTATATTGCGAAATATGAGTTTTGGCTAAACACATCAGGTTGCTGGCTTAGATTTTGGAAAGGATTCTGCCAGACATTAAATGCAACTTAGTGTGTGCTGTACATTTTTGTCTGCCTATAGATGATAGTGAATAGGATTAGATCAAATTTGAAAAATTAGGAATGTTGAGTAACAAACTTTTTTCTTTTTTAACTTTAATGAGTATTAACCTTTTTTTTAAAAAAAAAAACAAAAAAAAAAAAACAAAAGGCTGGCTTACAGTTTAAATCCCAGACTGAAGTGAAATTCTATGTGCCGACAGATAATGCTTATAATCGATAGGCTGTGCCTTAAGTTTTTTTAAAAGTAGAGTTGGTGGAAAAGAAGAAAACAAGAAAGTAAAAAAGCTGTAGTTGATGCTGTGGTTTCTACGTCAATGAGCTGCCTCTCCGTCATCCTGCACCTCCACGTAAAGTTTACGGCTCTAAAGTGGTGCGTAGTTGCTGTCTGTGCTTGAAAGTAAATGACAGAGAACTTAAATAGCTTTTAAATTTCCTAAAATTATGCCTCCTTATTATAATACTTGTATTGGGTGTCAGCAATTTTTTTTCATATGTGGGGTAAAAGAAGAGAATGTGGATCCGCAGATCACTACAGTCTAAATCAGGCTTTCTTGTTTGCAATGTATCATAAATGAGGATGCTAGGGGACTCAGAAAGTTCAGGTGTGTGGAGAAGTCATCCCGGCTCTGCCAGATACAGAGGCTGAGAGAGAGTGCCAGAACAGCATCTGCTGTGCCACCCTCTTCCTGTCTGAAAAACCCTGCTGTTACCTCACTCCCTGCAGGAGTTGTCTGGATGGCTGACATTTACATCAGATTTATTATTCATTCAGGAGATGCTTTTGTCCACTATGAAGCAAAACTCAGAGTAAACAAAAGAAATACAGATGACGGCACATGATTCTCAGAGCAATGCCACTTAGTTCAGTACCTCTGTTTTTGTCAGCATGCCTGTAAACTGATGTCGAGCCCCTGGTCTGCTCCATGTTATGTTCAACTTGCGCCCTTTTTCTCAGTCCCAGTTAAGTTTGTAAGTCAGGGAACCAGCGGTAATGCAGACAGAACTGCTCGTTCATTTTTTTGAGCTTCAATTTATAAGACTTCTTCATGGGACTTTTTCCTCATTTAATTATTTCGGCTGCGCTTGGATCTTGTCATTCCAGCAAGTTTTATTACAACATCTCTCGGAAGATCTTGTTTGCAGCAAGTGGAGCGTGAGCCATGGCAGACGGGCAGATTCAAGAGGCCTGTGAGTTTGGGAAATAAATAGGTTTCCAGATTGCAAGATAGGCCAATGAGGCACAGAGCCGCCTGATAACCGCCCGATAAATAAATTATGGGCAGATTTGTATTCCAAAGCACTGCTGCTCTGACTCACACTTCAGCAAGCACGGACATTATTTTAAGCAGAGAGTTACAGTGGTTGACACCGTGTTTTCTGCAGCGATAGACTTCAGCTTATGAAATATTGAAAGGGTCTTATTGTATCAGAGATGTATATACAAATACAAATCTAGAATGTGTAGGAAATTTCATTAACTGCCATGTTTGTATGCATGAGAAAAATTCTGAAATTAAAATTCTAGAGGTTATTCAGAGGCTAAATAATAAGAAATCATTTAAGGACTGCTCTTGCATGTGGTATAAAGACTTTTCATCAAATCTGAGTTTTGTGTTTGTTTTTACCACTCAGAAACAGAGTTTATTCCATTGGAGAGGGTAGTGGGATATAGAGGTTGTTACAGGGAAGTGGGAGGAAATTCCAGCCCCCAAGAGTTCCCATTTGTCCAACAGTGTGATGGTGCCATATGGGGCCAGATGTCCAGTCTTGATGCTACTGTCAGGGTGGCAACGTGAGGGAGCAGCCATCTTGTTAGTCTGATACCCCCTGTCGACATGTGAGGAGCAATGCGCGGTCAAATGTATTGATATAAAGGAGTCTATGGATGGTTTATCAAGCACTGACTGCTGGAGAAACCCATGCCAGCCTGTTTATTTCTGGGCAGCTGGTGTGGAGAGGACTGGTGTGTGTGTGTGTGTGTGTGTGTGTGTGTGTGTGTGTCTGCAGGAGGGGTAACCACCAAACCATGCTACTGAATGCCAAGTGACCCACCCTGTGTGAACCACACCTGTGCTGGGCTGACTGTTGGCAACAAATGTGCCCATCTATCTTCTTGTCCCATTCCATTTTTTTGAAAAATATTCTTAATCCACTAAACTTGTAGAGAACAAAAGGTTTGGGGAAGGGCAAAAAATGGCACCCCTGATTGATCTTGTGTCCAGTAGGAAGATTACCATGAAATATAATATAGGCTTCAGAGCCATTTCTACATCAGCATGACACCACATTAACTGGGTCCACCAGGGCTCCGTCTTCACAGCATGCTCCATTATGAAGGCTCCACTTAAACAGTGATCACTTCTCTCCTGGTTTTAACCAAGGTCCAAAATCCCATGAGCACTTCACACCTGAATGGTGAAAATAATTGTGTCATGAGGTTGATGGCTGACAGAGGGCGTTTAGGTGGCGAGAGAAGGAAAGATATAATCGGGCTTTTGTCATCTGACCTTTTCACCTCCAGTTTCCTGGGCCAGAGAAGATCAGAGAAGAAATGTGCTGTTCTCTACTGTTTGACCACTGATGTTTAACAATTTGTTTAAGCAAGACACTTTCATTAGGAGGACATGGAAACACCAGGTGGATCAATGGCAACTCGAGTGGGTAGTCTACAGGCATATGATGCCATCTCTGGATAGCAAGGTGTAAAAAAAAAAACTTAATTTTGTTATTTTATTGATGATGTTCTTAGGGAACCTATACGTTCCCGTTCTGGGGACAGCTGCCACAACACAGGCATTCAACTGAACCTCCCACAGAGGTGGACCTGACCACGATCACTTTCCCTGGTGTTTCACACCTTTTTACCCTAATATGTGGCTTGACATGCATACAATGAGTCCAAATCCTAGAGATGAAGACCTAAAAATGTCTTGGCATCTGAACTTTCAGTAGGTTTAGAAAAGCCTGCCACCTAGCGAACAAGTGGGTGTGACCCCAGTCTATCCAATTTTTTGGATGCTTCTACACAGAAATTAAGTGACTTGGAGGTAACCTTGACAGAAGGCTTCATAGCTGAGATTGCGACCGTCAGCTGAGCCTACAAATGGGTGGCAACTGCTTGGTCAAAGTAGAACGGTAAAAGTGACAGCTGTTGTCTGCCATTAAGGTGATCCGTGGACTGAAAGCACCCTCTTATGGGGGAGGCTCCAATCCCTGGCGACTCCTTGCTATTGCACATTTAAACAAGATACATGTTTTCTGGAAAAAAAAAAAAAAAAAAAATATATATATATATATATATATGAGGCAATATGAACTATAAGCGGTTTTGAATAGAAGCGTCTGATGATAAATCAAAATATTTACTCATCCCATTCTTAATGGACATTTTATTCTGTGAATTCATCTAATTTGGGCAATTCCCATTATTAGGGTTTTTTTTTTACCATATTTCATGTGGAAAGAAACAAAATTTCTCCCAAGATGAATAATACGCATTAAAAAATTTATGGAATATGTACCTTAAAACTTTTTTGCATTTTTTATGCAATAAAAAAATAGCAGGAAATTATTAATATTAATAACGAAGAGCAGGAAAACATGTTTAATATTTTCATATTATAATATTTGCAGCAAATGTGACTGAATCATATTTACTGTCATGAATTGTGTGGAAGAGCAAATAATTTTTTACTCTGTGTCAGTCTTCAGACTGCAAGCTGTGAACCACAGGAGAAACTCTTGATTCAGGGAAGTGTTGTGATGTTTATCCTGTAGATGTTTTAATACCTGAGGTAGTATTTATGTGTTGGCACAGCACGTAGTTCTGTGGTCTGACAGCATCTGGGGTGAGCAAGGGGATGTGGGTTCAATCCCTGCTCAGTCTGTGTCTGAGTTAGGATAGGCACTCCCTGTGCTAATGTGGGACTCCTGAGTTCTCCCACAGTCCAAAAACATGTGTTTTGGGTTAAGTGGTGACCCTAAATGGCCCGCAGTGCATAAGTTGCACTGCATTATGGATGAGCCAGTAGCTGTAGGTATACTGAGCAGTTTGTTTGGAGAAAAACAACTTTTAAATGTAGAAATGTAATTATGGTCAAACTTACAAGAAATTTGTTGATTTACTGGGATTGCAGCAAATAGGATGCACAGGAGTTAGGTTTTTTGCAGTAGAAACAGAGAAATATTGCAGTGTAAACTTTATTTGTTTTTTCAAAGCCCTTGCAGGGGCTTTTCACTGTAGGAGGTCTACAAAAATTATATAATAATAATAATAATAATAATAATAATAATAATAATAATAATCAACTTTCCTTCTTGTTCTGTCCTGTCTAGTGAATTATATGCATTGTATTCAAAACAGTAGAAAAACCTGTGGATGAGAATATGCAGATGTTGCAAAACTGCTATAAAGATGACATTTTTTTTGCATTTCAGAGCAAAAAAGGTGATTAAAAAACAGAGGCTTGTGGCCTAATGAATGCCTGGCGGCAGCTTTGCTGGGCGCCAGGCTCTGCCAGGCTCCATCTCTTCACTTTGGACTGGGAACACAGAACAAAAGCGAGGGATGGAGGCGCACGCAAGTGCGCACACACACACACACGCAGGCACACACCAAGGCGGCTGTAGCATGGAACAGCTTGGCAGATTAGCCCCTTTAAGGAGGCAGGATGAGGCCTTGTTAATTCTCCGTCATCTTTGCCAGCAGCGGCGGGGGCTTCTTGCGGTCCAATTAAAGTTGACGGGTGGCGCGATGACACTCCGCAGTCGCATTCAAGCGGAGCCGAGCAGTTCAGCACGAGAGTGACCTGCAGCTCACCCCTCAACTGAAGCGCACACGAGATCCGATCGCTTACTGTCATTCGCATTATCTGCAAACACTGCTTCTCCTCAAAGTTTACCTGAGAGTCAGACAAGCAAGGAATGCGCAGTTTGTCACACAGATTGATGCAAACTGTTTTTATTTCCCCCCCCCCCTCTTCTGCAAGACAGAAACCATTTGAACTTGTTATGGGATGCTGGAGCGCACTGGCACCATTTGAAGAGCACGTCCATATAGGCGTGTGAAATTCATTACTGCCAAAGACGCGTGGCGTCTGCTCCCTTTTATCGCAGTGCCGAAGCTCAGCGAAGCAGATGATTTTGACTGCGAGATGCTTATCGCACGATATGCAGTTACTAAAATTCCTTATACGTCCAAAAGCCCATTTCTGCATTTTGTGCCAGAAGAAAATGACAGCGTATATGAAAAATACAACTGGAAGCATATTGTATGAGTGGCAGGGAGATGAAGACCTGTATAACCCTGACGTATATGTGACTGCCTTCCTCTGATCTGTGACATTCAGCTGCAGAGAACACGGTCACTGTCTGGTCCTCGCCTTGGAACGTATCTGGAATTAGCATCAGAGATGACATTTGGAGATAGAAGACCTAAGTCAGTATAGGGCAGCCCATTCTGAGCACCTACTGGGTGTACAGTGAAGTCCAAAGCTGCACCTCATTGCCCGCTGAGGCTATAACTAGAAGAAGCTTAAAATGCAGGAAGAGTCACCCCCCGGTATTTGTGCAGAACTTCAATGAGTACTATTGTTCACATTTTTTTAGTTCCATCCACCCCCTGACAAGCTGTTAACCAACTGCCTGAATCGTCCTCAATAAAACTCAAAAAATGAAAGCTCAGCTTTATGTTTTTTTTTCCATTTCATCATGTATTGCATTTTAAATCACTGTTATATTTTAAAAAATCAGTCTACTAGAAATCCTGTATGAAGTGTTTTTTAAATATGCTGCCCCTTTTTTCTGAAAAATGCCCCAATAACGGTCATATAGACACACACGTTTTGACTCACACCTGTCATTGTTGAGGCACTGAATGCTGGGAAGGGTGGGGGGGTAGAAAGTCACAAAGCATGATGGGAATGAGGGTGTCACTCCACAGGTCACTGGGCCCACACTGATAAGATGTTGAGTGGGGTTGGGGGGCTGATAGAGAGTTAGGGGACTGCTGATACACCTGTGCACCCTCATCTGCCACAAACCCTGCAACCCCCTGGTATATGCCGGCCCCATCGGCATGCTGATAAGGGTGGTAATGAGTAACCGGCAATGGCTGACCAGGGAGCACATTTGCATTACAGCACTGCTAAAGGTTTCCCATCACAAAAGAGTCCAGACACAAGAGCTGTTATTAGCTGCCATTAGCAGAAAATACCACGACCATTTCGGGACCTGGCTTGAATATGGATTAGCAGCAGTCTGTGCTCATACAAGTGACTGTGGCGAAAAACTGTTTTGCTCAGGTTGAGTTGCGGTGACACAGTGACACCGTTCCACAGTCGTGGTTGTACCAGGAATCCTGTATTACAAATGGATTTACCATGTAGGGTCATCGAAAATCAAGTTGTTATCAGTGCCCGGGTGACTCCATTGACCTGGGTTTCACGTAATGGAAATTTATTCTGATTACCCGGAGCCACTTTGAAATCTCAACATCCTTCACAGCTGACCCTCACAGCAGCACAGCTAACTGAGCTACAGCTTTGCAAAGGTCCTGTCACGCAAGGTGGGATCACCCCTGTCAGTAACTCGAATGGCCAAACGTATTGAAAGTTGCGTTTTTGTGTTTAAGATCTTTTTATAGCCTGAAGATGATGTATGTAATGTTGGTGTCTTTTACACCTTTTATGAAAGCCAGACTCATAGAGGTGACTCAGG
Source organism: Heterotis niloticus (assembly GCA_018136845.1). Lineage (NCBI taxonomy): Eukaryota > Metazoa > Chordata > Actinopteri > Osteoglossiformes > Osteoglossidae > Heterotis > Heterotis niloticus. The sequence continues at coordinate 12,322,286 of CM030889.1, forward strand.
TGGTTAGGTTCTGCAACACTGGTTGTCGCTGGCAAGCAATAAACAAGTTGTAGTCTTGGTTTTCTGAGCTAAGACAGGAGCGCGGTCCTGAGAATTGTGCAGAAGTGAGATGCAGACCATGGATGGCGGCGCGGGATGTGGTCATGACGACTTTGCTTCTGCTGTGTGAGCTGTGCTTGGAGTTCGACTTGGGCTGGGTGTTTGGGTAGGGGTGTTGCAAGGAGCACTGTATTTGGGTTAAAGTCACCAAGCACAACTCCTGCACGAAGGTAGTGCTTTTATGGTGTCGTCCCTTCTGCCACGCAGCGCACAGGCTGGCCTGGCTGAGGCAGGCAAATCGTGCTCTAAGGAACTGCGTTCAAAAGAGTGAACAACCCTGATCCCCATCAGCTCACCTCCCACTTTAATTCTATTGCAATTTGAGAGCAATCTTTCCTCCTGAAGTAATTTGAAGCCAAAGAAAGCCAAGACATCACTTTTTCAATTGCATTCCTTGGAGATGTTTGGACAAAATAATTTTCGAGCCATGAGGTCCTTGCTGTTATCTGAGCCCTGCTCATCTGTGGTGCTGCGCTGATGAAGTTGGTAAGAGAACAAGGCGGAAAGAAACAATTGTTTTCCGATTTAGCAGAGGTTCTTACAGCAGGCATATGTGGTCAGCCCAAAAGAAACAGTGCACAGATTAGGAATCAGATTTAAAGGAAAGGAATGTGAGGTGGGAGAGGGGACTGATGGGGGGGTCACCGTCACCCTCTAATTCCCTAGCCAGAAGCGGGACATCCGTCACACCTCTCCAACTGCAAGTAAGCAGCTCCCTGAAGTGATGCTTCAACACACACACACACACACACACACACACACACAAATACATGCATGCCACACTAAAGACCCATGTGTGAGGATCAGGATGTTTGCCCAGATGTCTTACGTCATCCACATTCACACGTCTCTTAGACGATGGGTTTGAATATTGCTTTTTCCAACCAACAACAGCAAAGGACACTTCATCCCCAGGTACAGGATTGTTTAAGACAGAAAAACTTACAAGTCCTTGGGTAGGTCTGGCTTTTTTACGTTTCAGTTGAAATAACAATAAGAATTAATTTCTAACCAAAATGTACACCAAGTCAAGACTGTCAGAGCTGGAATGGTCTGGGATCACTTGTGTGGTCTCTGCCTCATGCCACTGACATGGGGAGAAGCTGTGACTCCGGAAGCAACATTGTTAGCAGACGGAAGGATCGAGGGATAAGGCGCATTGTATGAACAGCTGTGCTTCCCTCCATATGGTGCGCATGTGGGGGTGCTGTGCCGTCCGCAGGTTTGGGCTTCTTGCTGGGCACCATTAGGACACGGAAAGCACTCGTCCTCTGTGCGGGTGGAGGCGCAGATGGGCGGAGTGACACCGGAGATCATGGCCAGATGAGCTGGAGCGCATGGCCAGATTGTGCCTTTGCACAGCAGGGGGTAGCACTGACCTACACAGCCTCCTATTATCAAGCAGCTTCTCCTTGGTCCCACCACCGGAGTTTAGCAACAAATGCTAATCCTATTATGTTGTGCCAGGTCTGCTTAGGTGCTCAAGACTTCACAGAATTATTCATTAGGAGAAAAAACTGAGAACAGCTGGCAGTGACAATTAATATAATATATAAATAAATTAAATTCTTTTTGCGACATTATATTTTTGAACAGTTGCGCTTCACTTTTAAATATTTTCACAGTTGCTGCTTTTGCTGCTGTGGATACATGTCAGCTGTACAGATTTTCTTTCCATGAAGTGTCCAGTTTTTAGGTGCAATTTGGACGCATTGCTATATTACTGTAGCCACAGCTACTTAGGACGACCCCTTGTCTTACGACTCCTTTAGGCTTTGTAAAGTCTAGGGGTCAAAGGGGGCCGCACATAAATGGGAAAAAAGGGGTTTAAAGGGTTCACCGTCCAGATAGTTCGCCAGGAACCAAACCAAGGGGTTTGTTGTGATTTCTCACAATTTATAGTGAACATTACATAAAATGATGATGTGTTCATAAATATCAGACTCAAAACAATCCAACTATTCTACTGTGTGCAAACCACAGACCAACTGTCCATCTTAAACCTGGAAAGAAAATTTGGCGAAGCCAAAACAAAGTCTTCCGTGCCTGAATGACTGCACCGATCTAAACTGCCAAACAAAGCACACAAATAGGAATCGGACACTGCTGTCTCTACACAAACCATACAAAAGAATACAAGACCGTACGTGCACCTGATCACAAGGCCAAAGCTACTGAACTCGCACTCCTTCAGCTCCTCTTCTTGTCTGAGGTTCTTTATAGGCACAGGAGGTGGGGCCACCCAACCGAGATCAGCTGGCATGGTTGATATCCATTTGGAGTCCCCACAAGCCTCGCTGGAAAACAGGGAAGAGGCACACACACAGCCCATTACAGTATTTACAAAAATGTTTTTTTTTCCCTAGGCTAAGATACCACTGCCTTCGGGTGGCCACGCAGAATGTGCAGGTGCCTTAGTTATTATTATTTTTTTGAAAAACAAACATATGTCTTACAGGATGGGTAATATTTTGATACCGTGTTTGTTATGTGTCTCGATTCCTAGATGCTGGCCTGCTCCTTCCTCTCCAAAACGCTTGTGCTGAACAGACGCTTTGCTCCCAAACAGTTGCGTCCATCTAATTACACCTCACTGGGTTCTTGTCGAGCAGATGCCCCTTGTGCTGTCCAATTGCCGGAGCCATTTGGTCCGGTCCTTGTGTTGCGGTCATAGCACATGTAGAGAGACCAACATAGTAATGACCACCACTGTTCTATGGATTCATCTGATGGCAAAGGATAGGCAAGTCTGGACGACTGCACTCAATGGCGTGTGCTTTGCCTTTTTTCGCTACAGAAAGCCTCATGATTTCGATCTTCCTGCCCCCCAAGATGGTGCTAACAGTTAGGGACTGCCAGGCTTGTTCATGCTTGGTGGAGCAGGTTGTGGTCCAGCATCTGCTTTTGGCTCTTTCCTCTGCTGGCGCTGTGACAGAAGACTGCCCCCCTCATCTAGGTACAGGGAACTAAATACATGTCCAGATGCCCGTGTGTTCACCTTTCATTTTCAAGCATAACCTTTTCCAGAACACTGGCCCAGCAACAATCAGAACCTCTGCTTCTCCATTTCCTGCTGGCCTTATAGTTATCTACCCCATGGCCATGGTGGTTTAGTTGCAGATCAGAGATAAATGTGGCCATAATCGTGGTGCAGTTGTTCTCTGGATTTAACTTGAAACCGAATGATCAACCGGTAGGAACTGTGTCAGTGGACCTGGTTGGTTGGAGCAGGAGGAAGATGAGAACATGAAAGAACCTCCACTGTAGTTGCCAACAACAGGACACGAAGATTTAATACCTTCAAAACCGTCCTACATCTGACAGTCTGGCCTCTGGAGTCTGCGAGCTTGCCAGTTTTACTAAATGCCATCTTCTCTGAATTCACAATACTGTCCTTTCATCTCAGCCTTAATATAAAATTTGTTGTGCTATTCCTCACATTTTTCCCTCTTATCGCATGCTGTGTACAAACATCAGGATGTGCAATTACATAAATTTGTCTGTATTCACATTCACAGTCTTGTAATGCAGTGTGCCTTACAGCTGGGCTCCTTCACATTAGTCGAGTCAGGTGTCTGTTCCTTTATCTCCTTTTGTGAGCGTCAGCCAAGATGTTCTAGGAAATGCACTGCCTTCCAATTAAAACATTCATATTCACTGGGCGAGCAGGCCTGGAACTGGTTTATACCAATCCAGTTGTTTCCAACATTAATGTGAAATTATATCCAGGATACTTAAGGACAAACGGGGAAATGCAGTTCCCAACATTTCGGGCCTCTCGCTTGGTCGACTGTGCAGCCGGTTTTTGCGCGCTGGCCATTCAAGGCAACAACTGTCAGGTGTAACACTCCCAGAGGAGGTCTGGAGAAGACCTGAATACCATTAATCGGTGATCGGGGGAGCTGTGGCTTTCAGCAGAGCTGGCATGGCACCATGCAGGAGATGCATCATGTTACCAAAAATAACAGAGACTGTTTCAGGAGACAAAGCTGGTGATTTATGAAGCAACAAGGAGATTGCGAAGCGGCGCTCCGGTGGCGCACAAAGCCGGTAATTGTTTCATAGCTGCCCGCGCTCTCATTAATAAACTGTCCATTAATGCCGTTTGTCAAAACTCTGGTCATTTCTGGCTGGTCCCACAGTAAGAGATCCATTAGTTATAAAGACACTCATTACTTCGCAGTGATTTACGTTCTTGTTTCACACTGTATTTATAATTTATCTGCTGCTCAAAATGCAGAAATGAGAGTGATGTTTGTTTTAAATAAGATGGTCTTGCTTCGGCTGCGAGATGGGATCTGAACCTCCGATTCGGGTTCGTTGTGTTTCATCGTGGCAGTGACCGTGTTTATAAGGAGGACGTACTGGGGGCCGCGGAATAAAACTTCAAAGTCAACAAAGTTGAAATATATGAGTTCATTTAACTGTGATCTGTAGGCCTTCAAATGAGGATTCGCAGTTATGTATGCACACAGACCCTGAGAGCAAGCATCATGTCTGGAGGAGAAATGATGCAGTATGGTTTGTTGACTTCTCCTGTGAGATGAAGATTCCTCTTTCCTGCTGAAGTGTGGAAACAGACCGTGTGTGACAAGAGATTTCTGCTCTTGCCTGACGTTGTCTGAGCAGGTTTCCTCTTTGTTTTCTGCGGCGTAACCGCCGACTGTCGTGTGAACCTGCTTTCAGACATCTCTACAGCGTGATCAGATCCAAGCTGGTCCAACACTTCGTGGCAAGGATGGTGCACGGTGATCAGGGAAGAAGCGCAGACGCTTCCACAGTTTCTTTGTGTAAGTGCTTTGGCACGGTGAGGGATGGATTTGCAGGGAGTCTTGGAGACATGCGATAGGGTTTCTCAGATAGTCCTGTATTTCATGAGGAGGAAGTGCGGGCTGTTCCTGCAAGCTGAGAACGTCTTCAGCAGAATTTATAGTGTCAAATGTACTTCCTTTCTGCCGCTTGTTTGTGCCAGTGCCTGATCCACATACTGTATACAGCAAAGAACTTTCCTAAAGCTCCTTCATCAATATTCTGGGTTTTCGGTATAAGTGAAGGGGCCGAGAAGGAACCTCTTTGAGGTCAAAAGTCCATATCCCTGCTGCCTCAGACATTATTGTGCTGTCTAGTCATGCGAAAATAAGTCACACTGACTGGAAATGATTTTGCTTGACCTCCGTCAAATTATTTAGCTAAGAAGACAAGGTCACCTGTTTATTTGACCCATCATCCAAATGGTGACTCCTTGTCACTCGTTGTCACTTAGGCAGATTTCTCCCCATGTCAAACTTCACCTCCATAATTCAAAAATGCAACAAAATTCTATAAAACTGATACGGCACCACTTATGCTACTTTTTTACAGATTTGGTGGAAAAACATTTTGCAGAGCAAAAAGCAAAGATGAATTAGCACTCTGTGATTGATCCCAATGCAATTTGGGGGCTCCAACTTTTTCTCTTTTCTTTTTACGGATTATGAAGGTGGTGCGCCCGCACTGATGTGGCCGGTCTGTAAGCCAACGTCCAATTTCCACATCTGACGCCTAAAGAAAAGTCCGCTTGACAATGCAACACTCCGTCAAGCGTACACATTTTTCCTCTACAGATGTATTCTGTGTCCCCTCTGTGCCATCATCTCTGAGCATTACATTAAGATTTAAAAAAAAAAAAAAAAAAAGACTTTAAAGGGTTCAAAGGTATTTGAATGTGTTACTGCTGTCAAGCCTACAGCCACAGACTCTGGGTTCATTGTTGCCACAGGCCCTGATGCCATTGACCCATGGCCTCACGCTGTCAGTCACAGGGGCCGTCTGGAGTTTGCTGGCCTTTTGTGCTGTCAGCCTCTTTATGCTCACTGACATTTGCGGGAGGCGATGCTAATTGCTCCACTTCGCTTGTCGAAGGGCGTCTCCTAAACAGCCGCTCGGAACTTGAAAGCGGCCGGTTACATGGATGGCATGAGCGCAGAATGAAAGCGGTCGGTCCGCTCATGGTGGGATCCTTTTCGGAAAGGTCAACACAAACAGATGGATGTGCTGCCGTGTCTGTGCTACGGTAAATATCGGCCACCTTGGCCAGTCTGCTGTTTACTTCCGTGCAGTCGAAAACTCTTCCCTTCTGGCTCCTTGGTTGGTTGCGCTTCCCTTTGTGCGCGCAGGACCCCTTTTTTATTACAGCGTGTTGGCTGGTGGCATTTGAGTGTCCCCCAGTGGGGGTCTTGACTTGGTGCTTATGGCCACAACTGTGTCCTCAACCCAACCAAAGCTCCCCCCCATTTACCGCCTGGGAGTCAGATCAATGTTCCGGGCCACAGGGGTCGGCTCTCACCCTTTTACTTCTCCGAGTTTACAATAATCTGATCGTAAAACTAATTTATGTCCACCCACACGGTACCTGAATTCCATAAAGAGGCGCGCAATGGCTACCGTAGAGATTTCACACCTGGGGAGGGGAGAGAGCGGCAACACAAGACATTGTTTTTGTGCATCTCAAATTAAGCAAATAATGTTTACCAAAGGTAGACCGCGTGCGATGTGATGTGGGCCGAAATATTATGTTTGGGTGTGCATGTGCGTGCATGCCCGCGTCTTTGTGCTTGCGCTTGTGCGGCATTACGTTAATCGTGTTTATTTGGGGCAAATTACCTTTAATGCGATGGGCGCTGAAACGCCGGCTGCCAACAAGCGAATATCAAAAACCCAGCTTCGCTGTCCTGCCGCTCCCCCTTAAATAAAGATGCGGTTTGGTGTATTGTGTCACTTTTGGGTGCCACCTGTCACGGCACCACCACGCGAAGGCAAAAGCAGCCCACCGTTTACAAGCGGTCCTTTTCGGTCATCCGAGCGTAGGCCGCAGTCTTGGTAGCGTCTTCCGCAAGCCTTTTCAAGATATTATCTTGCTGGGTTTGTAAAGATTTATGCATGGCCTTTTACTATTCTGTTCTTTGTTTCCTACTCATCCGTTACAGCCTGAGGAGTCAACAGATGAATTAACATGGCATGAAATGAGAGAAATTTTATGAAAATTGAAATTAACAGCATCTTTATTGCTCTTTGCCTGCCATTAACAGCCTGGTGCCGAGATTAATTACAAAGCATTATTATGAAATGAATGAAGAACAACCAAACAGCACACACGCAGCAAAATAAAGTGTTGCCTATTGGGGCTCTGTTCTTTCAGGCAAACTCTGGGGTCTGAAAGAAAAATATGTGAGGAACTTTTCTAAGCAATGTCCTCCACCAGTAGTCTGGAAAATTTTGAGAGCCACGTACAAGGAAGACCTATGAACCGTAACAGATATAGCAGCAGATGATTTCTGCCTTCAGTTAGACTCTCCGCTTCAAAAATGATCGATCAGCCTCACGTTTTTTTTCACGCCCTCCTCGCTGTTCTCGTTCTTTAGTTCTTGTTTGCTCTCAGATTATTCTTCTACTGTCCATCAGAGATGGAGCACAGGCTTGAACTTTCAGTAGACAATGTTACGTACTGACTACATTTCTTTCGGCCATCAAAACAGCATTCCCTTTCAAATGCAATGCATCACAGGTGCAACCCCACATGGAGCAAGCATGCTTCTCTCCATCAAAACTTAATGCCCTAATTGGAGGCACAGACCGCTTCATGAACCAATGTTCATTTTTCCCAGGATGGGAACAAAGAAGAAACTGCGTTCTATCACATCCTAATGAAAGTATCACATTAATTCAGCATATATTCCTGTTTTCACCTTGTGGTGTGCGGTGATAAATATTTTGATCATAGTGAAATGGGGAAACAAGCAGTAAACATGCTTTCATTACGCACTTCAGACATTTTAATCACGCTTCATTTACCTGCCGAAGCAGACCTTCACCTTTGTACCAATGGCGCATGCTTGCGTGATTATATATCAATTATTTTGATCTATGGACATATTTTTTTAATAACTTTACTGGGCTGCAAATAACATCTAATGCGATAATTAATCACTCTTTACCATTTTCTCTTGCTTGTCTACTGACGAATAGTGCCAGCTATTAAGTCTTATTATTACTATTTTATTATTATTTAGTCGCATTATGTTCTGTTGAGCTAAATTGCGACTTTTCCTCAGTTTAGGCTATTAGAAAAAAACAGTTGTGGTATATTAACTTAATATGTATGTTGTGATGTTAAATTGTAAGATTAATTATATATTCTGTACTAATTCATTTTATGGAGTTTAACATTAAATTACACATTCATGGTACTTCATATTTTTGTAAATATTTTTACTGCCTTTTTGCAAGTACCGCATTTTACCACAGTGAGTTACCTTCACTCTGAATGCATGCAAAAACAATAAAGCACACTGACATAAGTAGGGAAAAATCGGTCACGTTTATCACACATTATTATTCATGAAACTTGACAGGTAATAACCCCAGGACATGTACAGTGTGATTTTTATTGTTGAGGGGTTAAAGGGTCTCCAAGATTTCGTTCGTCTTCAGGCGTCTGGGGCTGTTGTCGAATTTCCCATGAGGGCCTAGTTTTTTACTACAATTTCTACATCATCGTACCTACCAACAGCTCACACGACGCGGTTTAAACTGCAGGTCTCATTGTCTCCGGAATGATTTATGAACTCATAACACCTTTAAGGATACCAAACCTATTAAAACAAGACATTCGGGTGAAGTAGAAGCACCGGTGTTACCCTGGTGTTACCTGTTTAAGTTACCTGTTCTGCTTGTGCCCAGGCCAGCAGATACAAGAAAGGTCCACATGGCATTATTATTTGAGACAGCTCTTAAATTCTCTCTCAACAATTAATGGGTAAAACATTTCCCAGGAATCCTTCTGCAAAGTGTGTGCAGTGTATAGGGAGCAGTATGATCCACCGCCGTGTCTCAGACCATTGTTATCTCATTTTGTGGACCATGCAGAAGGTGCATCACAATGGTTTACTCTGCTTATTAACCAAGAGCCTGGTAGCACTGGTGTCATCACTTATGAGACTGCAAGCACAGGACCTTGGGTTTCGCATATCTAGTCTTTGGGGGAAAGTTTCTGTATCTCCATTCTTTCACGAGGCAGTTATTTGCTGATTCCCAATTAGTCAAAGCTGTCAAACCATCACTTTGGTTCCATCTCCCATGTCTGTTAAAGACAGAGGACAGTCAGTGGGCACAGTCGGCAGCAAAAAATTTGCAACCAAAGGAGGAAACGTAGCTTAAAAAATCCATTTTCCCTGTATGCGGTACAACCCACACAAAATCGCCCAAACAAACAAACGTGGTACAGATGTTACATAAAGGGTTTATTGTGGCGTGAGCTACGGGTGTCTGTTGCTTCAGCGCCACGATGATAAATGCTTACTTTCAAATGGCTAAAGATAAAGACAAATTGCTCTTTATTCTTAGCCAAGTTGCAAATCACATAGAACTTGTAAGACATAACAAACAATAAACAAATAAATGGATGAATAAATAAATGTGGGCTGTTAGGAAGCTATTGGGAGGCACCGCAGTTTGGCTACTAGTGGCACAATAATAGGTTGTTGGTTTTAGTCTTTTAAAGGCTGCTTTGCATTTCAGTGGACTTAACCTTTGCATTCAGGAATACAAAGGTGAAGTACTCATGCTAAGTTTATAATGAAACGTTCTCAAACAGAAGCGGCCCATCAGCACTCTCTTTAGCATTTGTAGCCCGTAAAGCCACACATGTGCTTAATCTGATGTTGTAAAAAGTAAATTACGGTCGTGTAATGTATCGCTAACAGCCAATATCCTTTTACAGATGCGTTTAAATCACCAGCAGCCAGCTGTAAATCACACTGAGGCTTTAAGTGTACAACTTGGTGCTCAAAACAGCCCTTCTTTACACTGACAGGCCTGCATGCGGTGAAAGAGAACTGGGAGTCATGATTCTATCATAATTCCATGTAAACTCCTCTCCCAGCCTGTGATGACGATACGAGGCCGACGAATCGATAAGATGCCAAAACAGATGTACTAAAACCCTGCTCGGGGACCTTCGCGTCCAAAAAAAGGGCCGCTGGTCAGGTGGGGTCTGTAGGCGTCTGACCTTTTCAACCCCAGAGAGCCCAACACTTGAAGACAAATGCTGGCGCATGTAGAGTAAAGACAGTATTGAATGATTGTCTGTGGACTTTAACTTTACTTGAGCTCTTTGTGTAGCATAGCATTTTCCACATTTTGGACCACCTTTCTGGAGTTGTAAACCTGAAATGGTCACATGGTGAAGACAGTGATGCTACAGAGAGCAAGATGCCTACACTATAAGGTTTTAATCACCAAAAAGCTACAATATAAAATGCAATTCTTGTTGCTTTTAAAACAAAACCATGTGGAAAAATTCCAGAAAAGCAGCATCATTAAAACAAAAGAAACCAACACACTTTTTGCACTAAAGGGAGCTCTCAATCCCATCCACAGGTTCTCTTTCAGTCTTCACACCAGCTGCTTCTTGACTGCCCTTGACAGTCTGTCCAGTGGAAGTGCCCCCATCTTCACTAAGCAGGAGGGGAAAGTGTAAAGCTGTCAGCCAAAATTAGCCATGTCCTCAGGTTACAGCTCCTGCAAGCTGGGAAGTACCAGTACCCCAGTTATGTGCAGCAGCTAAAGGGGAACAGTGAAGGCTATCAGCAGCAGACCATCTCACCATCCTGCCTTTCATCCACTTCCCCACCCATTAAATCCCCCCATTTCATCCACCAGCTACAAAAGTTGTGTATTTTTTGTATGTTATCTATTTTAACTTACAGTAACAAACAATATTTTCAAGTCTGAGCTGCTAGAAAGAATTCCCATTACTTGACTTGAAGAATTAACATTTTGGAAGATTTGAGGGACAACAGTATGAGGTCTGTCAAAGGTAAACGTAGGAAGACTGTGGTCTCTTCCTCATCTGCTGCTTACTGACCAAAAGTCACTTCTCTATTTAGTGCTCAAACTCAGAACTGTTTTATATGAAACTATTATCATATACAGGCACCTCCAAAATTAGTCAATTTTATTTATTAACCAACCACATGGCATTCATTTCCATAAAAATGTTGTATATTTTAGAATTAGACATAGACCTGTATTAGAATCCAGTTGGACAAATACCATTTGCTCAATGATCTTTCACAGCCGTGTAACTGGCAGAAAAATCCTTTTTTAAAGGTCATGGTATCCACTTTCAGCTGTAAGCCCTGGCACAAGGGCATGCGTCACCTGAATTTCCTTTTCAGGTCTCCTATTTCAGCAACAATCTCATTCGACGTTCGTAGTGTAAATGTGCGGGATCATCACAAGACCCGAATGTGTTCACGAGAATATGTTTGCGAATACCCGCATTTACTGATGCTTTTCACTTATCAAAGGATCACTCAGGTCTCATAAATATTTTTAACACGGTCCACATCACACTGAGGCTGACTGAAATTGTCCATGACTGCAAAACCAGTTATGATTTCTGCCCTTTTTTCCCCCACTGAACCCCTACATGTCTCTGAAATAGGTTTCATAGTGTATGTGTGCACAGATATTCAAACATATATGCCTCTCCATGGACAGAAAATGTTTTTAAAAGCTGCATGTATAAATATAGGAAATGAAGGAATTCCTAAATATAGAAAATTTAAAACACCTTTCTGGAACACTGGCACCTGTCTGATCCAGCTGTGACCAGGTGTGAATTAATACGTTTATTGCAGCCTGAAACAAGTAATCTTGAGACTGCACCTTAGAGTAAAACAGCACATTTATGCATTTTTACTGAGCTCATCCTCAGCCAGCATTTGCATGAGCTCTGAATTTGCTGTCCACAACAAAAAGCGGAATCTGGATATTCTGGAAATAATGGCACCATAGAGGTCGAGTTTGTTCTGACCGCCACCATCCCACGCGGTGAAACTTGTGTTCTTGTGCTCAGCCGTTTCAAAAGTAAACAGTTTGAACGGCAATCGCAGTTCCTCCACATTTAGCCTTTACGAAAAATTGGGATTTTTTCGAGGAGCTGCACCTGCTTTTTACCAACAGGCAAATATATTTCCCATGATGGAAAAGCGGAAAAATAAAACTGCAATTTTCTTTGTCCACAGCAGTCCTGTTTGACTTGTGACCGAATGTTAGGAGTTTCCCACTTAAACTGTCTGCTGTCACTATTTTTATAAAACAAAAAGGCTATAACATTATAAAACTTTCAACAGCAACATGAAGAAGCCTATAGTTCTGTAGTGTAGGTCTGTTCTCTCCAAAGCGTCCAATTGGTACTTGTATTATCCAGAGGTGCGGCTGACAAAGCAGAAGGTGGGGAGGATGATCTGACCTCCTGGTTGCTGCAAGCCCCTTTCTATGTGTATTATTACTCTGTGTACAAATATTTATACAAGCTGTGGTCAAGGGCAATATGTCAGATAATATTTCCTCATCTGCACTACAGTGATACCTCAGCGTGTAGATGCCTTCTGGAGAAATGGAGAGCAAAGTACACTGCATAAATGAAGAAATGTGTACTGCGACAGGCCAGTAGCATGCATTTTCCCCCTAAATTTACTGATAAAAGCCTTATTTTAAAGGAAAGCCATTAAACAATTGGATTACGTACAGCACCGTGCACTGTTTAAACGTTTGTACACATGTAAATGCACAAATTCAAAGAAAGCTCAAAGGAAAGAAAGGTCACATTCGGGACAGATAAAAAGTAAATCTGAGGCGTAAAACTGCAATGGAAACAAAGGGTCAGGTTGCAAATCTTTCTCGTGTTCTGAGTTCTTTTAAAGGAAGACATCCGATGCAGGGATGAATACAGCACCATTCTGTCAGGCTGGAGCTTGAAAATTGTTCATGCAAATCGCAAACATCAATTCATTATATTTTTAACAATAGCGGTAATAAACTTAAACAATAGTTTAAAGATAAAATGACTAAAATTCAAACAAATTGTTCGGAATTATTTTTTGACATTTTTGATCATACAGGTTGTAAACTGCGGTAACCCTAACCGGGATAAAGCCTCGTCCAGTGATAATAGAGGGATGGGTAGAAGTATTTCTGAAATTATGGTAAATTACAAAAGAGCACTGCTATGAAGCGATGCAGGAGGTAGTGCGACTTGAGGTATTGCCGTGCTGTGTCTTTAAAAGCATTTTCCCTCTGCCATCACTGAACTGTATTAAAAGTTATTTAAACAGCCAGTGACCAGAGGGGCGATGTGTGTGAGTTATTTAGCAACATGCTGAGTCCTCCTGGGCACCATCTATAATGAAAATGAAACATGTGAGGACGCCAGCCAACAGCTTTTGGAAGACAGTTTAATTGGCAGTGTATATTCTGAGTCGAGGGGGTCATAGGTCCCCTGTGACTCCATGTAGGCTGTCACACTCGTCAGGCTGGGCCTGGGGGACAGTATATCATGTCTGTGGTTCCACAATGAGCAGACATGAGCCACACAGCCTGTAATGAGCCAGCTCGCACCCGGGGGCCATCGGACCCCGGGAGACCACACTTAAGTCAAGCTTTTTCTTTCGCATACCTGTCCCCATGAAACTGTACGGTTTGCTGTCCTCGTTGCCCCCTTCTTGGCATCCATCTTGATGCGGTCCCTGGTTTCAATCACTTGTGAAACTGAACATTTGGAAGCCTTACGTTTGTCCAAAGAAGATAAAAAGGCAGAGGTGCTGAAAAGTCGAGAATTTCAAACAAGGCTTCAGATGTCACGATGGGATTGTTTATGTTTATCGGCGGCCCGGAGCAAAGAGATTCCTGCTTCGCATTCCTAACAGGCGATGCCTTTGTCTCCCTGCAGGTGAATGGCAAGGACCTCTCCAAAGCGAGTCATGAGGAAGCTCTGGAGGCCTTTCGCAGTGCCAAGGACCCCATTGTGGTGCAAGTGCTACGGCGGAGCCCCATTACCAAGGGCAGCGGTAACTGCCCTGATGTCCACCTGGTGGATGTGTGTACGCAGACCGACATCACATTCGAGCACATCATGGCCCTCGCCAAACTCCGCCCTGCCACACCCCCAGTGCCCGACACCTGCCCCTTTCTTCTATCTGACAGGTACTTATATCCCCGATGTCCCTTCCTTTCCATATAGCAAACAGAGAAGCAGGGAAAAAAGTTATGCTAAATTAATTAATATGACTTTGTGCAACTTCAGTGCGACAGCAGCAGTTAATATTTTTACTCTTTGGCTGCGAATAAAATGAGACATCCAAAAATGTTGTGCACTGCTCACTGTTTGAGTGCTTTTTTCATGCTGCTGCGACATTAATGGGCTCTGCAAGTGAGTGAGAATTTAGTGAATAAGTACATAGTTAAAGGGCACAACTAAAATGATGCCACTTCCTATGGACAATTCATTTCATTTTTGTCACTCAGCTCAGTTTTCATGTCACTCTTAGTCTTGCATATGAATTAGCTGTGCAGTTTAATCCAGCAGTTAGGTTTAGTTCTTCAGACTTAAGGTGTGCAAATGATGTCTCGACAGAGGCCCACTTTAAGCGAGGAGGAACCCCCGATTTTGGGCTCCTTAATGGACTGCATCTGCAATTCCTTTCTTCCTTTCTGCCGTAACCCCCCCCCCCACACACACACACACACATTTTCATTTTTCAGCATTTATTTGAGTCAAAGGTCTGTTTACAGTGTGATTAGGTCTGAAAGAGACTGTAGGGGTACAAAGATGGCCTTCACCAGCCCCCCACCGGTCTCTGTCAGAGAAGCTGGCACCAGAAGAAGACCAAACTCTGTTTAATATTCCTGTCTGTGGTGCTCAGCCTGGTTTTCACTGAGTTGCAGCATGGAGTGTAAATGTGTACATTTATGCTTGATGAAACTTAGCCTTACACTTAAGGAAATTTTTGGGAAATTAAAATGGATGGAATTAAACCATGGGACACCACCATTCTGGTTTACTACATGAATGTGTGGTGTCCCATTAAAAGTAAGTGGCTGGACCTTGTTTAATCCATTTAAAAAAAAAAAAAAAAAAACAGAAATCTGACTATCTAATAATAACTAGAACTATTACGGCAACTAGAACAGCTAGAATAGCTAGAATAGAAATATAGTTGCTAGAAACCACACAGCAACAAATCAAGACAAATTAAGACTTTGGAGCTGAAATACCACTCAAAAGACAGTTGTTTACCATTTAGATGTTCTGGAGTTTGAGATTCCTGTTGTACAAAAAAATTGTCTTTTAATGTGATGCATTGATAATCCCAGTGCAATATGCTTAATTTTGAAATAATGTTTGTCTTCAGAAACCCTCTGATGTTTTTAATACTTTGAGAACAAAAGGATTCTTTGAATTATTATTTGCTTTACAAAATACAAGCAGGAGCAGTGATAAACATGGTGTTGCCAAAGCCTGGACCTGTAAAGTTTCATTACGAAAAATGCCATAAGCGTATCGATGGGTCTGTAGCCTCTGACATGTCCGTTGCTCTTGATGGTTCGGAGCTGTTGAAACAGAGACAAAAGAAGCCCTGGACACCTGCAGGGTGAGCAAAAGCAACAGAGCAACACCCTTATTCTGAGCAACCCCAATCCACCGTTTTCTCCACAGCTGCCACTCACTCCATGTGATGGAGCAGGAGTACTACGAGGGCTCTGAATACCTGCCCAGCTTGCCAGCGGATGGCGAGAGAGTAGACACCTTCGAATATGAGGTAAGAAAGCTGCTGCCTCAACGAGACCTCTGACATAAGCTTCAGGAAATCTGGGGAGCAAACTGGCTCTGGTTAACCCCCCCTTTGGAGTAGACAAGATGTGGGCAGATATGTGCAGGTTCATGACTTCCTAGCAAGTGCTATTTGGGAAGTTAGCACGGCAATCCAGGTTATGGCCCTCATTTTTTCAGATCCGTTTTCATCCTTCATCAAAGCAGATACTCATCTCCTCGAGGCATTATTATCTAAGGCTGCAAAATTAAAAGTATGTTGCTTGGAGCTACAAATTCCACTGTATAAACATGTCAATGACATAGCGAGACACTGTAAAACAATGTGAAGAAAGGTTTCAGGTGAGTAAATAAATGCCAGGTAAGGACAAAGTAAACCTGAGGAGTTAAGGAGTATCAACCAGCGAAACTGGTATTAGAAGCCGAATATGAAATTAATAACATACAATTACAGGAGGTCGGTTAGTGTCTCTTTCATGGAAATAATGTAATTTCTTTTATATTATTTTAGACTTGTGTAATTTAGAACAGTCACATCAACGGACAAAGGTTTGATTCATGCTTCTTATGTAGCATGTATTATCAAAATGCTTACTACGGTAAGAATACTCTGATGCACAAAAGGGTGAATCCATGCAGCACAAACAATGCAGATACAGAAGCATCCAGTGCGGATGAAGAAGGGTCACATGTTTGACTTCTGCTTGTGTATACCAATGCCCCGGGGTAAGGGAAGAGGAAACAACCTGACACATGCAACATATCAACAGATGTGTTTTAATACAATTTGGCAGACAGCAGCAGATGTCGCCTGTCTGCGTATGTTAGATGCATTGGGCTTTAAGACTAGATATGGTTAACAAAGGGGAAACGAAGAAACATCTGGTTAGGTAGAACTCTGATTCACCTCAAAAGTATGTCTGAGTCAATGGTCTTCGTAACTTTTCCCTTGCAGGCATTTGATGGCATTGCATACAGGGCGTAAGACAACAAAATGCCACTTGGCAAAACTCAGTTAAATCGCCGACATTCCCCCACTATTCTGTTCCACTTTAACACATTTTGACTACAAGTTGCCCAAGAGCAAATAGGAAACCACGCCAGTTTGAGGGATGGTAGTGATTACATGTCTGCTGTGCTTCATTTACACCTCCAGAACACTCTCGCTTGGTGAGGTTCAACAGTTTCTTTTTTCCAAGTAGATGTCTGCCTACCCGAGCCGCAGAAACGCTAAGGCTTCGCCGGCGCAAATGTTGCACATAAAGCATTTCCATCATGCCTCATTTCAGTTAAAGGATCCGATTATGCTTTGTGTGCCTTGCGTCGCCCCTTTGTTATTTCATGCTCGGAAGGCTGCCGTCAGCGTTAACTAACTTTCACTTCCGCCACGGAAGATTGTCGGCACAGACTGCCGAGCTCAAAGCTGGAAGAGGCGTTCAAATGTGTGCCACTGTGCTGGGCTCTGTCATAAATAACTGCCTACCCAGATTAAACGTGGAGAGATAAGGCTGCAAATCCATCCAAGTGTGTGAGATTGTTATATATTAGACAAGACATGTATCATTTTTCAGAAAGGACAATAGTGCATTTATTAAAATCACAAAAATCCCACGTTCAAGCTATAATAAATCAAATATTTCATTGCAGTTTCTTGCTATAATTATATGAGAATTTGCTTGAAATAAATTCTCATGGTTGAAATGAATAAATAAATGAACACAAATGAATGAACGAATGAATGAACGAACGAACGAACGAATGAATGAAGGAGTATCACCCGCAGCTTTGTGCTCTGAACACACAAAGGTGGGCTGCATCTCCACATCTTTTCAAACCGTCTTGCAATTGAGTGCTTAACCCCCCAATACTGATACAGGAGCCAAAGCACAGAAACCATTTTGGTTTCATCTGTCTGGCATGAGGATTTGGCCGCTCAGCACCAGAGTTCCCTATTCTGCAGCTTCGGGTAAACTCAGAGATGCAAAACCACCCAAGTTCAGGAAGCACACAGAGGCCATCAACCACTTTTGTTGCAGGAACAATGAAGGAGCTTCTGTCCTCTCGGATGTTTGAGTCCTGGAAAGACAGTTTTTCAGCTCTTCGGAAATTGGTGTAGGGAATAAAAATCACTATAGAAGGGATACCCTGAATAGTGAAGCTGAACAGTACTTGCACGTGCTGTTATGTTGCAAAAATGATATTATGTTTAATGTTCATTACTGTAAAGAATTAGTGGTTTGTGTCAGTATAATGTACGGAGGAGTGTATTATAGAGTATAGTTCAGGGGAAAGGAACCAGCACTTACAGGTCGCCTTGGATAAATAATAAATACTACACAGTAGTCATTGCATATCAGTCATGATGCAAAAGCATCTGTTAAATAAATATAAATACAGTGACCATTGTTATCGATTCCAGTGCTCTTCTATATGTTCAGTCAGCTTGTACACCATATGTCCCTGTACGATGCAAGCTACGCTGCTGAGACATCTGTCCATTAGCTTTACCAGCTTTATACTGGTCAGGGTGGCAATGTTCTGGAACTTTCCCCAAAATCACTGAGCGCTAGGCAACGAATCTACCCCCTGGATGGGTTGCCAGTGCATTACAGGGTAGCCACACACTCGCATGCTCAAATTCAGAGGGACCAGCTAACCTGAAAATCAAGTCTTTGGACTGTTGGAGAAAACCCATGCAACCTCCACGCATACTAAAATGCGTTCGAACCTATTCTTATCCAGCCCAGAACTTGTGAGGCAAATCCACCATATTTCCTGCTAGTAAGACTTGCTGTGGTTAAATAAAAAGTGTTTTACTGGAGTATATTCTCCTGGGTCCCTCACCAATGTCACTGCCGTCGACAATGCAATCCAGGTGGGACACTAAAGTATCTTACTAGTTCTTAATTCATGCTAATAAGTGAATATTGATATTTGCTCATTTTTTGCCCGTAAGCAATACACATGTGAAAGGTTACTGCTTGTGCAGAGGCCATTATTATTGGTAGGCCACACTGATTTCATCACAGATGTGAACAATAACCAATACCTATTCATGAGTATTTCCCCAATAAAAAGAAATAACAAATGTGGGACAGACGTTAAAGTTCACCATCACAGAATGCAATAGCAGGGACTGTCAACCCATCTGACTGTCAATTGTACTGTAGACTTGTAGACTGTCAATAGTCATCACTGATGACAAAGTGGTTAATCTGCAGTGGAGGAGACAAAAACAAAAACCACAAATTGACATCAAATTGAAGAACATGAAATAAGAAATGATGGTTAATACGCCTACCTCACAGCTCCCAGGTTCCAGAAACATTGTATGGCCAGAAGTACATGGACACCGGCGCATCACACCCTTATGTGCTTGTTGACTATCCCATTCCAAAACACATGGGCATTAATATGGAGTTGTTACCCCCTTTGCTGCTGTGGGAATTTCTGCTCATTCGTCCACAAGAGCATCGGTGAGATCGAGAGTTCCAGTTCATCCCAAAGGTGTTCAGTGGGGTTGAGGTCAGGGTTCTGTGCAGCCACTCAAGTTCTTCCACACCAACTTGGACAAACCATTGTTTATGGAGCTCTCTTTGTGCACGGAGGGACACAGTCATGCTGGAGCAGGAAAGCTTCTTCCCCAAACTGTGGCCACAAAGCTGGAAGCACACAGCTGTCTAGAATGTGTTTGTATGCTGTAAGGGTTCAGCTGAAACAGTTTAATTCAATCATGAGAAGGTTTGTCCACATACTTTTGGCCATAGAGTATAGACCCCTGGCGCTATGTAGAATTTGCTTTTCCTCTAATTGTTGTCGTTTCTCAGATTTTTCACTTGCTGGCAAGGCGTTTAGTGGTGTTTCCAAAATAGCCTTAAACTGTGTGTGTCAGTACTTGCAATGGGTGTGTGTACCATCTCCCACCACAAGCTTTACACTGTACACAGCACCTCTATTTCTGTCACAGCTTATTAATGAAAGTCAATGTGCTGTGCTTTGCTTCTCAGACTTCCTGTCCTGTTGCTGCAGTGCTCAGTTGGCACAGCACTCTGCCAGCCCTCTTCATGCTGTGTTTAAGTACTAATGAGACCACTGTTTTGCGCTTCATCTCACCCATGACAGAAAACGTGACACCGTCATTCGTGCGAAGTCAGGCCTCATACAATAAAAACTACAACGCATAGTACAATTATTAATAGCATCTTCTGTATAGTGTAGGACTTTGCATCTGAGGCCATTATTCTCATTTAACAAGTGCGCACGGCACAACAGACGCAACAATCTGAACAACGTAAAATTCAGACTGTGGGCAAAACAGGCTGCATTTTTCCTTTCTTTGAGCCGTCATTTATGGCGCCATGTGTTGCTTTGTGTTTCCTCTGTTTCTTCTGAGCAGAATTGTTGTTGATGGCCTTTGAAGCTGTCTTTCTCGGGAAAAGAGTCCATCAAATCCCAGGACTTGTGAGGATGAAGTCTGTCAAAAAATATAGCTGAACCAAGACTGGCGGTGTTATTTGTTGCCTTTATTCTGGAAGCTGGACCAAGATGAAATTAATGGTTGATGCCGTGGACCAGTGGGCCTTTGACGCCTTGTCACTCTGTCATCACAAAAAGTGCACCCAGAGGGTACGGGCAGGTCGGCCTGCCGCCCCACCACTCGCCTCCCTCAACTGTGGGAGGGGGCGCATTAGGTGATTCTCTGCCGGTGCTTCGTTCGTTCCTCTTTCCTCGTTTTATTTATCGTTTTCTCCTTGCGACAAGCACACGTAAGTAGTGAACTGCCAGCTATTGTAACAGAATGGATTTCTCAATTTCCTACAGCAGCCCTCATTGCTTTTATCTTTACAGTGACCATTTCACACTTTGGGCCCGAATCGCCACCTGAAATAAGGACTGGCCTATTATGAGCAAGAGCCGGGCATCAGCGAGGACGTGTCGGGTACAATTTTTCAAACGTCATCTGATGGCCTCTCTTCATCACCCCTGATTCCTTTATGAATCCCTTCTGTCTGTCGCAATGAATTCATAACCCCTTTCTTGCCTTGCAGTCGGATTTAAAGAAGGGAAACCCATGCAAACGTCGGCCAAAAAAAAGGATCTGTGACTCAAGGGTGTCCTTGGCATCGTAGATATTAATTTCATTATTAATGAATGCAGGTCACCCACTGGGTGATGGAAAGTGATTTCAAATGTGTGACTTTAGTGGAGGGAAACCAGTGGGGGACACCCAGCACACCGGGGTCACCGTCAGTCATTCTGCGAAGCGCAGTGGAATGGACTGATAACTCAAAATGCATCTGCGAAATAAAAAAAGGCTTTGCAAGATATTGGATGCTGGAATAATGTGACCAGAACTTGTAGCTGCGTGACGTTTTTGTGAAGGGTGCTTGCACTTGAGTAATGACTTTTGGAAGTTTGAGTACTCAATGAAAATGATTTCAAACTGGAGCAGATCTCTGGAGGACTTTGGCCCATGAAGGATCTTACAATGAATATTTCATATACACAGCAACTTTTTTTTCTTCCTTTTCAGCAAAAGCACTGAATAAATGAGTGACAATTAGCATACGTAGGAGCTTATTTGGAAAACAGACATTAATATTCAGGCGCTGGTGCTTGGAGTGCCATTCTTGAGAGTTTCGACAATGACCCTGCAGCATGGTTGTGATGGTGAATCTGAAGGATGTCAGAATGCATTTGCAAGAATGACTCTGAGACCACTACAGAAAAAATGAGAATTTTCTATCAAATCTGTTGACTCTTCTTACCATAAATAAAGTGTATTTTTATCATTTATTGTTTATTTACATTATATATGATCCTCCTGAAGTCTACAACCTCCTATGCAACCCCTTTCCAGTCTTTTATCCTTTGAGTTATGAAATATGCTGGATTTTACCTTCATGCCTAAGGTGCTTCTGTGTTCTGCTCTTCCTTTCAGGAGGTGGAGCTGTGTCGCCAGAACAGCCAGGAGAAACTAGGCCTGACACTGTGCTACCGAACGGACGACGAGGAAGACATTGCCATTTACGTCAGCGAGGTGAGAACCCGGTGTCGCAAACCAGTTTCTTGCAGCGATCTGTGATCTTCAGCCCCAGGAACCTCTTGACTCCATTCTCAATATTTCATGGACTAGAACATTGTTAATTGATTTGGATGAGCATGGCAGAGCTGCTTTTCCAGGTTTCTTTCGGAATTAAGCATAACCGAGGACAAATACGCAAAAAATGGCTAATACTGTACTTGAAAACCAGTATTAATTAGTCTGCATAAGAAACTGTGGCACTGGTAGTGATGCTGCCTCACAGAACACGGTCCAAATCCTGCTCAATTCATGTACAGCTTTTCTATTTTCCTGGTGTTTACATGGATTTCCTACCACAGTCCAAAGATGTGTGTTTCAGGTGGATTGGTGACTTTAATTTGCTCATTTGCCTGTGTGTGTGTGTGTGTGTGTGTGGATGGGTGGTTAAAAATAGTGAGTGATATCTGCTGAATATAACTGAAATCTATGCAAAACACACACCAGTCAGTAAGGGAACCCACACCATATTACTGGAGGACTTTTTGAATTCCACTGCGAAATGTTTATAGTATGAAATGTTTATAAGTATGAAAAAGTTCATTCTGAAGTTGCAAAGTAAGGCCCCCTCTACACAGCTGATCTCACCCCCCCACCCAGCCAGTATCCTCACACCCATTTCCTCCACCTCAACCCAAGAGCCCTCTCTCCGCAAGATCCCTTATGCTTTACTTCTATTTTTTAGTTATTTCTAATTGACACCCCCCCAGTCACCCACTGAGTGTAAAATGGCACATTCTGGACATTGTTTCAACATCATGGAGAAGCTTCCCTACAACGTATTTGCCTTGCACCTTCCTGTGGCGAACGGCACCTTCTGGTAGAATTTCTGCTTTCGCAAGGGAGCATCATACAAAAGTGCTACTAGCGACACCATTTCAGCGCAAACAGGCCCTGAGTACTTCGCTTTGGACCGTAACAAGTCCTATTTTTAGACGGTTGACAAAAGAAGATGCAAATGTGTTTCATTATTACATGTATGTCTGTATTTTGCAGTCTGTTGGCTCAAATCTGTTTTTCTTCTCCATGTATTGATCTGTACTGCATGTGAGATACAACACAGTCTTGCTGTGAACAAGTGTGATTCACACAGAACTGGGCTAAGAGTTACGAAAATTCACAATAAGTTGCATGTCAGGTAAACTGCCAGATAAAATAGTGAGTAAAGTAGAAATGGGAGTGCATTCTTGGTTTATTTGTTGTTAATCCATTACTCCATGTGCTGCTGAACTTTGTGTCCATTTACATAATGAAAAATATCTGCTTTTACAAAAGAAATTATTTTGATTCAGAAATGGTAGAAGTGGGAATGATACCGTTATAATAAAAGTGAATGTAGACTCACAACATTAAGAACAAATTATGTCAGTTATTCACACTATGAGGAATTCAGAAATCTTTCAGCAAGAATCCACATATTTTTATGCTTACTGTCCTGGTGGAAAAGGCTTCATTTTTTTACAGTGCATTGTGAGATGATTTTGATTTCCAGACTCATTTAACAGCAGTTCATGGAAAAAAGGAGCACGGATGTCTTTCCCATACATTGTGAACATCACTCGTGACCTCACAAACACAAGAACTTTGAGTTGACTTATTGTAAGTGGATATTTTGTTCAAGTGCTTCAGGATCACTGATATGGTCATGAGCCCAATGTTGGAATATTGGTTTAGGTTGTTTGATTTTTTACATCACAGTGACATCTGACTTTATTTCTCATCCTGAACAGGTCGGGCCAAACAGCATTGCAGCCAGAGATGGTCGCATAAGAGAAGGGGATCGGATTATACAGGTGGTCTTTTGTTATTTATCCTTGATTCATTTATTTTGTTTGAATTTGGGTGTTTTTACAAAGCATCTCATATTATGCTGTTGTGCTCGTGAATTTTCCTGCAGAGATTAAGTTCTACAATGCCCTACCCTACCCGACCCTACCCTATTCTGTCTTGTCCTGTCCCATCTCATCCCTCCCCTCCTATCCTGCCCTGTCCTGTCCTATCCTATCCTAAATTCAACACCTTTTTATACTGTGTCTCAGCTACAATCCATATGCATTTTTAATAGTGGCTTGTGCCATCTCTTATGATGTGTAGGAAAAATGCTGCTTCCCAATCAGCTTTCATATTAGTGTCAGCAATATGGTGCCATGAGGGGGTCTTCATCCCCGAGCATTGTGTTCTCAGTGTCCTCCTGGGCCTCTAAACAGTATGACCACTTTGTTATATGTAAGCACTTTCTCATTTCAAGCACTCCAGGGCCGAACCTTGGGCCTAGAGGGGAATTTTCTGGCATATATGAAGTGCAAACGTCAGACTGTGAGTGGTTGGGATTACCAAAGGAGGGCTGTTGGCACGGGCTTGCAGTTATAGCAGTGGGAGAGGGCATTCCTCAGTGGGCTCTCGGGCATTTTGGCACGCGTTCGTTCGCTCAATTATCTTGCCATCGTGGCCTCATCCCTCTCAGCAGCCAAAGACAAATGGCACCTGTCAGTCGCTGGTGAAGTGTGGTGCCCCATGCACTCAGAAGGGGGCTTTTAAGGACAGCAGCGATGCTTTCATTTGTCCAAAAACTCTTGACAACCAGCATGAAGCACCCCAAGGTGTTCCTTCAAACCCTCAGCCGTCTTTCCTTTCTAAAAACATAGTGGTGTTACTTACCTGCGAAAGAGATTTTCCAGTGTTCCCTCCATCCAGTCTGTAAGCACACTGTGTTTCAGGGATACATTTTGTTTGGAGACAAAAGTGTGTGTTTGTGAGGGAGGTGAAGCACATGCTCTGTGTTTTGGGAGAAAATTGAATGTTTGTGCGAAGAATTAAGACCATTTCTGTATTTCTGTGAAGAGCTGAGACTCACACACTGTGTTTGCCGGGCAGGTCAATGGACATGATGTACAGGACCGAGAGGAGGCGGTGGCACTGCTCTCCAAGGAGGACAGCAGGAGCATCCTACTGCTGGTGGCACGGCCTGAGATGCAGGTGAGATGGACATCCACTTCACTGGGATACCCCAGTGGCACAGCCACATGGAGAGATTACAGATGTGAACTGAACATCAAGTGCAGATCGTCTCTGTGTCCTTACACCTGTGTGTGCTTTCGCTCTGGTAGTCATGGGCCCAGGTCCACATTCGTAATATCAAAGGCAAGACCACTGTGGCAACAATGACCACAAAACACATTCTGATATCCATTTAGGCATTAATGGACAGGGTTTATGCTTTGGTGAATCTGCCTTAGCCTAAGGACCTCAGGAGTCAAGGCTCCATGGAACAGCTCTGTCAGTATTCTGTTCTGCTCTGACCTGCAGCTGGAGGAGGGCTGGTTAGACAAGGAGCACAGAGACTTCCTGGAGGAGCTGAAGATGGAGATGCTGGAGGAGCAGTGTCAGGAGGGAGCTCGGTACACAGCTGACAGCCTGAAGGAGGTGAGGGCTGTGGATCTGTTGCCCTTTCTCATAAGATGCATGTCTACATGGTGCTAATATTACATTTATCAAGCATTCGGATGACAGCTTTGCCCCACTTACACCAAAAAATCATTATCTGAAAATTATGATGTGTGCTGTCCAAGTCCAATAGTAAAGTCAACTGCTGACATTCAGAATCTCTGAGTGCCTTAGGAAGTCACCTCTGTCACCCAAATTAATATTCGCGCTAATGCAGAGCTAATAATCTTGTGTTTGGTTTAAATGATTTTTTGAGGGATTTTTTTCAGAGGAGTCACTGGTTCGGTTGGCTAACAGTTTAGCAATATTGTAATAAAGAACGACTCAAGGCCGCAATCGCTGTTGCCGATTTAATACAACTTCATAGGAAAGAGCCTCTGATTTAATGCATAGGGTTTGGTAATGAAGTCTTGAACCAGAGGCAATTAAAAGGAACCACGGTGCAGAGAATTTCGCTGTGGTCACTTCTCATCTTTCTCATACTGTACTTATCTCTTTTTATATGATTCACATTCACAGCATTTCTCACTCTGTATATTTTCTCACATACAGAGCGACTTGTAGATCATTCACACAAGTGCAAAAAATCCCCCGAATCGATTTTACCTCTGAGCAAGGCTTCTGTGCATGGTTCCTTCAGCCCCACACCATTTGTTGGCCAGAAAATCTAAAAAAAAAAAAAAAATACATATAAAACAAACATATTGCGTTTGCAGTAATACAGTAATGCTGGCTGGGACTGAGTGCCATTACCAGTGGATAGAAAGCCATTCCCTTGGTTCTTATTAAATTTCAACATTTCACAGGACAAAAACACAACACTGCATGCCTCTGTAACTATAATGTTCCAACGTGCATAACATGGATTGCATTTCAAATTAAATCAAATCATTTTAAACCAAATAAACAGTGGGAATCATAATTATCATTTCTGCTTTTTGTAAAGGAATTATCATGGTGTAAATCCCTCTGATTCAAGCTGAAAGGCTGTACTGTGGGGGAATTGGTTTAATACCGGTTTATATTACAATAATGTGCTTATTACTGTACACTTGATGTGCCATATGTTGCCAAAAATTAGACTAAATAATTGCATTTTCCAGAGACTTTAATTTGTCGGTTGTCTTCTTATTTATTAATTTCAAATGTTTACTACTTTTTCAGCATAACTTAGCTGAGGACCACAGCATAGCAACAGACACAGACACCTGTTCCAAGGGTGACCAGAACAAGGGGAGAGGAGTGGGCCAATTGGACAGTAGTGGGCAATGCGAGGAGCATATGGATAATGAGGTGCCAAACTTTGTGCAGAACAGGCGCTCAAAATGTTTCAGGG
This sequence comes from Heterotis niloticus, assembly GCA_018136845.1. Classification (NCBI taxonomy): domain Eukaryota; kingdom Metazoa; phylum Chordata; class Actinopteri; order Osteoglossiformes; family Osteoglossidae; genus Heterotis; species Heterotis niloticus. The sequence continues at coordinate 12,348,902 of CM030889.1, forward strand.
ACCCAAGTGTGGAGAGGCACCATGGGACATCCGTTGACTCCAACACACAGAGCAATGACAGCCTGGGCTCAGAGGAGAACGTGAGATGCTCCACACCACAGGGTGAAGAAGAACAGGAAGAGGAGGAGTGCGATCACTTCCAGCAGCTCCTGGAGCTCAAGTGTCAAATTCGCAACAGCGGTGAGTACGGCCTGTACTACAGCCGGTGCAGCACCATTGGGTGCAGCCTGACGGAGCAGGATGGGGTGGAGCGTGAGCTACGTCTCCTCAATGAGGAGCTGAGGAGCATTGAACTGGAATGCCAGAACATCATGCAGGCCCACCAGTTACGCAAAACCCGTGACCAGTGTGGCCCTCCAGGCTCTGCCAAGAACAAGCTTGCCGACATTAGCGAGCAACCGGAGAACTCAGACAAGGACAGTTCAAGCGCCTACAACACAGCAGAGAGCAGCCGCAGCACCCCGCTGGCCATGGACCATTCTCCTGAACACTCACTGCAGAGGAGGGTCAGTCTCACCAACCAGAAGAACCTGCGGAGCACGTTGGCCACCAGCCAGGGTCTGCCATCCTCCATTCTAGCCAGTGCTGGCTGCCTGAAACAGGGGAAGCCCTCTAGGACAGAGGGGGTGCTGTCCACCAATGGAAAACAATGTGGACAACCCAAGCCCCAGATCCCCCAAGCACCCTTGTTGTCTCTGGACCACAACTGCAGGTACGGGCACCCCGACATTGCAGCCCATGCGCGGCACTACCAGAGCTACATGCACCTGGTACAACAACACTCGGCCATGGAGTTTGCCCAGAGCCAGCTGAGCCTGGTGGGTGTCGAGCCCAAAATGGAGTGGAAAGTGAAAATCCGTGCTGACGGCACCCGCTACATTACCAAGCGGCCTGTTCGCGATAAGATCCTCCGTGAGCGGGCGCTAAAGATTCGTGAGGAGCGTGCCGGCATGACCACGGACGACGATGCAGCCAGTGAACTCAAGATGGGGCGCTACTGGAGCAAGGAGGAGCGCAAGCAGCAACTGGCCCGCGCACGCGAGCAACGCCGCCGCCGTGAGTTCATGCAGCGCTGCCGGATGGAGGGCCCCCGCGAGGCTCCACAGAGTGCCGGCGAGGGCCGCAGGGAGGTCAGCATCATCGAACTCAGTCACAAAAAGATGATGAAGAAGCGCAACAAAAAGATCCTAGACAACTGGATGACTATCCAGGAACTGATGACCCATGGGGCCAAAGCACCCGAAGGCTCGAGGGTCCACAATGCCTTCCTGTCAGTAACAACTGTGTAAAGCGCTCTCTGCCCTTCCCTCGACAAGCACACATGCGGTATTACTTGCCTCGTTCAATGTGGCATATTTATGAAGAATAAATATTTTCAAATTTTTTATCCGGAAAAAAGCCTTTTTGTAACCAATTTTTTCAAACTGTTTTCATCGCAATCTTTTTGCTGAGACTTTTTCATGGATTTCTTTGGTTTCATCTTCCTGCCTTCATGAAAACGTTCATGCATACTTGGGAAACATTTATTCTAAACTGACTTCCCTCAAAAATCACTCGCATTTTTGCAGACGCTAACTTGTTTTTGGAAAGGTTGACTCACATACAGGACAAGCCGTGCTTTAACTTGCCTTCTTCTCCTACCTCTGTTTCTGGAAGTGATTCAAGGCTGTAGTTCACACTAATGGCTTCACATGTATGTACGTTTCGCCAACATGTTTACACGCAAAGGTTTTTCCGACATCAACTGTGCAAAAATACAACACAGGTGGACTCCATCCTCTGTTTACTGTGGGTGTGGCAGAAGACAAATTTGGTCTATCATCTCGCTGGTGGAGTGCAAAGTTGACTCATAAAAATATGCTGTTCAAAAAAGTTATTTTAATGTTATTTTCAACATTACGAGCCCTATTAGTAGTGTAAATGTTTATTTCAAAATGTATGACGTGGCCTACAGGAGACTGTGGTGACAGCCAGGAGTGTTAGGAGTGGGAGTGTGACAGGAAACCCTAGACCAGATGTAGGCAAGCCTGGACCCATGATCTAACCAAAACTTTACCAACTTTACCGTATATGATCATGTAAAGAATTATTTTTCTGAGTATAAAATATGCCGAATTCAGCCCAAAATGAAGGTTCTTCAAGAGCAGAGTTGCCTACCTCTTCTCTGAAGCTTTTTTCCCTTTACCTTTGTTAAAATATCTCAGTTTTTTCTACGTATATATGAAATACGGTATGATTTCAATGTACAGCTATGTATTATAAATTACTTACATTTTCTAAGCAGCCTTAAGGGGGTTTCTTCATGCAAATCCTTTTCTACATTGTCAACAATGCCAAAACCGTACCTTGCATTGTAGCCTCTCCTTCATGATAGCAGTGGAACTTGACAGGAACTTTTGACTGCTGTACGGTAAAGCAAGGGCAGTTTCGTACCTTTTCTGGCTTATTTCATTTTTTGATAATATGTTGTAAATGAACACTAGCAACAGATGACGTATTTGCTCCAAGTCAGCGTCTATGGTTTTAATTCTTGTCTTTGGTAGAAATTATACTGGTAGCCAGGTAAATGTGTGGTCATTGTGATCTTTCTGTAAAGATGTGATAATAAATTATTGTTTCTCTACAAGAAAATCTTCTTCTTCTTCTTCTTCTTCTTCTTTCCGCTGCTCCTGTTAGGAGTCCCCACAGCAGATCAATTGTTTCCACTTTGTTTCTCTACAAGAAAATATTGTTTGTTTTTGTTTTTAAAAATTATATAGTATGTGCACATAGCCTAGTGCCCTCTAATCCCTGCATGGGCTGTGGACCACTGCAACCCTGCTTACTATAAGCTGTTAATGAAAATGGATAGATGGATGGATGGATGGATGCATACTACATACGCACTAACACCTCTGTGTACACAGGGCTGCGAGTGTGATAAATACTAAAATCACTGTATCCTTCTGCAATTATAAATTCGGTACATGAAAATTAAGTGTCTCCGGCTAAAAACAGGGATAGGAATTAATTGCTGTTTGAGTTTCTTTGGGTTTTTAATAAATTATACAACATTAGGCTCTTTTATTAAGTCAGATGACTTCCACACTTACTAAACAATGGATTTTTTTTTCGCATTGTTACCACAGGATGTCTGGTTTTGCTTTTAGTTCACATCTAATTCTCCCGGGAAAACGTCTGCCTTCTTTTTGTTTCATATTAACTTGTTAAATGAGTCTTAATCATACCTAGGCAGAAAGCGATTTTAATTAAAATAGCCTTACAGTCGAGTGGCTCCGGCTCATTAAAACGTATCTTGTATTAAATTCTTCTGATGGAGTGGGTGCAGAACATGGGGAAGAACTCTGCGGGTATTGAAATCGCCTTTCTTCTCTGTATTGCCGCGGCAAAATCTTAAATTTGTGCAAATAAGAGTTTCACTTCTCTCTTCTGACAGTGCTGTAATTTTAGATGTTGGGTTTCGGTTCATTTAAATAGTTCACCAGCAGAGATGATATCCCTCATACAGACATGCTTTACTGAAATACTGAATAATACATGAACATGCTGAACACTAACAAAAAAGCAAAAACAGTAATTTTGTATGCGAAAGCAAAAGAAAGAAAGACATTAAAAAGTGAAGCATGCTGGTCTTGTCATGTGAACCCTAGTCATGGTAACTACACTTTCTGATTTCATTTCATACGTGCACATTTTCCTTGTGTAGACTTCCCCCTCTGTTTTACAGCATGAGCATAAATGAGTGTAAAATGGTTTTTCAAATATTCCAAGCCCTATGAAGCTACTGAACACATCAGTTTTATTTCCTTACATCCCTGTTTGATTTATTCAGCACAGGTGAAAATAACCAAACAGCTGAGAGCACAGATTTGCTAAGTGGGCCATAGAGTTTAGACAACATGAACCTAAGTTTGGCAAATACTGTAGATTTCAAGGATTGACAATAACAAACTGACTTGAGGTTAACTTTAATGATTTGATAAAACACTGTAATCAGTGTAGTTTTGCATGTTGGAGCCAACGTCTTACACACAAGAGATGAGAAGGGGCATGTGCGGAAAGTTCAGCGTTATGAGATGTGAATAAGGAAAAGCCAGCTGGGTCTGCCTCTTTACTTCACACAACAACTGGCATTTGCAGTAAGTAAATAGGATTATTTTAAAAATAAAATGTGCAGTAAACACATTGCAAAGAGTTTAGGTGAGGCTAAACTCACAGAAACAGCCGATAAGACACCAGCGTGTGCATCAGGTTTTGAATAAATTTGTAACAGCATACAAATCAGTTTATTACAAGATGTAAAGTATTTTTTTTTTTACTGCAGTACACTGTACTGCATGCTATTTATTTGTTTACATACCATTTTTTTATAATGGATAAGCTTTAGATAAAATTTGTTATAGGAAATGTTTCCATTTCCGTATTAATATTTAGATACAAATTCTCAGCAGTCATTATAACAAAAATTCTGGTATAGAGAGTTTGGATCTCGAGGGTTTGCTGTCTTTACAACATTATATACTTAAACAAAAAGACTTGCATAGTTTAGTTTTCCTTTCCCATTTCTCAGTTTTTCCATTCTTTCTTTGAGCATAGCCTAAAATACCTTCTGAAACAGAAATTATTCCAGAAAAGCTTAGTTTTTGGTAAACATATACTGTATGTGGCCCATGCTGTGGGTTGCAAAGACAATGAATGGAAGCCTTTTTCTATTAGAATATTAAATAGTATATTTACAGTAAGCATATAAGTAGACAGTGGAGAACCCTGCGATGAAATGAATATTACCAGTGTCTGTTTTGTCTTGACAACATGCTGATGCGCAAAAGCGACACTGAGAATGACATTTTTTCATAGCTGTTTACACAAAAGCTCCATGCACATTTACAACACCAAACATGTTCTGCCTGTCAAAAAACACCTTTGTTTGTTAATTTCATTTGTTCTACGGGTCTGTTAAAATGTCATCAAAATGCTTTCGAATATCATGGGTAGTTTTAACCGGCAGTGTCTATCGGGTTGCTCTTTCTTGTCTACCAATTAAGTTCGGCTCCCAGCCCCTGAAATAAGGAGCTGCGGTCCAATTAAAGCCTGGCCAATGGCAGCAGTGGCATTTGTCACTTTTGTCAAATGCCAGTCCTGACAAAAATGTCAAACTGACGGTTTTCTCATCTTGTTTGTCCGTCACCCTCAGAGCCAGGCCAGCAAGAACTACTCACTGATAACCTTTAGGATTCCCCAAGCAGCCAAAAAGTAAACCCACATTTGGAAAAGACTACCTTTGATTTCAGGACTTGTTTATTTTTTATTCCATAAACACGGGAAAGAGCCGCAGGTCCGGCGGACTTGACTCCTCTTTTCAAGGGGACTTAGGAAAAAGTGCTGGGTGTTAAAAGCCAGTAATAAATATCTTTTCCTAACTCATTTTCTCCATGTGGAAAGATGATATGAAGCTGTCGCACTCTTATTCTCTTATTTGGCCTCCCACTGTCCAGTCTTCACGTCTGGACAGAGATTATTGGTCCCATTGATCCTTAATTGGACCAGATTGTCATTTATATGGTCTGCAACATCTTTTCTGGACCCACAAAATTTGCTCCAATCCATCCAGACAGTATTTGAAAGTCATTCCAAACAGCTAGGACACACAGCACTGTATAACCACACTGTTAGCCTTCATGCGGCAAATCAGTCCACAAACACTCTCAAGGTAATTTCACTTCATGAAATCATTACTTTAAAAAAATATGTACACTAAAGCGTTCGTGAATGAAATGTCTGTGAACGGCCGCCGTTATTGTAGACACAGAATGCGAGCATAATGTGGGCTTCTGACATCACCATTACTTTACAGGAATAACCCATGAAAATGTAAAACTGCATAAAATTTTAATGTGTTTTGCTGCTGGTTTCTTGTGATATCGGGAATCACTTAGGGTCATTTTCAGGTGAACGTGGGATGGAGTTGGAACAAATTGGAATTTTTTTCCCCCCATGAAAAATAACGGCTCAAAAAATTTCATTATCTGTTTTTTTGATATTCAGTTAGTTTTCAGGAATGAATTAGAATGTTGGTGGAGGCTAAGTATGATGTATTTGTATTGTAATGCACCTTAATGCACCAGGTAGGATGTTAAATGTTATTGACGGTGCGTGAACACTGAACGCTGTGAGATTTACACAGTCTGAGAACAATGAATGAAAATAGAATATTTGTGATGGAAGGGTGAGAATAAAAATGAACTAGGATTATTTGAGAACATTCTTGATCCGTTTTCAGTACCCCCTGGACCTATTACATAAGTACAGGGTGCAAAGCAGGGTACACCTTGGATGCGTCTGCTGGACCGCTGCAGAACAATGTTGGACTCACCAAGGTCAATTTAGCATCTTCAGTTCAGTTGGAACACATGTCTTTGGACTGTGGGGGAATATCGTTTGAATACAGGAACAATATGCAAAGTCCATCAAGAGTTGGATTTGAACCCATATCCATGGTTGCAGGCCACTGGTGCTATCGGCTACTTTCCAGTTAAGAAAATATATTACAAATTTGAAACATTCATCTACATATGGCAGAATTTTAGAATGTTGACTGAAATGTGAATATACTGTACAACCAATGTTTAAATGGCAAGAAAGGAGAACTGGGCCTCAAAAATATAGAAAATAACTGATATCCTAAGAAGACATACATGCAAGTACATCTTTTCTGTGCACTATAGCTATATAGTTCAATGTGTGTGTTTTTTGTTCTTTAGGCAATGCTTTGTTTTTCAAGCCACAAACTTGAAACTCATTTCTTCATTAAACACCATTAAACGTTTATCTCTCTCTCTCACACACACACACACACACACACACACACACAAATACATGCAAGCCTGTCTGCAAGCACTCATAATAGTTATGCACAACTTACATCCATTTTAATGGTGAAACAGCTTGAAGATCTTATAATATAACTTTTTACCTTTCTACTGCCGCTATTACTTTTTAACCTGGGCAGCGGTTAACTCAGCTCTAAATTAACTGATGGGTAACTCAGTCAGTACAACTGAAGGGCAGAGTGCATCCAAAAAAGACCCAGCATATTCCTCCTAATTTAAAGAGCAGCAAACTTGTAGAATTTCTAAATACTGACAGAAAGATGAATATTAATGGCAAATTTTAAATGCATCTGACCATCACCTCATCAATATGCTATAGGTCCCTTAAAAATGAACTACACAAAAAACTTAATGACTAAAAAAACTTAAAAAACTAAACAATGTGTTATTTTTTAACCCCCTGGAGGCTTATACATCCATAAACAGAGTAGAAACAATTAAGGCAAAGTACTTTTTTGTATGCACAACACTTCCTGCAATGTAAAAACAGCAACCTTACGATTACAAATCCAAGTCCTTACCCACTGTGTCCCATGTTTACAGCAAATTTGTATTTCATATTTGAAGAACAACAAGCAGCCCTGATAAGTAATTTGTTATCAGTATGTTGGTTATTCACACTTTGTTCCAGACCCAAAGGCAGATTAAATCACCCCCCCCCCCCAGGGGGGGACAGCGCCAACTGTTATTTACTGGTATTTGCATACCTCAACTGCAGTTATGCTTGCAATTACAAAATATTTATCTTCATTTTTTACCTCCATCCTCTCCCTCATGGTGGATGTTACACATCATTATTCTGCTAATCTTGCAATTTAAATATCCTGTATGATGCAGCCACATTGTATTTAAGAAAGAGAATTAAATGTAATTTCACTGACAGAAACTCTTACTATAAACAGATGTATTAAAAAAAAAAAAAAAAAGATTTTTTTTTTCCTAGGGCAAAATTTCAGATCTTTCTATGAATAAGGGTGTAATGTTTCTGGAAGTGTCGCAACAATGCATTCATATTCTGCAAGTGTTACCCTTGCTGCCATTTTTTTTTTTTTTTGCTGTGCTAATATTTCCTTATTCAGTTTTATCCTTCGCACATGACTTTAAATGACTTCTTCACAATATTTCACAGATCTAAGTGTGGAACTGAGTGGAATAAAGCACTCATGAGGGAACCTTTTCCAAAGATTTCTTGCCCTTGTGGCATTTCTGTTTTTCAGCAGCAGTGCTGCTCTCAACCTGTTTAATGTCCTTACCAGGAATTAAAATTATTTTGAATGCTCATTATTTATCTGTCATTTGAATTTAGTCAATAGCAGCATGGAGTCAGTTACCTGGGTGGAAAAACATTTCCATACTTCTTTATTTGGTAATGTTGAGTGTTATGACCTCTTTATTTGGACTCGGTAAAGTCTAGGGGTCAAAGGGGCCACACACAAATGGGGAAAAAGGGATTTAAAGGGTTTGCCATCCAGATAACTCACCAGTAACCAAACCAAGGGGTTTATTCTGAGAAAGGTTAGCAATTTATGGTGAACATTTAGAGATTCATATCAAACATGTAGTGCTCACAGGTGTCAGAGTGAAAACAGTCCAACTATTCTATTGTGTGCAAACCGAAGGCCAACTGTTCATCTTAAACCCAAAAAGAAAAAGTGGCAAAACCAAAACAAAGTCTTCCGTGCTTGAATGACTGCATTGCTCTAAACTGCCTAAAACACACAAATAGGAATCAGACACTGCTCTCTCCACACAAACAGAATCCAAAGCTACTCACCACACACCTCAAAATACACTCACACTCCTTCAACTCCCCTTCTTGTGTGAGGTTCTTAATAGACACAGGAGGTGGGGCCACCCAACTGAGATCACCTGGCACAGGTGATGTCCATTTGGACTCCCCACAGGCTTCGATGGAAAACAGAGAAGAGGCACAAACACACAGCCTGACCCTGGCCCATCACAATAGCAAGTTTACTGGCCACACTCATAGTGGGCAGAATTTGTCCACAGGTCACCCCTTTCCTCACACCCTTTGTTTATCCCTTTGAGATCACCTCAACCCTCCATTAGGGCAACCAGTCAATGAGAAAGAACGAATGAATACAATGAGCACATTTTTAGCCACCAGTCCAGTGGCCTTCAACAGTGTCCACACTTTCTTGCATGTGATTCTTATGAGCTTCTAATAATCTCCTACCCAGCGATAATGAAGAGAGATGTTAGTTTAAGGTGACTGCTTGTAGACGTGAGAAGAGTCGTGCCTGAAGAGGCTATGAACAAATTGGGACTCGGATGAAGGGCGTTCCTTTATGTATACATGAGACAGTTTGTTCTGTTGATGTGATATGTATATAACCCCATTTTCAGTGATACTGACATCTTCATGATATTTTGGGATTTAATAATCAGTGAACTCGGGTTTATTTTGTTCCACGACCGGATCTCCTTGTTCATAAACGGAGGCACAGCAGGTAGCGCTGGTGACATCCGAGCCATGTGCAGACGTGGGTTTTTTTCCCCGTTTTCATGCAGATTTCCTTTGGGCACCCCGCGTTCCTCCTGCAGGAATATAAATCTATATCTTTATATAAATCATGAAGCTGTGGTGTGAATTTATATGCAACGTGTTTTTATATGAAGTGCATATTTAT